>FR997778.1:11383226-12586976 GCA_905475315.1 Autographa pulchrina
GACAGTCAAGACCAAAAATATTAATCCGTGTTTTACGAATTCGTAGGGTCAGAAAAATTATATTAAAAAAAACATTTTTAGGTACGCAACACATAAAATCATTTTTTTTCTTTCTAGTATCTAACCCATTGACATTACTCAAAGTAGTAATTCAGAAGAGCGCGGAGGAAACATCATATCGTTGAAGGAATCAAACGCCGGAAGCGGAAACGAACGTATTTTTCGAATTTGAATTCCGAACTCCGACTACTTCCGCTGCGGGAACTAGAAGATTTTACGAGATGGAACTTTTAAACGGAACGACGGATTTATTTGTATTTTGAAATACCTTTTAAATGAAATAGGATTTTAAAATTTAGAATACCTTTACAGACGTTTAGATTACAAACAATACAAGGTTATGATTGTTAAAAGGAAACCACTGATGCTTTAAACTTTACAATATAAATAAATAAATGCGGACAACATCACATACATTGCTCTGAACCCAAAGTAAGTAGCTATTTAGCACTTGTGTTATGGAATTCAGAAACAACAAAGGTACCACAAACACCCAGACCCGAGGCAATGCAGAAAAGTAACTTTCAACATTGACCCGTCCGGGGATCGAAACCGGGACCTCAGAGTTAGCGACACCTTGAAAACCACTCGACCACGGAGGTCGTCTATCGTCGATATATTATCATTATAATGGATTCAACGTTACAAATACAATACTTTTAAAGGCCAGCGACGCCATAATGATTATTACTAATTTAAATAATGCAATAGTCTACTACAATGCGAATCGAACGCGCCGCCATGACACATCGCTCTCTAGTGTTGTTCGCTATTCCGGTAATAGTGACGCGACGTCTTAGTCGGTTCTAATTTCGGTTATCACGATATAGTTGTCTTATGCTACTGAGCTAGTGCAATTATACCAAATATACTTACACTAAATACTAACTAATACTTATACTTAATTTACTTCTAACATAATAGATGCAAAAGAATTCCTGTCCGTCTATCTGCTAAAGATTCGCCACAAAAACAAAAAACCGATTTCGATAAAATGTTGTACAGTGTTACTTTCCTTCCAAGCCAAGCCTCGATAGCCGACATCGTCGCAACCAAAACCGCGAGCTAAATCTAGTATTGTTGTATAATAATATTTCTACATAATATTCTTGAATGTTGTATATTCTCAGTAACATAATGATATGTAGAAATGTGACAGAATGTCTCGGCTACCATCATACGTGACATTGATTTGCTTCTTTTAAACTGTGGACGATTTATACTAGAGTGAGGCAAGAAAATAATAATATCATGTTATGTACCTAAAATATACCTAACGGCTAAAAACACACAACAGTTGGTAATAGTGGACTTTCAATATACTATGAAACGGAGTTTTATCTACATAGAAGAATAACTGTTATTCTAAACTTTTGCATAAATAAGAATCATAAATGTCACATAAAGTATTGACTAAATATTAGATATATTGTAGCTACGTTTAAAATTAGAGCCTTATTTGCCTACTTGTCATAAAACCGAACCAAATAAAACCATCTTGTGTCTTTAAGTAAGTCTTAACTCTCACCGTAAATTTCTACATGCAAAGCCAACCTACCGATAAAAAAGTTTCATATAAAATCATTCATAAAAATTCTTGTTTCCATACAGCATATCTCGTACCACCCTAATGCAGATAAATGTAGTTCAGAAGAGGGATTTTTGATAGCTCCACGAGGGACGAAACTATTTATATTGAATTTGTTATGTTAACGTATTTATTATTTCGCGTTTGCCAAACGATTTCCTACATACGTCACTGTTTCTTTTGTCATTTGTTTTGCGGAGAAAAGGTAGAAGACCGCTGTCAAGGCAGCCATGTTTGAATTTCGTTCGAATTTGGAATACTTATGACGGACGGTTAGGGATGTTTGAATTCGGAATACTTTTAGGTAAATGTTTTTAGTGTAGAAGGATTACGTCAATAGTTTTTTTTAGTATGATGCTTTTTTACCTAAGTAACGGAAAATAATTATAAGTCTAATGTGGACTATTAGTGTTAGACTATACAGATTTCATGTTATTTTTTCTGCAGATATACACAGTTTCGTGTATCTAGTAGTCGTGTAGTACTTAGTGGTAAAAAAAACTTAAGAAGTAGAAATGTGCCAGGAAAATATGCAGACTTCGACAAAATGGTAAATACCTACTGCGAGAAAAATGTTTTAAGTATTTGTAGAAAATATACCCCATTAAAGACCCCTTATTGAATAGGTTCACACACAATTCTGTTCATGATCAGTTTTCGTGGGACTGTTAACACGTTCACTGCGGATCACACAGAATCGGCCCGCCACGGTGCTTAAAGCCTGTGCGTACGGTAAAAACTACATCTTGCTCGCTGGTGCGGAACGATTATTTTAGGTATTTGTAGGAGTTAGACAGAGACAAATATAAATTTCGGCTCGTGGTGTCAAATGTAGATATTTGGCATTAAAACATCGTGGCGGGCTCTTTTCGACCACCATCGCACTGACGGTAAAAAACATCGCTCCTTGCGGCGGCGGGCCTATTGTTGTATATGACCGGTGCCGACCTGTTGCCGCAAGGAGCGCGCGCGCAAGCGTCGAGTCACCAGTCAGTGTTGTGCTCTCTACATGACCGTACGCGTGCGTATCGTTATTTATTATTTATTACCATATTCACATATTACCCATATTCACATACTTTACTGCTGAGTGGGGCATGAAACCATGAACTCATACGGGAAATCACACGCAATTAACAAAAGCTTTACATTTCAGAAAATCAGGGACAAATCAAAAGTAGTGGACATGTCCTCGAAAAAGGTCCAAAGAGAAGAAATTGTGCGTGGTGTTATGAAAAGCTGCGTCTAACTTTAGATTGCAAGAAAGCGAAAAAGAAAGTTAAGAAAATTAAAACATATTGCAACAAATGCAATCAATCTCTTTGCGTGCAGTGCTATAAAGAAAGACACATATAAGTTCACTGTTCTTGTCTGGCTCATGTGATTCGCTTAATACATACTTTTTATTTCTTTTACAATAATTCTGTTTTATTTTCGATAACCCAAATATTTTTGTCTGTCCCATCACTATGAAAAATACTTTCTAGTGCGATATCGGTCGTTTCCGACCTGACATTTTCCTTGGTTGATTTCTCATTTCCTGGTATTCAGATTCAGGGGCGAAGCGAATGTAAACAAATGGGGTTAATGATCATTTTAGCAGTATAAAAAAAAATATTATACACCACATATTCGCAAAGTTATAGCTCCTTAATCTTTCCTCGCGGTGTCAGGTCAAAAAGGATTGATACGCACTGTAGAAAAGGTCGATGGATGCATATTTGGACCGCCACCGCACCAGATGAAAGTTTTAAGGATTTTTGCCGCAGTGAGCGTGTTAATAAGTATGAAGCTCTAAACAAGATTGTCTTCTGTAGAATATTTTGGTGAAAACTGTCCTTTTGTTTAGATTTTCCACAGCATGGTTTACAACAGTGTCAAAAATATCGGCACACATCCCATCCAAATTGTATTAAGGAAAGCATACAAATCCTGCCGGTAATGTACCTAAAATACACGATTCAATCCCCGCAATATTTGATAACAACAACAAAAACACAGCCAATTCAATCTCACTTAAGGCCAAGTGATACCATAAAGGAAAATTCCTTCCATATGGTAAAACGCCTGGAGCTCACGACACGATCATATTCACCAAATTGAGATAGCACAAATTACATTTGATTTTATTTTACAATTTCTTTTCGATAGCTTCGCCTTAATAATGACGTATGTGGCACAGAAGTGATTTTGAGTTTTATGTTTGTGAGGGATACGGTTGTAGTTTGAGTGGGCTGTCGTTATCGGGACTTTTCTTGGAGTGATGGAAACACAAATGATGAAATTGCATGAAGTACAGTTTCAAGGATGAAATTGCATGAAGTACAGTTTCGTGTTTCTGGAAAAAATACGCAAAGGTAATATTAGGAAGTAGATTATACAACTATATATACGACGAAAAAAAATTAATTCCTTACATGTATCTATATATCACTTTGATTCCCGAAACAGTAAAAGGAGTTAATACTCCCTATACCCATTGTTTCAGTTCACTGTACTTCGTACCTCAACTATAATAATATGTAAAATGGCCTATTTCTAAGCCATTCCATAAAGTACACAACATAAGGTCTTAAAAAGATATGGCGTGTGTGAACGAACGATGATGAACAAAAACGTCGCAATTGTTTCATCCTTACACAAGAAAGTCGCCACGACGACAAATACATAAAAAAATCGCCTCTTGCCCGTCCAAAATATCCTCCCATGTATTCCACCCGCGACTAATGTTCAATACTTGATGTACACCAAATGTGATCTTTTGGCAGCAGGGGTGTGCGTTATTGATGTCTTTCTTGAGATATACATGTCTGATCTCCTGCGATCGTAATAGCCCTGATTTAACCACCCCTTGATATGCAGATGTTTGCCACTAAGTGATTCGCGGTTGTGTTGTACGTTTGCATGTTTTTGAGGGATTTGAGGGAATTTTTAAGTTGAACTGTGTACCCTGTACTAAGATTTTGGTACTTTTTTAAGGTTGATAGTCAGTTGTTTTAATTTTATTGTCTAGGTTTTTACATTATATAAAAGAGTTTGAAGTTCAAAGCTTGATTGGGGTTGGTTTTTTCTAACTCTTTGTCAATGACAATTTGGTATGAAATCCTCAAACAAGTGGCCACATTTAACGTTAAAGCAGACATACTTAGCAGGCAGTGAATGTCGATGCATTCAGCTCTTATGATTAGTTTGATGCGAATATGTGATATTGCTATTATTTAAATATCAGGAGTTAGTGAAAGGCAAGTAAAGAATAAATACTCGTAAAAATTATAAATAAAAGTAATGTATTTAAATGACTATAACATGTCGTGTTTTAAATATTTACCAATATTTAGTAATCCCTTCCTCTGTATAGCATTATGGCTTCCATAAAAACAAATACTTCTGTAAGGGTAATTTGTTTATTATGTCTGGGATATGCACGCAATACCAGTTCTTCAATCTTGAATCATATCCCACTAAAACCACCACCTTACCACCAACCTATATTCACAAAAAAAAAATATCTTACCATAAACGCAGAATATCTTAAAACCCCACAATGACCAAGGCTTACCATTCAGGCCACGTGCCACTGAGATTCGTCATCCACCTCTATACCTCCATAACTCTGTGGATGTCCCTATCCTTCAAACTGGCTCGTATTCGTCACTTTTATACCTTTATATTTACCTAGGCACGCGTAAAAGCCGATACGTAGAGCTAAGTACGAATAGACTTGGTAAAAACGTGACCTGGTGTTAGGATTTTGAAAATTTCCTGTCATGCTTCAAAGTCTTTCTTGATTACTTACAAAAAAATTTTTTTATTTGTCCTGGCAATAATAATATCCTTATTTATCTTGAATACTAATATTTGTATCGATTGCCTGTTTGTGAAGAGCTATCAAGAATCTTGTAACTTTGTAAGAACTTCAATATTTTTTTGTAAACTTGCCAATGGCTGCTTACTCCTGTTTTACAAAACAATATTCCCTATAAAAAATGGGTCAGTGACAAGGTGTAAACTAATGCAACCATCTGCCTAGTCTTTCCCCATCCTATAAAATTCTGAGAAAAAACTAAAATTTCAATATAAATTTGCATACTTCGATCAATGTTTTAAGTTTTGTCATGCTAGATTTTGGACTTGTCCCCTCTAGATATTCGTAAGTCATCCAACAATAACATCTCAGGCATCACGTATAAGACATTTGCAGCGAGGGCTGTATGCCGTATTGTGTAACGTGACAGACTTTTACGAGAACTAGCTCTGGACGCCGATGTCTAATGAACATTTTTTTACGACAAGTTATGTGTCAATGTTTGAAAGGCTTATTATGCTGATTATCAAGGTGTCACCCTTAGCTTCCTACCACTGTATGAAATATCAACAAAAAAGGCCAGTAGCTACCGGATTTCAAATTAAAATATTTGTCTGATTGAGCCTACTTTTCTTCAACTAAACAGCGAAATATATTATTTCTCTTTACTAAGGAATACAAAGAACCTGGTGTACGTAAATTTGTTTATCTTAAAAGATGCAGAAACAATCCATTATGATACATTTCTGAAAGCGAAGATGTTTCAGTACACACAATAAGTAGGTACTTAACTACTGCTTTTGGACAAAGCCCTAACAATAACTTACAGTCACCATACAAAAGTAATCAATCAAAATTGAAATATCAAAGACAATTTCCAACAAACACACAAAAGATTGATTCTCCCAAACAACCCCTTAAGTCCTACTTGATTTAACCAAAATATCATGTCACAAACCCTAACATCTTTATTTGGCATCGACAGAATACCCAATAAAACAGGAATGGACAATTTGTGAGCAATACCCTACCTTAACGGAAGTAGGGTGCCCAAGTTATGGGCATATAAAACCGGGACATCCCCCTGTATGCGACAACTGGATTGACCACACTTTATGGCCGGAAAATAGGGATAGTAAAATTTTTATCTCGCCCTTTACTTACGGCAAATTTGGTCATGCTAAATGATTGGTAAAATTATACTTTTTTTTATGATTTATTCAATATTGTTGAGAGTAGCTGCAATTTAGGAGACTAAATGATACAAAATAGGTGTTTCAGTATTTCATACCATACCTGGGTATATAATATTATATTATATGTATAATAATACCTTGTCGAAGAAAAAGCTGGGTATATTTTTCTTTTGGTTGATTTTAATTGCCAGTACTATCGCTACTATTTATTTGGGCGCCATGAAGTAAGTAATTTAACGACAAGCAAATTGTTGCTATTATCAAAAATAAAGGAGATCTCTCTGAAAAGCAATGAAGAAGAATATTACAAGAAATGTAGTCATGCTTTTTACAAAATATAGAAAGATCATAATATTTTTACTCCACCTTTTAAGATACAATAGTATAATATAATTCTATTCCTTCAGGATAAACAAAGATATAATTTGAAGGTAGTGCTTCGTCCCATAACAGTGAGGTGTGGACTATAAAAGAACCACAAATGCGGAGCATCGGATTGACAGCCTCGTAAAGAGACGGAATGCAACACAAGGTGTGACGTTTAAGTATCTCTTCGGTAATCTGTGTTCCTGGTACTTTGTGGATATATGCGTCAGAAGTCTTCCCCCTGAAAGGGACCACCCCCCCTTTCAGGGATCTAGTTTTACTGACTTTCTCAGATCTATAAATTAATTAACTTATTATTACGCCTATGTTTCTATTGTTGGACTGATTATTGATGCACCTGTTCCTTGCCTTGGTGTCGATTGAGGGTCTCTTCGGTAATCTGTGTCTCTGGTACATTGTGGATGGATACATCATACTTCTCCCCTATTCGGGTGGGTTGAGGTCTAGTTTTACTAATCTTGATTTTTCGTCAGATGATTGGTGCTTGATATTGATTTAGTATCTCTTCGGCAATTTGTGTTCCTAGTACATTGTGGATACACATATAATATCTAAAAGCAAACATTTAAGAATCACAATAGTTGAAAGTATTTTTTTTATTTCATTTCTACAGTAAACGAGTATAGATAAATCTTTATTATTCTAACATAATCATCAAAGACTTATTCAATACATAAAAAGCCATCTAGTTGCTTCCTAAAAACTAGTCTAGTCTACCTCTAACCATAGAAATTCCACCCTAAAATACTGAGCTACCACTAGCCACTTATCTCGTAAAATATCTATAAAAACCTATGAAACAGGATCTTCAGACGAAAGGCATTAAATAAGGGATGCTGAACTGAACGCCATCTCAATACGTTTCACAGCTATCGTAAAAATCTCCGATCCCCTGTGATTCCGTGATTTTAATGGCCGACGAAAAGTTGCTAAATCTTTGGCTTTAAGTAACGGAACATGAATAGAGAAGAATTTAATTGCTATTGTTTCAGAAAAGTTTAGAAACCTCTGTGTGTTTTTAAATTAATCACAGCCACTTTTAATCGAGTATATGGCCGTTGTATTTTAGCCCAATATTTTTTTTTTGAAGAAGTAAACCATGTGTTTGACTATGGGTTTAGAGCATGTATATGTTGCTATCTTTATTATTATCTTATATATAAAATTCTCGTGTCACAATGTTAGTTACCATACTCCTCCGAAACGGCTTGACCGATTTTTATGAAATTTTATATGCATATTCAGTAGGTCTGAGAATCGGCTACTATCTATTTTTCATACCCCTATAATAAGTGGTAGTAGGCAGGCAGGTAGTAGGTAGGTAGTAGGCAGGTGCTAGGGAGAAAAAATTGCATTCCAACGCATGCCGGGTACAGCTAGTATTTATATATTTACAACATACTGTACCTATGCATTTTCTTTTAATTGGCAATTTAAACTTTATCAGTCAAATGGTCACTTAATAAAAAGTTAAATATTTATTCTTCTCTGTGATGATGATAACAGAGAAATTATAATATATTCAAAAAAGTAATATCTCAATATACCTATTATATTCAGATATTACTTGAGGTTTCTTTTCAGCCATTCCAATCAGCAATTGCCAACAAGATCCTTTACAAGCTTCATTAATCTAATTTAAAATACCTTTTTTTCCAAGTAATTTTGACGGAGGTATTTAGACAACCCCCCAATACCAAAAAGTCACGTCGCCGACCAATTTAACACCCAATTTGTGTTGGCCGTCTCCATCGGCGAAAAAAGGGTTAAAAAATACCCTTCGGACACAATAAGTAGCTAATGATGAATTCGTTAGCTATAAATGTACAGGAATTCTAATTAAATGTCTAAGTCGACGTTCTACCTATGTATCTTTATTTGTTTTTTCAGGGGTTGTACAAAACAAAAAATAAGAGGGACAAAATGTGTCTAGTTTTAAAGTATATAGTTTTAAAAGTGATACCAAACCTTTTTTAATAGTTTATCTAGTTAGTTAATTTGTGAAATTATTATTATTGTAATAATGAATTATAATGTACAGCTGATAGAGTTATTCTGCTGATAACACAACGAACGCCTGTTCGAATTGTTGGAGCAAGTATACTTTGACTAAAGTTTTATGTGGTGCAATATTAAGTGCATAGTAACAGCCAATACATTTTTGGGGTTAGTTATTATTTAAGTATTACATTAAAAGATCTTATTAATTCCACACAGGTTTATACCCAAACAACATAATATCAGTAGAGTTTGAGACACAAGGGACGTTCTCAATTATCTTCAAACAGTTTCAAATTCCCATATCTAAACTTCAAGTCCAAACTGACCATACAAGTCTAAACAATGGTGTTAAGGCGAAGTTTCTCGCGTCTACGCGTCATAATCTTGTCGAGGAACCACGGTCCGGCTACTTGAGAACTTGCCCTTAAGTTGGGCCTTCAAACTTTGTCATACACGCTAAGTTTCGGAGAATAGGAGGTTCGGACAATGGGAGATTTATTGGGAATTATGTATAGGTTTTGTTACCTACCTTGAATTTAATGTAAGAAAACACTTTATTAAAGAAATTGTTGAAAACTGCAAATAAATAAAATGTTTGTATGTTAATTGTGTCTACATGCAAAACGACTCAACAGGTTTTGATCAAATTATGCACTAAGATAGTTTGTAGCTTAGCCTTAGGTAGTAATTAGCCCTGTATCCATATAAGAGGCATCTCAAATTTTTGTTCCAGTTTTTATGAAACAACTATTAATTAGACTTTTAGTTTAAATTGTCTTTAAAACGCATCTCCGCACTGAAACCAATCAACTTCACTTTCTACTTACCCAAAATTTACACGTAGCGAAATCTTACCTAAATACAACTAACTATTATAGGTGTTCTTAAAATGTTTGTAAATAATATAATCACGTAAAACAATGAGTAATTAATTAGTTAATTAATTACAATAGTCCTTGAACGAACGTAATTACCAGTTAATATTGGTTTAACTTAGTATTAAACCTGCAAGGTCAAAATGCGGGTAGTCTACTCATAACTTTGATTGCAACTCATTATAACGTGAAACTTGACTAAATAATTAATCCTGGTAAACTGTGATTCCCTTGGACTTCAACCACTGTAAAAACGTCAATATAAATAAATAAATATGGACAACATCACATACATTGCCCTGAACCCAAAGTAAGTAGCTAGAGCACTTGTGTTATGGAATTCAGGGACAACGAAGGTTCCAGAAACACCCAGACCCGAGACAATGTGGAAAAGTGATTTTCTACATTGTCCCGTCCGGGGATCGAACCCGGGACCTCAGAGCAAGCGGCCCCTTGAAAACCAGTGTGTACCTACGCCACTCGAACACGGAGGTTGTCAAAATATCATGTTTTGATTAAACTTGTATATAATTAATTTATTGAAACAACCAAAAACCCCAAGTGTGTGGAATACCATCATCTTAAAATTCTCATATGTAGATTCCAAATTATATAGGAACTGAAAAATAAAGGTAACTGAAAGGTAGTGTCGCTCACAGAATTGAGACGAACCTTATAATGAACCTTGTAACGATACCTGAAAAGCTAAAATATATCAAGCTATTCAAGTTACATAGCATACCACATACAGACATTCATTCGGAATACATAATCCTCCTTCTAACACACTCTGGTAAAAAGGTAAAACAATTAAAAAAAAAAAAAAACACATTTTTTTTTCTCATCTATTTTTAAATAAATTATGTATTTATTGATGTTGTTGAGTATTGTAACTGCCTCGTTGGCCTAGTGGTTCTAAGCGGGACTGCTACGCTAGAGGTCTTGGGTTCGATTCCCAAGTCGACCAAGGTGTTATCGGGTTTTTTTATGAAATTCTCAGTAGCAGGTCGGAGTTTGGATTTGTGCCCGGTTAGTGGCAATAGGCTCGCCCCCTATTACATGGGACCTAAACATACCGGCGAACTGTGGGTGTACATTGGTACACCTCTGCCTAACCCTTCGGGATACAGGCGTGATGGTATGTTATGTAATGTTGAGTATTGATTTATATTCTAATGATGATACTTAAAATTATCAGTTTCATACTTAACGTCTTACTATAAGTGAAGTAAGAAACATATCTTTATAAGTAGTTAATAGAAAATAATATTACATCATCTACAAAGTTATGTAGAGATAATTATAATGTTGATGTATATTATTGTTAGTTTACATCAAAGTTTGATGAAAAAGTCGTGGTACCAATAGTTACTGTTCAAAGTTATATGTACTTTCTTAATTATTCTAAGACACTTCTGACAAACGGTGAAGGAAAACATCGTGAGGAAACCTAGATTCCAAAATTGGAATCTGAAATCGCCAATCCGCAGAGAGCAAGCGTCGTGATCAATGCTCGTGCCTTCTCTATATGGGAATAAGCCTGTGCCATCAGTGGGACGTGTATAGGCTGGTATTATTATTGTTTTATTTGGCTTTTGAGTGAATTGTAGGTACTCGTAGGTACTCGATGACATTTCTTATAATAAGTAGGTACGTACCTATTTTTTTTTTTTTATTTAATTAGCCTACGTTGTCCCACTGCTGGGCAAAGGCCTCCCCCAAATCTTTCCACATTTCTCTTTCTCGAGCCACCTCGAACCAACCCTCGCAGAACGACTGTAGGTCGTCCTGCCACCTCCTCCTGGGCCGGCCTCGGCGGCGTCGTCCGTCTTCAGGCACCCATTGTGTTGTTATTTTGGCCCAGCGATCGCTGCACATACGGCTGACGTGACCAGCCCAATCCCATTTGAGCCTGGCAGCCTTTTTGCCTACATCCATTATGCCCGTTCTGGAACGTACCTTTATGGCTTTATATATTAATGGTTTATTGGATTAGTCTACATAAATCCAAAGAGACTATGGATAATTGTTATATTTATTAATTTAATGACGTTTGATACGTTAATTAGTAAACATTTTACCCGCTTTTGTTACTACTAGCAATTTTACGGCATTGATCACATTTTTCGGGTATCTTTAGTGCAGGAGGCATTACAAAATTAATTTAAGATTGCAAATATTTACACAATATATTCAAAATTTAATCATCCTTATAACAATTACGTTGTTTTATATAAAGAAAATGTAACCTTGTACTACAAAACCAAAGAAATAAAATATTATATTTATCAACTGGTTGTTTTACGAATTACGCATTAATTTTACAGGTTATAGGTAGTTTTATCACTTTCAATTTCAGTACATTTATACGTCAGGAAGAGAATAGACGTGTCAACAAACTTCAAAAAACAATTTTGTTGGATCATTTTTAGTGTTACGGATAGCGGACAAAACGATCAAAAACATAAAGAAAGTGAAGTGAACCAAATAACATTAGAAAATAACACAAAATGAATTCTGACTTTACTATTTTAAGGAGAAAACAAGTGGAAAGTAAGTTATTTTTCATATTATTTTAACATTGATTTATTCGACGACCTCCGTGGTCGAGTGGCGTACGCACCGGTTTCAAGGTGTCGCTAGCACTGAGGTCCCGGGTTCGATCCCCGGACGGTTCAATGTAGAAACCAAATTTTCTACATTGCCTCGGGTCTGGGTGTTTGTGGTACCTTCGTTGTTTCTGAATTCCATAACACAAGTGCTTTAGCTACTTACTTTGGGTTCAGAGCAATGTATGTGATGTTGTCCGCATTTATTTATTTATTAAGCCTATTTAGGACTTTTGTTTTGAAATGCCCCTCCTAAGTTTCGCCACAACACACGACCCTCACCCTTTCGCATTTATTGCGACCAAGCTACCTCTAACAGGTCGTTGGTCATTTGTTTTTGGATTTAAAAATATTAATGAAATTAAATGTTCTGTGACCTAGTAAAGGGACATGATAAGCGAGTAGAAAGGCTAATATAAGAAGATAGTGATAATATTATTGAGTAGTGATCCGCCCCGACTTCGCATGGGTTTTAGTTTTAGTTTAGTTTTTTCATATAGAGCATAGCCCAATTTTTTCTCCATTGTAGCTTTCTATTTTTATTATTAAAATCCTGAAATGTCCCACTGCTGGGCAAAGGCCTCCCCACTTTTCTTCCCATTGTCTCTCTCAAGAGCCGCAACTAGCCGGTAAAAATGCATCTCGTTCATCCCGCCATCTTCTCCTGGATCTGACTTGCTGCCATTTACTATATAGCTTTCTTTTACTAAAGGAATTATAATAATCGTTTGACTAACTAGTTTTCGATCCTATTAATTACAAACATTCATTACCTAATCATATTTGCATAGATATTATACTCCTAATTGGGGTAATTCCCTTTAAAACAATTAAACAAAAGTCTGACCAAGGTAAGGAAACTCCCGACCACTTATGTTTATTATATTTTGTTATCGCAATACGTTTTTACTTATCGGAAGCTGGTCACTTATTCGCATAAATACACGAACTTGGAAAGATTACAAGTCTGTGACATTTGCGAATGATGCGAAGTTTATGCGTTAGTCGATAGTATGTAATTTGGCGCTTCAATGCGCAACAACTCGCGTTAGGCTGCATCTTTGTGTGATGAGCACGATCATTTGTTCTGTGTCTGGGTGTAATTTATCTATACTTATAATAAATCTGTAGAAGTGAAAATTCTGTACATTAAAAATATCGAAAAAAATAAATGGCTACTAGACAGACACCGAAACGAAAAGTGTGAAAAAAAAAAAAATGTCTGTCTGTTTGTTCAGGTATCACGCAAATACTACCGGTTCGATTACGATGAAACTTGGTATAATTATTCTTTATTATCCTGGGCACCACGCTGGGTAGTCTTTATCCCGGAAAAGTATAAAAAATAAAAAACAAACTTAATTTTGCGGTTAAAAACTCATTGATAAGTTTCGTCATCCACGCGAACGAAGTCGCAGGCACAGCTAGTCTATAATATGTATGTATTTAGAAATATATAAGTATGTTTATCAGTTGTCTGGTTAACATAACACAAGCTCTGCTTATCTTGGGATCAGATAAACGTGTGTGAGTAGTCCCGGAATATTATTAATATTATTTGGAGCAGATGACCTGCCTCCACCGGTTTCGGTTTAAGATTTAATTGACCCTTACTCTTTCACATAAAATGTACTAAACTCTATACGACGACCTCCGTGGTCGAGTGGCGTACGCACCGGTTTCAAGGTGTCGCTAGCTCTGAGGTCCCGGGTTCGATCCCCGGACGGGTCAATGTAGAAACCAACTTTTCTACATTGCCTCGGGTCTGGGTGTTTGTGGTACCTTCGTTGTTTCTGAATTCCATAACACAAGTGCTTTAGCTACTTACTTTGGGTTCAGAGCAATGTATGTGATGTTGTCCGCATTTATTTATTATTTATTTATTATAACCTGGATTTATACATCGGGTAGTTTGTTTTCTTCCCAATGAATCTACGGAAGAGCACGATAAACGGCTAATATATTCTAATAGCTTAAAAAAAAAATGATAAAATATTGTAAAGGTTTAAAACTCAGTAATCCCCTTGTACCACTCACACACAGCCTTTTGGTCCCAAGCTAGGCAGGTACTGTACTTAGGTAACCAGAAAACTGATAAAAATACTTTTATATTTCGTGTTTACTCATTTATACTTTGAAATGAACCCACAACCTCCGTTTAGCAATCAGGGTCAGTTACCATTAGACCAACAGGCCAGACCATTTATTAAAATTATTTTCTGCATTTTATTTTCCAGATGTACACCCGACTGCAAAAGTGTACAGCGAGGCATCGAACCTGCTGCCGCCTCTTGAGCCACCCCCGCCAATTGAGCCAACAGGCTCCATACCAGTGATTGAACATAATATGGGTGCGATACATTACATACCCAAACTCAAAAACTCAAAATTAACATATTATAAAACGAGCCTAATAAAGAAATGATTATAAATCAATTAAGAAAAAGTACTTCAGAGATTATTATATGTATATTTGTAAGTAGCTACAGTGAATATTCATTGCTTAGAAACTAAATATAAAGTGATTTTTTTAGTTTACAGAGAGCAATGAACGATGATCAAATTTGTATTTATTTATACCAAGCAGGCTTTTATTGTAAGCACGTGAAAAGTATTTTAATCTCTCTCTATATTCTTTAAAAAGGAATAAAATATTGTAAATAAAATTACTTTCGACTGATTTTTATTTTTTTAATTATCTATTGAATTAAGTATATAAAAATGAATCCCTTTTTCCCTTGGTCACGGCATCACGCGTGAACGGCTGGACCGATTTTGCTAATTCTTTTTTTGTTGTGTTTTTTATTGTCAGTAGAAGGTTCTTATGAAAGAAAAAAAATTGAAAGTTGTACGGAAAATTAGGAAATTGAAGAATACTCAACCACCAAATTAAGTAATCCTGACTTTTGTTACGATAGTGATTTGTTGGATTCATCTCCGCCTCTAATAATACAAAGGCACCGGGAACGGGACCTAGGTATTCACACGGGTGAAACCGCGGGGCACAGCTAGTTAAATATAAAATAGAGCCACACTAATATTTTATGGAGAGGTATTTATCCAATGCTTAAAATCAATCATAATAACTGTCTTCGAAAACACCCTGAAATCGAAGTATTAAAATTTATTTGACCAGGTTTTTTTATTGACATGCGTACTATGAAACATCGTACTATTAGTTTGTTTAGATAATAACATGACTATTTTCCTACCACCGCAACTGATAAAAATATGTGGTTATTATGTATTTGACGGGCTTGTTGGTCTAGTGGTTAGTGACCCTGACTGCTATACCAGGGGTCGTGGGTTCGATTCCCACCCAGGACAAATTTTTGTGTAATGAGCACGATCATTTTTTCTGTGCCTGGGTGTAATTTATCTATAATATGTATGTATTTAGAAATATATTTAAAGTATGTTTATCAGTTGTCTGGTTACCATAACACAAGCTCTGCTTAGCTTGGGATCAGATAACCGTGTGTGAGTTGTCCTGGAATATTATTATTATTATTGAAATAAATAAATGTTCTTAGTTTACGAATTACTAAGCAAAAGGTCTAAATATTTGTAGAGCACGATAAGAAATATATTTGAAACTGAATTCTGTAGAACACTGGTATTCTACAGAATTCTGTGACACTAGAAGCCAAATCCAAAATTTTATTAATAATTACACTATTTGTAGGGTTTTTCTGTACTTTGCCCAATGACCAATAAATACCAAGGTGTTGTTTAATTTCTAATTACTCATTAAAACAAGGCTCTTCTATATTCTTAAATAATTAAATGCGGCATTTTAATGGGAACACCTATACGGATGTATTTCGAAGGCTGCTTAATCATCCAAGGATTTTTAGGATGGGTGTACAGGATCTAATTAGGTATGAGACAAAGGTAATTTATATATAGAGTAAGGTTAAGAACTTGGTCATTAATTTGCCCATTACGTGTCAATCTCACGGAGAGCCGAGTGGTATATAGTGGTCAAGCCCATAACCACTGCGCTACGTACCTACTACGGGTTCGATTTCCGCATGGTTAAGTTAAGGTATCCAGAAATATTTTTGTTGTAATAAGTTTTGAAGTTTTTTTTTTTTTGTTACATATGTTAGAGTTTTATTTAACAATACAATACAGTATTTAAATCTAATACAAGAACAAACACTTACAACTACACTAAAATTAAATCTTATATAAATAAATAAAACTAACACGCGTCAAAAAACTCATCGTCATCCTTGTCAATGGCGGGAAACGTGCCCAGAAGGCTGGCAGCATTGCCACGTTGAATGGCTATGCCGATTCTCTGTGCAAGGAACAAACCAGCTCTCTGATCACGAGTAGAGTCTACAATTTCTAGTTTTGAAGTTCTTTGTGTAAGTGGTTCAACTGATGGTAAGTAAATAAATCTGCTAGTTAAAATTTTCTATGCAAGAAAGTTACTTTAAAAAAGTACTTAGTCTTCCGGATACTTTGTGTTTTTACACGACTGCCCAAAAAGGAGTGTTATGTTTTCAGGGTTCATGTATGTATGTATGTATGTATGTTTGTGAGTTTCTTTATTCCACCATAACTTCTAAAAGGATTGACCGATTTCAATGTTTGTGGTATCATTAGAAGCTTTGAGTTATCCCGAGTGACATAGGCTATGTGGACATTAAAAAATGGTCAAGTGTGAGTCGAAATCGCCTGCAAAGGGTTCCGAACGAAATTTTTTTTTGTGTTGCGTCATGCTTTTTTGTTGTTCACTAAAAGGTATTAAATAAAAAATTATAATTAAAAATAAAAAAACACGCCTGCCATGTAAAAAAAATTAAAAACAAGTCAAATATTTGCAGTCGGGGGACCTGTAATGAATTGTTCCAAGTAACCGACCCCGACTTATGTAAGTTTTGACTACCTCTCCTTGGAATCTGCTAATCAATAAGGATGGCAAGGGAGCCGCTTAGGCATTCTCACATAACTTTGCTACAAAGTAACGTTTCAAGAATTTAGTTTAGTTAAACAATACATACTAAACTAGTTTTAGTCACAAAAAACCAGTTTCATTTCATACTTACCAGTACATTTGAGTCATCAAGGTCGTAACTGTACATAATTAGTATGAAAGTGTAAGTTTTTGCTGACCATTGCGTGACGTCTTCAGTTCGATTGCCAGGTTGGTACTTTTTTTTATTCTCACGTTTTTAGTTACAATATGACATAATTATATGAGACAGTGATACGTTAAATAAATAATATATACTTATAATAAATTATCCAAAACAAATTATTTTATAGAAATAAATTGCCTTGGATTCAAAAGGCCTAATTTTCTATTAAGCCAACCCTTATTAGCAAAAATGTTATTATTTTTTATTTATTTTCAGCCATCATCATCCCACTGCAAGGCAAAGGCCTCCATTTCCATCGTCCAATTCTCCCGATTCCGGGCTCTTGTCGACCTAAATATAGAATAGGAGTCAAGCTCCTCCCGACATCTCCTTCTGGGCCGGCCACGAAGTCTTCTGATTTGTGGACTGCACATAAATAATATTACACGTTAAAAAAAATTACTCATGATTTATTTCTCCATGGTGATTGGTGAGTAATTCCTTTCATAAAAGAAAGTGCACGTATTTTCCATAGCTCATAGATTCCGGTCATGACCCATTGAAATCTCTTCAGCAACATTTAATTGACAACAATTAATGATTGACCACAACCAACCAATTTCTCTGTGATACACTGTAAACATTCCCTCTCTTTCATTCACGGACTCGTTTCAATTAAACCTCTCGCTTCCGCAAATTTATCTTACAGAAAAAAGACGTCACTGACCTCAATACTGGCTTGGACAGTTTCACAAAGTACTAGAAATAAACAGACTTTTAGAATATAGACTTTATGTGTATCACGATAAGGTTGAATTTGGTTTGTAAATAAATATTATTCTTCTATCGAAGTGAGCGCAGCTATCAGTTCGCAAAACGTTCAGTTGCGCATCGAACGTTGTTTAAAAAGGTTATTGTTTAAACATTTAAATATCGAATGTTTCAATTTGAATTGTGTTCTAGAACTGTGTGGTTCTTTATTTGAATTTGGATTTTGTTGCCGTTACTACCTCTCTAGTAAGTTTTTTGTTGCAATTTATTTTCATACTGCGCGGGAGAGCTTTTTAATACTATTTTTGGTTCATGTTTTTTTTTTGTTTTGTTGTATGTATAAGTGAATGTATATGCTATGCAATAGTGTTATTTAATGCACTTTTGCACATTTCTTGAGTACTTATTAAATAGATAACAATTTAATCTAAAGCATAACAGGAAAGGTTCCTATCGACATAATGACACTTATTATTTATAATTAGCTTTCAATCACTTTGTAAACGAAACAGCTGTTAACCAATTTTTTTTGATAGGGGCAGATCGACATTAATTTTTAAATTGATAAGTTGGCCGACCAATGATGGAGGGTCGTGGCCCAATATAAGCCATTGTGTACACAGTTATGCTTTGAATAAAACTGACATGAGTCACAAGTTTAAGTTAACTTTTCGTTCGTGTTAGCTGAAACAGAAAGTCAGTCTTTTGTTCATTGTTATTAATAGTTACTATATTCTTTTAATAATTTTAGACATTAATTAGTGAATTAGATGAAAAAGGCTAAATGGAAGATGATGTTCTATCATCATAATTTATGAAATGAAACCATTCAAACACATCTTTTCTATACATATATTTGACGAGCATATCATTTCAACATACTTTTCTACTGTATTATATCTACCTAACGAATAACCTAGCAACTGCATAGTTGCATCTTTTAAGTGTACAGTCAGCAACAAAAACATAATCAGCTTACAAAACACCAGGGCCTCGATTCAGCTATTTCAAAATTTCAAATACATGTCAGTGGTCGGTCAGTGTTCTTGTCATTGTGCTTAATTTTCGTATTCAGATAAGCCTATAATAAAATCTCATTGAACTCTCGAAGAGAATTATCGTAAAGACCAATTAATGATCGTAATGACAGTTAGCAGAATGCCAATTATCGTAAAAATGACCAAACGAAGCAGGTCATTCAGTAAATCCATGCAACTCTTAAGTAGCTGAATCGAGGCCCTGAATCCAATACAATAAAAACTAGGAAATAAAATGAGAGCCTAAGTTATAACCGCTAACGCTTCTGTAATTTTTTTTGTGTTCGCTAACTTTTGTTGCTGACTGTACATGTAAAAACGTAAGCCATACGATAATCAGTCTTATTGCTTTGAAATAAAGGCTATGTTTTTATCAAAGTCATCATGTGTGGTTGACTGTACTTTGATGTACATAATTATGAAAATCTTTAGGTATTATTTTCTTTCCTCGGTCCTTTTTTGTTATTTCTAAGTCTAAATGACCTTGTCAGGTTATTTCGTTTTTGTACACCAATTCAGAAAAACTTAATTATCTCTCATGTACCTATATCTTGAAATTCTAGTTTTAAATAGTGACTAGTTACTTAGTTTAAACTAGTTTTTACAACATTAAGGCAAACGAAATTTGCAGGTCATTAAAGCACCAGACAATATTCTTTGCTATTTATCGAAAATAGTTTAGTCGTTTTGGATAGTATCCTGAACATACAGATTGAAAAAAATATCTGCATAGATTACAGCGTCTAACTTGTTATTTATTTTTAACAGGTTAACTGTCCCGCTAGTAGACACAATAGTTAAACAATGGAAATGTTCATATGTGACTCACGGGACAGGGAAAGGGTTAAAGTTATGATGTATATGTAATTTTCATGCAATTATTAAGCCTACCGTAAAACGAAATAATCAATATTATTTGAAGGACATTATTTATCTTTACTGTTTTGTCCCACAAAGAACACACCTCGTATTGGAGTCACAACGTGGGTAAATTTAATCTTAAATGAAATAATGATAACATGTTGTTATAATAACTGATAATATAATGTAACGTTATAAATACGTGTTTCGGAAAGGACATTAAACAGTTGTCCCGGCTGTCATACATATATCTTTGGCAGTCGTTAAGTCAATTCTGACAACCAGTCTTAGTATGGGATACTGTGTTTCCCAGTAAAATGGGTTGTGGAGGTCAGATAGGCAGTCGCGACGTGTAAATTACGGTATTCAGCTGAATCCAGTAAGGCTGGTAGCCGACCCTAACATAGTTGGGAAAAGGCTCGGGAGATGATGAGATGATGATGTTATAGAAAATACGTTTTGATTAGAGAATAATGGATTTTCTTCTATAAGGATACAAGAGTCTTTCTATAGTAATGATATTTTACAAGTTAATTGCAAAGATTAAATCTGCTATTATTTTTGTCTTTATATATGAAGTTAAATTGACTACCTGACCGGTTTACTTATCATATAAATAGCTTATGTAAATAACACACTACTCCCTATTTTTGGGTCATGTGCAAATAACCTTTGCCTTTGTATGACTCAAGAAAGTATAAACCCTATCAGTGCCAAAGGGTACTATGACGAAATTATCAAAATAATCATTTCTGCTACTCGTCATCCTTCCGTATATCGCCATCACACATCCATCTTTTTTCGGTCTTCTTGCCCGATATCATCTTCATCATATTCAATACCCCTTTAGCAACTTAAACAGGCGGCCTATCAGACTAAGAATAAAAGAATAGACTCTGCACCCGTGTCCTGTCAGACTGAGAATAAAGTAGCATAGAGTACACCTGTAGCCGTGTAGTTTGTACTAGATTATCTTCTGCGACTTTGGCTAATCTCCACCGGGTTTCCCGACTTTAAATCGGTTAAGAGGACAACACTGTCCTCATTCAAAAGGTTAGGACCTTTAAATAGGACTATTGATTATATATCGAGGGGCTCGTGGCTAACTGTAAGCCGCACGGTTTGACCGATAATACAGGTTAAGCCGCGCTCGCCGCTGTTGGTCCGTGGATGGGTGACCATTTCCAAACATACCGAGAACTATAGAATAGATAGCAAGTTAAGCCGTAGGTCCCGACTGTAATACTGTGATCTTTGGCAGTCGTTAAGTCAATTCTGACAACCAGTCTTACTTTGGGATACTGTGTTTCCCAGTAAAATGGGTTATGGAGGTCAGATAGGCAGTTGCTCGTGTATGTCCAATCCGGTATGACTGGTAACCGACCCCATCATAGTTGGGAAAAGGCTCGAGAGATGATGATAATAATGATAACAATATAGTATATCTTTATACACCTTTCAATTAAGATTGTTTTTGGAGTTAAGACGTAGTAGAATTGCGAGATTTTACAAATAACACGTTTTTGGAGCAAATTCTGATAACTGTGTTTTTCGGTCAGTGTGAGAAAAATAATCTGTAGATAACTAACGAGGGAATATGATGGGTTCTGAATAAAAAGGTGTTAGATATATAAAGCTTCAATCTTGATCTTGAACATCACAAACAAAGCACATGAGACACATTTAGCATCGAACGTTCAACGTCAAAACTATTTTTTTTAAGAAGCTTTGTGTAATATTTTTATTATCTTATTAATTTATTCACTTTGAATTTTAAGATATAGACGATGAACCGGTCGCACAAGATAACGTTAAGTCAGTCCTAAGTGAAAGAGTGGGACTTCCCCGTACTTGCAAAAATGCACTCGGTGCGATCTAACTGCAACAATCTTATCATACTAATACTTCGAGGTTTTCACTCTGTATATTATAATTATTGATGCATTATTACAATGAATAGATATTTAATTAATTTAAAGTTTTGCTGAATTCTACAGACTCTTTCTTGATCATAAGATCTCTCGCATCGGAAATTACGTTCATACACAGTGATGATTGTGACCGTGCTATAAATTATTTGGGTCTTATCTTTCATTATTTTTTATTTACAATTCAAAACTTAAATCTAATATAACTAAAAACACTTATAACTATACTAAAATTAACACTTACATAAATAAAACTAACACGCGACAAACAATTCATCGTCATCCTTGTCAATGGCGGGAAACGTGCCCAGAAGGCTGGCGGCAGTGCCACGTTGAATGGCAATGCCGATTCTCTGTGCAAGGAACAAACCAGCCCTCTGATGACGAGTAGAGTCGACCAAACCATTTTGGGTCTTATCATATGTTTTAAAGTATTCTAAGCATGTGTATCCCCATTCACAAGGAGCCCTAAAAAGATTGCAAATCATGATAACAGATCACGAGAGATGTCAAATCATAATATTGTCAATTCTTTATCTCTTGAAGTCGGCTCAGATATTCGCGGATTGGGGTTACGGATAAGCTATGAAGTCTCAATGTCACAATACTATAATATTTCCAAACAAACACACTTTAAAGTAGGTGAGATTACATAAACTTGGAAACGTAGTAAACATTGTTATTTAAATTTTATAATTTAATATGTATAATTATACTATATATATATGAACCGTACTCTTGAATCACTCTATCTATTGGTGAAAACTGCATTGAAATCTGTTAAGTCGTTCGAAAGATCTAAGCGAAAGCGGAAGCGACTTCATTTTATATAAAGAGAGCAGTTTTCAATAAAATAAGGACTTGATTCATAGTTTTGTTCTGAATTATTTTTTTGCAAATATTATGAGATCCTTTTCTATTTACCGTATCCTTTCTAAATGTCCGAGGCCCCAACTCTGTTATAATATTATTTGAATAAATTCATAAAAAACCCCATAGATTACCAAATATGGCCTATGAATCACAATCACATATATTTTGGACCCACATACCTTTCACCACGTCATCAGGTGAAACTTTCACTTCGCTACTTGTTGCTCTACTTGATGACGTATGATTGTGTCCTGTTGAATCATGCAAAACTTATGATAGAAACGTAATAAAAAAAAAGCTTCATCTGATGCAAACTGACCAATCGTGGTGAATATTTTTTTTTTCTTGAGGTTAATATTTACTTTGTCGTTTGGTGAGAATTTATTATTTTGAAAACTTATGTTCATTTAAGGCCTTAAAGGAGTCTATGTGTGGGCGACTATGAAAGTCTATGTGGACTAGTATACAATGCAGTATGTAGCGTAGCTAGAAGCAGTTGATATACTGCTTTATGCAGTCGGTGTGTTTCTTATACTTAATATCTGGAATTAGTTAAATTTTCGTTGAAAATGTATTCAACATCTGCGGAAACATAAATTAATATAATGAGATTATTTTTGTATATTTTTTTTCGTTGAAAATGTAAGGTGGCATCTCTAAGTTCACAAAGAGGTAAATCATTCCGATTTAGACCGGAAACTCCATTATACGAACTAAACCCAAACAAAGTCAACATTGTTACATCAAGATCAAATGTTTATTATTCTACATAATACAATATGGCTAACAATTACTAAAAATAATCCACATTGTCTTCTGATTTGTTTCATAGCCAGTATCCGGTGTTGTATCATGAAAACTACCTAAACATTAACCATTCAGTACTAAACAATCTTTGTCAATTATTATAACTAATTAGTATCCCGCCCCGGCTTTGCACGGGTATAATATACACTCGTATTCTTCTTGAATAAGTCTATCCATTACTGAAAACCATATAAAAATCAATTTAGTATTTTTTGGGTTTATTGCGTTCAGACAGATGGATAGGTTATACAGGGATCTTTAAAGATAACGGTAACTATACAGGGTGTAATGAAAGTTTGTGGTTATTTTTGAAATACTGTTTCTGCCTATTCATTTTTAGGGTTCCGTACCCAAAGGGTAAAACGGGACCCTATTACTAAGACTCCGCTGTCTGTCTGTCCGTCTGTCTGTCTCCAGGCTGTATCTCATAAACTGTGATAGCTAGAAAGCTGAAATTTTCACAAATGATGTATTTCCGTTGCCGCTATAACAACAAATACTAAAAACCACATAAAATGAATATTTAAGGGGGGCTCTCATACGACGGTGGTACGGAACCCTTCGTGCGCGAGTCCGACTCGCACTTGGCCAGTTTTTTATTTGTTATGGTTGAAAGTTTCTTCTAAACACTTTATTTTTTTCTATTCGTCTATCCCCAACAAAGGAACAACTGACTAACATCAAAAATTATCAATTCTATAGTGTTATTGTAACCAGTCGTGTTAGGTACATTGTTTTCATAATTTTCCTCATGAACTTCCAATTATACAGTATGAGTGTCAAAAAATAATAGTTATCCTGTTTTTCCTGCCAAGAACTGTATAGTTGTTTTTTTAACAATTCAAGCCCATCGCCCATCGAAGACTACTTGCATTGTGTTTATTTATTTATTTAATAAAGGTAAACCAACAGCTTCTGTATAAAGCATTACATAAGAATAAGTATCCAAAGCATTAGACTTACACAGGCGCCAATAATAGGTCGACCAACATTCTAGGTAAGCAATAACATTGAATTATTAGCTTTAAATTTTTGGTCAAAAGAAAACATAATTACTACATAAAAAGAGGGGCTCGTGGCTAAGTGTAAGCCGTACGGTTTGACCGATAATACAGGTTAAGCCGTGCTCGCCGCGGTTGGTCCGTGGATGGGTGACCATTTCCAAACATACCGAAACCCCTCCGTGCCTCAGATAGCACGTTAAGCCGTAGGTCCCGACTGTCATACTGTGATCTTTGGCAGTCGTTAAGTCAATTCTGACAACCATTTTTACTATGGGATACTGTGTTTGTCAGTAAAATGGGTTGTGGAGGTCAGATAGGCAGTCGCTCCATGTAAAATACGGTATTCAGCTGAATCCGGTAAGACTGACCCCAGCATAATTGGAAAAAGGCTCGGCAGATGATGAAAAAAACAAAGACGTGTGGTCAAAATATTCTTATACAATAATTAATACTACAACAAAAACATACACACGTATTAGTCCAAAATAATCACATAACCATTGTCACGCAAATCGCTTACCAAGAAGCAAAATGTTATTGTTTCAAACAAACAAACAGACAGACAGACAATTAAAATACAATGCGGCACTGACTAGAAATATTTGCTTACACATCAAAATAATTCTGCACACGTATCGTTTATTTCCAATTGTGATACCTACTTAGAAGCTGCATTCTTGTGCGTCTGGATTTGCAAATCAATCGGTTTACGGAAAATGTTTCTGAGTTAGGAGTTTGTGACACGTTCGTCCGACTGGCTGTGAATTTCTAAGAACAAGTGTACCGTCAATCAGAAGAAGTTGTCAGAATGTGACTTTGCGGTATATATTTTTTGTAACAGGATTAGAAACTGGTTATATTTTGGTCTTTTTGTACTTACATATAGCCACTTTGCTAAAAGAGGAAAATACAGGCTCTATATATATATATATATATAGAGCCTGTATTTTCGACGACCTCCGTGGTAGAGTGGCGTACGCACCGGATTCAAGGTGTCGCTAGCTCTGAGGTCCCGGGTTCGATCCCCGGACGGGTCAATGTAGAAAATCACTTTTCTACATCGTTTCGGGTCTGGGTGTTTGTGGTACCTTCGTTGTATCTGAATTCCATAACACAAGTGCTTGAGCAACTTACTTTGGGTTCAGAACAATGTATGTGATGTTGTCCGCATTATAAAAAAAAAATGGTATTTTGATTGAAAGGAGAGAGACAGCTAATTAATCATTGTCACCGGTTCTTATTGGTTCTAATATGTCATAAAAATATCAGTCTTTATAAAAGTAAATGAGCACTACCTTGTTAAGATGTTGAAATTTTTGTATACTTATTTGTTTATGTATCGAATATAATATCTCATAATAATACTCTTATACTATTTCCTTTATGTTTTCTCATACACACTGTTGGCTCCATATATTTAGATATGGAAACGTGCACATAGATGCAATTAATATAGTTGTAAGCATTGCATCCATAGTAATCCATACCCCGATCTACAGAAAAAAAGTCTTTCAGAAGTAAAAAGTACCTTTATACTCTACTGTCCCAAACTTATCTAAATCTGTAAATCTTTATAAGCGTTTTATAAGCGTTTATAAATGCGGACAACATCACATACATTGCTCTGAACCCAAAGTAAGTAGCTGAAGCACTTGTGTTATGAAATTCAGAAACAACGAAGGTACCCCAAACACCCAGACCCGGGACAATGTAGAAAAGTTTGTTTCTACATTGACCCGTCCGGGGATCGAACCCGGGACCTCAGAGCTAGCGACACCTTGAAACCGGTGCGTACGCCACTCGACCACGGAGGTCGTCATTTTTGGGCTAATTATTTTCATACAAAGAACAAACCTTTTAGTTCAGTCAATAAATCACCCATAAGGGGTTGTAGAGTGCGTGAGCAAGGCCCTAAGCAATTACTTCAGAAAATTGTTCAGGGTGCTTAGAGAGTTAACATACTAAAAGTCCTGACATCTAGGGGGTGAGGCGGAGTGGGGGGAGGGGGTTAAAGTTCCCATTTTTCAGTTTTTCGCTAATATCTTTTAAACGGTGCGTCATGGAGATAAGAAGTCTTCTACGCAATGAAAGCTTATAAAATTATGTACAACTTATATCTTATACACTTTTTCACATTCCTACCTATTTTCGAATTACACGTTCCGGAAAAGTGAAAATTGAAAAAAATACTACTTGAATTGAACACTACCTCTTGTATACTACTTCCTTCACGTTATTTGGGGATAAAAAGTATCTTATATCTTAAATCAACTCCTACTATATCAATTTACTAAATTTTATCCAAATCTGTACAGCTGTTGGGGTATCAAAACTTTTATCTACACTTGTCTTATACACTTTTTCCAAATTTTCACCAGTGTTCGAGTATTAGTGTGATGTGACAAGCATTACCGAATGTTAAATATGAGCTAGTATATAAATTAGGTATTTTATTGATAACATAAGCTGGGAGTACCTCCAAGCGGTGAAGGCGGTAACAGTTTGAGATCTCGTTTTCTACCAGTGGTAATGGCAGAAGCGAGTCGTCACTTTTCATTCCATATTTCCTGTCGTAGAAAACGGGATCTCACTGGCTAAAACTCCCATAATCATCCATGCCTTCGGGCTTATGTTATTGTTGTCATTTATGATTCAACCTCTTTGGCATGGTAGCCTACCCGGTAAAGCAGGGGAGCAGCCAGAACAGTTCTTTGCTTTGTAATCGTCATTAGTTACGCAATTGGATTATCCATCATGAGTGCTAATAATAATAAGTGTCCTGTGTGTGATAAGGACATCGTTAAAGGGAGTAAGAATGTTTCTGAGGTGAAAAAAAAAGGAATACTCGGCCTTATCAAAGCTAGTATAGATCGGAACGATGATAAGCACCAAATTTTCCGCGCCTTGACATCCGTTTTTAATTAACACTAGCTAATTGTCGTAAAAACTACACTCGAGCCGATACAATTAAAAAGATGTAAGTGTTGCATCTACATCTCAAGAAGAGGCAGGCCCGTCTCAGCTCAGGTCTTCAGCTCCCCAATTCGACTTCATGACTAATTGTTTATTATGCATACATAATGTAAAAGAAGAAACCAGAACGCTTTTGAGCAGAAGAAGAATAGTACATTCAGTTAAAATGGATAATCCAATTGCGTAACTAATGACGATTACAAAGCAAAGAACTGTTCTGGCTGCTCTCCTGCTTTACCGGGTAGGCTACCATGCCAAAGAGGTTGAATCATAAATGACAACAATAACATAAGCCCGAAGGCATGGATGATTATGGGAGTTTTAGCCAGTGAGATCCCGTTTTCTACGACAGGAAATATGGAATGAAAAGTGACGACCCGCTTCTGCTCCATTACCACTGGTAGAAAACGAGATCTCAAACTGTTACCGCCTTCACCGCTTGGAGGTACTCCCAGCTTATGTTATCAATAAAATACCTAATTTATATACTAGCTCATATTTAACATTCGGTAATGCTTGTCACATCACACTAATACTCGAACACTGGTGAAAATTTGGAAAAAGTGTATAAGACAAGTGTAGATAAAAGTTTTGATATCCCAACGGCTGTACAGATTTGGATAACATTTAGTAAATTGATATAGTAGGAGTTGATTTAAGATATAAGATACTTTTTATCCCCAAATAACGTGAAGGAAGTAGTATACAAGAGGTAGTGTTCAATTCAAGTAGTATTTTTTTCAATCTTCACTTTTCCGGAACGTGTAGTTCGAAAATAGGTAGGAATGTGAAAAAGTGTATAAGATATAAGTTGTACATAATTTTATAAGCTTTTATTGCGTAGAAGACTTCTTATCTCCATGACGCACCGTTTAAAAGATATTAGCGAAAAACTGAAAAATTGGAACTTTAACCCCCTCCCCCCACTCCGCCTCACCCCCTAGATGTCAGGACTTTTAGTATGTTAACTCTCTAAGCACCCTGAACAATTTTCTGAAGTAATTGCTTAGGGCCTAACTCACGCACTCTACAATGTCTTTGTTGGATGGACTATTTAGTCAATAACCGATTCAAATGCTCTATTATTACATTTTAAGTTTTTAATTAATACCAAACACATGCGAGCAGGAACAGCATGAATCATTTATCAGATAATTAGGAATTAAAAATCGTATTCAAGATGTTTGAATGATAACCGATTGATTTTCCGTTTTGCGAAGATATGACGCGAAGATAACATAGCTATATGATAATTGGTTAATAGCCACGTAAGGCTTTGCACCATATTATGTGAATTGATATGATAATTAATATCGTAGGACAATACACACACGTCCATCTGATCTCAAAATAGATAGAGAATTGGAATATATCAGACAACTGATAAACATGCTTATAATAATTATATTTCTAAGTAATAGAAAAATAATGGCCAGATATCGCAACAGATAGACAGGTTTGGAGGTCGGAGGGGGAGGCCTTTGCCCAGCATTGGAATCTGATGTAGGCTACAAAAAAAAAATAATAGAAGAAATTGCATCCTGGCACAAAACATAAAATCATATTCATCACACAAAGATTTGTCTTGGGTGGGAATCGAAATCCACGACTTCCGGTTAAGCAGTCGAGTCACTAACCACGCAACCATGTCTTAGGATTAGATTATTTTAATTTTGGTTATTTTACTACTTGTGGTACCTAACGAGGCTTTCTTAGCGTACCAACACATAAAAACTAATTAAATAAACAAGTTCCATCAAGCTAATCTAAAAAAACATAGTCGAATTGAGAACCTCATCCTTTTAGGGTCGGTTAGCAAATAAAACAAAACTGCAATCAGGAATGCAGTTGATTCATATGCAGTCTGGATGCAACAATGACTCATTTATCCTCAAAATTGGATCTAATTTCCTTGAATTTATTTTAGGGGACTTTTTGGTACCTTTTCTTAGAAAAGACACAAAGGATGTACCGACTGATTCACTAAGCAGGTAGAAAGTGATCTTAATTAGTTGACTCATTAAAATCCAGTTATGATTAACAAATACTTAGAATGTTTACTTTTGAAGAGTTTAGTTCCCTTTTACACCTACTACTTTACCGTTGAAACATGATTGTAGGTATAGTGATTCGATACGATATGATAGGTGCAATAACTACTTAGGTGCACGCAATTGCACTGCTGCTTAAGTGCTCTAAATTTAGCGCAACAAGCACACAAGCAGGTTGGCAATATTTGAGTTTTTTTCTGGGCTAGATTATTAAATGAATTTGCTAGTTCGTGCTTATATTAAATAATACTTAAATTCCTCTTTTTTAATCGTTTGATAAACAGGAAGAGATTTCCCTTATTTCAGAAATACCAACACTGATCACTACTCTGGTTGACCAATAGACTAGCAACCAATCACTGTTTTTGATATAGGCTTTAACAGGTTACTTCTGTTTTGCTTTTCAAAAACTAAAGGAACTTTGCAAAACTAAATTTTAATAGCCTTGGTATGTCCACTGTCCAGCCTTCACCATTAAAAACCCACACTGTAAAGCCTAAAACGTCTAAATTACACAACAAACTACTTTTCAAACCGGAACGCAAAACCAGGTCAAATCCTTAGGTCAACAGCGCACATCGGTATGCGATATCAAACACCTACGTCAAGCAGGTTATAGACTAACAGTTATAGACTATACTTTAAAAAGGATAACGGAACTACTTACTGTATACTTTTTAGGGTTAACTATTTATATACTATAATACTTTTTATTGTAATAACGTCTTTATCTCAAGGTGATAAGGCTCATTTTACTATTGACGTCTTAGTTCAATATGATTTGTGGTAGTGACAGTGGATCCACCTACGTTTGATTTTTAAGGTTAATTGATAACCTGATAATGTCATTTGTTTTGCGGTTATTCTGCCAAAGAAATGTAGTGGAAAGTCCAAGAAAAGAAAGTTTCAATTTATTAAAACTAGGTCTTGCTCTTTGATAATCATAGATATAATATAATGATTAATTATTCGACGATCATCTATATGGTCAAATAAATATTCTATTTATTCATATAAATGATCACCGTGCAGTTAATTTGAGCAATCTCAATCAATTTGCTATAGGCACAACGAAAATGGAAAAAAACTCGGCAACACAATTCAAAATAAATCCATATCATAATCGGTATAATCGTTTAAGAGCTACGATGTCACCGACAACTACACCGATACACAGACACATAAATGTGCATTGAGGGGCAAAGGCCTTTACACAAAAACAAGTGAGCATCAATCATCAAAACATCACATAAAACATACGACACAAAGAAACAACATGACTACAAGTACATAAGTATGTAATTACGACGTCACGATACTCGAAAACCACTTCCTGACCGATAGCTATTATCATTAGTAAATAATGTCTAGGTTACTATAGAAACCTTGAACTAATAACTTAAGGACCTACATAATTAGTAATTACTCATTTAAATTTAATTGTTAGTATGTAATTGGTATTTAGCAACCTTCGTTTTCTTTTATTGATTTATTTATTGTTTGTTTTTGGAATGTTTTTGTTGATTATTTGTTAGTGTTTTACTAATTATGAAGATAAGATAAGAACGGTTGTTTGGGTGATTTGGAAAGCAGAAAGAATAATAAGGTTTTGTCTCTTTTGGCGAAAGTAAATAGTGATTCACAAATCATGATGTTATAAAAAAATCTGTCACTAATTGAACTAAGGATTATTATTTTTTTTGCTTTTTGTATCAACTCTTGGAACGTACGTCAAATAAAAAAACATCTTATAATGGCAATTCTTAAGTTGGGTTAATTTAGTTACAGTTTTTGAATTGTTTTTATGTTCATAATGTTACACATCATAACATCGAACAGAGCATAGATTTATAAGCTCGTTAATTATAAATAAAAATGTTTAAAATTTTAGTCTTTTTTATTTTATAATTTTTATATAGGTAATTAAAATTTAATCAACATAGACCAAATATTTCATCAAATATTGTATGTAAAAAATAACGGTACAGGAAAATTGATGGTCACATACCTAAAAAAATACCTATTTAAACGGTTCGGAGAATAATCAGTCAACGTACAAGAATCCAGTGTTTCCTTGTTTTAGCTATGATTCATATAATTGAGGTCGGGTCATTGACTCTACTGAGGTAGGTACTTAGTAGGTATGTTTGTTATTAGCTGATAATTATCTGTTATATAACTTGAGTGATTGAAGTGGTTTTTAATAATAGATAGTTTATTTGGTTGCTGGTACCTAAATATGGAAATAATCGTAAGCTAGTATAGAAGAAAAAAAAAAAATATGATAATCGAAGTTACCTTTGCCTAGCATTAGGACAATTTGACGACCTCCGTCGTCGAGTGGCGTACGCACCGGTTTCAAGGTGTCGCTAGCTCTGAGGTCCCGGGTTCGATCCCCGGACGGGTCAATGTAGAAACCAAATTTTCTACATTGTCTGGGGTCTGGGTGTTTGTGGTACCTTCGTTGTTTCTGAATTCCATAACACAAGTGCTTTAGCTACTTACTTTGGGTTCAGAGCAATGTATGTGATATTGTCTGCATTTATTTATTATTTATTTAATTACTTGTAATCCGTTATTGAGAACCTTAGGTACTAGGTTCTTTTGCCCAGCAAATAAGCATAAAAATAAAAACATTCCATATGGAGAGTCAAGATTCTGTGGAGTACCCATACCTAAGGCGTAGTGAAATTTATGTAATGATTGTTTCTTTTATTTGTAAAAATATTTTTATCATAAATAAATTGTACAGAAATGAGTAATTTTATAAAATAAAAGTAATTTCGAGTTCCTAAAAATTCTGTGCCCAACTCCAGCGCCTGCCAATCTCCAAACCCAATTAAAGAGACAAGCCCTAAGAAAGTGAGAAATAAAAAAAGGGAATTTATAACCGTGCCTTAACTTTAACTAACACGAATTTATCTTTAAATCCACATTTATTTCGTTCCCCCTCATTAGTTAGGGAAAAAATAATTTAATTCGCCAATAGGCCCTCCCTTACACCCCATCGGACAATCACTAATTACCCTCCGAGTAAGCTATACAAATCGCCGAAAATGTTTACTAATTTACAAAAAAGGCGAAAAAAAAATTTTTTTTTCACTCGCCAAATGAACTTATTTAGCTCAAGAGGGATTTAATAAAGATTTTTCACGGGTTCTCTCTTCGACGAAGTTTTTTGGGTTCCGTGGTTTGTGTAATAAAACGCTTTTTTGTAGATACTTTTTGTCTATTTTATTTGTTTCCATAGAAAATCAAAGATTATTTTTTAAAAATTTTAAAAATTATTTTTATTAATTACTATCTTTTGATAAATCTGCCAGCGTGGTAGTAAGCTATTGCAAAAAGTAAAAAGGTAACCCTTTTTTGTCCTCCTGTATTTCAAGTATCTCCAATATTATTACTATTAAATAAATGAATAAATGCGGACAACATCACATACATTGCTCTGAACCCAAAGTAAGTAGCTGAAGCACTTGTGTTATGGAATTCAGAAACAACGAAGGTACCACAAACACCCAGACCCGACGCAATGTAGAAAAGTTGGTTTCTACATTGACCCGTCCGGGGATCGAACCCGGGACCTCAGAGCTAGCGACTCCTTGAAACCGGTGCGTACGCCACTCGACCACAGAGGTCGTCAATTTTTTTAAAAATTATACCAATTATTTCAAAACGGTTGTCTCTCCTGTCAATGTACTATAACGACAAAGATATTTTCGATTCTAAATATGATAATACATCAAATTATTTTTAAACGGAACCTTTACCAAATTTGCGACTTTATCAACGTTTCTTCCGGCGACTTTTTTCACTGACGGCTAATCCCAGCGATATTTCTCGCGTCGCAGATTGAATTAGTGCACAAACGCACCTCGTTTCGATGAGAAAATACAATTAAATAACTTATGTCGACAAATACGAATAAATCTGCGTGTTTTGGTAGGTACCTTTATTTATGTAGATTTTACAATCTACCAGTGATGAACAAAATTATTTTTTTCATGTTATCTGGTATCTATCATTTAAAGGTTTGACGAACCTAACTATAAAAATAATAAAAATATTCCGGGACAACTCACACACGGTCATCTGATCCCAAGCTAAGCAGAGCTTGTGTTATGGTAACCAGACAACTGATAAACATACTTATATATTTCTAAATACATACATATTATAGATAAATTACACCCAGAAGCAGAACAAATGATCGTGCTCATCGCACAAAGATTTGTCCTGGGTGGGAATCGAACCCACGACCTCCAGTATAGCAGTCAGGGTCACTAACCACTAGACCAACAGGCCAGTCCGTCAGAAAATATTTGATTCTACGACGTAAAGCCCATATAAAATATTAACAAACTTTTGCAGTGTCCTATGTATGATGCATGTAATACTGATAATTATATGACGGGCATGTATTTAGAAATATATAAGTATGTTTATCAGTTGTCTGGTTACCCATAACACAAGCTCTGGTTAGCTTGGGATCAGTTAACCGTGTGTGAGTTGTCCCGGAATATTATTATTATTAAATTCATATTTAACACAATTGGTCTCATGTAACAATAAACAGCAACTTTCCCCCATTAAAACTATAGATCCACAAACAAGGAATCTTAATCCCTAACTTATAGTTTAATCTCAAAACAACGACGCAAAGAACAATAAAAATCTTAGACATTTTTAATTCCAGCATTGAGTAAAAAACATTAAGAGACAAGAAAGCCACCTTCCACGTAGACCAATGATCTTAAATTAACGTCGCGAGGGGGTCTAATCGACCATTTTTTTCCCGCCTGATTACGAAAGGCTAATATTGAACCCCCTCCATTCGCTCAAACAAATGTTAACCCTTTATTCGCGCTTTCCCCTTTCGAAAAAAAAGCCCATAAAATATATCTAATTAAAAAATATCCGCGTCTAAGGCCTGACGCTCATAAAGAATGTCAATTAAGCCTGCGACGTTTTTTTTCTTTTGGTGAGTATAATTTTTTTTTTCGTAATAATTTCTGTCGTTCCGCGGCCGGCAAGGGTTAAGATAGCGAAATTAGTATCGGTATGAAATATTGAGTAATTTAATATTTGTAGGTGGGTGCCTATTCCGACCCTTTTTCTGTTTGATGTTCGTATTTTTTTAATCAAGATTAACAATGGGGTGGGCTAAATTATATATTGTTTTATATTTTTAATTCGGGCCATGTGCTATTTATTGTACTTTGCAAGACAGACATTTACATAAACTTAGCTGTTCATGCGGTACACCTGTTTACCAAAAGTCAGTGGCAAATGGCATTTCAGTTGTGATTGGCTGACAAAATATTCAAATGGGGAGTTTGTTGCGCCGTTTCTTCTCCTCAGCCAAAGCACTTAGGAAGCGGTGAAGGGTGGGCGATTTGGGGTCGGTTCATATCTGGCGGTGGTGGCGTCGCGTGTTGTCGGTCGCGTGGCGCTGGGGCGGGCGGCCCTTTACACTGACCTGATGACGCGTTGGTGCGTCAGGTGTGAGAGGTTGGATGTTTTGTTGTGTGTTTGCTCGTTCTGGAGTTGCGCGGCCGATGTTGCGCGCTGCCTTTTCCGCCGAATATGAACCGACCCCTAGGGTGCTGTCCTTTTGTAATAATTTTTGACGTTTGATAAGTGCTACTTTGTAGCCTAAGTTAAATAAATAATTTTTGATTTTGATTTTGAAATATCTGCTTATCAAAATAAATAGGGGCAATTAGCAAGCAATTATCCTGACACAATAAGTAAACTCTATTGCTATGCCATTTTACTGTTTTATCCTTGAGAAATAGTTTTTATATACTTTTGACACGCGATTGAATTCTGTTGGTCATTGACTGTGATGAGGAAAAACAACGCATATCTTAATTTCATGGTTACACAATAATTGCATAACTTGTGCCATAGTTTAAGCTATAAGGACATATGTTTACTGAACATAGCATTGCAAAATTAAAACTGACGTGTGATATTGCAAATGTTTAAACTAATTGAATAATAATAATATCCCGGGACAACTCACACACGGTTATCTGATCCCAAGCTAAGCAAAGCTTGTGTTATGGTAACCAGACAACTGATAAACATACTTTTATATTTCTAAATACATACATATTATAGATAAATTACACCCAGACACAGAACAAATGATCGTGCTCATCACACAAAGATTTGTCCTGCATTTGATAATAATGCAGAACATTCTTTCATTATGAAAAATTTTACGAATCACGAGATAATTTGTCTAAAATTTTATTAAAAGATACATAAGGTATGGAAGTAATCGCAGATGACCGAGAATATATTATTGCTGTGTATTGCATGATCATCTTAATTCTCAACCTTTTGAGATAATTTTTTTGACAAATTAGTTCGTTCGTGATTCATATGATTGATTAAATAATGTGAAAAAGTTTCATATTTACTTTAATATTCATATCATCATATCATATCATCATTAACTAAATGTTGTGGTGGCCTAGCGGTTCAATGAACGGATTTGTATGCACAAGGCTGCAGGTTCAATACCAGGCAAGTACCAATGTGGCTTTTTCAAAGTTATATGTACTTTCTTAATTATTCTAAGACACTACTGACAAACGGTGAAGGAAAACAACGTGAGGAAACCTGGATTCCAAAATTTGGGATCTGAAATCGCCAATCCGCAAAGAGCAAACATGATGACCAATGCCTTCTCTATATGGGAAGAGGCCTGTGCGGTGTGCCCAGCAGTGGGACGTTTATAGGCTGGATTAATATATAACTCAAGAAGTTGTACGAGTATATGAAAACATGTAAGTTGAGATTTACGTTTAATCTTAACCATTAGGTTATCATTCACTCGTTAGTTTTAAAGGTCATACTGCAGATATTCCAATCACAAAATAATATAATTACTATGCCACATGTGTATTTTATAAATAGTAAATCCACTGAAATACAATTATCAAGCATTTATTTTATTCTTTGGTAAATTGATGACTTTCTGGTAATCATTGGCCTATTTGGTACGTTCATACAGTCTGTTCTTTTTTTTTCACAATTCCTTTTTTCCCCACCGCTCTGGGCAGGTCAGTATACAGTGTCTATAGACTGACTTTTATAAAAGCAAAATATATTAAAAATACTAGAAAACAAACAAAAATATCAGACGTACAATATAACGCCTTAAAAACAAGATTAGAATTTAGTGTATAATAATAATATAATAAATATCAAAAGTTCTAACAGACACCCCGTCTGGAAAGATTCCGATGAATAATTTTATTAGTTTGCACTCAAAGACATAGTCATGAAAACACTTACAGCATTAAGTAAGCCACTCAAGTACCTTATCTAAGAATGATACAATCGATTTTCATTATCAACTGATAATGATTTTATTTTGATATCATAATAGACTACTAACTAATAAAAGAATTAAGTCTTACACAGTGACGTATTTGGGTGTGATATTATGATGTCATATTTGAAAAGTTTATAGTCTCAAGATAAAACGTTTGTGATGTCTAATAGACCAGAAATAATTGATATAAATAATATAACACAGAAAAGCCTGGTGCGAATTGGGGGAGACCTTTGCCCAGCAGTGGGTCACATAAAAGGTTATTAAAAAAAAAACCTTTTTGTATAGCGATATACTTCGAATCAAATTCAAGAGGCGACATTGAAATGAGTTCAAATTTATATATGTACTAGCTGTGCCTGCGACTCCGTTCGCGTGGATGACGAAAGTTATCAATGAGTTTTTAACCGCAAAATTAAGTTTGTTTTTTATTGTTTATACTTTTCCGGGATAAAAACTACCCAGTGTGGTGCCCAGGATAATAAAGAATAATTATACCAAGTTTCATCGTAATCGAACCGGTAGCTTTTGCGTGATACCTGAACAAACAGACAGACAGACAGACAAAAATTTTTTTTTTCACACTTTAGGGTTTCGGTGTCTGTCTAGTAACACCCCCCGCCATTTATTTTTTTGATATTTTCAATGTACAGAATTTTCACTTCTACAGATTTATTATAAGTATAAAGATAATAATGTATATTGTATAAAATAAAGATACTGTTTAAAATAATCACAAAAAACAGAACTCAGCAACACTAGCTCTATCGAATAGATAATCAATTATGTTGTAGAAATAAAAGCAATAATAAAGATTTTATATTTGCTGTTACTGCCTCGTTGGCCTAGTGGCGCTAAGCGCGACTACTACGCTAGAGGTCTTGGGTTCGATTCCCAAGTCGACCAAGGTGTTATTGGGTTTTTCTATGATATTCTCAGTAGCAGGTCGGAGTTTGGATTTGTGCCCGGTTAGTGGCAATAGGCTCGCCCCTTTTACATGGGACCTAAACATACCTGCGAATAGTGGGTGTACATTGGTACACCTCTGCCTAACCCTTCAGGGATACAGGCGTGATGGTATGTTATGTTATATTTGCTACCAAGTGGTTTGATACAGGCTTTAGGAAAAATCTTTTGATTCTTTTATGGTATATAAATATAGCATTTTTATAACGTGATGATATTTCTTTTTGCAAAATTTATGTTGCTCTCACTAGCCCACGTCACCTACGTGAACCAAAACGGGGTTTCTATCACCAAAAAAGTTGTCAAAGAGACTTATCTCCAGAATTGGACGGCAATATAAGTTGAATGAGAATAATTTATGTTTACAATCCCATAATACGTACACATTAATAGCTATCATAAATGACTTTTAGTTTAGTTTCCTAGAAACAGAATTATCTAATTCACAAACTGCATACATGCAGAACAATCAAACATCTCAGTTGCGATGCACAAACATGCATCGTTCGTTAGTTGATGAACTAAATGGTTGTCACCGATGGTAGGTAAATAAATAAATACATAGCGCTGCATCTGGGACAATGCGGTGGGTGGGTGAGGAACTAGGGGATGAGACTGGAATATTGTAGAGTATTTTAATTAAATAAATAAATAAAATTAATAATAAATGCGGACAACATCACATACATTGTTCTGAACCCAAAGTAAGTTGCTAAAGCACTTGTGTTATGGAATTCAGATACAACGAAGGTACCACAAACACCCAGACCCGAGACGATGTAGAAAAGTGATTTTCTACATTGACCCGTCCGGGGATCGAACCCGAGACCTCAGAGCTAGCGACACCTTGAAACCGGTGCGTACGCCACTCGACCACGGAGGTCGTCAATTAAATAGGAAAAAACTAACTTCAGGCAAGACCTTCGACGTTTGGGTAGATACACCAGTCGCTTAACAACTAAGCTACAGAGCTGCAGAGGTCATTAAATGGTGTCTTATTTTGTATGATTTCTTATGCTACATTGAGTGAAGAAACATGTTTTATTGTTCCACCGAATTCATTAACAATCCTACTAATATTATAAATGTGAAAGTTTGTGAGAATGGATGTGTGGATGTTTGTTACTCTTTCACGGAAAAACTACTGAAAGGATTTTATTGAAACTTTCCAATATTGTAGCTTATACATCGGAATAACACATAGGCTATAATTTATAAAGATAGTGTAAGAATTGTCATTCACGCGGGTGAAACCGCGGGGCACAGCTAGTGGGTTATAATTCAGAAGTCTGGGAAATAACGCAGCCTTATACTTAATATTCATTATCTATTACGTATGCGAAGGCAATGTTTGTAATTAAATCAAATAGTTAAAGTGATATTAGTCTTGACACTAATTCGTTTGAAAAACAAACAAAAATTATATTATTTTTTTATTTACTTTTCCTTTTGTGTTTATTTTGTAAATTTTAATTCCGAGTGTAAATAGCCATTTGAATCCTACTAAAAAGTTATTAAGGCACGTCCACACTATTCCACTGAGCAGCGCGTTTCTACCACGGCAAACTTTCAGCACGCCGTGTTTGGTGTGAATACGCCGCCGTTCCGATATACTTGCTATCTTACATAAATACACTACCCACTACCTACTACTGTATCTACCATACAATGTACTGTTTAGATTGTTTTACTATCTCATGCACAACAATATGAATAAATTTTTGACGGGCCTGTTGGTCTAGTGGTTAGTGACCCTGACTGCTATACCGGAGGTCGTGGGTTCGATTCCCACCCAGGACAAAGGTTTGTGTGATGAGCTCGATAATTTGTTCTGGTTGTCTGGGTATAATTTATCTATAATATGTATGTATTTAGAAATATATAAGTATGTTTATCAGTTGTCTGGTTACCATAACACAAGCTCTGCTTAGCTTGGGATCAGATAACCGTGTGTGAGTTGTGACGGATTATTATTATTATTATTTAGTTAAAATGGCATAATTCTAATATTATTATGTTACTAGGAACTCCATAAAAAGATCGATTGATGTAGACCATGAAATTATTCAAAATATGGATGGACCCGGAAATTGAATAACAATACAATGAACACCGTGTCAAATAAATAGATCTGTTAAATGAGATGTTTTTAACAGAGCTATCTATACGATTTTTAAACCAATTTGTGGGTGATTTTATTGTTTTTTGGACATCAAAAATCTAATAAAACGAATCAATCATTCCATAGAACATGTTTTTTCGTACACAGTTTTTCTTAAGGAAGTCAATTTTTATTTTATAAACTTTATTTTTTATATATACCTTACATTATTATAAAGGTTACAAAATACTGCATAAGTCAGCATTCCTTGAACATAATTTAGCACAAATACTTTTTATGTAGTATTTAACCAGTTTCTTTGAGAAAAGCGGGTCTAAACCTTATCAAGCACTCTCACCAATGAATAATTTCTTCATAGCATGATAGATATATTTATGCCAAAAAACAGCCATTATAATCCCTATTTACGAGCAAGGATAATCGGCAAAGAGCTTCGGAAAATCAAAGCTTTTGAAGAATTAAATTAAAACCAATCGGTTGTTTCATATTCAAAGGGATGCCATCAAAAGAACGTCAAAGATAATCAATTTTACAAATATCTCCCCCCTCTCTCCCCCTCCACCCTTAACGTACGTCTTTTTCTTTTCTGAAATAAATCTGTTCAGACAACGCTGAAGATTGAAGCGACAACCCTAAAAACGTCACAAATGACTAACACCAACAATCAAAACTGAACCTTGTGTCTTGCCGATTAGAAGTCAAAATCGCATGCCTTCTATAAGGGTTGTACGTAACATGTATCAATATACTAAAATATGATAACACTGTGTGAAAGTATCGAACTTAACTTTATTAATACTCGCTCCAGACAACATTATACTTTATTTCTTTAGCGATAAGTTTGATATTCCTTTATTCTGTATTGAGTTAGGACGTTTAGTATTTGGTGTGACGTCATCAATACTGTATCGTTGTGTATTATCGTTATATCTTGCATTAAGAACCGTTCAAGGGAAAAATTGGTTAATAAATGTTCTATTAAGCCGCCTACACATCAAACAATATTAAGGATTTTGTCTTTGTACGGCTTTGTATTGATTTTTGGTAGAATGGGGTTTTAGAGGATATCGTGATTAAATGAACAAGGTAGAGTTTATTTTGTGAGTTGTTGAATGAATAGGCATAGTATTTGTAATTAAATGAAGATTAGTTACTTTACGGGATGGGTAGTAAATTCAATTCATGTAAGTTAAATATCGATGTGGTCTACAACAAAATGTTTAATATAAATAATTTATTTTTTTAACTCTCATCTATTATTAAGTTATTATCAAATTTCCTAACATATTATATAGATCTTTACAGTAAGCAGAAACTTAAAATCACAATCCATTTTCACAGTTCCAAAAAACTACGATTTATTTACAAATAAGTAGTTTCCGACATTTTCAATAATTTTCTTGTTCATGTGTAAACACTTTTACAGTAGCTAGACTAACTTAAATACATTATTATAGTAATGTTTGATAAACGGAGACTATTTATTATTAATGTATCTTGATATCGTTATTCGATGCTTATACAAAGATTTATGTTGAAATAAACGCATTTATTTATAAGGTTTTAGGGGCTAATGTGTGTACTAGATCTGTTTTTTTTTGCAATCGAAATAATTCAGGTAAGGTTTTGAAATCAATCCACAATTTCTGGAGATATCATGTAACGAACATACAAAAAAACATATAGTCATATTGAGAACCTCCTCCTTTTAGAGTCGGATAAAAATACGAGCAAAACGTTGTTCAGTTTAACTTTTATATTGATGTTTCTATGCACTTTGACTGGAGTCTTGTATTGTTTTTGTTCTGAACTTATGTATGTTAAACCTTATTTTTTTTGCTGCAGGTCAATATGCCTCCCTCCAAAGACTTCAACACAAAACAAACGTTTAGCCGGTCTTTCTCGAATAGTAAGTATATATCGTTATACTAAATACCCATATTTTTTTTTTTTTTATTTTACATACGACTTCTCATCATCTGCCTAGCTTTTTCGGTGGCTTCCAGTCTTACCGGGTTCACGGGAAAACCGTATTTTACATGGAGCGACTGCCTATCTGAGCTCCACAACCCATTTTTCTGGGTAACATAGTATTCCATAGTAAGACTGGTTGTCGCATCGGAATCGTGCTTTCCGAGGTACGGAGGGGTCTCGGTATGTTCAATACGATTTCTACTATAAGGAATAGTCCAAATAAATCAATATGCTAACGAACTTGAAACAGAAGCTAAAACTCAAACATTTGTCGCATAAGGACTACACTAAGCATTTAAAAGAAACAATTTAATTTGACTTCTTTAGAGTGCTATATAAATAATGTCAACGTCCTATCTCTGGTAAGGATATCAATCTATTGATAGATTATCAATTTACGGCTTCAGCAAGAGATATTTTGCACAGATAGCCGAGTGGTAAAGGTTACCACGCTAATTGCCATTGTGCGCGACGCGCTGCGGGTTCGATCCCCGCACGGGCCAAACATTTATGTAAGCAAGTACAAATGCTTGTTCTAAGTCTAGGTGTTCCACAAGGCACATAAACACACTCAAAAAATATAGACATATTTCAATAAGTAAATATTTTACCCAACTACCTAATTAGAAGAATTTACTGTTGATATATCAAGATTATATCTGATCAGATGTTTATCACGCGTATTTTCCCAGAATATATTTTTAATTAGACCTACATATGTTTGGGAAAACCTGGCGTTATGTAGTAAAAGGCTGGAAGGATGCCAAGTGGGCCTTTGTGTTTATAACCTTGGTTTGACAGACGTTTATAGAGATGTGGTACCTGAGACATGACGATAGTATATCTAGGAATACAGGATGGTATGGAAATGCGTGGTCATGTATGAAATATTGCCAATAGAAATGTTAAAAATTCTCCAAAAAACTTAATCTATAGGTACCAAAAAAAAGTATGGTCCTCTCGTACAAATTTCGGTCAGCTGGTGATTATTGTTTCAAATATGACCATTTATTTCTGTAGGGCTTTGAAGCCTTCACCCATTAGTAACCAAATTCGTTTGAAAAAAATGTAAGCTGTATTAGAAAAAGTAAAGATTTGTCGTTTTTAGGGTTCCGTACCCAAAGGGTAAAACGGGACCCTATTACTAAGACTCCGCTGTCTGTCTGTCCGTCTGTCTGTCTCCAGACTGTATCTCATAAACCGTGATAGCTAGAAAGCTGAAATTTTCACAAATGATGTATTTCCGTTGCCGCTATAACAACAAATACTAAAAACCACATAAAATGAATATTTAAGGGGGGCTCTCATACGACGGTGGTACGGAACCCTTCGTACGCGAGTCCGACTCGCACTTGGCCAGTTTTCTGGTTTCCTGAGATACCAATATTTTGAAAATTGTGTGAGGTAATAAATAGGTATGTCATGTGTTAGGAAAAGCTACCGCTAAAGTTTATTGTTGTTTATAAATACTGTTGCGGTTATTGGTAGAATTATTACCACTTAGCAGCCCGGATTGCATAGTGCTCCACAATTTGAATGCATCCAATAACTTGGCCACTTGCAACAAATGACTCTTGATTAATTTGTACCCATTTTGTGGTACTTATGTTAATATCCCCTTTATTGACAGCATATTTGTCATGGTTAGTTTGTTTCACATAGTATTTCATCTAAGGCCATATTCAAACACACGTAATAATAATATCCTGGGACAACTCACACACGGTTATCTGATCCCAAGCTAAGCAGAGCTTGTGTTATGGTAACCAGACAACTGATAAACTTACTTATATATTTCTAAATACATACATATTATAGATAAATTACACCCAGACACCAGAACAAATGATCATGCTCATCACACAACATTTGTCCTGGGCGACCAACAGGCCCGTCAGATAATAATACTGTACGTATAATTACGTATGATTACTGTATGACGGGCCTGTTGGTCTAGTGGTTAGCGACCCTGTCTGCTGTACCGGAGGTCGTGGGTTCGCTTCCCACCCAGGACACATCTTTGTGTTGTGAGCAGCAGTTTTTCTGTGTCTGGGTGTAATTTATCTATAACATGTATGTATTTAGATATATATAAGTATGTTTGTCAGTTGTCTGGTTACCATAATACAAGGTCTGCTTAGTTTGGGATCAGATGACTATGTGTAAGCTGTCCCAGGATTTTTATTATTTATTAATTTATTTACTATAGTCAGCCACCTACCGGAAGCTAGCGTTACGAAGTTTATTGTTTTTCGTACACACCTATCTTACAATACGTTATTACGCTATATGTAGTAATTACCGTCTAGTTTCATGATACACCTGGGCTCAAAGTGAACTTGCTTACATTCGTTGGCTGTCTATATGTGTGCTTTGAACACAGCCTCATTCTGTAATACAGAACTATAACTACAATTCAAACGGCTACCTGCATTAAATTTTGAAGCTCATACTAAATTAATTCTTCTTTCTTTCACAGATGAAATGACAATGTCAGCAAAAGTCTACCATCCGGCGACAAACCTAATGCCACCGACACCCCCCCATTCCCCCACAGGAGTGGCCCCCAATTTCCCCTCCAGCAAGTCCTCGTCAACGTGGGGCAGACAGAACAGCACCAACGGGAAGTACTCGTGATACCACCACCAGTGCAGACCGGTTTCAACAGTGGGGATGGGTCCACCACTCAGACCAGGACGGTCTGGCGGTCTAGACCTAAACGATCTCGATTTGGTTTTTAGATTTGATGGGTTGTTCAGACTTAGCTGTTTTGTTGCGAGCAATTGGGTCTATTGCCTTTCGGTTAATATTTTATCATTAAGGACTATTACAGGATAAAAAAAAAGATCTTACAAACATACTTAATAAATAATTAATTGTAAAATAGTCTTGAAAGACAGCTAATAATATAAGGTCACATGAAAGTACTTTTGTTTAGCGAATCAATGCAAATACAAAAAGAGGGGTCGGCAAAATACATTTTGGCGCACTTTTCTTGATAAAATTAAAATGTAATAAAAAGTGAGAAAAGACATTGAACTAATAATTTAAGCGTTCACTATCAAGATATTAAAAAGATAACCAATCTCCAGTAACGAAGGAATTGATAAAAGTATCAATTAAAATTTATTAGGCGACTAGGAAGTATTTATCTAAAATTATTAGTCATAGTTTTTAAACGTTTTTTAATAGAACGTTTGTCTCCCAACTGACGCAAGTCTGAACAAGGATTTAAGAAATGGGTGGAGAAAAAATTAACTGTTAAACACTCCAAGTTACTGTAATTTATCGTTATTCGATATTAATCTAAGTACCTACTGTTTGGTTTCTTAGATTTACGCGAAAGTTAGACATTGAAATAAAACTACTTTTTTACGGATCTTGTCGCGGTTGGTGGACGCAAGTCTGGAGGCAAGACAAGGATTTAAGAAAAAATGGGTGGAGAAAAAAAGGAAAAAAAAACACTGCCTGTGTATATACGATGTATAACTTTATTTAAATGTAAAACAATTGTAAATATTATTTATATTCAAGTGACGTCATAAGGAAAATATAAACTGAACCTATTTATTTGTGTCTTTATTTAATGTTTTCCTCGTTTATTTTTTTGCCGACTATGAGTGAATAGTGCCGTTATAGGTAGAGTTCATTGTTGTTATCACCTTAGTAAAAGAACTAAAAGATTTCATCTAATTCACTTTTAAATTGTTTTTTTTTTTTAAGTATGGACATTTCGGAAGGACTAAATAAAAAAAAATTACCTTGTTTTCTAACTTGTAAAAATTTATATAAAGTCTTACCCGACGACTTATCGACGAAGCACGTTTTACATATCTACATTAAATAGGTTTGTATCTACCACGTGTCGCTTGCCCCAGTAACTAACTGTTCCGATCAGGGCAAAGTCTCACTGCATATAAGTATCTAGCGATAAGAGAGTTAATACATAACACACTGAGTAATTATGACTTTTTATTGTTTAGCTTATAAACTATTAATAAACACGCACTTAGGTACCTAGCTAAAGTTTTTTGCACCCAGCATGCTAAGTGACCCTACGGCTCCAGCAAAGGCGAGGACGGGACTGGTGTGTTTTTGGTCGGTGCAAGTCCAACATATCTCCACTTCGTGCTTTCGATGTGGGTTGAAGTCAATAGATTTTCACCGAAGTAAAAAAGGTCTTGACAGCTTATTAATATTGGAGAAAAATATGTTCTGTCTCGTTGGCCTAGTGGTGCTAAGCGCGACTGCTACGCTAGAGGTCTTGGGTTCGATTCCCAAGTCGACCAAGGTGTTATTGGGTTTTTCTATGAAATTCTCAGTAGCAGGTCGGAGTTTGGATTTGTGCCCGGTTAGTGGCAATAGGCTTGCCCCCTATTACATGGGACCTAAGCATACCGGCGAACTGTGGGTGTACATTGGTACCTACACCTCTGCCTAACCCTTCGGGGATACAGGCGTGATGGTATGTTATGTTATGTTAATAAGTTCTGTTATTATTAAACGGACACTAGCACATACCTGTTTCATTTTTTGCTCCCTAACTCATTAAGATTTTTATCGAAAGTAACTCTTATCTTTTCCTGTCGGCGGCCAGTGATACCAAAACAATTTTAAACTAGTTATAGTATAAAAATACATAGTTATGTATAGTTCTATAGTAAGTATACCAAAGATCTGTTTCTAGTGTAGTCAAAACTTGCAACGTTTTTGCATGTAAGTATCATTAATTTAGTGAATGAAAAAATATCTGCTGTTGGATTAAATTTCATGATATACTACCTAAGTTGATTAGGTTTAATCATTGAGGAAGTTCAAAATAATATAATTATTATCAAAAGTCAACAAAAAAGTTTTGATTAGGAAGCAAGTTCGTCATCAGTGATAAAACGTGCAAAATCAAAAAACAATAAGTACAGACTTTCAGATTAATTTATAAATAGATACAGATAGTATTAATCGTCTATGAATAATATCAAGTTTTGTCAAATCATGCGTAATTCGGAAATTATCAGCGACCACACCACTAATTAATATTACTATCGACTGTTTGTAAAAGAAGCAATAGTATCCTTATTTCATTTAAATAAAATGAAAATAGGTATCTTTATCTATTTTATACAAAAGCCGATAGTAGATATAAAAATATATTCAAAACTATACAACTTAGCGCCATCTATGAGTTCAAAGAAGACGTATTGATTGATCGATTATTTCATTGATCTTTATTGTGAGCAAAAAGTTCTCATTAGTAATAACAGATGTCGCTTTAAAAAGTTAACTTCTATGTCATGTACATATTTTACGTTAAGAACAAGGACAAGAAATATTTTAACAATTGTAAATTATATCTCTTTGTGTCATTCTATATTACTTGTAAAAAGTTTACATACAGCGCCATCTCTGTACGACATTTTAAAGCTTTTGCAACGGATCGATAAAGGACGAAGCAGTTGTATTAAACGTTAATAGATGTCGCTGTATTAACTATAAAAATCACATTTTTGTACTTGGTTCTTCGATCATTAATAACAACGCGAAGATTTAGTTAAATTTATCCAATGCCAATGTTAAGAAATATAATAAATTCTAAAACCTTCTCCTTGATCTAACAAATTATTTTCTGAAAACCGCATCAAAATCGGTTCAGCCAATCGCGGGATAATCGCGGACAAACATACATACATACATATAGGTCAAACTGAGAACCTCCTTTCTTTTGAAGTCAGTTAAAAATACATGCGAACTGATTGGTTCACCTTATTTATTCATTTTTACCACTGAAGTAAATCCGTCTGTCTGTCTGTTTCGCTTTTAGCTAATCCACGTAACCGATTTTAATGAAATCAGGTACCTAGTTTAGATTCTGACAAAGGACATAGGATACTTTTTGCATCAATATACGAAATTCACGCGGGCGAAGCCGCGGACAAAAGTTAGTCGATAACAAAATTAATGAAACTCAATTTGAATAAGATCGAGCAATATTTTATCAAGATCTCATTAAAACATTTAAAAAAAATAATGTAACACGCGCGAAAAATCACGTTTTCCAAAAATAAATAACATAATTATTTCACCTTATTAAATTCATAATTATATCGATATTTTATGCGAGAATGACGATTTATTAATACCACTTTATAATAAGTATGTAATATTATTATTCAAGAGCCGAATTTGACGTAGATTTGATAAGTAATTATGAATAGGCAATAAGTAGTTCAGTGGTTAGCTTGTTCAGTTGCTAAACGTAACGATCTGCCTGCGACCTCCCATCTTAGGGTCTGTCCAGATCTGACGAACGCGCACCGAACGAGCATTACACGAACAGATCGCGAGATGCTCGCGAGCGGCGCGTGCATGTCTCACGGACGGCATTATTGACACTACTGCGTTCGCGCGGTGCTCGCGAGCTGTTCGTGTAATGCTCGTTCGGTGCGCGTTCGTCAGATCTGGACGCACCCTTAGGTAGGCATGACAGTTCAGCTTAAAAATGCCCATCATATATTTGAAACCACTAACGCAAAAACGGAGATAGATACCCACCAAGTTTCATATATTATTATGTTTGGCCTAGTATTTTCTAAAGGAATTTAAAAACTTTTGTTTTTTTTTTTGTTATCTAATCTAAAACTACTAGGCATTTTGAAAATATTTAATTCCTTTCTGCATTTGTGTAAATTAAATGGGCTTTTTTATGTACTTACAGGCACTTTCATAAAAAAATACTTACCTACTTAAATTATTTTGTACTTATATATCCAAAACCTGTTGTATTGTTAATGGGCAACAATTTTCACTTTCCATTTTTTTAGCAACTACGCACCTCTCTACAGGGTTTTAAGAAAACCCTGTCCGACCCGAAAGGGTGATATAGGTTTCTCAATCACATGCCCAAATAAAATATTATATCTGGAATATTCAATTATCAATAAAAATTAACTTCGAAATAACGATTTTTGACACGAAATTCCCTAAATTTGAGATTAAAACAATAATTACAACACCATTTTCGTCGGAATTATTTGGCGGCCTTTTGTTTGATCATTTGGCAGCACCTGTGAGTGCCTGTGACTCTCTCGCCTTTTGAGAATTTTATATTTTTTTAAATTATATATTTTTTTTTATATTTTCCAATTTAATTTTACATTAATGGTATCAGATCGACACCTGACAACACCTTAACGGATCGGACAGGGTTTTCTTAACACCCTGTATATGCCTTTAAAAATTATAATGTATGCAAACAAACTAATAGGTATAAAAATTCCAAAAGTTGCTAGGTAACCAAACTGCTTAAACGTTCCGATTCAAAGGTTGCACAATATTTTTCAATGAATTTCAATAATAGATTCATATTTTTTGTAACTAATTCGCGTCTGCATTGGAGTTCCCTAGGCTAAGAAAGAACCTTCGTTCATGATTTTTTATTAACTGTAATGTGATAGTTTATATTTTATAAATAGGTAACCATTAAAGTCACGTAACTCGACGAGTTGTGAGTATGAATGTGGATGGGTATACATGCAGAGGAAGACCAAAAAAGAGATGGATGGATTGTGTGAAAGATGACATGAGAAAGAAAGGAGTGAATGCTGAGATGACGAGTAGTAGAGATGAATGGAAGCTGAAATGGAACAGTTCCCAGAATATTTAAGCTTATTCGCTCTTTAGGAGGCTTCAAATGACAGACCTAAGCAAAAAGTGAATAGTTAAAGGTAAAAACAAAAAAAAAAATAACAAAAGATACTGAACTGCAAATTACATTTTCGTTCCTTCAATCAAAGTACAAAAAACTTGGTATAAATGTTGCATAATATGTTTAAAACCGGTTAATTCATGGTGAAATCTGAATATTTATAGTATATAATTGTAAATAATGCTCAAGAGATACGTTAAGGTGACCAGGTAATGTACGTTATGTAGGATAAATAAAACAACACTTACAAAAATATGAAGACTTTAAATGTTAAAAAAATATTTTAAAATAAATATTAGTTGTAAGTTTTAGTTGTTGTATATAAATTTATGTATAAATAATAAATATTTTGTTTCGATAAAACAATTTTAAAAAAGACAGACATTTTCGGAGGACGGAGGGGAGGCCTTTGCCCAGCAGTGGGATCTTATGTAGGCTAAAAAAAAAGCCATTTTATATAGGTAATTAGGTACCCTGACTCACTCTCACAGAGCTTATACACCATTTGTTATATTGATCATATGTTTGTTAGTTATACTAGACGGATGTAACAAAACATCTCAAGCTAACATCCTTAAAATAATTTCCAATCAAGCAATCGGGGACAAAACAAACAAAAATAATCTCTCAAGTGATTCAACAATCATTTAAATAACGTACACAAAGAAAATGCACATTTTAAACACATTCTATTTGCTGCAGAAATAATAATATAGGCACATTCAAGTAGGCAGAGCCCCGAGGGAAAGATAGCCAGAAATAAAAGATACAAGTTAATAACTGACTGCCTCGTTGGCCCAGTGGTGCTAAGCGCGACTGCTACGCTAGAGGTCTTGGGTTCGATTCCCAAGTCGACCAAGGTGTTATTGGGTTTTTCTATGAAATTCTTAGTAGCAGGTCGGAGTTTGGATTTGTGCCCGATTAGTGGCAATAGGCTCGCCCCCTATTACATGGGACCTAAACATACCGGCGAACTGTGGGTGTACATTGGTACACCTCTGCCTAACCCTTCGGGGATACAGGCGTGATGGTATGTTATGTTAAGTTAGTAAAGGTAGATTCTTTTCTTGCCCAAATATTAATGTGATAGGTCCCCAAAACAAAAATATTTATTATTTTATCACACAAGAAATCTATTGTTTGGTCTTTAATAATAATATTGAATAGAATACTAATAATTATTATTTAGTGCTAAAGACAGAAACAAAAAAAAACGACTTCAAAATAAGTCGTATATATTATAGTTTTGTTATGGATCCAGGGTAGATAGTCATCTACTCTGGATCCATAAGAAAACTAAATCCATAAGACTACCTGACTAGGTATGAGAGGTCAAAATTTATGTAGTCTGCCATTTAGATAATCAAAATATTATAGACACGTATTTTTTCTTTTATCAAATCAAAAAAAAAATACGAAGTTAAACCGCTTTGAAGTTCAGGAGTGGGGGCTTGTGACGTCACGGGTAGGTACAATTTTTGCATAGACGTGACGTCACGCAATAATTGTACTCGCTGTACACATACATAATTCTTTGTTTACGGGACAAAAGAAAATATTATATGTCAAATATTTTTTTTCATCTTTAAGTTACACATAAAAATAAAAATTAGTCATCATGCCAATCGTATTACACGTGAAGAACGTAACAAATATATAAAAAAAATACTCTCAAATTGAGTACCTCCTCCTTTTTTGAAGTCGGTTAAAAGGGCAAGTAAGCAACTACCTAAGATTACATTTTATTTAACCTTAACCCAGATTAAAAAGGAGTTCAACTGGATATTAAAACCTGGCCTTAGATAATAATTAACTGCCTTATAGCTAAAATTGACTGCATTCCTGTTTTTTTTTCAGTTTAACATGTTTGTGATAAGATTGTTTTTACGCATTTTATGTTTTGTGAAACAAAAGGTTCCTTTGTAAAAAAAAACTAAACTTTGTAATTTTAAAATTTTAAATACGACCATAATTTTACCTGTCCTTGAGATATATTTTTTGTTAAATACAGACAAACATTGTCATTTTATATGAATGCTTTCTTGACAGGTTTCGTGAAATATATAAATACATATCTATATCTATACTTATAATAAATCTGTAGAAGTGAAAATTCTGTACATTGAAAATATCGAAAAAATAAATGGCGGGGGTTGTTACTAGACCGACATAGAACAGAAAAGTGTGAAAAAAAAAAAAATGTCTGTCTGTCTGTCTGTTTGTTCAGGTATCACGCAAAAACTACCGGTTCGATTACGATGAAACTTGGTATAATTGTTCTTTATTATCCTGGGCACCACACTGGGTAGTTTTTATCCCGGAAAAGTATAAACAATAAGAAACAAACTTAATTTTGCGGTTAAAAACTCATTGATAAGTTTCGTCACTCACGCGAACGAAGTCGCAGGCACAGCTAGTTATTAATATAATTGTTTGATTAGAATATTATCTTCTAAGATAAGTTATCAGTAATGATGATCGTTTACTGATACCTTATCTTGTTGTTATGGTAATATATTGATTAACTGATTAAATACATATTAAATCTATTGATCATTAAAATTTAAGATACATAATTTATCGGGGATTAGAAATGGCGCCTCCTAGCAAACCTAACGAAAAAGTTTTGCAAATGAAAGGGGATCAAACATTTTTTTTAATTAATTTAAATATATTAGGCATATGATGGCTTCTAATAGAACAACATTATTGTTTCTTTAGGGGTGTAATTATTTAACAAACTTTATTAACTAAAAAATTTAATTAAAAATAAGCTTTAAAGACATTTTCCTAGAAAGATGTCCTTCAAAAGTTATTATGAAATCATTAATTACTCATGCATTTACACCAATCGACACATAAAAAATCCATTTTACACTTACTTCCGGGACAGTCCTAAGTTACTTACAACGTTTGGTGACCCTAATCTGGTTTGCCAGACTTCATAGCACCGCCAAGTTTTAAACGCAGTTCTAATACTAGCTCGGGCCGGTAATAGTCACACTAGAAATAATTATATTTATAAATTTTTCACAAGTAAAAGAAAAAACAAAAGCGAATCATTTAAAGGTTATCTTACATATTTGATAAATTAAATAGATTATGATTAGTATTGTTTAAGATAAAAAATTATTTATTTATGGTTAATTACATTGTGAAGTTTCTGTATCATGGAAGCGATTGATACGTACAGTAATAAGAAAACATCAATATGGAAGAAGAGGAAACATTTTTTGAGACAGGTTCGTCAAAATATAATTATTTAATTAAATTTTGTGTTAAAAATTTTAATTGTTAATTTATACATGGGTTATTTGATAAAATAAATCGATTTAATCAATTCTAGTCAATCTAATTTTTTTATGAAAAATATAGAGCCTATTTTTTTAATTAATTATAATGGTTTGGGAGAATACATTGTGTGTGCATAGAACAAAGAACATTATTCACAGTAACAACAGTCTTTTTTTATTTATTTTTTAGCTTTTTAACTTGCCATGTAGGTGTGTGTATTGTTGAGTATATTATATTAATTGGAACCAATTCTCGACATTCATTCAAAGTACTTTCATGAATGTCGAGAATTGGTTCCAATTTAGCATATAAGAAACTAATCAATAATACGATAGCGACGACTCAATATTAATATGATACTTTTGAGCTAGTCTGATGTTGGAGTCAGGAGGTTCTATTTTTTTAACGGAACGACGCAATCACGTCTTGTTTGGACTTGTTTGATTTCTCTTGACTGTAACTGTGAGCGTAGGTTATTTAAAAGGTTGCGTTATTAAGATCTTAAAATAATAAATAAATAAATGCAGACAGCATCACATACATTGATCTGAACCCAAAGTAAGTAGCTAGAGCACTTGTGTTATGGAATTCAGAAACGAAAACCGGTGCGTACGCCACTCGACCACGGAGGTCGTCATTCTTCAATAAAATCTTATTAGTTTTAAGTTAAGCACTATCTTTGGAAAGTGTAACCTAGGTTACCAAGAGTCGCAATAACAAGTAATAGATAGGAAGCTAAAAAAAGAATAATAGGATAAAGAAAGCATTGTTTATACAGAAAGTTTTGAAGGCAAGGGAAACTCCATCGAACCTACATTTTTTTTCCTTCCTTATAATTTTCCTTCGATCAATCATCTAGTGACAGTATGTACAGATTAATGTCATTAAATTGCAAAATCAGTAAACAGGTTTAAACTGCACCGTAGCCTTCCTTGTTTAAATGCTCACATAAAGTATTTAATAGATTAGACAAGGCTAGAAAATAAAAAGCTGTTTAGCATTTTATAGTTATTCAACAAAGTCAACAAACTTTGGTGTTTTTATGACTTTTTAATAAAGCTGGTTTAGTACTGATAACACTAGACATGATCTCAGAACAAAAACAAAAACCGACTTCAAAATAAGTCTTATATTTATTTCTTATGGACCCCGTCATAACTAGACCAAATTAAAATTGGATTACACGGAAAGCACCAGCATTCATATAAAAAAAAGAATCATCAAAATCGGTTCACCCAGTGAAAAGTTCTGTGGTAATAAAGATATTAAAAAAAACAGTCGAATTTAGTACCTCCTTGAAATAAAACTACTTTTTACGGATTTTTTCGCGGTTTATATTTAGATTTTAGGTATATATATATGTACTACCATACGTCAGAGGTGTCACAGACAAGATTGGCTACATCCTGAAGCGAGCTTCAATTAAAACATACTTCAAGCCGCCCAAGAAGATTAGTCAGTCCTTACCATCCGTCAAGTGTCACATACCTCTACAAGATGCAGGAGTTTATAAACTAGATTGTGACTGCGGCCTCTCTTACATCGGTCAAACAAAACGAAGCATAGGGACCCGCGTTAAAGAACCCTGCAATTAAGAAAACTAACTAATGGGTCAAGCCTATATCAGTAAATAGATAAAAGCAAAGCAAACTGTGATGAGATTATAGTTAAAAAAGATCTAGTATTTACCGATAAAAGTGAGAGAGCAAAAAAATACTATTATGACCAATTTCCTCTCATCTTGGATAGCCGTGTAAGAGACATATTCCGGGACAACTCACACACGATCATCTGATCCCAAACTAAGCAGAGCTCGTACTATGGTAACCAGACAACTGATAAACATACTTATATGTTCAGCAGTAGACCCAAACATGCTGAAAAGGGAAGAAGAGACCAATCTTATGAGAAATTAAGCAACTATTCAGGGGCCCGAGTCTGCTATTTACACTCCGTTCTCGGGCCGGTTCGGGCGCGTTCGGGCCGCCCGAGCGCGCCCGAATCGGCCCGAGTGCACCCGAGAGGGCCCGAGCGCCGCCGGACGATGCAACTATGAGCACACTGACACGGAGTGTAAATAGCAGACTCGGGCCCCTGGAGATAGTAAATATTATTTTTTCTATGGTAGCTAATCTAATTATTCCTTCTTTGTATCGATTTCGTATGTGGAATATCTTTGTTTACTACACAGTATAATCAGATAGGTCGTTGTACGTATTTCTAGTTATCTTGTTTTTATCTGATTCCATTTATGTTATCAGTAAACATACAATCAAATGGCGTCTGATTGGTATCGGGGTAACAACAATGGTATTATTGGGCTAGCAACACCAGCTGATAGGCAGATTGTCTAGACGAAGTTGCTTGTTAACATCTAACGTCATACAATAGTTACTATGTACATATTTTGGGGATTATATTCATGAAAAAAAACCGTCAAGAATTAAAATATCTTGAATCAGAAACCTAAGTAAAGAAAAATCAAAGCCATTTACTTATTGGAGAAATATAGGAATCGTTAGGATCATCTGCAGTCTTGTCAGCTTCCTAGTCGAACTGTTGTGCAATTCTAAATATGTCAGCTTAAAGCCACCTGCAATTCTATACTTCTTGAAGATACAGTATTTGATGGTCTCTTCAGTAATTTTAGGGTTCAACGATCTTTATTTCTAAGTCTTCTGCCTTTTCCCTAGCTATGCTTTGGTTCTAGTTCTCCAGTCTTATCGGATCCAGTTCTTTTTAGTTTGTAGTATAACAAATTTGGTCAGAAAACTTATTCTAATTTATTGAATTATTTATCGGCTGTTTATTTGTAGTACGTGCTGTGTAGCTAACAAAGGATTCATATTTAGTGTATCAAAGATTTATTTATATTTTTTGCTAACATTTTTATGCAAATAAAGCTCAAAAAAAGTTTGACAAGTAGTTGACCTATAATTTTTTATACCTTGACCTTTTTTTATAAGTATAGCCCTAACTAGTTGAGCTAAAACAAGTCTTAGCAAACTAATGAGTTTTTCAAGGCTACGTCGTGTTTGCCATGATTTAATATTAATATGGTCCAAAATATAAGGCTTTATTTGTCTTGTTAAAGAATGAAAGTTTCTCTTAGAAAACAAGTAATAAACAGGTAACTTTTCAAACCCAAGGGTGCGTCCAAATCTGACGAACGAGCATTACACGAACAGCTCGCGAGCATGGCGCGAGCGGCGCGCGCACGTTTCACGGACGGCGTTATTGACACTAGTGCGCTCGCGGGTAATGCTCGTTCGTCAGATCTGGACGCACCCTTAGATCAGCGTATACTGGCGGTGCACCGCGTATGCAACTTATCTCCGTTCCTGATGTTTAAAATCTAGTTCCTAGTAATAAATAGTGTAAAGTTTTTTTTAGTAACTTTTAATGTGTCCCACTGCAGGGCACTGGTCTCCTCCATGTTCTCCAAAAGTAACGTCTGCAAAATTTTGACGACCAATCCAGTATATTTTTTATAATCTCTTGCCCAGATCCTGATCAGCAGCGGAGGATGGACAACTTACTTCATCATGGGCATATCGTTCGGGGCTCCGACAGTCTTCATCCCGCAAATCAGACACGAGGCTAACTCCACTGATGCTGTCAGTGAAGAAACTGCGTCTTGGATACGTAAGTTATCTTCGACTAATGTCTTTCTACCCTTATTGTTTTTGCTCTCAAAATGTTCTAAAGTTACCATTGAACTTTCGCATTAAACCAATTATTTTTCATAATGTATAAACCATACCTGTTTTCAAGTTTTAGTCATAAAATTCTTTCATCAAGTAAGTTCTAAAATTGAAAGTCAATCGTAGTGCTTTTCTATTACACCACATTTTGCAATAATTATAACATGTCTGAGTTAGTTTTAATTATTAATTCCAGATGCAAGTTCTAAGAAATTAAAACGAGTTTGTAGACTGTTTATCTTGTTTGAAATTATAGTATCTAATTAATTATGTAAATGCACATTTCACAAACATAAATTATGATATGCAGTATGCACAAATATTAAAATATCCTGGTCGAACCAAAACTTGTCAGATCCGCGACCTTAGACAAAGAAACTACAGCGTACTGTCTCCAAGCTTCAATATGACCATTAGTATATAATATTGATCTAATTTAAATTATTTATGTATTTTCTTCCAGCTGCCATCATCGTCTACGCAGGACTACCCTGGGCCTTTATTATGCCAATCATCATGAAGTACATCGGTCGAAAGTTCGCCTTCGGCTTCGTCTGTTTTAGCAACCTAATCAGCTTCATCGTATTTTACTTCAGTACCACTGTCAACCACATTCTTATCAGCGAAGTGATTAACGGTATCAACACTGGATCCCACTTTACTGTATCAGTAATGATCATCACGGAATACGCATCACCAAAACACAGAGGATTCTTCCTAACCATGAAATCCGCTACACTCTTCTGGGGAATTTTCTTATCAAATGCTGTAGGAACATTTTTCCATTGGAGGAATATAGGACTTGTTGGGATTATATGCAGTATTTACAGCATTTTTATAGCTTTCTTGATGCCAGAATCCCCATTTTGGTTAGCCTCTAAACAAAGATATGAAAAGTGTGCGAGATCACATAGATGGTGTTTGGGAAAAGATAAGGAGTCAGAGGCGGCTTTAGAAAAAATCATAAACTACCAAATTAATGTTCATTCGAATAAAAAGTCGCAGGATTTCGAGCTAAAATCATTTTTAGCTTACTATTTAAATGTAGTGTCATCAAGGCAGTTTTATAAGCCACTTATTTTAAGCTTTTTTGTTCAATGTTTGTATGTATTTTCCGGTAAAGTTGTGTTCAGTGTGTATGCCATAGATATAATTAGTAAAATAACTGCTGGCCACAAAATGTCTCCTTACACGGCCATGTTAATATTGGATGGTGTCACAGTATTGTGTATGTATATTGGATGTGGTATTGTCAGATTATTTACTAGACGAAAATTATTAATAAGCACATCCTTAGCAGGAATAACGTTTCTTCTCGCGATGTCTCTGTACGCATTCCTAATTAAATTATCAGTTATAGTAGAAAACAATTATTTAGCTTTATTCATGTTGATTGGATATTCGATATCAATATGTATTGGACCTGTTATATTAACACAGACTATTGTAGGAGAATTAGTTCCTATAGAAAATAGGGGACTTGCTTCATGTTGTATAGACGTATCTCTTAAAGTTCTCTTAGGGACTGTAGTTAAAATTTCACCATTCATTTTCAAAGCATCAGGCACTCATGGTGCTTTCTTATTCTATGGTGTGTCTACGTCAATATTTTTATGTTTACTATATAAGTTTTTGCCTGAAACTAAAGATAAGACGTTACAAGAAATTGCTGAATGTATGGTGGGTAAGAAACAAAATTCTTTGTCTCATGAAGTAGCACAATTTATACCTGATTCCAAAACGTAGATTTTGTATGAAACTGGTCGTAAGTCATTGGAAGTTCTATGAAACGCAGAAGGTTGGATCCTAAGAAGCGATATTCCTAGCTAATTTAATCGACTAGTAAAATTGAGAATGTAAATCAATGGAAAATCACTTTAATTGACATAAACTAGTCAAGCGGATATTAGTAAAGAGTGTTATTTAGAATAGAAAATATAAATATGTCAACTATAATGATATGATATATCCTAATTATTTGATGGAAAGTCGCCTAGTAGTGGAATAGATTCCATCTTGTATTATTAAACTAAAATAATAAAAAAGTAATGTTACTTCTTTGTGTGTTTTTGTGAATCCTTATCCATACCATTTTAACTATCCTCATTGAGGTTAAGATTTCTTGCCAATTGATCAAAAGTCTTGGTTCTTCTTATCGTTTTTGTTCTATGATCTTTTTAATGTCGACAAATAGTGTCGTGACAAGCAACTTTATAATTTACACATTTGAAATAAAAGTAGTTTATTTTATAATATCTTGTAGTAATTTGCGTCATCGTATACTAATGATCTAATTATTGAAAACCCTCATCAATTAACACAGATTTTCGATTAAAAAGGAGGAACTTTGAAATTAATCGTTTGCTTTTTTCTATCTTAATTATTCAAATTTATTGTGAATGGAATTCTTTAGATTTATATTGTGCAATAATATGTAGACCGTATGTTTGTTTGAGACCTACTTGCTATAATACTGGATGTTTTTTTTTGCGAAACTAGTATAGCTATTTTTTGAAAAATGGTCTCTAAAGTTTATGTACTTAAAATTCGTCGTTTGCTATATTCCAGTCTTCAGAATATATTTCGATAGCATCGCATTTATAATACGCGCAAGACACAACATTTTAAGATAAAATATTGTTAAATAATCATGGTTACAGGTTCGATCCCAGGCAAGTACCAATGTGGATTTTTCAAAGTTATATGTATGTACTTTATTAATCATTCTAAGAAACTACTAACAAACGGTGAAGGATAACATCGTAAGGAAATCTGGATTAAAAAATTTGGGATCTGAAATCGTCAATCCTCAATGACCAAGCGATCAATGCTCGTTCCTTCTCTATATGGGAAGAGGCCTGTGCCCAGCAGTGTGATATTTATAAGCTGGTTAATTTATTTATTAAAATAATAATTAATATATATGGAGTGTTAGGACCATTTTGCAAAGACTCATAATCGAGGAAAAATAATCTCACTTATAAAAATCTAAGTGTAACTTTTTGTATCAGTCTTGGGAACATACAATCCACTTTGCGCATTGACCTCTAGATGGCGTGCTACACAAGGTTATAATACAATGTTCTCTGTCTTGTATATGTTTGGTGGGTCGATACAAATCGACCGAGTTTTATCATTTATCCAGTAGATGGTGCATTCATAAGTTTCGCAATGTAATTATTTATTCATTTATGGAGATACTAGGAAGCAAAATATTTATAATAATATGGCTAGTTTTATCCAAGAGGGGCAAAAAATTTATAATAATATGGCTAGTTTTATCCTCGTGGCTAAGTGTAAGTTGTACGTTTTGACCGATAATACAGGTTAAGCCGCGCTCGCTGCGGTTAGTCCGTGGATGGGTGACCATTGCCAAACATTCCGAGACCTATCCGTGCCTCGGATAGCACGTTCAGCCGTAGGCCCCGACTGTCATACTATGATTTGGCAGTCGTTAAGTCAATTCTGACAACCAGTATTACCATGGGATACTGTGTCATATAGGTAGTCACTCCATGTAAAATACGATATTCAGCTGAATCCGGTAAGAATGATGCCGACCCCAACATAGTTGGGAATAGTTTTATCCATGATTTCTGTATCGTTGTCATTGACTTTGATCTAAGTAGTTATTTCGGTGATAAATGAAACTTTTTCTTTCCATCTTTCTCCGCATCTGAAAACTAAAAAAATAAATTTAAAATATGCCAATCCCAGTTTTCCTGGCGGAAAGCCATCGAGGAAAACTAAAGCTGAGAATAGGTTTCCAATTTGGTAAGCTAACACCCACCTAACCTGTAATTTTGGACATATCCATGAAAAATGGTCAACTGTTAAACTTCTAGGTGGATTTGCTAATATTATATAAGAATTCGTTAAATAAATAAACATAAGATATTTAAAATAAAATGAATAATAATGTTGTTTACGTTTACGAGCCTCCCCGAGCGACGTATCTACATCGAACTGTACGTCCGGTGCACCCTGGGCAATCAGAAATCACCTCTCTGATTGGCTAATCCTTTCGCCACGATGGCAATCCCAAGTCCAACCATGAAGCCGGCTTTCTGCGTAGTTTCGATTATCGACACGCTGAGAAGAAGAAGAATGTTGTTTACATAAATAATGACAAGTTTTGGGCGTCTAAAAATAACTCTGGCAAAGCCGGTTTCCGAAAAATGTGCCGATCGTTTGTAAATCAATAATATGGTAGGAAAAATACAAAAAAGCATTAACATAAAATAGTTTAGTATTATAGCGAAGACTTAGAGAATAAAAATACGACGGTAACGTTGATAACCAAATAGACGTTTTTGTACCGTTAAGATTCGAATTTTATTATAGGTGTGATACTTGAAAATATCTACTAAATAAACTGAACTAAATTAATATACTAAAATAAACTTCTAGGAAAACATCTATAGATTGGAATTTGATAACAAAAATACTTTTTTTTTTGTGATGGATTAAAAGAAAAGGTGTTTCTCAGGGCTCTACTATTGGACCATGTCAATTGTCATCAACAATTTTTCAATTAACCTTCGAGTTAAATTACTTTTATAATAAAATTATAAATGTTTATGCACTCAGAATAAATATTAAAAGTATCACGCTTGTTGAACGAGTTTAGATTCTTGTTGCCGACAAATCTAATTATATTATTAAACCAGTTTTTATGGAATATAAGAGCCACTATATACAGAAAAATATTTTTTTTAAATGCCTAACCGAATTCTTAGGCAGATCGATTTTGTACGTGCCCTTTTCTAGTCAATAATTAAAATTATCCTTAATTAATGAAATTCAATATCTAAAATTAAATTAATGAATCTTAAATTTGTTTGCTGTGCCTTTGTTCCAATATTTTATGGAGCTGTTAAGAAATATTTAAATCTTCTTGAATAATTTTATAATAAAATAAAACGAGTTGTTAAGTAGTATCTATCGTATGATGGTTCTTAGATTTTTGTTTATTATTTAATCTTTATTATTATAATCATGAGTGAGTTAGAAGGTAGACGCAGAAATGTGCCATGGATTTACTTTTTTAGACAGGTAAGCGGTTTTTATTTGCTGTTAGTACTTATTTCTTGTGTTTTATAAGATTTTTTGTGCGTTCATATAAGTATATTTCCGCATTGTAAGAAGCAACCATAAAACTATTGAAATGAATCGTTTCACAAAGTTATTTTTCTAAATAATTAAGCATGTATTGTATTTATATTAGGGACGTTTTGTAAACAAAATTAAAAACCTAGAAGAAGATTTGTATACAATTATATTTACATGGAAAAATTCATAGTGATTGCTTAAAATAACCAATACAAAATCGAATAAAGATCTTGATAGGAAGAATTGCATATACTTAAATAAGTGCACATTTCTTTCAGCTTTTCATCTGTAGTGGGATATGGTCTTGCCTGTTCATCTTGGGTCTCTGTGTTGGATCCCCTACTATCATCATACCTCAGGTACGAAGAGAAGCAAACTCTACTGATGCTGTCAGCAAAGAAATGGCTTCTTGGTTATGTAAGTATCTTTCTTCTTCTTCTGGGTCATTTCCGAAGCTATTTTGGGATTTGGTTTCACAGTTGCTGGATTTAAATAAATACTACATGGAGTGACTGCTGATCTGTTCTTAAAAATTTTACTGAGTATTTTAGTACCTCTAGTAGTACTGGTTTTCAAATGCCTGTCTAAAGTTGGTGTATGTTTTTTCCTGTATTGATCAAGACCTTGTATTTGATAACAAAATATCCCAGCGTATTCAAGATATATTACATTATCCTATACCTGATATTAAAATAATTCTTCCAAAAAAAACCGACTTCAAAATTAGTCTTATATGGTTTTCTTATAGATCCCACTATCAACTGGACCAAATTAAAATGGGACCACACGGGAAGCACCACCTTTCAAATAAAAAAAGAATCATTAAAATCAGTTCAACGAGTCGAAAGGTCGAAGAAAAAAAAATACAGTCGAATTGAATACCTCCTCCTTTTTGAAGTCGGTTAAATAAAAATATGTGACATTATGTATTTTGTTTTTTTGTCTGTTTCTTATGTTAAATACTTGTAATGTTATTGGTTTAGCAATAAGTTAATTTAAGTAAAAAATAATAATAAGCTCTTGTTATATTTTTATTAATATTGTATTTATTTATTTTCAGCTTCTGCATTCAGCTACAGCGGCATCCCTTGGTCCGTCATCATTCCCATCCTGGTTACCACGGCTGGAAGGAAGATCACCCAGACCATCGTCTGCGTCTTCAGTTTGTCTGGCTTTATCATCCTCTACACCAGTTCCAGCGTATACCTTATACTAATCAGTGAAATATTTCAAGGACCACTTTTTGCATCTTTTTTAACCATCTCCGTAATTGTCATCACTGAATACACCTCCTCCAAATACCGAGGGATGTTTCTCACAATCAAATCTGCAACCTTTTTCTGGGGTATTTTAGTTTCCAATACAATCGGAACATTTTTCCATTGGAGAAATATTGCTGTATTAGGAATGATTTGTTCATCATATAGTCTGCTGACAATTTTATTGTGGCCAGAATCACCGCTTTGGTTGGCAAAGAAAAGACGTTTTGATCAATGTTCTAAAGCTCATCGATGGTTAAAAGGATTCGATATACAAGCAGAAAAAGAACTCGATAAAATTATTTCAAACCATCAGACAGCTTACAAAAAGACTTCCATAAGAACAGAAGTTTTAGAATCAATTAAAGTGTTAAATAAGATTGAGTTTTTCAAGCCCATATTATTATCTTTATTAGTGCTATCATTGTATACGTTTTCGGGTAAACTTGTTTGTACGTTGTATGCTTTAGATATTATTAAGAAGATAACCAATAGTGAGTCGGCAGCTTACACAGGTATGTTAATAATAGATGCTGTTACAGTATTTACTATGTATATAGGATGTCTTTTAGCAAAAACATTAAGAAGAAGAACTTTATTACTACTATCTTCATCAATAGCTGTATTTTTTATGTTATTTTTATCATTGTACACGTATTTAGTTAAACTATCTCTAGTTTCTGAAGAAAAACATTTATCTATAACATTGTTGGTTTGTTATTCAATTGCTATAGGTAGTGGTCCTATGATTTTGTCTACTTCTATATCTGGAGAATTAATTCCTTTACAATCAAGGAGTTTATCAATGTGTGTTATTGCATTATTCTTTAAGTTTACACAAGGTACTTTTATAAAGGTATCTCCATACTTTTTTGAATACTTTGATACTCATGGTGCTTTCTTGTTATTTGCGGTTTTATCGTCTACGTGTTTAGTTTTGATATATTATTATTTGCCTGAGACGAAAGATAAAACGTTGCAAGAGATTTCTGATTGTATTAAGGGTGTGACTTGTGTAGAGGAGTCTAAAGAACTGTTGCCTATTGGAAAGAATATTACTATTGTACCTCGTAAAATAAGAAATGTTTCTTAAACTTTATAAAATGTATGATAAAAATCCTTCGTATGTTTACAGACCCAGTAATATAAAAGCTGCCATTTACTTACAATTTTGATGCAACTTGTTAATTTCATCTTTTAACTTGAGTTTGGCAGGTATAAATTAATAAAAAAAGGAAGTAGCGTGTATGTGTTAGCTTTAAAGTAAATGTTCTTAAAAGTAAATATTTTCATGAATATAGTAATTTTTATACTTATATTATATAGATTTTTATTTACTCGGTATAAGCACCTTAATTTAATAAGCAAAAGACAATATTATCGCAGCATAAAGATACACAATTATTTAATAAGTATTTTGCTTTGGTCGAAGAGAGTTACTAACAAATAGTAACATTACAAATTACTTAAAGGCCCATCCATTGTCCTGGTCCAAAAATTGTACAAAAAATGTCTGAAGATATAAAAAAAATGTAATTTATAGCCCGCAGTCATATCTCCGCTTTGGTCGCTGGTTCAATGCCCGGGTTATCTTTCAAAGAGAAGTGTTCCTTTTCCGTTTATTAATTAGATTTCAGCGGAAATTAAGAAATGAAAAAGCGCAGTTTTTATCCATAAGTATTTTCGCGAAGATTGCGTGGTTAACTAATTATGAACTTGGAATTAGGGATATGACTGAGGGGTTGGTTTTTAATGTGGTTTCAACGATAGAAATTTCAATATCTTCTTTTTGAAATTTTACTCTGAAAACTTTCTAAATGTTAAGATGTTTTAATGTTGTATAGGGATATGTATTCACCAATTATGATGTTGATTAATGAAATATATAATTTCTAGTAAAGTAGATTTTATACATCTCAGCAATCAATGTCATTGATTATATTTAAATAATAATAATAATCCGGTCTATAAACATCCCACTGCTGGGCACAGGCCTCTTCCCATATAGAGAAGGCACGAGCATTGATCACCACGTTTGCTCAATTGCGGATTGGCGATTTCATGTCATTGGATGAGCGAAGAAAAAATCATACTATTATTTAAGATATAAGGAGCAGATGCAATATCGTCCTAAATATAACCAAAACTTTGCTACCCTACCCTTTCACCTATACGCTGGATGAATATGTTGGTAATGCAGTTTCCATAGCAAAATTCAGGACCAACCACATAAAATCTATCAACTCAATTAGAAGAAACAAAAGCTACTATATACTATATACCTAAGACCAGAAACTGAAATCACATGACAATTGGTATCACATAAAATATGGGATGTTTCTTAATTGTCCAGAGGTTAGTTACGATTTGATGCGTGCCTTCATTGTCGCTGCTCTAATGTTGATCGCTATCGATTTCATATGGTTTGCTCCTGATTTGGTAAGTTGTTATTGGGTAAAGGCGGAGGACTGAATGTCTTGGCAGAAGATAATATAGTGTGTGCAACGTGGGTCACAAAACATCTTATATCGTTTTGTTTTCCAGAAGACCTGCGTTAGGATGTGCCTGGATATTAAAAAACTGGCCAAGTGCGAGTCGGACTCGCGCACGAAGGGTTCCGTACCACCGTCGTATGAGAACCCCCTTAAATATTCATTTTATGTGGTTTTTAGTATTTGTTGTTATAGCGGCAACGGAAATACATCATTTGTGATAATTTTAGCTTTCTAGCTATCACGGTTTATGAGATACAGCCTGGAGACAGACAGACGGACAGACAGACAGCGGAGTCTTAGTAATAGGGTCCCGTTTTACCCTTTGCGTACGGAACCCTAAAAAGGGATAGAAAAGATAAGGTAAATTGTTAATCGACCAACAAAATAAGGAAGAGATTTTCGCCTGTCTGACTTACAAGTATATATGAATTCCTTTTGTGACATATTGCTACCGTTTTTCTAATGGCACTAATATTATAGTAGGTATATATTTTTAAAGAACTATGACACAACTTTTTTAATACTGGTAAAGTCTTTAAATACTCACTCTTAAATTTTTCTGATCCATATGAGGATAGAGTTGAATTACTAATAACCACTTTACCAAATGACAAATTCCCGAACGAAGAACAGACCTTAAAGCCCACTATCAATAAAACTATCACGCGTCCCGACCGTGTTCCTGATGCATTTTCTATTATTAGATCGAGTTGATCATGAGGAATCAGCGAGATATTGACCGATACTAAATATAGCGGTGATCGCAGCGTCTATTACTCAATGAATCGATTGCTTTTATAAGGTTGGCACTTGATTTGGTTGTAGATTTATGGGGTGATACTTAAGAGTAATTAGGTCATGTATTTGTGTGATGTTTTTGGAAGTTTTTGGTGGATATTGATAGGTTTTTTGTTTGTAAGCCTGTGTGTTTTGACGGGCCTGTTGGTCTAGTGGTTAGTGACCCTGACTGCTATAACGGAGGTCGTGGGTTCGATTCCCGCCCAGGACAAATGTTGTGTGATGAGCATGATTATTATAAAGAAAGGTTTTGTAAATTCTATTAAGAATAATTATCAACTAAAGACAACTAGGTAGATCTATGTTTAAGTAATAAAAAATGAGATAGACTATGAATAATGAAAAGCTTGCTGACGATCAGTTTACAACAAACCGTGTCGAAAATAAACTGCTGTCAATCTTCGTAAAACGCCTGATTAAAAACTTAGTTAAGGTTAAATCAATATAAAAATAAAAGCTTTTCTGAAGGCACTAAAGTCTTTAACATTTATATATTACATTTATCGGCAATACACAATTATTGTTTTAAATAGGTATTTCTCTATAGTTTAGGTTTCTTGGTGGAACTATGAGACTGAGTTAGGTATTAGGACCTAGTAAATGAGACAAGCAAACCTAGGTTTCTAATTAACTGTTAACTGTTGACCTTTAATTGGGAATTTGTAGCTTTTGCTAGTGAAATGTCTATTTTTTTTTTTTTTTATAATTTTCCGGGACAACTCACACATGGTTATCTGATCCCAAGCTAAGCAGAGCTTGTGTTATGGTAACCAGGCAACTGATAAACATACTTATATATTTCTAAATACATACATATTATAGATAAATTACACCCAGACAACCAGAACAAATGATCGTGCTCATCACACAAACATTTGTCCTGGGTGGGAATCGAACCCACGACCTCCGGTATAGCAGTCAGGGTCACTAACCACTAGACCAACAGGCCTGTCGAATTTATTGACGTGTAGAAGCAAACTATTTTTTTTTTAATAAATACCTACATGATATCATACACACGTTTTAGAGGTAAGAGATACTTTTATCGCTTAGGGATATGTCTGACGGTTCGACAATTTGAAAAAAATATATAGGTAAGTGATGTGTCTTCTGCCTTGCCTTTTTCTTAAGCTGTCTAGAGGTAGGCGTCCAGTCTTACTAGATTCATCAGCATACCATATCGACAATAAAAACTGGCCAAGTGCGAGTCGGTTCCGTACCACCGTCGTATGAGAGTCCCCCTTAAATATTCATTTTATGTGGTTTTTTGTATTTGTTGTTATAGCGGCAACGGAAATACATTATTTGTGAAAATTTCAGCTTTCTAGCTATCACGGTTTATGAGATATATATACAGCCTGGAGACAGACAGACGGACAGACAGCGGAGTCTTAGTAATAGGGTCCCGTTTTACCCTTTGGGTACGGAACCCTAAATAGCGACGGAATATCTTACATCTATATACCAGTTTACAGGGTAACACAGCATGTCATGGTAATGCCATAATAAACTTTTTTTGTCATTTTCTGAATTCTAACAATTACGCGTCCGAAATATCATGGATAAAAAAATAGCTTCATAACTAGAAACAACAGAATCGGCGATCATAAAACTAATTCATAAGTGGGTCACATAATAAAAATATTGTATGTTCACACAACAATTGGCTGTGTGATGGCAACTCAAAGATGAGTCATATCAATTGATTTACAGCGAAATAATTCTATTGATGAAGAAACTATGTATGGGAATTGTGGAGCTACTCAAGGACTTTTTCGAGGAGTTTTTACCCACGATATTTAAAGAATACATGTAATGTGCTTTGGGATAAATTGTCTTTTGCTACTATTTATAGAAAATTCTATTATAGATGTTGTAACTTTTGGGTATGGCGAGTTGTGTGTTGTGACTTCGGGTGTTAAAATGTGTAAAGGTGTGACCTTTGACTTTCCAAAAAATATTATTATATTAATAGTACTCAGTAAGCTTTTGTGCTTCAATACTAGTCAATAGCTATAGTTAACAAAATAAGTCAACAAAGGATATTAAAATAAACAAAACACTTTTTTTTTGTTTATGAATACGAACATATTTTGTTACAATTATTTTGACAATTTCGATTTAACTTCAAACTTCTCCGCATGAAAAAAGTTTTCGGTTTGCAGCGAAATAGATACAGGCAAGATTAATTGTAATGTAAAGATATTTACATGCATAATTAATCTAAGAATTAAATTCTGCTACTTAATTATACCTGATTTTGAGAATAGACAATATCAATACGTTTTCTTGGCAAGTTTTCTATGATTGAGCTAAAAAGTACAAAAAGCTATTGCCCCGGGTGAGGATCGAACTCACGACCTTAAGATTATGAGACTTACGCGCTGCCTACTGCGCTACCGAGGCTATAGGAATGGGGCGCGAAAATTGTAACCCCAATAATTTAGATCCAGTGTTTTTAAAAATACCCACCTACTAAAAATATCTAAACTGTTGGCTAGCATTGTCACGACGCGACAGATCATCAACGAAAATACATCTTAATATGTAATTATTTTTGTCATAACACGAAAAAATAAACATTCCGTTATTTACCCAATACATTTTACCCTACATATTTTTAACCAACAAACAACAAAAAAAAACATTAAAAAATTACCAAAATATAAACAAAATTTCTCCACAAAAAACGCTAAAATGTCATGTAAAATTTGTAAAAGCCGACCGCAGAGCGTGCACGGGCCGGCGTCGAACCGCAACTATTGGCGGACGGGTGCAATTGACAGCACACCTCAATTTATGGCCATACTGTCTAGCGGGCTTCCTGGGAACTGGTAGCACTGGATGTGGCAATAAAAATAAAAATTAAAGACTTCCTATTAAAATGGAATTAGGGATTTTAGCCAGCTTGGTAAAGAATTTTGCGGGTTGTGGCTAAAAATAAGTCAAAAAATATTATTATTATTTGGCTATCACCTAGCCAAATAAAAAATGTATGATTAGTGTAAGCGTGCTTGCCGCGGTTGGTACATGGATGGGAGACTATTGATTGACATACTTAACCCCTCCGTGCTTCGACATAAGGCGGTTTTCGAGTTTGGTATGTATGTGTTGTTTTGGTATGTATATGTTGATAATGAAAGCACCAAACTATACAATCAATTTCGTAGCTATATTTTTTGGTTTGATAATTCCTCACACATTTAATCAAAATTCTGCTGAATTATAATAATATGTTTGATGTGAAACACCGCTGAACGCAGATTTAGATATTCTTCTTTGAAAACTATCCCCTAAAGAGCGGGTCTGCCAAATATTTACAAATATCCATTTTAAATAATTTCCTTTAGCAAATATATTATTTGCCTAAAAAATAAAAACATTTAAAGATTTTCTTGTTCTATAGCACCAAAAACTTGTGACACTTGCATCAAAAACTCATAGTCACATCCAGCATTTAACTGCACACAGGCAGTATTTAATTAATTCTCGCATTGGAATAGTGTGAATTCTGACTGCAACTGAAGTGAACGGTTATTTTGTTTTGTCGTTTTAATTAATGCCTAGTCGCTATCAGGGGTGTTACTATAAACGATGTTTATTATAACTATTGTAGTTCTGTTTGTAGGGGTGAGATTTTTTTAGGTGTTGAACTTGGGTTTTTGAAGTTAAATTCATGATTTCGGTTTTCTTTGAAGGTTTTAGTTGGATATAACTGATGAATGTTAATTGACATGAGACAATGTGTTATTATGTTTTGAAAATAATAATCTGACTATTATGTAACATAATTTTTGCAGTTAGGATCTTCGATTAAGAATAGGTAAATGGTATACAAAAACTTAGGTATGTTATAAAATAAAACCGTATGAACGGTTTGTCTATAAATAAGCGAAAGTTTTTAGGTATAGGCCACCTCTAGGTATTTCTAATAGACAAATCCAAAATCACTAATTCGACATTTAAACTAACTTAAACACTTGTGTAAATACATATATATACCTACATATCAAACCGCAAAAATATTACCATTAATTCCGAAACTTGGCCAATATTTTTCCGTTATCGTTCAAAAATAATTTATAATTTAATTAATCATGACCACCCCGGGGATATCTGCGAAACGAATAAAAAACTCTCTCAGCATAGTCTGGCCATGAATAAATCATTTGCTAAGATAACCAACAAAATAATTAGCTATGACGCTTACCGTTGCCTTTTTTCTTAATTAAAAATAAATATCAAATGAAGACGTAATCAAGAGGATGGGAGTTCGATTCCCCAGTAAATGAGAAATGGTGGGCGGAGTGAGCAAAATTGTATTGAGTTCCGTACATTTTTCATAGGTCTTGTCATAGGAATAAGACAAAATTAAAAAGGTATTTTTCTTGACATACGAAAAAAGAGATTAAGAATAACCAGGTATTCTTGATACTGGTACTTTAATAAATTTTTCAAGTTTATTTTTTCCTCATACAAACTATGTGAAATGCAAGCGTGGTGATCAATGCTCGTGCCTCCTCTATATGGGAAGAGGCCTGTGCCCAGCAGTGGGACGTTTATAGGCTGGAATTATATTATATATAATTATAATTTCTGAAATCTTGAGCTATTATAAAACTGAAAGGCTTGAAGGAACAATTGGGAAAATGTACCTAACTAGTTACTTTAAGATCTAACCAAGACTAAATAAGTTAATTGTGCATTGTTTTTTTCACATTTACCTAATGCCAAAAATATACATCTATGTTATAATCACAACGATCAGCCCTTATTTTTAAAATTGCTGAGATAACCAACCCAACACATAAAAAATAAAAAGGAACATTCTTTTTTTGTCTAAGGGAACCCTAAAATTAAAATCGCACCTAAGGCGAGCCGCCATTTTAAAATCGATTTTTCATTAAGAATACTAACGAACTTAGGGTGGATTGAAATGTATTTTTATCTTAATTTTCATCTGTAAACAGACCTGTGAAGTATTTATTGAGGTGATCACCTTTTTTTAAGTCGGTAAAAGTAATTTCAAGGGAGATGTTGTTGAAATTTCAATATTCAGTAGTGTTCAATCACATTTACAATCATTTGGATTAAATCATTCAGATTAAAAGTTAAATAAATTTATGACTAAGTACTAAAACTTCAAACTATTTTTAAGTTAACCAGAGGGAACGATTGTTCTAGAAAGATACGAGTGAAGTCATCTTAATTAAGATTGACGAAAATAAAAAAAAAATGAAATTTTATACATATACAAGTAATCAAGGCAATACATTTTAACATGTCGAGTGAAGTCTGGTCCTCAGCTAGTGAAGGGAATCAGATATGAATCTTTAATTTTCCAAATTTATTAAAACGCTAAGCGAACTCCGCGTTCAAACAGCAATATTTTTAACGACGAAGGTTAGGTCTAGTGATGTAGGTACTTAATAACTATCGATACTTTTAAAGATATCGTTTAGAATTTGCAATTTATTGAACCTTATTCGTTTAGCAGCTTTATTAATGAGAAAGAAAATTATTTAAAGCAGATGAAGTATTTTATTTTTATTGATTTAAATCACACGATTTAAATCAATAAGTTAATTGTGAAAATAAATAAATTATGTAGGTGTGTTGTTATATTAGACGTTTTAGTATCATAATTATAATATGACATAGTTTATATTACAAGAAATAAAAATGTTCATCTAACGGTACAAATAATTGAAGTACACAATGCTTGCAAATTCCATGACATCATGCAATCACTTGTAATAACAGCATACACGTTAAATTAGATACCAATTCAGAGCAAAAGCTCTATCAAAACAATCATCAATACGAAAGTCACGTTCACTGATGACTGCATCGACCATTCATTCACTATTCACTCACTCACTCATTCAATTAACCTGCCAACATTCCGTCATCCGGCGCCAGACAATTAAAAAACAATAAATGCCAATAAAACGATGACACTATATACTAAATGCATACAAATTGATGCGTGCGATAGTATCGGTGGCCTTATTACGTAACCCGCAAAAACAAAACAAGAGCAATTTGCAGCGAAAAATGCACTGTCAAATTTTGATACTGTAATACGTTGCTACGATACGGAATTTGAATGATTGATTTGTCAGTAATAATTACGCATATTTTGCTATCGCTTTGTTTTTGCTAGATACGTAATAGCGCTGCAGATCAATTCGCGATGACATCAGCGATGTAAACATTTATGTTGTGATTCAATTATTTTATATTGATGTCAAATTGATTGGCCACGGCTGTGCGATAAATTTGAAATAGTTCGCTGTTTAAATGGTAGCAATTATTTAGGACGTGAAATTGTTTTTGAAATGAGAGGTCGATGTTATCTATGCATGTACCTACTCGTATTTATTTTAAAGTATTTGTTTAGGTAGAGATAAAAACTGAAATTATTTTACCGTGGATGCAATTGCATGTAAGGTTATCGATTGTTTTGTTTAAAAGATGTTATTGAAAATAAGTGACGTGCAAACCACAATTTACCTATATTCGTAATTTTATTATTATTATTTTTAGTAATTCGTTCGTAATCTTAATATTTATTTTACTTATGATTCAATCAATAAAAAAATAAGCCTAGACAAAGTCATACATGGGTGCATACTTAAATATTTAAAACTAGTATCAGTCGTGTTTCACTTATTCCTAATGCCAAATATAATTTTATCCTTCTTAAAAATATCGATACAAAAATCATCGACACGTTCTATCGATACCCCAACCACATCCCTACAGTTGGTACGCGATAGGAAATTAAAATTTTCCTCTTCATTTAAAAAGAAGCACTGCCTCGGGCTAACTCCTTAATGCGGTTCTACATCTATTTCAGAATATACTTTACTACCTATCGATGTTGTATCTTTATGTATAATGTTTGTATACTCGTGTTTTGGTTCGTTTAAAACGTAGAGAGGTATTTTTGCTAATTATCTACTTTTTTGTCAAAAAGAGTATTATAGTTTTTTACACATAGCTGTTACTGTTTTTCATTTTTGTCTCTTTAGTGTGTTTTTTTTTACTTTCTAGTGCTCATGTTAATCATTGTAATATGTTTATAGTTATATTATATGGTATACGGAATATGTATACAGAAGTTACGATGGAGAGTTAATCTTCTATCTTCTATTTATATAATAATGAATGTCTCGCTAAAACTCGAGAACGGCTAGACCGATTTGGCTAATTTTGGTATTGAATTATTTGTGGAAGCCCAGGGAAGGTTTAAAAGGTGAATAAATATGAAAATGTTCGAAATTAAAAAAAAAAAAAACAGTTCGTTTTGAGTTTATTTTATTCAAAAGTTAAGGCTTAATTTATCGATTGAAGCAGTACGAAGTCTGCCGGGTCAACTAGTTAATCAATAAAAATCGACTATAACCAAAACTACAAGATTTATGTAAGTCTCTTACTTAAAAGTAAGGATACAAATGAATAGGTAATACATGCATTAAACCGGATGTAAACGCAAGCATAAGAAAAACCAACAGAAACAAACAAACCTCAAAGTCTTAGCAAAGCTCTAAGACCAGACCAAAAACTTAAACATAATTGAAGCATACAATTTTCACCGAAAAAACGAAATTCAAACGTTCTTTACCGTATAACCGAAACTTGAAAATGCATGCATTTGTACAGGTCTGCCAGACCTTAAGCCGTAAGGGATAAGACCTATGTTGGTCTGGTCTGGGGTTTGGGGTCTGGGGGTCTGGAGCCGGATTTCTTTGAACGTCTCTTTGCCTCAATTAATTTCTTGCGAGCCGTTTTGCGTTCTCAATAACGCCAGACGTGTATGCACGAGTTTATTTTAAGTTTGGAACGTTCTGGTTGATATTTATTTGATGCGGATTTTTTTGTTATATAATTCGGTTTTAGTTGGTAGTGATAGATTTGTTAAAAAGTGGCAAATAATTGGTAAATGTAGAGGAGAACCGACTTCAATGAAGTGGGACCACCTCTGAGATGGGAACTTTAGGAATTGATCCACAATTATCGATGATATCGTAAAGAAACATAATTCAAATAACGAATAATAAAAAAAAAACTTTTTGTCGAACTGATAACGTCCTCAGTTTGAAGAATGACTGACTGCTATAAATAAAAAAAAAACAGAAATCTCTTCTAGATCTCTTTCTAGAAAGTTTTCTAATCGTAAAGTTAGATAATAATATTATTATGATAGTTCAAAAATTAAATATAATGTTAAATACGTATAAATACATTGATTGTCACTCTAATGAACGTAACTTTGAGGCAACTACACTTGTATTAAATCACCATAATTTAGGGTTCCGTGGTGTTAATCGAAGATCCGGGATGGTTCAGTAGGTGTCAGAGCGACGCGCGCTTGATTGAAGCCATCGTGCTACATTGCCGAAGTAGTGGAGCTAGACGAAACTGTTATATAGAGTGGGTGATACCATCTTTTTTACATAAAATAACCATTTTAAATAGGGTTCTCTATGTGTAGGATGTGTAACGTAGGTGAATACAAAAATAAACTTGAGACCAGGCTAAATGCTATATTTGCATTAATTCCATTTATGTCGATTTCTATCATATTAATAACTAAGTACTAAAACAACAAAACATTCTAAAAAATACTATCTATGATAATATTATCTTTGGATATCTCAGTAATTTTCCAATATTTAACATATTTATTCTCTATATATAAAAATGAATCCCTATTTCCCTTGGTCACGGCATCACGCGTGAACGGCTGGAAGGATTTTTCTAGTTAATTCTTTTTTTGTTGTGTTTGTTATTGTCAGGAGAAGGTTCTTATGAATGAAAAAAAATTGAAAATTGCGGGGAAATTTAGAAAATTTAAGAATACTTAACCACCATTTAAAATTATTTCTAATCTAACCTTTTTTTGTAACCTTATGACGTTTGACATAGAATTGACAGAATTCAATATTCATAGTTAAGACAGGACAACGTCTGTCGGGTCAGCTAGTAGTAAATAAGTATGTACTAAATAATTTATGACCAGCCTACTTTGCTTATAGATAATTGTAATACATGTACCTGATTAGACAGGAATTTTTGACGGGCCTGTTGGTCTAGTGGTTAGTGACCCTGACTGTAATACCGGAGGTCGTGGGTTCGATTCCCACTCAGGACAAATCTTTGAGTGATGAGCACAATCATTTGTTCTGTGTCTGGGTGTAATTTATCTATAATATGTATGTATTTAGAAATATTTAAGTATGTTTATCAGTTGTCTGGTTACCATAACACAAGCTCTGCTTAGCGTGGGATCAGATAACCGTGTGTGAGTTGTCCCGGAATATTATTATTATTGTTATTATTAAATCTTAAAAGGGGCTTGATATAGGTTACAAAAAAAACTTTTAATATTTAGTACACCACAAAACAGAATTTTTTAAGTTAATCTTGTATCGGGGTATCAGCCCCTCTATAAACAACACCACTAGAAGACAAGCGTCTTGCGATATAATTTGATTTGTATTTAATTAAACACTAGCATCGATTCCCAACACTTCTGCCTACCCCCCGATTGGAATTCTCGTTAACTCGTGATTGGGGTCCTGCAGTTTGTTATTTAGATTAGATATTGAAATCAAGCATTCACTGACTTGATTTTGGATGTTTACGTGTTGACTGATTGGTTAATGAAATGGAATATAGGAAATTAACTTTGTAAACAGAAAAAAAAGCAAAGAAGAATGCAATTTACGCTACTAAGTATCAACAATTCCTAAATTTTTTTGTTAGTCAATACCTGAACTTTACCTTCTTATAATGAAAATAATATTATCATAAAAAATAAATAAATAAACCAGCCTTTAAACGTCCCACTGCTGGGCACAGGCCTCTTCCCATATAGAGAAGGCACGAGCATTGATCACCCCGCTTGCTCTCTGCGGATTAGCTATTTCAGATCCCAAATTTTGGAATCCAGGTTTCCTCACGATGTTTTCCTTCACCTTTTGTCAGAAGTGTCTTAGAATAATTAAGAAAGTACATATAACTTTGAAAAAGCCACATTGGTACCTGCCTGGGTTCGAACCTGCAACCTTGTGCATACAAATCCGTTCATTGAACCGCTAGGCCACCACGACTTTCCTGCTCTATTATCATATAGCATATAAATTATGCCTCATATTCTTGCTATGCTACCTAGTTTATTTATTTGTGACCTAACACACCACTGATTAAAGTCAAATGAACCGACTCAAAAATATAATTAATAATTAAAAAACACGCCTGCCATGTAAAAAAAAATAAAAACAAGTCAAATATTTGCAGTCGGGGTCGGTTACTTGGAACAATTCATTACAGGTCCCCGACTGCAAATATTTGACTTGTTTTTATTTTTTTTTACATGGCAGGCGTGTTTTTTAATTATTAATTATATTTTTTTTATTTAATACCTTTTAGTGAACAACAAAAAAGCATGACACAACAAAAAAAAAAAATCGTTCGGAACCCTTTGCAGGCGATTTCGACTCACACTTGACCATTTTTTAATGTCCACATAGCCTATGTCACTCGGAATAACTCAAAGCTTCTAATGATACCACAAACATTGAAATCGGTCAAGCCTAGTAGAAGTTATGGTGGAATAAAGAAACTCACAAACATACATACATACATACATACCTACATACATACATACATGAACCCTGAAAACATAACACTCCTTTTTGGGCAGTCGTGTAAAAATGACACTCTCCCACTGACTAACAGTAATACTGGGAAATCAGACAAACCTTATTAAACGCGTCAACGTAATGCAAGAAACTCTGAAGTTGTAGATTCCTATTTTCTGCAGTATAAACTTACCATAGACCATTAGGTCTAATGGTCAGTGGTTTACCACTAGACTGTTTTTCCTACAAGTCTTTCATGTTAGGCACATTCTGACTTAGTCAATACTTTCTTAAAACACCTAACAGATTACGTACTACATAGTCACAAATGAACCTAGACCTCCACTACTTCTCAGCTTATTATATTACACACATCTGCTTACCTTCACTAAACGGCTTTATGACAAAAACAACGCTACGTTAATAAACTATACCCACTAAGCCAGACCTCTGCCTACCCCTAAATCATATATTAGCGGCAAAATGAGACTAATGCGAGACTTATAATCAAAGAAAGAAATTTCTGGCTAGCCACACGTGATCATAAGGGGAGTGTTACATTAGGTAAGCGGTAGCGGGTTAACGTTCACATTTCATAAGATACATAAAGTAAGAAAAATTGATATTTAAAGTAACTACAAAAAAAAAACAAAAATGTTTTGTCATTTATAGCAAGTTTTTCATAATCATCTCAATATTTGTGCTATACATTAGAAGCCATTTTTTTTGCATTTTTCCAGAACCAATGTTTAATACTTTTCTTTTTCGGGATGATCTTGTCATAAACTAGGTAGCGAATCTTCTATGTATGTTATATTTTTACGTATAGAACAGATGTAACTTTGTAAGAAAACTTGAAACTAACGCCCTTATATTACCGCATTCGCTACCTCCTATAACTTAAACTGTCACCAAAAAAATAAAGGGGAGGATGTACCCGGGTGGACATCAAAGCGTTAAGTGCTCCTTTTGCTCATCGAATCCCATTTAGGCGAGTCTCCCCACGATAAATAAGATTATGTCCGGTTACACGTTATTTCTCGTTTTCTTATGGGTTTTCAGTAATGGTGTTACTTAGTTCTTGACTTATTTAATGGTGTTTTCGGTTATGGGATATCAAATAGAAGTAATGTGGGTTTGATCCTGTCCGTCCCATGGGTTTTGGTGGTTATGATTTACTAACAAGCAAAGAAAGAAAACTCCAGAATTGTCTTCATACAAAACAATAAAAAATCCTCATAAAAATAAAAATTTAGAAGTTAGATATGTCTAGAAATTAATTAATTAAAAGTCACCACTGTCGTAAGCTTTGTGTAACTAATCTAATGAAAAAACAGTAACTTTGTACATGCTTTATCTATGAATCACTGATTTTGCTTTCCATATATATAACAAAAATAAAATAGTTTTACTACCAACAAAACATTTTTAATGTACCTCAATTCATCTTCTCTGATATTCAATATAGGTAAAGCACACACATAAAAATAATTCCTACAAATACAGTTTTAATAACGTAGTGGCACAAATAATTTATATTTAGGAAACATTGCGAGCGAATAATCTAAAAGCCATAAGCTTCAGACGAAAAATGTTCTCGTATTCACGAGTGGACGCGGAACAAAATGATATAAAGCTGGGTGCAGGATGGAGAAAAACTCCTAGTGTTTTATTAGGAAAAAGTTTTAGGAAAATTTCATTTTGATGTTGAATGTGAGGTTGTGTAATAGAATCTGTGGTTACTATTACTACTATCATAGAAAAAGTAAGGGACTGTTTTTTTGTATTAGGTAATAAGGAATAGCTTTAGTTAGTATAGAACAAATGCAATCAGTATCCTGAATTAGTAAAAAAATAAATAATGAATCTCTTTGCTATGTTTTTTAATTATTTTAGTACCGTTTATGTCTCAAAAAATGTTTGCAAATTCTCTCTGTAAAATAGGTAAGTTATTATTTATTATTTTATAACAACCCAAAAACAACTTAATTAGTAGCTCTCATAACTGATATAAGGCTATCTAAAAGTAAATTTTATTGTCACTAAATAATTACCATTCTAAAATATTTACAAAAAAAAAACCGACATCTTATTTACATTAAGCATCCTAGATCTGTTTTTTTAGCACCTCATCCTAGGAACCTAGTAAGACAGAATACGAATTCCGCCGTTGTACCCTACGCCGTATCTAAAACCAAACACTAATCCTTCTATATACACATTAACAGATTTCTGAAGCGCAATCCGTACAGGGATTTTCTCTATACGAAGCAAGCCCGACCATTCCTCTTTGAAAATACAGCATTTAATTGAATATATCCGTATTTTCGTACTGTTATTATGTTTGGGTAAACATTTTTGTTTCTCTTGTTTAATTATGTGTGATTAAAATGTCTGCGTGTAGTTGTTTAAAAGGTTGTTAATGGAAATTTGCAGCAATCCGTAAATTATGTTCCTTCATGTGTTTTTCCACTATTTGTTTCCCTGATCATTGCAACATCAAATCAATATTAGAGATTAGGGATACATAGACATAGAAGTTTGTGTCGCTATACTTTTTTATGTGAATACAAGGGAAATTATGCTATTACCTTATGCAGCCTGCAAGTGACCCAAACAAGAGCAATCTATATGAGACTTCAAATATATTAAGATAATACAGCCAGTAGGCACTAGAATAATATATCTTACAGTAACTCTCATATCTGAAAGACTTCATAGTTATTCATATTCTAAAGGATTCCTTAGATGACGTAAAAACTTATCATTCTTTTTAGGACCATCTTAAATTATCAGTAGCTAAAAACTTGTTACAATTTTATCATGGTGATTTCCATTGGTAGTTAAAGTACAAACAGAATGGTACTCTCATTTTATGTGTACATTAACAGAAATACACAGATATTCCAAACTTAATTTTCCCTTACTTGGGGAAATGTGGCAAAAAATACCCGAGACTACGATACCCCATCAATTCTCATATCCCAGATCATTACACCTATCGGAAAGAAGCCCTATTATCTTATTAGAAATTACTGCTGTTACTTACAGACGATTATAGACCTTATTGGATGGGGCACAAGAAGTATTCCGAACGATATTCCGATGTACATTTTCAGCAGTTTATGTAGCATGCTGTTGTTATTACTTATGCGGGATTAGATTTGCTGGATGTGGTTTGTTTTGGATTATTTAAGATTTTTTGTTAGTTTTCATGATTGAACGTTTTGAGGTTTATAAAATCTGTTCTACTTTATAATGTTTAAATGTGAAAAAATTTACAGTACTGCTATTCTTTTATTACCACATTTTGCCAAAAAACTAAAAGCAGTTTCTGCTCACACTCTACTTTTCTGTAGACATATATAAATCACTTCAAAAATCCCTGTTGTTTTTGTGCCAGACGGGCGTAGCTCGAAGCGTGTATGAGTATGTGGCTATTGCTAACGAGACGCTGACGTCCTGCACCTATAGGTTCCGGATGGACGAGTGATAATAGGTCCGATGAATCTTGTACATGTAGCGTGGAAAGGAACGTTGCCGTGGAAATAAAACACCTATTTATTCTTGATAGCTGTTCAGGAGGCGGCTTCTTGACTATTTGAAGCTTGAAGGAATATTCGCGGGTGCCGATGACTACGATTAGTCCTGCGACCTCGTGCGCTCAGGTACCACGGAACTTTACCGACACGAGAGCCGCGAAACCGTCTCCTGTTTTGCATTTTATTTGCGAACATTTTTACTATAAGATTTACATGTTTCTATGTTTTTCTCGGTGTTTACAAATTAAACTATATTACATCTATATATTGATAGAAAGCCCTTTTTATGCCCTATCTGGATATAAAATTAGTTTTACTCAATTATAATTTAATAAAAAGTTATTACAGTTAGAAGTCAAAAAATCTGATTATTTAATGTAAACAAACTTTTGTTTTTACTATATCTCCGAAACTATTTAATATATTTTAATGAAACAAATTGTGATATAAAGGGGAGATATGGTACTAACTAGATATACTATTTTAATTATTACATATTCAGTATATAAGGGCTATTTACCTCGAAATGATACACCGTAAAAAAATAATGTTTATTTTATCACTCTTATCGCTAATACACAAACTATTAACATGAAATATTAATAACAAGTTAGGTTTAGACTAAAACTAGGTGCCTATGCAACATTTATATAATATTTTAACGTTTTAACTAAGAAAATTAGGGTTTAAAGGATCGTACTTACTTTTTACATTTTAAACTGTTATCTGGACTGTTACATAGACACTGTTTACTTATAAATATCACAAATCACTATAATCTTTGTTTATATCACCTAAATAGGTGGATATGTATATAAAACTCACCTAATTTCATTACGCCTACACATGTGGGTAATTATATAAAAACATATTTAACAACTTTTATCACTATGTATGTGGGTACACTTATAAAACACTTTATAATATTTTTGGTGACGCTTTGTCGCGAACATTTCTCCCGCCGTGCGGCGTATCGACGACTCGGAGTAGGAGCCGCATCATGCCGGTGAGCGTCGTCTCGATGATCTCGTTCATTTTGGCAAGGGTATCAGCTTCTTCGTTGGACGTTTCAGCACGCCGCCGGCAGTGCGAACGTCGGCGGTGCGAATCTGACCGTCAGCTCCGGGATACACCGCTATTATACGGCCTCGCGGCCATGTGTTGCGGGGCATCTGGCCGTCGGCGATGAGGATAGGGTCACCGACCTGAAGTCCGGGGCCGCGCGCGTGCGGCTCCCGCCGGTGTTGCAGCTCGGGCAGGTATTCCCGCACCCAGCGACGCCAGAACATGTCGGCGAGTATTTGTGAGCGTCGCCAGTGTTTTCGGCTCTCCAAGTCCTCTTCATTGAACGTGCCGGGAACTGGTAGCCTTGCTGATCCTCCCAGTAAGAAGTGATTCGGTGTGATGGCCTCCTCGTCTTCACTCTCCACAGAGACGTGGGTCAGCGGCCTGCTGTTGACGGTGTACTCGGCCTCACACAATAACGTAGCCAATACTTCTTCGTGCGGATGTTTTTCGTGTAGTACGGTGTACAAAGCAGTTTTCACGCAGCGCACCAGTCGCTCCCATGCTCCTCCCATGAACGGTGCGGACGGGGTGATGAATCTCCACGCGATGCCGCGGCGACTAGCTTCTTCTCTGAACGCTTCACGTAGTTCTTTATCAGCTCCGTGCATGTTGGTACCGTTGTCCGAGTATATTTCTGTGGGGCAGCCTCGCCGTGCGGCGAATCTGCGCAGAGCGAGTATGGCGGAGTCTGCGCTGAGGTTGGCAGCAACTTCGAGATGCACTGCCCTGGTCGTCAGACATGTGAACAGTGCGACGTACCTTTTGTGATGTTGTCGTCCGACGGTGACGGATAGCGGGCCAAAGTAATCGAGTCCAGTGTACGTGAACGGTCTCTGATGATGCGCGAGGCGCGTTTTCGGATGATCACCTGTGGCCGGCGTTGAAGGACGAGCCTTACGGATGCGACACATTAGGCACTGATTCACCACCTTCTTGGTAGTCGGTCGCAGCTTCACGATCCAGTAGTGCTGTCGTACTTCGTTGATTGTGAGCTCTGTCCCGCTATGCTGCAGGCTGCGGTGCGTCCAGTCGATATATAGCTGTGTGATGCGATGATCGCCGTCTAATATCGGTGGTCTCTTCGTTTCTTCGGGTATCTCGTCCACAGCCGCAATACGACTTCTCAGTACTATCGTCTCATCTCTGATTTCTACGCGCAGCGGTCGTAATCGGCTTTCTCTCGCGACACTCTTCTCTTGTCGCAGATCAGCTATCTCTCGTCCGAATGCCTCTTCTTGTATGACTCGAACAAGTATTTTTTCAGCTTCTCTAATAAATTGAACTTCTAACAATATGAATCTTCTATCTTGTTTCTTCGGTCGAAGTTGGGGCTTCGGCGGCGTATTTTTGTTTTGTTTCCTCCAGTCGGGGTCTTTTTCTGCATTCTTTTTTGTTCTCTTGTAGAACGTATTCTCCCTTGTTTGACGACACAGGCTTGCGAACTGCAGAACTCTCGCTGTAGCACGCAGTAGTCGTTCCCACTTTGAAAATCTATCCGGGTTTGGGACGACTTCTCTCAACTTCGATGTGTTGTACGAATCGACGGTTGCGAGGGTTCTCTCTTCTCCAGTGCGTTCGGTGACCAGTGGTTTCTCTGTCGGCCAAGACGTCGGGCTCTCGTACAAAAAGGCTGGGCCACAATACCACTCGTGTTTTGAGTCAAAGTGTTGTGGTACGTCTCGAGTCGCGATGTCTGCGATATTCATTTTCGTGGGTACCCAGCGCCATTCTTCAACTTTACTGTTCTCTTCTATAGCAGCCAGGCGATGGGCGACGAAAGGTTTGTATTCTCTCGATCCTTTTCTTATCCATGTCAGCACTGTTTTGCTGTCTGTCCAATACGTCACAGAGTCGGGCTCCATCTTATGTTCTCGTATCACTGCTGCGGCCACACGACTGCCCATCACCGCGGCCTGTAACTCTAGGCGAGGTATGGACTGTAGCTTTAGTGGGGCCACTCTTGCTTTGGCCATGACGAGGCTGACGTGGATCTGGTCGTCTGGTGTCGTAGCCCTCCAGTAGACTGCCGTTGCGTAGGCCGTCTCGCTGGCGTCGGTGAACACGTGAACTTGTAGGTCGGTGGCGTCGCTGAATCCAGGATAACATCTCGGGAGGCTGACATGCTTGAGCTGTTCCAGATGTTGCATCCAAGTCTTCCACTGGCTCGACTGGTCTTGGTCAAGCGGCTGATCCCAGTCGACTCCCCGCCTCCAGGCTTCTTGGAGGATCTGTTTCGCCCGTATTGTAACTGGTGAGGCGAGGCCGAGCGGGTCATAGAGCGACATGACTATCCTCAAGGCTTCCCTCTTGGTCGGTGTTTCTTTTCCCAGAATGGCGTTAGGGAGACGTGCGAGCTCTAGGTTGAAGCTCAGCTCGTCTGTACTTGGTTTCCAGATTATTCCTAGTATCTTCTCTATGTTTTCTTTATTTCCTAGGGTCACGGTTTCTTCTATATTTTGCTTAGGTTCAATTTCTTGTATTAACTCTTTGGAGTTTGACACCCATTTCCTGAGGTCAAATCGCGCTTGTGCGTGTATGTCTCGAACTGTCTTGATTATGCACGTGGCTTCTTCTATTGATTTGAAACTGTCTAGATAATCGTCCATGTAGTGATTTTCTGTTATCGCTTCCACTGCTTCCGGATATTTGTCGATGTGTCGTTTCGCGTTCCAGTTCTTGGCGAAGATAGCGGTACACGGTGAACTGGCTGCACCGAAGATGATTGACGTCATACGAAACTCTTCGGGTGCCCCCTCGCGCCGGTCCCCTCTCCACAGGTAGCGGAGAGCGTCTCTGTCTTCTCGCCTCACCTTCACCTGCATAAACATCTCCGCTATATCTCCGGAGACGGCGATGAGATGACGGCGGAAGCGCATCATCACGCCGGGTAATGACTGCAGTAAGTCTGGTCCTGTGAGTAGGAAGTCGTTGAGTGACCGTCCTCTCGTCTTGGCTGCGGCGTCATGCACTATTCGTAGTTTTTCAGGCTTCATGGGGTTGAAAACGTCGAAGTGAGGTAAATACCACGTCTTCCCTGGAGTGTTCGTCTTGGGAGCTCTCTCAGCGTATTCTTTCTGTATGAGAGAGTTTATCTGTTCGGTGTATCTGTCTTTTAGAGCAGGGTTGCGGTCGAGCTTCTTTTCTATTGAGATGAGCCTCTTGAGGGCTGTCTCGTAGCTATCTGGCATCTGTATGTCTTCGCTTCTCCATAGCAGCGATGTTTGTATGTGCCCATCTTCTAACTGTTCTGTATATCTGTTCAGAATGTCTTCAGCTTTCTTCTCGGGGTCGGAGTCTGGACGTCGAGGGTTGATGATCAGTGATTCTAATGCGAAGTATTCACGTAGCTGCGTTTCGAGGTTGTCATCGTTGGTCACCAGTTTGTTGACATAATGCACTTGTTGACCGAGTGTTCTTGTGTGCGCTCCGTGCAGGACCCAACCCAGCGTAGTGAGTGATGCTACTGGTTGGTGACTCGGTCCTCTTCTTATGTCGCTGGCTAATAACAGGTGCCAGTTGTCTTGCCCGATGAGAATCTTCGGCGTGCCCGTGCTGTAGATCAACTGTTCCTTCAGGTTCATGAGATGTTCGCACTCTGCGATGTCCTCTTCTCTGACGGTTTGCGGCGTAAGATGAAGTTTGGGTATGGTGCGCGCTCTGAGTGGAACCGTCTTCTTGTCACAACCGACTAGCTTGACGGCGACTCTTCGTGATCGGGGAGTGTCGATAGTTGTATTTCCTATCGCTCCTATCTTCAGCGGGTCTATCTTTCCTTCTGCGCCGACTTGCTCTGCTATTTCCTCGTCGATGAGCGATACGGTTGATCCGTCGTCCAGAAGCGCGTGCGTGTGAACTTCTCCCGCCGGTCCGATAACTCGCACCGGTACTATCTTCAAATATGCCAAGTTGGGGAACGTGCGCGAGCTGGCTACTGTTTCAGGTGATTCCTTCCTGACGTCTTCTATTCTTGGCTTCTTGTCGTAGTGAAGGAGTCGATGATGCTTGGCGGTACATCCTTTCGTACCACATATCTTTGGCTTGCATGTATGTTCTCGATGTCTGTTTCGTAGACAGCGGAAGCACATCCCATGATTCTTCGCAAGCTCCCATCTCTTGTCATTGGAGGCTTCTTTAAATCTTGTGCAGTCAGATGCGTAGTGTCCCTCTTTGTCACAGATGCGGCACTTCGGGGCAGGTCTCTCTGTTGCTGTGTGAGTCCTCTGTATGTTGCGTCTTGCTGCCGTTGTTGTTGTTTCTGTTATGTTCTCTGGCGGTGCAAAGGCGCTGCAGAATCGGGCTTGTTCGGTAATGAAGTCGCTGAAGTAACTGAGATCAGGCATCGACTGGTGCTTCTCGGTGTATGTCTTGTACCAGTGCACACGTAGGGAGTTCGGCAGCTTCTCGGTCAGGGTTCTCAGCAGTTCTGCATTGATGAGATAGTGTTCTTTCTTCAGTGCACGTAGGGTTACAACTCCGCTTCTGACTCGGCTCGCGAACGTGCATATGTCTCTAGGGGCTTCACTGCAGCGTGGTAGTCCTCGTAGTCTTTCTGTCTCAGCTTGAGCTATTGAATCTGGACGGCCAAACTGCAGCTCCAGTTCCTTCATGATGTCATCTGGTCTAGCATGTCCGATGAGTTCCGAACTGACTGTGTCGAGTGCTCTTCCTCGCAGGCTCCTTCTCAATCTTGCAGTATTCTCCACGTCGTTGAAGTATCCTCGCGTTGTTTCATATATGGCACGAAACGACAACCATTCTGTATGCGACCCACTGAAGTTGGGTAGCGTCATGATGACCTTGGACGCAGCGGGGTTGTGCGGCGTCCACTTTTCTTCATTATTTTTCTTATTGGCAAGCGAAGCGATGGCTGAGGTGAGCTCCGTTATGAACGGTTGGAGCGAATCACCTTCTCTATTTTCATTTTTCTTGATTGACGTGACGTCATTCTTCGTTACGGTTTCATTATTCTTCTCATCCACTTGGTTGGATGACGGCGGTGCTTCTTGTTGGAGGTCCTCACTGTCTATATCCACAGGGGGAGGCGGTGGCGTGTTGCCCGTATGTCGGATGCCTCTCTCTGCGGCGTCGTCCTCCTTCGGCTGTGGTTCCGGTGCTTCTTCTAGCCAGGAACGCACATATTCATCGTTGGAGCCTCGCTCGTCCATATAATCGTCGTCCGATTCTTCCTCGGCCCTCTGAAGTGCTATCTGTGCGAGCTCCAACTTGACTTTCAATAACTCTTCACGAGCTTTTCTGATTTTTCTTGTCGATACCGTCGACGACGGCGGTCTTGTCTGTTCGGTACGGGCGTCACCCCGGGTAGTCATCGGTACTGCGCGGCGATCCGTTTTGTATGCTGGCTTCACTGTTCGATCCGAGTCGTCTTCTATTGTGCGGGTACCCCTCCTGTCGCTCGACGGCGCTGTGGCTTGTGTCTGTTTCGAGGTCGTCGCAGGGGTTTCTTCTTGCCTCCTTGTAGGCGGAGGCCGTGGCGGCTCGGCTTCATCCATGGTAGACGGTGACCGTGGTGGTAGTTGATGGCGGACAGCAGGCGCGCTGTGTTCTCCGCTGACATCGACTGTCCATGCTTCAGGCGCTCTTCCTTGCGATCTTGTAACCGGCATGCTTGAAACGATGTCTTCACTTAGTTAACAGTCTTCAATCTTGATATTATCACACGTAGATCCGGCTCGAAGGACCAGCGGATGTGCCAGACGGGCGTAGCTCGAAGCGTGTATGAGTATGTGGCTATTGCTAACGAGACGCTGACGTCCTGCACCTATAGGTTCCGGATGGACGAGTGATAATAGGTCCGATGAATCTTGTACATGTAGCGTGGAAAGGAACGTTGCCGTGGAAATAAAACACCTATTTATTCTTGATAGCTGTTCAGGAGGCGGCTTCTTGACTATTTGAAGCTTGAAGGAATATTCGCGGGTGCCGATGACTACGATTAGTCCTGCGACCTCGTGCGCTCAGGTACCACGGAACTTTACCGACACGAGAGCCGCGAAACCGTCTCCTGTTTTGCATTTTATTTGCGAACATTTTTACTATAAGATTTACATGTTTCTATGTTTTTCTCGGTGTTTACAAATTAAACTATATTACATCTATATATTGATAGAAAGCCCTTTTTATGCCCTATCTGGATATAAAATTAGTTTTACTCAATTATAATTTAATAAAAAGTTATTACAGTTAGAAGTCAAAAAATCTGATTATTTAATGTAAACAAACTTTTGTTTTTACTATATCTCCGAAACTATTTAATATATTTTAATGAAACAAATTGTGATATAAAGGGGAGATATGGTACTAACTAGATATACTATTTTAATTATTACATATTCAGTATATAAGGGCTATTTACCTCGAAATGATACACCGTAAAAAAATAATGTTTATTTTATCACTCTTATCGCTAATACACAAACTATTAACATGAAATATTAATAACAAGTTAGGTTTAGACTAAAACTAGGTGCCTATGCAACATTTATATAATATTTTAACGTTTTAACTAAGAAAATTAGGGTTTAAAGGATCGTACTTACTTTTTACATTTTAAACTGTTATCTGGACTGTTACATAGACACTGTTTACTTATAAATATCACAAATCACTATAATCTTTGTTTATATCACCTAAATAGGTGGATATGTATATAAAACTCACCTAATTTCATTACGCCTACACATGTGGGTAATTATATAAAAACATATTTAACAACTTTTATCACTATGTATGTGGGTACACTTATAAAACACTTTATAATATTTTTGGTGACGCTTTGTCGCGAACAGTTTTCCTTTTCAATTCCAATCATACTTCTTTTTATTCCTTGCTTCTTTATAAGAATCCCATCATATCATCAACCAGGCTCATCTTTTTTAATCTTTTTTCCTTAACACATCTAGTTATATTTAACTCTGCACAAAACATTGTCGGCTTCTATTATGACGTACTATCTTTGCACAACACTCCTTGCTAATGGTATTTCTTTACCATCGATGCCATTTCATGGGATATGTGCTGTTATTTCGGTAATAATTAATCTTGGATTATAATCTTGTGTGTGATCATGCTTATTATTATTATGTGCTATAAATGTTTCGTTTCTTTCAGGATATTCTTGGTTATGGTTATAATTCGAAATCCATAGATTTGGACTTTTTGTTAAACTAATGGCGAATTTTAGTTATTTGAATTTAGGTCATTATGTCCTTTCTGTGTTTAAGGAAAGTTATTGCCATAAAACATTATAAAAGGAATATTTTATTTAAATGCTTTTTGTAAAAAATGAATCCGGACTTACAAAATCTGTACAAGCAACAATTAACTTTGGGAAACAGTTTTATAAGTCTTATTAGTTTATAAGTCTTATTAGTATAGTCTAAGAGTATTAGCTCCACATTTATATATCGGGGACTAATTATAACCAGCTAACTAGAAGCAATTATAACATTGCTATAGTTACGGCAATAATAAACCCTTAACCCAAAACATTGCGATTCATAACAACAATTTTCAAACAAGAGCAACACAATCCTAAACGAAGCATTTCCTCCGCAGGAACAATATTAAAAACAAAACCAAACAAGAAGTAATGAAACCAATATTGCACGCAACCAATAATCGAAGTCTCACAGCATCCCTTATGAACCACCCCAGGAAACTTGTATTAATTTATGTTGCGCCGACAGTAATGACGCGAGCTCGATTACTGTGTTATTGGAAAATATTGGCGGTCGCCCCTAGAGAGGTGGTCTGTTGGTGGGTTTGATTTTGGTAAGTTTGAAATATTGGGAATGAAGATAAGGATATCTGGAAGACTTTTGGTCGTAAGTACTTAATCAGAATGACTGTTATCAAAGCTGAGAGATTTAAGAACTGGAAAATGTTGTCAAAGTCAAGCCTAATCTGGCTTTCTTGAAAAAAAAACCTCATTTGCTTAGTTTCATATCCATTTTCTGGTAACCATAGTACAAGCTCTGCTTGGTTTGGGATCAGATGACCGTGTGTGAGTTGTCCCAGGATATTTATTTATATATTTATATTGGATTATGAATTTATTTCACTGAAAATAACAATGACCAAATGTTGGTAAATTTCATTAAGTTCTACACAATTTAGGGAAATATTATCTGGTGAAAAGTAGGTTTGTAGTAGCGCACTTTTTCCTTCTCTAAGGTAACTAAAAGACAAAAATAATAAACAAAATTTAAAAGTAAATTCCAAACTGACTTAATTTCACTTCTTATGAGTGCCAAACCAAAACAATCAATGACCCATCACAATCACTTTAAAATATATAATCAATCTAATAAATGCCAAAAACTAATAAATTCTTATGAGCGATCGTAAAACGCACAATTAGCTTCCGCCAAGTCGGGAAAAATCCATTAATTCGGTCGTTACTCGTTATGCCTTATATCAGTCAGCCCTAATTAAAAGACACCCTTAGAACAATCTTCTTCGATGGCTTGTCTTTAATTGTTCAATATGTTGCCATACGGAGAAGACATTCATTAAGACTTGATGCTGTTGGATTTCATTAGGAAATATAAGGTGAGCCAATTAAGGAAAGGTTGTGGTGGCCTAGCGGTTCAATGAACGGATTTGTATGCACAAGGTTGCAGGTTCGAACCCAGGCAAGTGGCATTTTCAAAGTTATATGTACTTTTTTAATTATTCTAAGACACTTCTGACATACGGTGAAGGAAAAAATCTTGAGGAAACCTGGATCCCAAAATTTGGAATCTGAAATCGCCAATCCGCAGAGAGCAAGCGTGGTGATCAATGCTCGTGCCTTCTCTATATGGGAAGAGGCCTGTGCCCACCTGTGGGACGTTTATAGGCTGGATTATAATTAAGGAAGGGTTCACATCATATTCAGATCTCATGTTTATAGGTTGAATTTAGAGTAAAATAGGCTGCTCAACGGGATCTGTGAAGACAGTACCTATTAGTCTTTAGTGATTCAGAATAAAAAAATAGGAGGAGGTACGGTACATATACCACAAAATTGTAAATCGTGTAGGATCATATTTATAAGCCATCTCGTTATTTTCACAACATTGTTGATTTGTGTTTTTCCATATTCATTGGCTTAGTCTCTCTCACCTCTCAAAATCAAAATCAAAGTATTTTTATTTCAAGTAGGCCTTTTGAAGCTCTATCAAAACATTAAATGACTCTAGTTAGAAACTTGACAGAAGAGTAAACTTTTCTTATTAAACATGATAATTTTATAGTTATACCATTAGAATATTCAAGCACTATAACATTGTATGTAATGCTCCCAAGTGATATGTATGTAATGACATACAATGAAATGAACATAAGAGATTATAAGAGGTGAAATAAACTTATCCAAATAGAACCATAGTCCATCACCTCGGTAATTTCAGTGTGACAGTGGGGGGGTCCGCCATTTTACTTTTAATGGTCATTGCCCACGAGATAAAGTTCGTCCCAAGGGGCGAGATCTGAGGAATCAATGCGGTGGGCCTAAATATGCTACTATTGTTTTAAGATATTATAAGTGAATTAGTTGAGAGATATCTCACTAATGTATTTCAAAGCTGAAAACTGGTAAGGAAAAATATTTAGGACTTTTCTATGAAATTTGGGAAACTATTAATAACCTAATTATATTATCTAAATCCCATTTTTATGTAATTGGCTTAATGAGAATAGCAGGACAACAATAATTTGTTATATCATTCGTTATGTCAAGAAATCCACTTTCACATTGACTGCTACTTCAAGTTCGACAAGATAAGGTTCATTAGCAGCTTTAGAAATTCGAATCGAGTTATCCCACACCCTTAGTAGGGAACACGGTAGTAATTCCGTCACAGATGTTTTCTATGTTAATTCTATTGTTTTTTTGTTAATTTTTATGTTCTTTTTCATGCTCGATTTATTCCGTTCGTCCGTTCGTTTCAAGATTAATGCTAATGCAGGATGAAAACGTTTGGGCTTAATTCTCTTCCCGGATTGATACTGTCTTGAATGAATTGTCGATAAAAATTAACGATGCCTCATAATTAGATTCAATTTATTTAAATTAATTAGATTTTTTTCGGATTTTTGTTACTTAAGGAAAACGATCATTTGGTAATGTTCTGGTTCGGTGTGTTTGTTTTGCAATATACTTAGTAATCAAAATATAGTTAATGTTTAATTTTTATTCTAACAGTAGTTCAATAACCTGACTCTTTTTACGCCTCATAAACTTGCTAAAGCTACTTTTCAGTGTTTCTAGAAAGCACTTAAAGCTATTAACAAAATATTTAATAGAAGCCTTTCCATTTTTATACAAAAAATATTAAGCACCAAATTCAAACAATACTTGATCCCAAAAGAAATAGCTCTCAGCTCTTAAATAAAACAACTGAAATCACGTCTCGAACTGGCAATCGCAACGTTCTCTTTTCAAAAGTATTCGAAATACAAATTTCTTTTTAAAAATGTCGAATGACTCACCCTATAAAATCCATTGCGATATTAACATTTAAAAAATACTTGCATAAATAAAAATTCTTAAAATACAAGACGCTGGGGACAGGGTGGTTCGAAATTCGAATTTGAAAGTTTTTGTCTCGATACGAATTCATTTCGGCTAATATTCGATTTTGATTTCGGCCAGTTTAATAAGAGCTTTTGCAACGAGGTTTCATGTTTAAGTTCAATAATTTTTTTATTACTTAGGATTTTTTGGAGAAAATGAGCTGAGAACATGTAGGATGGTACTATAGAACTCTGAAACTAAGCTTTGAGCTAACTATGAGTTTATACATAAACGATATCATGACAATTTGTAACTTCTGAGACTTAGGCTAATAAATTTCATTTAATATATTAATATTTCAATGCAATATATTAATGCAATGGCATACAAAGGTCAAACTAAAATGGCGCACAAACGCATCGTTGCCCGAAGCCAACTAAAAAATTTTAAGCTGTCATTAATTCGAAGTACAATATTCACCCCCTGGACCCCTTGCCCCCCTCCCAATGGGAATGGGGGCGATTAATCTGTGTTTAATGTCGCCCCCGAAAATATAAAAAGTTGCTAATCAACAGATTGGCGGTGTTTTTCGCCTAAGGGTGTATAGTGGGATGCTGTGTAGTTTTTTTGTCTTTTCCAGACTGATTTGGGATCTGCTTTAATGTTGGCTGTCAGTTAAATTTATATCCCTGCAGTTAATTATTTAGCTACAAGAGAAACTGACAATGAGAGTAGAAACTACGAATATGCGGTTATTTTTTCATGTTTGTAACATAACACAAAATATAAGAGTTAGTTTTCTCTATCATTATTGTCAATATGGAAAGTGGTCCTAACACCCGAGTTTTTCTTCTAAATTACTTTTTAATTATTCATCACTTTCATTTTAGGTATGCCTCCAATATTCCAAAAAAATCATACCCTAAAAAGTCACTTTCCATTCCATTCCAATTTGTACCGGTCCAAGCGCAGCTAATTCTCCAAATAATCTCCATCCAGATTAGCATAGCTAATCAAATTATCTGAGATCAAACAAGTAATCAATATTAAAGAGCATTGAAATCGTATCGTTACGCGCCGGTTTGATCACGACTCAAATTGCCCTCAAAGTCCACGGCTGGAAAAAAAATTAAATTTGCCAAGTCGATTTCATTTTTCATTAATTCATCGCGAAGGGTCGTTTGGTAATAGTAGGGAGACTGGAAGTGACAGTGTAGAGACAAGGCGAATTCAAAAAGTTTAGAACACTGAATTCAATTGATTACTAATATACCTAGTTTTTTCTGGGCTATCATAACACAGAGTAAAGACCACGCAAATTTGGTACCATTTAGTGGAACAATAGTTAAGTAAAGAATTATGTAAGAGTGTCATACAATGATCAACCATTAACCATAACGTTACTATGTCAAAATTACAGGGAGACATACTAATAGGTCTTATATAATAATACACTAGCTATTTGGAATAGATTACGAAGATCGAGCTAAAGGTTAGGCAGGACAAGAAGAAAATACTTTTGCTCTGTGTTCAAACTGTTGTTCGCTTAGACCATTGAAGGACCATCGACCCTGTAAGCAAGAATACTAGATTGTCCTATAATGACACAACGTTAAGAAAAGTTTGTTCTCTAAGTCTCTTGTTATTTCCTAAGGTTCTTCTAGAGATTCCTGATCTTTGTGTCCCCAGTCTATACCGAGTTCCTATATAAAATTTCCCTCAGGGTTCTCTCGCTCAAAAAATACATTTTTTTCTTTACACAAGACTCTGTTTAACCCTCAAATGGTGGCTAATTTCGAGACGAGATGGTTGATTAATTATTGATAGACGTTTGCAAGATCGCAAGTCGAACGACTGCTAGTATTTAATGTTAATTTTTCTCTTTTTAATCCCCTGGCTGCCATGATTTTTTTATTAGGGATGATATTGTTTTGCTTTGATATTTTTAAGGTTGGTCGTCGGATTCTTGGAAGTCGATTACTTTGTTTGAAAGCGTGTTTGCGTTTTTCATTCGATGTTGTTATTTAAAACTCTTTTTTTTATTTTTACTTCAGGCCAACCAGTAGTTATCATGTTTTTAGTCTCAGTATCGAGAGCTTTGTATTTTAAAATAGATTCAATAGATTGTTTAGTATTATAAATAAGAGATGGTTTTTTTTAAAAGAACATTCTTAATACAAAAAAAAACGATGGCTACCATTAACAAACTAATGGTCAAGAACGAACAGTCAAAAAAAAAGTACCTATCATGGCATCACACAACTTAGTAAAACTACAAAATTCAAAATTCTTTATTTGACTTAGTCTACACAGAAGCGCTTATCAACGTCAATACAAATACAAAAACGACAGCACCCTAAGGATCGGTTCATTTCCGGCGAAAGACGAACCGCGCATCATCGGTCATCATATACAATCGATTTCAGTTAAGTTACTCATCAACACCAACTACTCGATTCTTTCTCTAATTAAAAATCGAATGTAATCCGCAACCGTCAACCACATTGAATGCGTCGTCTCCGCTGCACGCGCGGCCGAGCGCGGCCACAGTACGCCACAATGGCGGCGTGGACAATGCGCGCGTGTCGAGTGACAGATCCTCTGACGTGACCTGGGGACGTATAGGCTGGTGTTTTTTTTACTTCCTTCTAATTATCGATATTAATTACTTTTTGTAAAATTTATTTGACTTTTACAATTCAATACTTAAATCTAATATAACAACAAACACTTACAACTATACTAAAATTAATACAGTTTATATAAATAAATAAAACTAACAGGCGAATTTTTTGGTGGAGTTCATAGCATAAGTATATCCAACATAAAAATACTTTTTGTAGTTTTATCTCAATTAAGGGTAACTTCACGAAACGTATCGTACTTTCGTTGTTTGTACCTTACTTCGAGGTCTGTAAATAAATAAAATGCATGGAACCTAAGAACAGGCTTATTTTATTAGTGGGATGACAATCATTCTAAACTTTGACAACACAAAAATATAGGAAAAAAATACATCAAAAATCTCGTCCAAAAATCCCAAAAACATCACTCTGTATACGAAACAGGTACCAGCAATCTACGCCATTCAATACAAGAACAAGTCTTGTCCGCATCGGTCATACATCGGTAAATGTATTCAGATTTGTATGGCGGCAGGACAATACACCGCTATTGGGTTCCCGCCATTATCTGGGTCACTGGCCAGGAAATAAAATAGACCCTTAGTTGTGTTACTTATCAGTGTTTAGCGTGACGTGGTTTATATTACCTGTTTAACTATGAATATCAGAATTTAAATATTTAAATCAGCATTTATTGTAGAGACTACATAAATATTTCAGCAAGTGTTCTGAAAAATCTGAAATTAAATAATAAATTAATATAAAGTTTTTTTTTTTTGTTTTAACTTGAGTCTCGATTTTTTAGTACAGTCCGAGTTTTTTTTTTATTTTGAAACTATTCCCTTATTTAAAATGTTCCAATCTAAGCTGGCCCTTAACTTTCCTAAATTAGGGGCCAGCTTAAATTAGCTTCTAAAGTCTTCCTAGTTTACTATTTTTTAAACAGTAGACTGGACCTATGCTATTTTTTTACTTGTACGTAATCTTTTGTAATTTAGAGATAGTGAATGTATGATAATAATAATGTATTAAAAAAAAAAAAAAAAAAGTATAGCTCTTTTAAAATATATATCTTAAAGGCTTATTGCCATACATAAATGCATATTTTCACAATCCTACATGCATGTAAATGACAAAATCATCAACTAACAATAGCCACAGCCAACATACATAGCTATGACACTCGGTTCCGGCTGTCAAGGGCCTGATAGCACTCGTTTCCTTGCACATTTCCATAAGACTGACGTAAAGGTCACTGCAGTTCTGCATTACATGAAAAATTTGCCGCACTACCTATTTCCTGGGGCTTCACTGAGGAAAACGTTTTATGGGTTTTAACTTGACATTGGCCTTGGGTTTAGGTTATCATTTTGTTTCATCATTTAGCCAATCATAGTCCACTGCTGGACATAGGCCTCTCCCAATTTGCGCCACAACACCCGGTCCTCCGCCCTCCGCATCCAGTCCCCTCCAGCGACCTTTTTCAGGTCGTCAGTCCACCTGGCGGGGGGGCGTCCTACCTTACGCTTGCCGAGTCGCGGTCTCCATTCTAGGACTCGTCTGCTCCAACGGCTATCGGTCCTTCGACAGACATGGCCAGCCCATTGCCACTTCAGCGAGCTAATTTTACGAGCTATGTCGGTTACCTTGGTTCTTTGTCGGATGACCTCATTACGAATTTTATCCTTCAAAGAGACTCCGAGCATAGCTCGCTCCATAGCCCGCTGCGCGACTTTAAATTTGTGGACTAGTCCAACCGTTAATGTCCACGTTTCGGCACCGTAAGTCATAACAGTCATAACATTTTGTTTCGTTTATTTAAAAAGATTGTTTTGTCAATCAAATAAATACCTATATTGCACACCTTAAAGGTATGTTACAATTGAATTGAGTCAATTTTTAGAAACAAACAAGTAGCAAATAAATGTAGATATTATGATAAAACTTTTTTCATCAATCGCCAGGTGTCTATAGGACGATTGAAAGACGCCTACAAATAAATATAGTTTACTACATTTTGAACCTATGTTCTATGAAATCGATCACTGCTACTAAAAATAATTTATTGACGATTGAATCAAATGACTGTGCCTATGCTTCTGTGAAAACTTATCCAGAAGAAACTTAAGTCATAAGCTGTACCTACCTTTATAACTATAAGCTGTACGTACCTTTATAACTATATTATATTTATATGTTTAATTTTATAAATAAGTAAAAATAAAATAAATAGGCCAAACCAGCAAAGGAAAAACAAAAGAAATCTTCCATTAAAAAATTCAACATGGCAACATCAAATAGAATTGATCCCAACCTACTGAATTATGAAGCTAAGGGGCAGCATAAAAAATACCCACGGAGGCATTGAAAGATTGAAAGGGGAAATCACTTAAGTTACCCAATTTATTGCTAAATCTCACCCGTGGGAGAGCCGTGGTCAGACTAACAAACATTAGCCGAAGAAACTTATAAGCCGGTTATACCCGGGTATACCCTGCCGGATAAATTGATGCGGCTAAACAGGGCAATTTTTTTAGACGATTGATTCTTTGCGCGTGTGTTTTTGTAATGAGATAAGTGGTTGGTGAAGTGAAACACTTTTTCAGTATACAATATAAGATTCAGTTTGGATTAAGTAATAATAATTATTGAGTTTTTTTATGTTGAAAGTTAAATTATAATCACATGGCATTACATCTTTGAATATGCAGGAAGTATCGAAAATTTATAAGTTAAGGACATTGCTTGCCAGTTTTTCGTTGCAGGTACTAAAATTCCGTATTCTTTATTGTTGCTAAACTGAAGAAACATACTGCGTTGGTTGCTAATCTTTTTAACCGGAGAGTTAGAAAGAAAATTTATTAATAAATTAATTAATATATAAATCTTACGATTCTCACCATAAAAATTACAGTCATCTACTTCCTAAACCAATAGAAAAAAACAATCTCCTTCTGATTCGAAGACATTTTTTATCTTCCTCTTCCCAATTTAGGGGTTGTGGCAAATCGTTGGCTATTGACGTCCAAACTGTTATCAACCCCTTTGGGATCGAGGGTAGATTTATTTTTCTGTATTAGTGTCGATGTATCACAAGATGAATGTGTCCGTGGGTTTATGTTGACTTGTTTGTTAAGTGCTGTGGTTAATTTATTGGGATGGATATTTAGTAAGGACTTGTGTTCGAAGTTTTCTTAATATGTTGGACAAAATCTGAAATATGTTATTAGATGTTAAGTTCTATTCATCTTTTATGTTGCATATCTGCATATAGGCATTCTTCTTTTTCTCAGCACGTTTGGGAACATGTGCTTTACCCGTCTCTTACCAAGTTGTTCTTGACGTGACAATTTGTATACTTAATCTTGACAGTAGAGTTAATCTCGTCCATTGCGTTTGAAACAAGTAGTACGTATAGTCCGAAGACTTTCTGCTTTATAAAACATTTAAACTATTTTTTTTTTTCAAGCTGTAATTAGGAAACACTAACATTTAGTTTGATCCTTTTGATACCAAATGCGAGTAGATAGATCTGCGATAGAGCTGTCAATCAGTTTCTGCCCCACTTGCTCAACTGCCCAACATATTTCTGATCTATACTATGACTATAAAAAGCGTATTTTATATGTGCCAAATCACAATAAACCCCATAAAACAGAATGACCTGCCAAACAAAAGCGGTTCAAGAAGACTATATTATGTCCGTATCTGAGAATCACTATCACCGGAGGGTATGGCACTATGACATATAAATACACTGATAAAAATAAACTTATTTTTCCAAACGTCGAATAAAAAGGACTTTTGTTACACCGAAGTGAGTTAACATTCTTTTTTCTGAGAGCTTAAATTGTGTTTTTTTTTTTATTTAGAAAGTTAATGTAAGCAACATCTATTGTTGAAAAGGTGCCAGTTAGTTTAAAATCTGCTAGTGACATAAAGGTAGAAATTAAATAAAAATTTAATTGAGTTTTTATAAAGTGAATCCAATGCCTCAACGACCGAAGGAATACTATTATGATTGCAACTTAGATATGCTTAAATTAATTAATTGAGCTTAAATCAGTGAAAAACGCTACCCTACGTCTAGCTGATGCCGATGTCTAACTATCAGCAATCTGGGTCCAAACAGTTTTTCCTGAAAAATCTTACAAAACAAACTACCTAATCCCTAAACACTCAATCTCCTAACAACATTGAACCGAACCCATCAAATAATCAAACAGTAGATACTCAACGGTTTCACTATAGAGTGCAAGGGCCAGGGGCAAGTGGGTTAAAATGGAACACGGCGCAATAAAACACCCCTTCTCTCCATAAATATCCGACTTCGGAAGTCGCTCTGTTAGCGGTCGGATACTTTTTTCTCTGTCCATTCCATTTTGCGGATACTCAATGGGGTGTCCTTATTTATTTGGTAAAGTATCGACAATTTGAGGTATGTATGTGTACGGATGTTCGGCGGTTTTGAGTTTGTAAGTATTTTAAGGGTTTGGAAAAGTAACTATTGAGGTTAGAAATGTGAATTTGGTACTTCATTGTATTGATAATGTGATCGTAATTTTTAGGCAATTATCTTAAGTGTAGGTAATTTTGTTCGCTTAGGTAATTTCAGTAACATCAACTTTTTTTACTTATTAAAACTACCTACTGTCATACAGATTCATTGATAATCAGGTCATATAATATGTGGTCATACAAACACACTATTTAAATACGTTGTCATATAAAAAGAAAACAAAGCTAGTATGATTACTTTGTTTACCATCATCGACGTATTTCACGCTGAAGCAAAAAGAAAAACATAAATATCGTACTTTAATAGAGCTAGTATCTTTTCCGTTGTATTGCCTGGTCATAATCTCATTCTTCAACCCTCTAACTTGACTTCAAATTGCCACTATTTTTCACAAGCATATTTTATTACATTGCAAGATCCCAATAAAGATATCAAAATATCGTCTTGAGAAGCCCATTGGCCCAGGGGCATTGTGTAAATCTGTCTCAATAGTAACAGGGAAAATCGCCCTCACAAACAAATGTATTTTTTATCCCCTCGATATCCGAAAGAACTGTGGATCCAAATTAAAAAGTTCGGGAAAGTTTTCCGTGATTTGTGAACATGGTTAAATTAAGTATTGGACCAATTTAAATATTCTTTTTAAGTAAAGTTCAGGTGAACCAATTTGTGGGTTTACCTGCGGTGTTTTTTAACTGCTTTTGGTATTTGTGATTAAGTACTGGTCGGTTTTAGCGTGAAAGTTGTAAATAATGTATTTATCTTAAATTAGGTACTACAAGATTTTTTTTAGGTTGTAACTATTTTCAAGAAAAGGTCTACTTACTCTTCTATGATTAAAGATTTATTTCTTTAAAAATAATTTCACTATCTTATTATAATCTACAACATGTTACAAATGTGTAAGTACTGAACGATTTTAAAACAAATATTTATTTTATTTTTTAGTTTTTAAGAGTTTCAAATAATAATTAAAAGCTCCTTCGAAAGACTTTAATCAGTCTAAGAAAAGTCACGTATAAAATTAAGAACCGCAATTCCAATGAGCGCATCAGGACACCAATAAAGAGTGAACGAGTGAGGAATGTTAGCAATTTAAATTTTTGATTCCAACTCGAATGGAATGCTCGTGACTTAAAAGCGCTGCAATATTGGAGCCCTTTTTAATAAAGTTAGACGTTATATAAGAATAAATTCGCTTAAAGCGCTACCAGAGACAGGGGCACGGAAGTCATAAAACAGTGAAGATGTTGATTGAGTGAGAAATGGGTATTTGGTTAAAGCAATTACGGGTTTATTGGGAAAAATTGCTAATGTCTCCTATAGGAAAGCTGGGCTGTCGGTTGAAAGAGTTAATTAATGATTGGGGAAATTAAGGGGATGGTAAACTTCTTTGCAATTTTATTGGAGTAATGTCTATTTTTGGCGACAAGTTTATTTTATTGGGAGATTCTTTATTTTTTCTAAAAGAGTTAAATACATTTAGAAAAAATAGGTATTAGATTTTGATTATAAAAATAATTAGTTACATAATTATTATTTTCCTCCCAATCTTGTTAGTGGTTATAGTAAGATAAAGATCATTTAAAATTGTCAAAACATGAGTAAGTACCTATCCACAAAAAAGTACAGGAAGTTAGAGAAAATATGCTATACTGATTGTAATGATTAATTAAATTAAATAAGCTCACTCGTAAACTTAATTGTTATTTTACCTCTAGTTGCATTTATTTAGGTACATATAACTACTTACACGTTTTTCCTCTTTTTTCTAAAGCCTTCGCTCAAAAGAAAATACAGGTTATTTCTATTTCTAATCTAATATATCGAATCTGTGTTTCAAATAAAATGAAACAGGTAACGTAAACAGGTGCCCAAACAAATACAAGTAAGTTTAACAAAAGAAAGTCTCGGCTTTTATAAAATTAAAAACGCAGCACAAGTAATGATATTAAAATTCAACGCTAGTGCTGTGGCTAACAGTTTAGCGAGAGCGGTAGCGGGGAAGAAAAAACTACTTTTTTTTAACAATATTTATATTTTAATTTACGTAAATAACTGTTATATTTATGTTGTTAAGTACTACAACTGCCTCGTTGGCCTAGTGGTTCTAAGCGCGACTGCTACGCTAGAGGTCGTGGGTTCGATTCCCAAGTCGACCAAGATGTTATTGGGTTTTTCTATGAAATTCTCAGTAGCAGTTCGGAGTTTGGATTTGTGCCCGGTTAGTGGCAATAGGCTCGCCCCCTATTACATGGGACCTAAACATACCGGCGAACTGTGGGTGTACATTGGTACACCTCTGCCTAACCCTTCGGGGATACAGGCGTGATGGTATGTTATGTTATGTTAAGTACTCATCCTAGCGTGTAAGTTGCCGTAGCTAAGGTGTGTACTAACAAAAATGGGTCCTATGTTGTTATCTAATAAAATAATTTATTACATTTTTTATGATCAAAATTTAAGTAGCATACTAAGGTCATCGATGAGGTTGATGAGCTAAACTTTACATCGATGATTTCAAAAAAGTCTCAACAATAGGAATAACATTGAAGGGTAATTGAAGAGTTTCGATAAATTCATTTTCTATAACACATATTGTTTAATAAAAAACCTTCAAAATATTTAGAAAAATAGTATTTGATAGATGTTTTCGACACTTTATACATCGATGAAATAACCGACTAGTTATATAGATAAAATATATAACATTGATTAGCTAGTAGAAAAAAATCTTGTAACGTTATACAAGTATTGTCTTTTTGAGAAAATCGCTGCCTTCCCAGCCCCACTTAACGTACAGTGCAAGCGGACATAATATTTGTTTTAAACAGAGCTGCCCGCCCACGTAAACTTATTAAAATATTTCCAGTTATATTTAATTAGTGTTGCTGTGCCATTCGTCCCCTTTCTCCTCTAAGCCCAGGTGTATCGCGGATTCGGGTTTGGATGCCCATTTTTTTAGAATTAATTAATTTGTATTATTATAATTCTTTTTTTCGTTTTTGTTGCCTAATGAACTTTGTAATTGATGGTTATGTTTTTTATAAATATACGTGTGTGATATTAGAAAATTGTTGGGTTGGTCATTGTTCCAAGCAAGGTACTATTCCTCACTCTTGTTACATTTGTGATTTCAGATTTTATTTTAAACAAATTAGGTCAGTTTTTTTCCTTTAACATTTAGTCACAGTAGTCTTATTATCATAAATAGGTCGATTTTAACTTTGGAAACAGCTGATCGAAACAAAAAGGGCATTAGGCGTAAAAATAGCGAAAAAAGTGACTACAAATAATTCTTCATCTATAAAATAATAAATAATTTAAAAATATAGAAATAGTAAACTCGCCATATACCCTCGTTATAAATTTAACACAAGTAAATGAAGATGTGCATGCAGCGAGTCACCGGCTATTATTTGTGAACCAAATGAAATTCCCGACAGAACAGAATCGTACGCGTAACTTTAGAAAAATGTAAAATAATGTGAAAATTTACAAATAAACACAGCAACGGGTATGTGTGTTTTATTAGAAAGACGGTTCCGTATGATATTATCTGCCCATAGATATAATATTCACAGGTTGATAGACCGGATAGCCGAATGGTACCTATGTCACCACGTCCAATGTGGTACAGGTTCGAATCCCACATGGTCAAATTTATTTAATCTATAAAATTATGTTGGTTAAAAGAGTAGTACCCCGACTCTTAAGTTAGTTTTGTTTATTATTATGAATCCCATTTATTTTTTAGCTACTGTTGTACTATGGTCTTTCCCGTTTACAAAGCACTTGACATAAAAGTAACAAAATCAAAGGCCTAGCTATAAGTAAGTTGATGTTCTGTGTGACACACTGACTGCACTGAAAAACAAGATGATGACCACCTAAACTAATTTTCCTAACAGAAAAACAATTAGAATAAAAGTCGAAACCTGAACTGAACCCTAAAAATACAAGAAAAAAAAAACAGAACAATACGCGCAGGTCACACCTGCGCGTATTATTTCATAATTTGGAGAGAGGACAGCGAGCTAATGATGTTTTTATTTCATGTTACATTACGGTGTGATTGAGGACGCGACTAGCTCGCCCGCTTCCGTGAAGGTGTAAAAATTGGGTAATTAAATGTGTGTTATTTGCATGCGTCGTACTTTTATAATGTTTGGAATTTAGGTTTTTAATTGTTTGTTTTATTTCCCTCTGTATGTTATCTATTTATTAATTGGCTAAGGAAATTGAGTCTTTGATTTGGGATACTAGAATGAAGTGTGGTTTGCTATGATGGTTTTATTCGTAGCAGGAAAAGTTTGAAATCGAAATTGCTTCTATTTAATTAATATTTATGTAGCTAATATGTATGACTTGTCCTAATAATCGCTTTATCTATGATAATGGTTATAGATTTTCGACAACATAAGTTTCTGAAAGACTTGTCGGTTTACATTAATTACTCAAATTATTGTTATGTATCAAAAGCCGCTTACACGTTATCTTAACCTGCTTTTAAAAACAAAAAAAAACTTAAAACATCACCTAAATGTCTTTACAACTAAAAAGAAAAAAGATTAGCAGAGTGAGTATCAAAAACGCATCAAAGATTTCGCTAACGCCATCGGGCGCAAACGCAAATAAATGAGCTTAAAATTTAAAATTATAATGGGATTGTGTATCCGGTGACACAAATGTGTGGAGTTTGTTACTAACGACTTGTGTTCCGAAGACGAGATGAGGGATACTAGTGGCGTGGAGATGGTAGAGCTACAAAATTTTGGGAATAGGTCCTAAATGTAAAGTGTAAGGGCTGGGTATTTTTGATCTAAAAGTAAATAAGAAATGATTATACAAAACAAGAAAGTATACCTAGTAGATTTTTAGGTTAGGAATCGTTGAAAAAGGACACTATACAGAATAATAATTGAAATATAGTTGCTAATTATAGAATCGACATAGTAAAGATATTTATTTATCGACGTCTAGTAAAACTAGATATAGTTTTATATTATTATATTAATGTTTAAAACATAAAAGATTTTAGCAATTGTTGTTTCTGCCGAATTCCATTTTTATTTTTTTGTTTAGCGTAACATAACAGTACATTTATTATTATTCCATATATCAACAAACACAAGCTTAGCAAAACGCTCTGATTGGTCCAAATTTTCTCCGCTTCTCCATCTCCATAGCTTTCCGTGTCGTATAGTTTTACCTGCCATCTCGCGGCAACTAATTGTGAGTGCAGATAAAGTATGGTGTAAGATGGCCGTAGTGGATTGCATCACCGCACTCTGTGTCTACCTGTATTTACCTGCATGCCTCTATTGCTCGGATTCAGGGACTAGGAATATATTTTATAGGAAAAATGTTATAGGGATTTGTTCACGAGAAAAAATATTTGATCCTGATTATTTAGTACCTACTTACCTTATTACTAGCAGTTTCCATTTAAAGGGACGGGCTTTGACGGGCCTGTTGGTCTAGTGGTTAGTGACCCTGACTGTTATACCGGAGGTCGTGGGTTCGATTCCCGCCCAGGACAAATGTTGTGTGATGAGCATGATCATTTGTTCTGGTGTCTGGGTGTAATTTATCTATGATATGTATGTATTTAGAAATATATAAGTAAGTTTATCAGTTGTCTGGTTACCATAACACAAGCTCTGCTTAGCTTGGGATCAGATAACCGTGTGTGAGTTGTCCCAGGATATAAAAAAAAAAAATATATATATAATAAAGGACAGAAATACGCAATTCATCATCATCAGATTTCAGGGATCAGTTGTGCATAAGTTTTCTCCCAAAATCACATTTTTATTGAGTGTGTATCTATGGCGATGGTCACTTGTTCTTGCTCTTTGCAGCAACAATATCAAATCCAACACAAAGGAGGTATTTCAGGTCTTCTAATATGACTTCTGGGCCTCCAACCTGTTATGGTTGCTTCTGTAAAAAATAATATTTTCGTTATATTTAGGAAATATTTAGGATAATGAAAATATTTAACTGTGCAAATTATAAGGTAGTAATTGCAGCAAGTATTCGCTAAATGAGTGTTAGATGAGAAATACTATTTTTAAATAAAATACATGAAAATAATATATTATTCTTCATGGTTTTATCACATTAGAAGTTTAAATACTAAAATATGATACAAAATAGTCTCTTACTATGAACAAGGCAGCATCAATGGCCTAAACGAACACATGACAACTATAACTCGTCTTAAAACAAACTAAGAAAGACGCATGATACTGTAGTTTACCAGTTAGCTGCGGTTTTAACCGACTTTACTGAATAGTGCAGTTTCGAGTTACACAGGAAGGTAGGCTTAGGTGATCCTTTATACTGCATTCATAAATTAAATAGACATCCTGCAAAAATAAAACTAGCAGAAGCAAGCTTGTACATGCCCGCTGTTTTAGTGCAGACCTCTTCTACTACACAGAAGGAATAAATAGGTACCTACAACTAAATGTGCTTTGTCACTTAAAGTTATATCATTACTTACAATCTTCTCTTATAATCTTTTTACGCAGTTTCTGCAAATTTAAATTATGTATTTTTCCTAATTATAATTATTTCCGATACTTAATCGAAAGCCTATCAATTTTCCAATTAAATGGACTGTATTGTAAAACTGTCAATCCACTTTAAATTTGATATTCAATTATTCTCATTAGAGAGCACATGCTAGGATAAAAATAAGAAAAGGATCCTCTGTAGTCGAAATAAAATAGAACATTGAACTATCTGGTTCTTAGATGTACTTAAAAGTAGAAATAGAATAAACAATTATTTTTTTTATCATAAAGTCCTTCCTCATCTTCCGCCTATCTATAAATAAAATAATAAGCGAAATAACCTCATAAATATAATAATGAGACATAATATAGTATCGACGAAGTCCAGCAATAAATGTGGCAGCGGGCGCGGCGTGAATTGTGACCACTGCAACGCTCCATTAGCGATTATTGTACAAGTTTTGTCCTAACTGGACTGTCGAAGATGTAGGGACAATGGAAGAGATATCTGTTTGTTGAGTAGGTGTGCGCACTCGGGGCTGTCGTCTATGTAGTGTACTGTTTAGCAAATTTCTTTATTTTGTCTCATCGAAGGCATGCCATTATGTTAGCTCTTGATGAACTACTTTTCATACAGTGTCGATCAACATGGCCTGTTCAAGACCACCTAGACTTGTATTCAATGGACTAGCAGTAGAAATATAGAGGCTGTGAAAAATATTAATGAAGAATGTCTGTTAAACTATAATACTCACCAAACAATAACAAATGAGTGTGATAATGTGAGTTTTAAAATTAATAAGGACCTCATACGTCGTTGCTATAAAAGACGAAAAATTTATTCAGCCATGTCTCTAAAAGACACTTCTTCTTCTTCTTCTTATCGAGTCAAAGATCCAACTTTCAAATTCTGTCTGACCAAAAAGTTGCAACCTGGATGGCTCGGTCGCTGGCCTCCATCACGTCCTGGAGAGTGCAGGTGGTAGTGCAGGACGGGCAGGACAAAAGGTGTGCCATGTCCTGCGATGGGGCACCACACTCTAAAAGACACTTACATGCATTACTTTTCACATCAGAAAAACATCAATGCCACATCTAGCGACCCTACATCTATAAAGCCGGACACAGCAGCCAAATTCTTTGTACGTATTTACTTGTATTATTTATTGCTTTCGTATCGACTGCGCTCGCTGCCGTGCCAAGCTATTACTCCGCTAGTTAAGCCACTTCCAGTAGCTGTGTTTCTTTGTTCTTATTACGGACTTAACTTAGTTTTTGAGTTCGAGTGCCAATTTTGTTTTGATATTGAAAATGGTTGGCTATGTTTTGTAGTAGGTATATATTTATGATAGTAATTGGTTTAACTGAATAAGTACCTCATCTAGATTAAGAAAACGTGTGAAAGAGATTGTATGGTCCTATTTACAAAATAAACAATTTGAATTTGAATTTGAGTATTTGAATTTTTAAGGCATCTGTGTGAGTACAACATGAAGGTACGATGTTTTCTAAAAAGTTTATATTATTAAATTAAATGAAAAGTATTTCTTAAAAGTCTCTCAAGAGGTTCAGAACAAATACTATATTCTTTGTAGGTGCTTCCAGGTATTCACATACTCAGGAAAATGAACAACTAATTATATAAAATTCATGATTGAAAATAACTTAGAATTTTAATAACATTGTCAAGTAATGAAACGTCAAGCCCAAAAAAGGTAAATGTGCATTTTCACGTTAATTCCCGTTCTATAATATTACTATTTAATATCAATTAAGCAATTTAAAGGCAAAATGGCTTCCAATACACACATATAACTCTACGCCACTCAATCGTAGTTTAATGCGAACAACATGTGACGTCACGGGCCAATACCTCACAATATCAATCCTGTATTCATAACCAACTTTATTTGCAGTTTATATCCATCCTTATGGCCACTACATAAGGTTGAAATTTGTGTGAATAACGGTAAGAACAGTTGTGGATAGCATGCATTGCTCGTTCATTGGTTTGAATTCGAATTTCGAATAATGTTAAGGAGTTTGCATACTTGTGTTTTGATTACAAGTCAAATGGTATGATCAAAACGATGGTAACAATTTGCCTTGTTTACAAGTTTCTTAAAGTTCGGAGAAAAAAAAAATATGTTTTTTCCCAATTTTCAGTTTCTCTATCTTAGATCGTTAAATGGAAAACTTCCATTCGCAATACGTTTACCCTTTGCTCTATTCATCAACTATTCATATGGCTTTACTTTCGAAACAAAATTTAAATTAGTTTATTTTCAAAGCGTCTTACTGGCAAACATTTTTACTTACACAACAAATAATTATAGGCAAAATAGACTGAGGTTTTTTATCTAGGTCAATATTTTTTTACGGAAGTTGAACGATTTAGAGTCGATTTTAAGTTGCTTTGTATATTTGTGTTTAAAACAAAGGCTGGCTTCTACCTAGGTCAGCGAATAGGCATTGCCATACAACGTGGCAATGCTGCCAGCCTTTTGGGCACACTCCCAGTCGACAGTGATGTGGATGAATTTTTTATGCCTTATTTTAGTTCTTAGTTTTATTAAGTTTATAATTTTTCTTATTTCTTGTGTAGGCTTAGTTTTTATATACTTGTAAATATTTTATCGCTACTTAGCAATTTTCAAATGAAGTTAGATTGTGTAAAAGCAAAATAGCCAATACACAAATGTGTAGTCTTCTTAACTGCAGTGACAATCGTCCGGTCAACCGGCGTCCGATGTCCGGCGCTCCGGCCGCGTCGGACCGGATCCGGCATGTGCCGTGCGTATTATTGGGCATTCCGATACTGATACACCCTGTATACATACATATGGTGAGGCCATAGGCATAGACGTATGTGAAGTTATGGTTATTGAATAGCCGGTAGTTTAGTAAAAGTCTTGTTAGAAGGCTACCTACTGACGTTACTAATTGAAAAAGTTTAAAAGCTATCGAATCGAAGTTGTATGTTGTTTCAATAAGCTCTTGCTTTAGACTAAATTATGATATTACTGTAAATTTCTTACAAATTATATGAGATGAAGAGTTTTGATTATTGTGCGTTAGCCTTTTGTTTCAAGTAGGAATGACATTTCTTTTACTAGGCAGTGTTGCGGAATACACTTAAATGTAAAGGGTAATTCCCAATATGTTAAACTTGCTGTAAGGTATGTCATAAATCTCAGATTAGACTTTATTGTTAAAACACATTTCTTGTAATATCTGCACTTCTTTGAGCATGTAAAACGCATACAACCAAAAACAATTCACATCTCACAATTCAAAAAGAAAACGCACCCCCAACTCTATAATCACATAACAAATGACCATCACACAAGGGTTGTCCATCACTCATACATACGAATAAGGATGCGACACAGTAATTCCATCCCCCGATATTTGACGCAAATAAATTATTGTTAGCGTGACAACCCTAAGGACATGCAAATTGGGGTGACCCCACGTCTTTCGAAGTAGGTTATTTATGGATTTTGAGATATTTTCCTGAGTACAGGTACTTGAGAGGATGTGGCGAAAAATGAGATGAAAATCTATATACTGAACTTTGAATTAATAAGAATTGAAATAGAAAAGACTTACAAAAAGTAGGACAGAGTAAACTATCTATTTTCGAGTTATAGATAGACCATATTACACATAGTTGTAGGAAGTATCCTTTTATAAAAAAAAATTAAATCAATAAAAGTAATAGTTTAAGTTAACAGTACCAGCACGAATCTTTTTGAAATTTTTCATCATTATTTCATAATCGTTACAGAGAAAATTAAGCTTACTTAACTTTTATATCGGCCATTCTTATTCCGATCGCTATTTCTTATAATAATATTATAATTGAAAACTAATGACTTAATCATATTTTTATTTATACGTTTTATAATTATTTTCCCTAACTTTTTAAACATCGCTCTCAATTAACCGTAAATTCTTAACCATAACTCCAAAAAAGTAGAACAACCTTACCCGGGTCCAGCGACCATCAATCCGGTTATATCTCCAACCTGTAGTGACCCGGTTATCCTTAAGTCCACCAGTCGCCCGGTCATTTATCACCCCGATTACCAACCCTTGCCTTACCGTCACTTGTGGGATCCGGAAAGAAAAATGAACGTCAATTGGTAAATACTTTGAAATAGATTGGGTGGAATAGGGTTAAAATTTGTTGGTCAAGTCAATAGACGAAAATACAGACTCTTTGTTTAAATGAGCAGAAAACTTTGCAAGAAAAATTCGCTTCTATGCAAATAGGTTTGAAAACTGATGACGTCAAGATTATGGGACCTTAGCTGTTCCAACGATCATTTTTTAAATGCATCGTATATATGGGCAGAACATAGACAATACATTCTTGAAATATATTACAAAATCAAAATCAAAATGTTTTTATTTCTTATAAACCAAAAAAAAGGCGCTTAAGAAACGTTACGTTAAAAACTACTGACTCTAGTTGCTCGATTCCAAAGTGTCCTTCCTATGGAGAACAGCCGGCAAGAAACTCCATAGGTTACTCTTTTAAAAAAAAGGTTAACATCGAGGTTAAGATTACACTGATTTTAAGATATGCGACAACAATGTAAACAGCAGAATGATTAGATTAATATAAACTAAGACATCCAAAATGGAAGAACAAATTGAAATCGAATATTCAGCTAAATTTACATTGTCGTCACATTTACAAAGGACGAAAATATAAAGGAAAACAAATCTCAAAAAATTATAGAAGATGAAAAATATAACTTTACACACCATCAATATGTAGTCCTAATCAAATCCCTAACAGGAATGTCAAGGAATGTCAAGAGCCTTCTGAAAATAGAGGCTATGGGGGCAGCTAACTGTAGTAATAAGCTAAAACAATAATGCATTGCCTAGTACCATCAATGTATGCACTATACGCAACAATAAAGTTTAAAGCAAACGTTCAAAGAACCTTTTTGAATGATTTAATAAAATATATATTTTCCTATAGTTGCGTAGGTATGTAATTCCAACAAAAACAAAAGAAAAATGAAGAGCACAAAAGACACTTTCCGCTACATCCTGTACATACGATCGTCTAGTGTTTTAACTGTCAATTGATGGCCTCCTTTAAAGGCCCGATACAAAGTGTTAGAAATTCAACCATTTCCACTAAAGGGCCACATTAGGGACGTAGGGTGTGAATGAGCAATGGAGCCAATAAGTCAGCCTGTATTAACACCCCATACTTTAATGGGTCACATATGAATAATGGTCAAAGGAAATTTTGCCTATTACAGAGGATTCCCTATTTTCAATGATGTTTTAGGGAATTCAGAATTCGTGTCGATTCGAGTGTCGCGTTGTTTGTGATGGAAGATGGCTCTTGTATGTGTTATTTGAGTGAGGTACTGTTAACTTAGGATTAAAGGATCAGGCCCTATCGAAAATATATAAGTTTATACCTTTGCTGTTTGGACAGGAAATGAAATATTCACATTACAAACTTTCAATTTCTGACAGCTTTTGATCACATAACATAACATACCATCACGCCTGTATCCCCGAAGGGTTAGGCAGAGGTGTACCAATGTACACCCACAGTTTGCCGGTATGTTTAGGTCCCATGTAATAGGGGGCGAGCCTATTGCCACTAACCGGGCACAAATCCAAACTCCGACCAGCTACTGAGAATTTCATAGAAAAACCCAATAACACCTTGGTCGACTTGGGAATCGAACCCAAGACCTCTAGCGTAGCAGTCGCGCTTAGCGCCAATAGGCCAACGAGGCAGTCTGTAAATCTGCAAATCTGAGCACTTGATCAGGGCTTTAATCGGTGAAATTATTTTAAACCTCATTTAATTATTATCATTATCGACAGATTGATTTTTAAAGCCTGGAGAAGAAAATTTGATGGTGTGTCTGAAATATTTTTCAAACTTCACTTCAAAACATCGAAAGAAATCTAGCTCTAACAAATTAGAGTTACAACACATGGTTCAAAGACACAAACACTACCAACAGGACGCACTCGAAAAATACAAACAACTATCAATCAAAGCGACCGCATATATAATCCCCAACCCTTCCACTGGCCATCGCATGTCATTTATTATTTGGAAATCCGCACCCGGTTCCTTCCGAGATATCTCTTATTTATTGTCAAAATGCCAACCGGGATGAAACGAAAACTATTTGTCATTGACAAAGCTTTTTGGATATGTGCGACAGGCCCTTGGATATTGGTCTTGTTTAAGGTTATAGGGGATGGCTGTGTTGTGGATGCTGCGTGTTCTTGTGTAATTCTTGTGTTGGATGTGTTCTGAGATGTAATTGGTGAGTCTAGGTTACCTACAGTCACTGTAGGTTACTGTATGACTGGTGTACTCAATGTACTTCTATTTCACACTGTTTCTGCTATTTCTTTTATTACCATTTGGTCATTTACAAAAAAATATTGAACTATGGCGGAAATATGCAATAGTCTGAATGAACATACTTGTAGAATCCTATTGGACCTAAAGATAGGTGTTAAGATTTTCGTCTTTAGGAAAATGCAATGTGGAAATTTTCGACTATCTATTAATGACGACATTGGTCAAAGTCTAACCCCACAAAAAATCTACATAGACATCTACTAATAATACTCATTTACCACCAATTATCTCTAAAGCAGTAGTTACCTCTTGGGAAAAACGCTGCCATACATAACAAGGGGTTGTCGATGTATACAGTGATCAGATAAGACGTCTTTAGTAATGGGATGCTGCATATTGGACGTCACGACAGGGCGAGACGTCCGGCTTTTGAACGATTGTCAGTTGTTGATGACTGGTAGGGTTGTACGTATGAGGAATGTGGATTGTTACTGTGGTGTATGGTTATAGAACTGAAGGTTTTTATTACTGTTATAGTGGAAGGTGGGTAAATGTTGGACCAGAATTCAGGACATATTGATCATAATATATGCAGAAATAGTAAATTGCCGTTTTTTTATAAAAAATGATCATTTAACATCTTAAACCAGAGTTCAATTGTTCAATAATACATTAAAACGCATCTTAGAAACGTTAGTAACCCTATATAAAAAATAGTTTTATTAAAAAACCAGAGTTCAATAATACAGTAAAACGTGATATTTTTATATATTAACTAATTAGGCATTATTATTGCATTCTATTAACATTAAACAGAAGAAAAGTCTTCTCTATAAATATATAAATAACTAAAGTTAAATTACACATTCAGTCTTTCAGCACAACCCAACCTTTCCCAACCTCGACACCACAAAAAAACATCAACACCAACCAACCAAACCAACCTAATCGTTCACCCCGAAAAGAGTTTAAAAAACCATTTATTTTCCCTTCACAAAAAGGTTCCGAATTACTCGATAAATATTTGTCGTTTACTGGCAACCCTGGAATTGTTGGCACGTCATGTCCGAGCCCTTTTCAAAATGGTCGCTGTCAGGGGTAGCGGTCACTGTTGCGAATTGTGTCTTTGTTATTATATTATTTATTGATATGCTTATATGTTTAGTAGCTACTTACATCAATGGTATGGTGATTTGAGCTCTATGGGGATGTTAAAAGGTTGGGTTTTGATTGTTTTTGTTGTGTCTAGGATAGTCTTTGAGGTGTGTTTTATTGTTTGTATGACAAAGAACTGTCTAAGATACCTCTTCTATAGCGAGATAGGTAAAGACAAGAAGGTTCCCTAAATTTTCAATCGTCTTAGAATCAATTCAGTACTGTGTAGGTTTGCACAAATGTTGGAGTTGTCATATTATCGGACCTACTCATACGAAGCGACGAGCTACAGATTCGATTCTCATAAAAAAAAAAAAAACACAAAATATTTCGTAAGTTATTCAGAGATATTTTATGATAACTAAATCCTATGTCTTATAGGTTGAATCCTATGAATGAATTGATTTTCTGTCTGATATTGTTGTGTACCTTTTATACGATGATCTTAGAACCTGCAACAAAATGATTCTAGTAAGTTAAACCTCTCAAATTAACAACCTAATTAAACAGTTGTTATACCTAAGTTCATTAACATTTGAAGACAAAATATCTACGTGAACTCATTAACTTTGCATTAACCGTTAACACGTCGCTTTAACACCAGCCATCAAACCGATACGTTTATAAATTATGAACAACACTAAACGCTAGTGAGGGGATCGCATCGATGTCTGCGGTCAGGATCGCGTTAACTTTGCATTATTAATGATTCATTTAGTTCACACTAACCGGGCGGCTCTCGTGATCCCTTTGGGTTTTGGATAGGGTTGTGGCTTGGTATCGATTATATATTATCGATAGTTGGTTTGGCAACATTTTTATAATAACCTTTTGTATTATTGAAATACATTATGTATTTATAAAAAAATATATGAAACAATTGGTGTAAGTTGTGTAGTGTAGTAATGTAGTAGTTACAATTAAGCTAAAAAAAATACGCGCATCACTGCACAAATGTAATTAAAACTTTTCTGATATACGAGGTAAACAATATGATAATTATTATAATAATAATAACATATTATTAAATCGTGCTTAATACAAACTAGTAGACTTTAACTTTTTGCAATTATGTAAAGAATCAGAAATCCCTTTGTGGTTCTAAAATAGCGTTGAATAAAATAAAATTATAGACACTATGTAACCTTAAAATAAAACATTATTTTATCGACATCGATAAAAACCTTCACATCTCTAAACTGATGTTTAGTCAGTGCAATCGGCGATCTGATTAATAGTGCTCCCGCGAAATGTTTAATCTTTCGAAGCTACTCGGGACCCTTGACGACGAAGCAACAACATATATTATGCATTAACTATCGATTGTTTTGTGTACATCACTACGTGTGGGAATTGTATGCAAAACTAGATTGTTGTTGCGAACTTCATTTTGGATAAGTTTAATGTTTTTGTTTTTGACTGGTGGGTGTCGATTAATAAACAGGAAGATACATTGCAAACATTTGCTATGGTTTTCATAGTACCTAAGTATTTTTACAGGAAAAAAAATGTCAGTCTGGGACCAAAGGGGGGTCCTTTGCTCAGCAGAGAGAAACCAAATAGCTTACATAAAAAAAAATGGAGACATAGGTTATGTAAGAAATAAGTAGGAAAAACAGAGAGTAATATCGTGTAATTAATTACTCCTACATGTTTTCGTCAAAAAAGAATCTTCCTTCATGAACTCTGCAGATAACCGTTAAAACCAGTAGACCGTAACTTAAAATATTTCCTTTTCCAATTCAAACTTTCTTCAGTAAATTTAAACAAAAATCTTGTAGACACATGTATTAAGTTTCAAATGATTAGTCAAACATTACGGCGTCTTGTTAGAGGTGGGATCAAGAGGGAGCCAAACATGGGGTATCTTCGGTTCACCCCTCTAGTTTGGGCCGCTAAGATACCGCTTTTTAAATGAAGAGAATATCCTGTTTTCTTTCAATTGAAAATGTGTTTTCTAGTGTAGTTAAAATATTACCTAAATTAATTAATTTATACTTTTATGCCATAGCTGACACTTGAATGTAACATAGAATCTCTAATATTATTGATTAAAAATTATTTAAAAAAGCGGCCTTATGCTTTGATTTTTTGCGTGAATGAGAATCGGATTTGAATGAAGTTCCGATTATTTCCTAAAAAATTACAGAAAGCCTTCTGCGGAAATAAGCCTTCATTAATCTTTAAACCAACAAAAATATAAAAAGAATTATTTAACACAAACCAATCCAAAAAACTAAAATAAATAAGTAAAACCAAAAGCGCCACCTTACCGCTCCGATTTACAGACAATCGCGGGTCTTACCAATGTTTTCTTTGTTCGAACCTTGGCCAAATATTTGAGCCAATTATACGCTTGATTTAACACTCGCGCCGAATTTACAAGCGTTTGTCTTTCCAACAATGGTTCATGTTTTTACCGATGCTTCACTTGTTGGCTTTTTGTTATCTTTAAGGGGAAAGTTTGAGGATATTTAAGATGAACTGATTAAGTATTTAGTTATATTTGAAGACTAAACCAAGTGTAAGTTAGGACAAACATTGATAGTATGTTAATAAATATAGTTTAAAAAAACTAAAAAACACGCTTTTAAAGTACTTCTAACTAAAAAAGGGAAAAATAATTCCTAATGTAAGCTGAAATTGGTAATGAACAAAAAACACTAGTATTATTGTGAAAAAGCGTGGGTTGCTCGATAGACGAAAAATATGGCACAGAGCGCCCCACGCTTTAAAAGCGTGTTTTTTAGTTTTTTTAAACTATATTTATTTTTCACTTTTTAGTCCTAGCAGCAATACGTGTTGTCTGAATTCAAACGTATTGCTTTGTGGTCTTAATTTTTTTTATTGTTTTTTTTATTTATTTAATACTGGTGATCCCAATCAGGATAATGAGATAAACCTATGAAATTATTATATTGTCACTGATTCTTGATAAGTGTACAAAGTTTGAATTAAATCTGTTCGTTTAAAGTGTGTCAAAATCGAGTCCAAAGGAGTCGGTTACATACATACATACATACAAGTGAAGCTAATAAAAGCGTGTTAATAAAAGAAGATAAATACGTACTAACTTTTAAACTATGTATTTACGCGCTAACTCATGTTAAATGATATTACACTAAATAGGTATTTTTAATATTGTCCAATTTTATTTAGAGTTTTAAAAACTCTGTGCATTTGCAGTCTTGATTATTATTTAATAACCTAAGGAAAAGTTTAACACAAAAATTGAATGTAGTGTATTTAAAGACTGACGTTAACGCCAATCAAGGCTCTACTTGCACCCTAGCAACGATATTAAAATATTGTGTGACATTTCCAATATTTTTCACATCAAACTGATCTTATACCTGCATATTAAATCCGGAAAAACATCAAAAAATTTAATAACAAAAAGCACTAACCCTAAAACGCCACATCATTTGTCACAGTAACATTCAATAAGGGTACAATGTACCAACTTCATATACCTCACGAAAAAATTCCAATATTATGATTTATGATATAATACCGAATGGCATGTGACTATTTGCGCCTACCACTAAAACAAGACCTCTGTTTAAAACGGAAAAGTATTAAAAAAGAGGTTTAGTTTCTCTGGTTTATTTCAAGATAAATATTTTTCTCCCCCAAGTTATGCAAAAATGTCGCGCAGATATGCTTCTGTTTGGGATAATACTAAAATAGCGGGAAGCAGTTTTTGTTCATATAAATCTTCAATAGACTTAATACACTGGAGTGCTATTGGTTTTTTGTGTAAAAAAGGGTAAGCAGCAGGAATGAAATGTTTCGTTTTATGGCTCTATAAAGAATGGTATATTTTAGTATAAGAGGATAAGTATAAACTGTATAAATGTGCCACATTGAATGGTCCTAGGTACTGAGTCTAGGTTCGAAAATAGGTCAATTGATAAGAGTATCGTGATCATTTGATGGTCCCTGATGTCTTAGAATAGTATAGGTCTATTTTGGGCTTAAGATTAAAATAAGATGTTATTGTATCAATTGTAAAGTTTTGCCTCGTTGGCCTAGTGGTTCTAAGCGCGACTGCTACGCTAGAGGTCTTGGGTTCGATTCCCAAGTCGACCAAGATGTTATTGGGTTTTTCTATGAATTCTCAGTAGCAGGTCGGAGTTTGGATTTGTGCCCGGTTAGTGGCAATAGGCTCGCCCCCTATTACATGGGACCTAAACATACCGGCGAACTGTGGGTATACATTGGTACACCTTTGCCTAACCCTTCGGGGATACAGGCGTGATGGTATGTATGTATGTAGGTATGTAAAGTTTTAGTAAATGTAAATATCTTTTGAAGATATATATTTATTCACTTAACAGAATTTGCCCTAAAGCAATATTATGATTTTAATAATTTATTTGTGGTCCAACAAGTATGAAGATAGACAACGAATAGTGGCGTATCCTTTGCACTTAGCTCTTCAATTGATAATTTGTCTATGTACACACTTTTAAAATATTTATGATACTGATTTTGCTTGTACTCCTTCACATAATAGAAATAGTAAATCTAACAAAAATACGTATATAATGTGTTTAAGATAAATGAGTGATATCTTATGATTCCAAGTCTTAAGACATGTTTCTATCGTATTCAGGTACGTATCGGAAATGGTAGAGAATATTTTATTGACTTTGGACCCTAAATGCACCATAAACAAAGGTACTTACTAAGCTTGATTTTAAAACTAGAAATATTGTTTATAATCCACTTTTCAAAGACCAAGAAAAACTAAAACCAAATAAGAAATTCAATCCACAAACAAAACAGTCTCGATCACCTAAGCCTCCAGTTAAAATATTACTTGTTTCATACAAATATAAGGGAATATGTGTGTTATTTATTAGGTGAGAAATTCTTTGATAAATCACCACCTCGCGAGGGGTACAAATGTACCCCCATCGCATTGTAAGGGTTAAAATTGCTCCGAACGCGTGTGTATGGAATATATTGTAGGTATTAGATAGATATGATTGAAGAAAATTGTCGTCTTTCATTATTCTTATCTTTGGCGTACAGGCGTATATTTGCGCTTTTGTTTGTGGGTGTGTACAGAGTTTGTAGTGGTATGAAACCAGTAGGAAAAGAGGGTATATGTACTTTTGCAATCGAGTTCATGTAAGTTTTACGGTAGTTAACTTGGTTTTCAGCAAGGTCACGGTAACCAATAGGAACGTAAACTATTTTTAAAGTCTTCATTTCAAAAATAGTTTACGTTCTTTCTCAGTCATTCAACTGATACCAACTTCTTGATTGATATCATCATTTAGACATATTTTTTACACATTTCCAAATTGTACAAATATCTAAGATATGGCTCACATCACTGTGTGAGATGCCTTCAAAGGTTGATAAATAATTTTGATTTTGTACTATTCTGGTAAAGCCCACTGTCATTATTTGGTTGCTAATTTTGAAAAGTTTTCTTGCCTCTTAAACTATGAACCAATAACCACCAGATTTTGCACCAAAAACCACTACCCACCTGTAAAAACTTCACACAATTACAAGCAAAAACATAGCAAATAAAACATCAATACGCGATGATAAAGTACACAGAGCCACCACCCTCTGGGACAGGGGTGCTCTAAGAATAAATGCCCTACATAAACCGGAGTGCTAGAAAATGTACGTGAGCGGTCTTAGTACACCATGTGCGGGGACGTGTAGGGAGCTGTTGATACCACCTGTATTTTATTTTAAACAAATTATTGTGTGATTATGTATTCGGAAAAGGCTGGCATGGGATGGCACTGATTGTTAGAAGCGAGAAGGTTTTATAGAATTGTGCGTGCATAAAAACACTCCGAAAACGAAAGAAAATTGCAGATGCTTTATTTTGTTGAAGTTTAAAACTTTATCGATGGACGAGACGGTTTGTTCCTACATTCATCATGTACTTAATTTATATCACCATGTACAAAACCTGTATTTCACATCTTGTAGATACCACAAATATGCTAGGTTATTAAAAATCTTCCAAGTATTTGCTACATAGTCAATGAACCGCGGGTCGGATTTCACACTGTACCTAGTTGAGAAGATATTATTATAACTTATGTATTCGATTAATCGGTTTCTATATCTGTTATTGTAGAATAGTAGACCGCTTTATTATGAATCCTCAAAATTTAAACCGAAAAGCGGTATTATCATCTCAAAACGAATCCGAAATACCGAACGCCGTTACAAAGACGGTTTTCTGTGGCGTAACGCGCGAGTATCGCATTATATCATTTATAAACAAAATGTGTTAAAATAAATCGCTACGTCGCACCAAGAGCCTCAGATACGCGGTTTTAATGGCCACACACGATGTGTATATTTTATGTTCGCGTTTATTTTCGAGATCATTTTCGAGATGATTTGAGTTCGAAATGAATACTGTTTGTTTAGTTTTGTTTTGTTAGAAGGATTTAAGGTTTTAATATATAATAATATGTATAATAATGACTCGTGATTAATTTATCGTAATGAGCAAGTAGTACTTTTTTATGTGTGCAAAACGGACGGAAAGAGAAAATGTGGCTTTGTTAATGTTTTTCTTTTGTAGGTACAAACAATAATGATATTTTATCTAATTAATTACTAGTGTTAACTTATTTAGGTAACATTGAAACATTAAAATTGTTTGGTATGATAAATAGAGGTAGGTTTATTTCACTAGAATTCTGCCTTACTTAAGAGCTCTTTCTTTCGAGACTTACTTAAGAGAGGTCGCGGTGGCCTAGCGGTTCAATGAACGGAATTGTATGCACAAGGTTGCAGGTTCGAACCCAGGCAAGTACCAATGTGGCTTTTTCAAAGTTATATGTACTTTCTTAATTATTCTAAGACACTTCTGGCAAACGGTGAAGGAAAACATCGTGAGGAAACCTAGATTCCAAAATTTGGGATCTGAAATCGCCAATCCGCAGAGAGCAAGCGTGGTGATCAATGCTCGTGCCTTCTCTATATGGGAAGAGGCCTGTGCCCAGCAGTGGGACGTTTATAGGCTGGATTATAAGAGCTCTTTTGAAAAAAAATACCAATTAAAGTTAGTATAATCAGTCTTTTTACCAAACTTTTGAATGTCCAATCAAAATACCAGAACTAAATCCTGTCAATTCCCACCACAATAAAACACTTATTAAAAACAATTACACCCTCGAGGCGAGTGGAACAGTAACGCTGTTACAATTATCCACAGCATCCTCCTAGGTCCTACCTAGGTAGGCTAGGTAGATACCTAGGTAGTTCGACAGGCCACCCGGCGTCGAGAAAGGTGCAGTGCGATAGGAAATTGTGCGAGAGCTTAGATTCGCAGCCGTGGGCACTGCCCAGCTAGGGTGTCGGTCGTTAGAATTGAGTGGATATGACTTGATTTCATATGAAGATTTGTCTTCAATGAATGGTGATAGATTTACTATTTAAAAAAAAAGTAAGTATATGCTAATTCAAAAACCACTAACTACGCAATTAATTGGACACTGTGTGACAGTTAAAATGCTCTCACACTAGCCCAAATTATTATTTATTTATTTATCAGAAACAAGTTTATAAAAATAATTTCTTAAAACTATGGCCCGCAAAACCGTTTACACATTTTGTCTGCGGGAATGTAGTAAACTATTCTAACAAAATATTTTACTTTTAGTAGTAGACATTTGTAATCAATATATCGTCATGAGTTTTTGGTTCATCACCACCAATTTCAGTACATTTTTTCCCGCTTTAGTGCTAGGTAGTGATGGCATAATAATAAAAATATTTTGTTTTAAAATTGTCTCTCGTCTTATCCTCCCTACTCCTCTCGTAGCATTCAAAACACCAGAGCGGTTATTACAGGTTGGCACTCGACGTTCACTATTGAATATCGGACAAAGAGCTCTAATTGCACGTGTTCCCTGCAACTGCAATGCGGTCCTGGCCACGTTAATTCCCACCCTGGCTTACGATCGATAAATTCTGCTGTCTTAACCAGGGTACAAGGTTTTGTGATTCTGGTTGCCTTGGATGTATAGAAAGATAATATGTTCACCGAAACTAATGGTTCACCGAACAGACAAAGAATGCTTACCTGCTTGTTTTAGGTAAAATTTAATTCTTTATGTATGTAAACTTTGAAGGATAAATTAAACATTAACTTAACTGCCTCGTTGGCCTAGTGGTTCTAAGCGCGACTGCTACGCTAGAGGTCTTGGGTTCGATTCCCAAGTCGACCAATGTGTTATTGGGTTTTTCTATAAAATTCTCAGTAGCAGGTCGGAGTTTGGATTTGTGCCCGGTTAGTGGCAATAGGCTCGCCCTCTATTACATACATGGGACCTAACCATACCGGCGAACTGTGGGTGTACATGGGTACACCTCTGCCTAACCTTTCGGGGATACAGGCGTGATGGTATGTTATATTATGTTTTATTAAAAATAAAACATAATATAATATAACATACACAATATTATAACATGAACATTGATTCTTTGTACAATGACACATGTTTGGGTCAAGTATTCCTTTGACAAAGTTAACCTTTGCTTCGCACGCGCTGCGGTACCTTATCTCTCCAGGTATTTGATAACAGAGGTTACCTTGGTGGATTACAGTTATGAATGCCGAAATAGATACTAATATTTAAGTTAGACTTAATCCTTAAAGGTAAGTAACTAGAAGAACCCAAAACCTAAATTGTTTAAAAAAACAATTTGTACCATTTAGTGTTAGGATTATCTATTAAAATATTAGCCTATAATAATAGTCAAACGGCTGAGCAAAGGTCTCTTGCCATATAGACAACAAACTAATAATGTTTGATCTCTTGTAGGTTGGCTGTTTCAAAATGCATAACATTATACAAATATATACAAATGCATTCAAACGACCTCCGTGGTCGAGTGGCGTACGCACCGGTTTCAAGGTGTCGCTAGCTCTGAGGTCCCGGGTTCGATCCCCGGACGGGTCAATGTAGAAACCAAATTTTCTAGATTGCCTCGGGTCTGGGTGTTAGTGGTACCTTCGTTGCTTCTGAATTCCATAACACAATTGCTTTAGCTACTTACTTTGGGTTCAGAGCAATGTATGTGATGTTGTCCGCATTTATTTATTTATTTAAAAGGTGTAGACTGAAGCAGAAAAAAGCAAAAACAAGAAAAATAATTTGGTGAAAATAGTTTGTACAGGGTGTTAAGAAAACCCTGTACAATCCGTAAAGGTGTTGTTAGGTATCGATATCTGATTACAAAAATGTGAAAAAAAGGAAAAGAAAAAAAAATATAACCTAATTTTTTTTTCTCTCAATAGTCGAGAGAAATAGTCGGCGTCGTCACAGATGCTACCTTATTACCAAACAAAAGGCCCCCAAAAATACCGACGAAATTGGTGTTATAGTTTTTGTTTTAATCTCTAATATAGGGAATTTCGGGGCAAAAAATGGTTATTTCAAAATCCATTATTAACGTTTCTATCATGAATTTTCCAAATTTGACATTTTATTTGGGCATGTGATTGTGAACCCTATATAACCCTTTCGGGTCGGACAGGGTTTTCTTAACACTCTGTATATAACGCCAAAAAGTTTTTGAGCTTTTGAGAATCACAAAAGCACCTTATTCAATAATATAGAGCAAATAGTTATATTCTGAACTGTCAGTGTCAGTGTCACGAGTTACATCGGCGCCGCGTATTTTATTTTATTAAAAATAGTAAACTTATATCTAAAACGTTAAAAAGTAGTGAACTAATAATATAATAACCCAATCACCACGTGTTAGTGTTATAACGACATAATTCTAACGAAAAAGTGTAAAAAATACAATAACAAGAAACCAGTGAAAAAAACATTTGTTTACGCTTAAAAGTGAAGTGATTATATATTAACATTATAACAATGATCAGTGCATAATAACAGTGCCTAACTGCAAAACAATAAATAATTAATCTTGTAATAAAAACAAGAATGTATTAACATCAATAAAAGTGATAAAATTTAACTGTAGGTGATTTGAAAAAATTTCAAACATCGTGTTTTAACGTATTTGTCAAAAGCACTAATAAAACACCTATTTCGCCACTGGAAATTAATACACGGTGGCGTAGCGGCTATCGGAGGTAACTTATTGTATGCAAGCTTCGTCGTACCTCGAGTTCAAAACCGTTACCTGCACGAGCCGTCTTTTTGTGATTATCTTCAAAACATTATTGCAAAGTAATGAATGAACTATAACAACATATCATATGAAGTTCACTTGAATTTGAAATATTGAATTGTTTACATTATAACAATGGCAAACAACACATCTACAGTTATGGAAGAAGACATGAAATACGTCACAGTTCGGAGACCTACTAGACAACTTACTATTAATTCTGATGAAGAATCGTTCATGTCATCAAAATCAGAAGATACTAGAGCAAGAAGTCTGCCAGACTTATCTACGCACTGTGCCGAAACTTTGATGCAATTACAAGATGAAATTCAAACATTACAACGAAAATTGGATAGTTCAAATGAAGAATTAAATAATTTGATTTTAGAAAACAATTATTTGAAAAATAAAATAATTGAATTAGAAAATATAATAAAAACAATGAGCAAAAATTGCTGCAGCTCTTTAAATAACCCTAAAAGCTTACGAACTTCAATTGCGAATATAACAACGGGAAACATTGTTCGCACTCTTTTTACACCAAAAACTGAAGAATTATTGTCTGCAACTGAGAATGGCGTCATGGAAGGAAAAAAAATGAAAAATATATTTATATTAGGGGGACAATAATGCGTAGGATTAGCGTCAAAGCTTATAAATTCAAGATATAATACACGATTTGAAGACTTCAAAGTATTTTCCTGGACTAAATCCTATGCTTCAACAGAAGAAATTCTTAAAAATTCTCATAATATTGTAGATTCTGAATCTAATTATTTCATTCTTTCAGTTGGAGAAAATGACACCAATTTCACAAAAATATTCTTTGAGATAGCTGCCGTAATAAAAATGTTAAAAAACTCAAAGTTTATACTACTAAATGTTAATCATAATAAATACTTAAATACATATAAAATAAATAGTATGCTAAAAAACTTGTGCTCTAGTTCACCAAATTGTAACTTTATTGAATGTACTGGCATGCCTAAGAATCAGTATCACGCAAATATTTGTAATAAGATAAATTTTTTATTAGACTCTGAATACTACAAAAAACATTTTATTAAAAATATTAAAACCATTATTAAAAATCGCAATAAATCCTCTAATAAGATGCACATTGTAGGCGGATGCCACGAAATAAAGTCAGGATCTCATGATACTAAAACAGAACCGAAAATAGGTACTATCCCTTTTTATTTCAAAAAAGTGTGCAAAAACCATACACTATTGTCACTGTCTACGGAAAATGTAACTAATTTTAAAACATCTACACCACAAATTTTTCGTACGCAATAAGAAAAAGAATAATGATTTGAGTACCATGTTACATCAAAATATTGCGGGCTTGCTTAGCAAGATTGAATCTGTTGAACTGTGCATTGAAGAACTAACAGAAGACGGGCATGATGTAAGTTTATTGTGTTTTAGTGAAACCTTTGTCAAAAAAGGAGAAGAGGCTAATATTGATTTTAAGCATTATAAATTAGCTGCTGAATATTGCAGAAATAAGGAAAGACGTGGAGGAGTTTGTATTCTCATTAAAAAATGTCTAGAATTTAACGTTATAAAATCATGCCATGAAATGTCTAGAGATAAGGTATTTGAGTGTTGTGGGATCGAGGTCCCGGCATACAAATGTATCGTACTATGCGTATATCGAACACCTAATTCCCCCCCTAAAATATTTTTTAACCAATTGAATATACTACTTCACAATTTAACGCTAAAACTAAATAATAGGAACATTATTTTATGTGGTGACTTAAATATTAATACGCTCAAAAATAATAATACAACCGAAGAATTAATAAATCTATTACACAACTATAACCTTAATCTACATATAAATAAACCAACGAGGCAAAACACATGTATTGATCACATAGCAAGTAACCTAAAAGAAGTGGTTAGTGACCTCTACGATTTTCATCTATCAGATCATAATACTTGCCAAGCCATGAGCTTTCGTATTGATAAACAAGTACCCGCTCTTAAACACTTTTATACTAGTAAGAGAAACTACCACACTGATAATATTAAAAAGTTTCGTAACTGTCTCCGAAATATATTATGGGAAAAAGAAACTGAAGGTAAAACATTCAATGATATTTTCAATAATTTTCATAACTTATTTTGTTTATTATACAATCTATGTTTCCCAATACAAAAATGTAAAATTAAATCAGACGATATGGCTCCAAACTGGATAACTAAAGGAATAAGAATTGCAAGCAAAACAAAAAGAATACTAAAACAAAATTATTACAAACACAAAAATACAGATAATAAAACTCACTACAACAAATATTCGAAAATGCTAAAACAATGTGTAAAATGGTCTAAAAAAAATATTAACATGAAATATATATTAAAATCAAAAAGTAAAAGTAAAGCTACTTGGGACATTATTAAGAATAAAGAATATAATAACACCCGCAGTGATGACATCGATTGGATTAATTATAATGGAACAAAAATAGAGGAACCCCTTGAAATAGCCAATAAATTTAACACATACTTTATTAATGCAGCTTGTAACAACAACTCACCATCAAACCACATGTTCAACAGTAATTTGAATGTCAATAATCTTCAATGTTTTTGAAACCCTGCTCTCTTAATGAAGTCAGAAGTATTATTTGTTCTCTGAATAACACCAGATCTGTCGGCTATGACTTTATTAGTACGCATATACTTAAGGCTTGTCTAAAGGAAATAACACCTATTTTATCCTACCTAATAAATCTTTCTTTTATACATGGAATATTTCCTGACAAACTAAAAAGATCTATAGTTAAGCCACTATTTAAAAAGGAAGATCGTCATGAGTTTAACAATTATAGACCAATCACATTGATCCCTGTTTTATCAAAAATATTTGAAAAAGCCATGCATAGCCGTATCACTAATTTCGCTACAAAATACAATATTCTAAGACACGAACAAAACGGATTTCAAAAAAATAAATCTACTACTCTTGCTACATTCTCACTAATTCGCAGTATAACTGAATATATAAATGCAAAAATACCGGTAACAGGCATCTTCTTCGATATGTCTAAGGCCTTTGATTGTGTTGAACATAAGACGCTATTACGCAAATGTGAAAAATACGGAATCAGAGGACCGGCGCTCACATGGATCGAAAGTTATTTAACTAATAGGGTGCAATGTGTTGAGGTGTCACGTACTGCTGATAATTTAGAATTGACATATTACAGATCTAGTTACCTCGTAAATAAATTTGGTGTACCCCAGGGGAGTGTTTTGGGTCCATTATTGTTTATATTATATATCAATGACCTCCCATGTACAATTAATCATCAATCGATATTATTTGCTGACGACATCTCAGTCGTTATACCTTACACAAATAAAACTGAAACATACGATCAAGAGATAAATTCTACTATAGAATCCATAACATCCTGGCTTGAAAATAATAATCTTCGCGTCAATACTACAAAAACAAAATATATACAATTTAGAAATTACAAGACTAAGCTACAAGAGGTAAATATTATGTGTAAAGACGAAAAACTAATAGAAGCACAAGATACAAAGTTTCTGGGTATCACTATTGATGAGCATGTCAATTGGAAATTACATGTAAAAAATGTCTCAAAAAAAATTAATCGTTTTGTTTATGCGTTACGTAGACTTCAAAGTATAGCCAACGCTAAAGCAGCTCGTATTGCCTATTACGGGTATGTTGAATCTGTATTACGGTATGGATTATTACTCTGGGGCAACTCGACAGATGTCCAGAAAGCTTTTATTAGTCAAAAGAAATGCATACGCGCGCTATGTAATGTAGGGCCACTTGATAGTTGTAGATCTTTGTTCAAACAGCAAAATATTCTTACATTAACTGGATTATATATAATGGAAATATGCGTGTTTGTTAAAACAAATCCAAAACAGTTTGTCACTGCACAAGAAAATAATGCGAATATTGCAAAGAGAGATCCGTCACGATTAATAATGCCATCTTGTAGAACCACTTTGTTCTATGACAACTGCCTTATAATGTGCATCAAAATATTTAATAGAATTCCGAAAAGTATTCGTGAGCTACCATTGCTGCGTATGAAACAAATTCTTAAGCACTACTTAATTAACAATGTTTTTTACAACCTGAAAGAATTTTTCGAACAATAGAGGTGTTTTGATGTTATTTATTATTGCAATTCTTATAATATTTGTTATTAATTGTTGTTCTTGTAAAAATGTATGATACTTTAATGCTAATTAATAAGAATGTCTATGTACCAATTTTCGTATGCTACTTATGGCAAAATATGTGGAAACTGTGCGACCCTGTATATATCTGTCTGTACCCATATTTTACGAAATAAACATTTGATTTGATTTCACTTACTGATCTACTTCCAAGTACTCTTTAGTACTTTTATCTTCTTAGTAATTGTAAGAGCATCTAATACAGTATCATTACTTCAGTTATAGTTAAAGTTACGCTATCGCCCAATGTCCGCTCACAAAGAAGTTAGCCACACATCACTTAGCATAATACTGAGATCAAACGAGCATAGACCTAAGAATACTTAGACATAGATAAACTATTATACTAAATTGTGCACTAGGTAACTAATATATAAAAAAAAAATTTTGTTTTTATTCATTAGATATTTAATGGTTTTTTGTAATATTATGTATCATATTTAATGTATTGTATGTGTTTCAAATTTTAGGAAAAAAAAATTGCCAACCTTGGATAATATGTACTCATTAAGAAAAAACAGTTATCTATAAAATAACTCGTACTGGTAGTTTAAAGAATTGTAGTAAAAATAATTACATAGCTAGGATAAAATGTACTACTTCACAATTTTAGTTTACCTTTTAATAAATAATGGCAAGTGTGGACATACTCTAAATCAATTAACTGCTGGAAAAGTCGCTTCACAAAATCCAATTTCCCTTTCAGCATTCAGTAGTATCTGGCTACTTTCTTAAGGTCCTGATTAATTACACTATCCACCATTAACAAAAAGAACCTACTTTCAGACCTCCAGCCACCTCTAAACTCATCCTAGCTCTACAATTCCCACCCCGAGGCTATATTTCTCTGCAAAGGTTCTGTTCAAAGGCGATACGTGGCAGCACCATCGCTGAAGTTATCTATTCGTGCTTAGTTTCACAATAGCCAGTCTATTACAACTAATACGAGTTGGGAACGTGTGAGATCAAAGCTTATTTTGATTTCTGAGTGAGTGATGGTTAAGGTTCGGTTTTTATGTTACTATGTATCTAAATGTTGGATCTGTTTGATGAATTAGTGTTAATTATAAAAGGTATTTAGAATTGTTAACTTTCAAAACACATTTTCTTTAAAAACGCGACTGCAGATTTCTACAAAAAAAAAAAACAACAAATGACTAAAAACTTCTTCTCCTTTATTTGGAACGCATTATGAAGAAAACTAAATTTTCTTTTGGTAAACTTACTTTCTTTTGGTGTTGTGGCGCAAATTGGGAGAGGCCTATGTCCAGCAGTGGACTATGATTGGCTGAATGATGATGATGATGATGAAACTTACTCCGGTTTCAGAACGTTCATTCAATTTTATATTTTGTTATATTATTATTGACCCTAGGAAAAAGGAACCAATCACACCCCTTACTTTGAGGCTTGTCAATATAGCTAAACAAAAATAAAACATTGTTCGATTTTGAAAAACTGGACTCCATTTTGTAATTGCAACTCAAAGGCGATCTGCAGTGTCAATGACCAAGTACCAGTTCGATAAACCTATGCACTGATTTCTGACGCCTCCAGCAAAATCAAGTCTATATTATACCCCCATAGGTTTCAGAGAAAACGATACGAAAGCAACAATTTTATTAAATAACTGTAAAATTGATACGCTATAGCCAATCGATGATGGCACAGTTATGGTATGGTATGGTAAGAGACCTGTAATCACGATATGTGTATTATGGTGTTAGTACCATGGCAAATGTATGGCTTAAGGCGGTGAAATGTTTTGAAGACTGCATGTTTAAAAGTTCGTGATGATGACATTTTGTTTAAGAAATCTTTTCTTTTAAAAAGTAAATGTTTTTCGAATATTAAAAAAAAAAAAGAATAAGGACTGGTTTGATGTCGTGGTGTCCTAGCGGTTCAATGAACGGAATTGTATGCATGAGGTTGCAGGTTCGAACCCAGGCCAGTACCAATGTGGCTTTTTCAAAGTTATATGTACTTTCTTAATTATTCTAAGACACTTCTGACAAACGGTGAAGGAAAACATTGTGAGGAAACCTGGATTCCAAAATTTGGGATCTGAAATCGCCAATCCGCAGAAAGCAAGCGTGGTGATCAATGCTCGTGCCTTCTCTATATGGGAAGAGGCCTGTGCCCAGCAGTGGGACGTTTATAGGCTGGATTATTAAGGACTGGTTTAGTACCTATAAAAGTCACTTTAGAGCTGGTTGACCTTAACAATTTATTATAGAATCTCCAAAAAAATATGGTAGAAATCAGGAAAATGTGATAGTTTTTAAACTTTGAAAAGTGGTTCTAATCAGATACATAACCTTATTCGTCATAAATAAATATAATATAATATAATAATAATAATATTCCGGGACATCTCACACACGGTTATCTGATCCCAAGCTAAGCAGAGCTTGTGTTATGGTAACCAGACAACTGATAAACTTACTTATATATAATAATATTTCTAAATACATACATATTATAGATAAATTACACCCAGACCAGAACAAATGATCGTGCTCATCACACAAACATTTGTCCTGGGTGGGAATCGAACCCTCCGGTATAAAAGTCAGGGTCACGAACCACTAGACCAACAGGCCCGACAAACTATGTACCGATTACACCAATAAAAGTATCAGAATAATAATTAAAACAATTCTTGGCGAATTCTACAATCCATGTATTATTGTAAAAAATAAATCCGTATACGTGCATGGAACACATTTTTGTAATGATCATAATTTGCAACCTCAAAACTATACTGATGGCTCCAAACATCTAGTGACAGCATGAATCTTATAATGTCCCAACACGAACATCAATCGACATAACCCTTCAAACACCACACTTAACCTACTCACGAACTAACCCTCCAAAGTTCACTACAACTTAAAGGTCACTTATCGAAGTGGCTGCGGTCTGATCGACCTGTAAGGTCAAGGTCAAGGGATGGGTACCGTGATCGACGAGTATGGGTTGAGAAAGTAAATTTATTGGCTAAGGGTTAAGTTTGATGGTAAGGGATGAAAGGTGCTGATGGACTCGTGAAAGGCGATTTACGGTGTTTTGGGAGGAAATGTGTGGTTAAACTTGTGGTTGTTATTGTTGAGTGATTGATTGCGAATGACGTCATACTGCTATTAAACTTGTAATATATTAATGAAGGTATCAATAATATATATTTTACACACGGATAAATGGTTGTGTTTTTCACAATTATAATGACGATTAATTAAATTTTAAACAAAATTATCACATGGAAAAGAAATTATTTATTTCATAATCAATGACATCAATATCATCATCATCCACAGCCCTTATCCTCCCACTGCTGGGCATAGGAATTATTAGTGCCATTCTCTAAGGTCCTGTGACAGTCCCATCAAGATTCAGGACAGGACATCAATATACTACTGCCAATTATAATGAAAACCCTAGATTCACAGATCTACCTGACACATACCGTAAGACTAGCAGCGACCTTTAAAATCCTACAAGAAACCTAAGGAACCCACCATAAACATACATAAAAAAACTCCAGCATCTAACCCTATAAAAAGCAGTGCGCCTATCCCGCAAAGCTGTGGCACAAGGATCCCGGAGTTCGCACCTGTTAACGTATCAATAACAGATATCCCGGTACGGGACGTCGAACGCCCGGCATGCAGCTGAAAAACGATAAGTCGGTGTAGGGCTGCCACTGAAAATAAATTATTTTGAATAGGTGCAAATTTGGATTAGTGGCTTTTCTGATGATAGTCTGTTATTGTGTCATGTAGATAGGAAGTTAAAACATGGACGTTATTATATTTAAAAGTTAGCATTAGGTTGACAAAAAACAGTCTAAATGTTTACTAAAGCTACATACAAAACCAAGATATTGTTGAAAAATCTGCGAAAAAAAGGATTAATCTCAATATTTAAATACACACTAAATTTTTCCTACCTAAAGGCAGACGCTAATAAGTCACCTAATACACATAACAAAGATCAACTTAAAAAGTGTCGAGGAATATACAAACCACAATTATTTTCCTTGTAGACTCAGATCTTCCCAGAGGTCCTGTTACAGTGATGAAAGACCACCAGTGAGGTAATCTCCAAACGAAAAATCAACATAAAGCCATGATGACAAAGAACACATCACACTGTCAGTAACTAAAAAACGGGTCTGGAAAATCCACTAGAGAAACAATTGTACGGGCAAAAAATTTGAATCTATTGTAACCAATCAAACTAGCAACCCTATTCCTGAAGCCGATCAACCTGTTGCGCCGAACATTCGATACCCTTCAATGGGATGCGGAAAGAGGATGACGATATACGACCGGACCAGAGTGCAAGCAAGACGGGACACAAGTGTGAGGGGCCCACTTGAGCCCACACGTTCCGATGGTTTCAGCGAACCTATAAATATATGTTCGAACTTTGGTTTCGATGAGATGGGTGGAATGATGCTCTACTTGGCTGTGAAACCCCGTACACCAAACCTGTTAAATATTAATTTGATGTAAGGGTTTACTGAAAGACCTATATTAGGATGTCTTTGATAGATCAGGATTACGTACAGTAAGTAGCTACAAGACCCAATGGCCTGCTAAGGTAATTGAATGTCAGTGGTTTCTTTTGCATTAATTACTAGACCAGTCTTATATATACTGTATCCAATAAATAACTTGTGAGTGTCAGACAAGGAGTTATTCTGAGTAAATTACTGGAAGAGACAGATACAATAGACGCTGATTGTCAGACACGGTTCTGTCAGACCTCATTAGTTTTTATAAAAAGAAGGATTTTATTTTGTAAAATCCAGACTTAAGATCCAGTGATCATTTTAGGTAACTTCAAAATTATATAACAAGTAGAGCCACTTCCCAATCACTATATCATCGGAAAAATCCCGTAAAAAAGGCATAAAAAAGAATACCTCGGTCGTCCCGGAAGCTATCGATGTCCGGGGACTAGGGATGTCCCGCGCGGGACTTCATTGAACACCGGGATCGCATTTGCATATCGACAAGTGATTTTAAATTCTCTCCAGTGCCCGGTAATTGATATTGGGGATTTTTGTTAAAATGGAGATGATTTTTAACCACCGTTCAGTTAAACTTGGTTTAAACGTTTTTGCCGATGCTTTTTATGGCATTTTCTGCTGCAATTTTAGTTGATTGGTTTGTGCGATGTCGGGTTTTTAGGTTTATTGAATATGTGCTGCTAGTTTGAGCTTTTATGAGTGGCGTGAATAGTTTTGATTTTAAAAAGGTACTCGTATGTGCTGCTAGATTTGGTTTAACACAGTCAACTATTGTGCGACCTTGGAGAGAGGGAAGATTATTGAAAGATGTAATTACGAAACATGACTTAAAGCTTATTTACACATAATGATCGTTAAACATTTAATAACATCGATATAATTAATCTGAATAACTAAGAACCAGCTAGTTATTCTTTATTAATTTATTATTTATTTAAGTTTCACCCACAGCATATAATATATGGACATAGATACATTGAGTCTTATAGTAATATTCTAATATGTATGCCCATTACGGCCAAACACGACATTGACAAAAACACGCCAGACTACACTACTACAAAGAGACACGATATAATAAAAAAAAAGACAATAACATACAATACATCCAATACATACAATAATACGGAAAACAACAGTTATAGACCAGGGAATACAGAAACAAACGAAGTTAACTTTTTGGACAACTGACATGATCAGTCTTATTATTTTTTACTTACCTATTGTTATATTCATTTCTACACCTGAAAAGCATTTGTGATTTTTGTTATAAGTTTGAACTTTCAACCAACTCATGACGACATAAAACGTTTGTTAGCAAAACAAAAACCTGGTTAATACCAGCTAATAAATTAACTACTTCTGGGCACAGGCTTCTTTTGTAGAGAAGGTGCAAGCATTGAAGAAACACTTTATCGCTACATTAAATTTTATATAACCCATCCATTGTTTTGGTCAAAACGAAAACATTGTAATATAATAATTTTGACGACCTCCGTGGTCGAGTGGCGTACGCACCGGTTTCCAAGGTGCCGCTAGCTCTGAGGTCCCGGGTTCGATCCCCGGACGGGTCAATGTAGAAACTGACTTTTCTACATTGCCTCGGGTCTGGGTGTTTGTGGTACCTTCGTTGTTTCTGAATTCCATAACACAAGTGCTTTAGCAACTTACTTTGGGTTCAGAGCAATGTATGTGATGTTCTCCGCATTTATTTACATTTATTTATTTATTATTATTTATAATGAAATCACTCATCTATATTAAAACAAGAATTACTTTTGTAGCACAAGTACAATAAACGGATATTAATAACGTTTAGCGATCCCAATGAACGATGAAATAATGCCGGCCGTCTGTCACACCGTAGTGTAAAATAATGTTATTATTTTATTAAAAATGCTTAGGAGATATCAGTTAAGATAATTATTTATGAAAAGAGCTTTTGAAAATTATTAAATGTAATTCTAAAACGGCTATGGGTATATTGGTATAAAAATAATTTTATTCTTAATCTACAATCTTCATTTTTTTTATTCTATGTTCCCAGATTCGTTTGATTTGAACAAAAAAACTTTAAAAATTTAAATAAAATTGAATTTTATTATTCACTACTATAAAATGGACTAGAAAAGGGTAGAAACAAAAAAGGCTATTTATTTTTTTATACTAGGCCTACCTTTGCGGCTTCATTGGTCAATATCCACAAGGAGTATAAATATGAATATTTTCTATTGTTTCACCAACGGTGTAACAGTCCCTCAGATCCTAACATCAGAAACCTCGTTCAAATATCGCTGTCGCTTAAAGGAGCGTTTACAAAAAAACCGCGACCTACCGAAAATTAAATAATGAAAAAATATAGCCCCCACTTCCCTTGTACAGATGAAATTTGATTAAAAAATCACGATTATTACACGACCACCCCATTGCGGAATTTCAAACGTACTTTAGAAGCTAAAATTGATAGATCAAACGATTTCCGACCTTAAGGGGTAGAGTTAAGGGTTATTTTTTATGTGTTGACAGTAAATTTATCGATGTATTTTTCAAACATTCGATGCCCCCACCCCAACCTTCTGTAGACCCCCTTTCAATAATTTTTCATCGTTTTGATCCGCTCTTTGCGGTCTACTCTTTGTACTTAGATTAACAAAGTTTTAAATTAAAATTGTAACAAATATCGGCGTTGTCTGTTAAAGAGGTTTTTTAATATTTTTTCTGAGGACCAATTGATGTTTTAAATTTGTTTTTGTTAATTTACGTCTTTGTTGTTTGGAAATACTTGTCTCAATCAGTAATCCAGTACGGTAGATAGGTTTCGAAATTTATATGCTTGAAAATGCTCTTCCATTGTTTTTATACTACCTAATCTAATATTTTCTTTCAACGTCTCACGTCATCGTTTCATACTCATTCAATCTACGAAATAATCAATAAGTCTCATGAGTATTACATTACTATTGTATACCTACTAACCTAACCGCATCTTACTCAAACGAGCTTATTTAAATCCCAGAAAACGTTTTTTTTAATCCTTCAAACTGAATTAACCATATCCTAATTAGTCGGACACCTAATACAAAAGTCACTTTCCCTACACAACAGTAGGTACCTATAACTACTAACTTTCCATACAAAAAACTGTCAACAGCCCTTACAAAAATTAAGCAAACATCCCTTTTTTAATCATGTATCAAAGGGTACCAAACAATACACAATAGTACCACTCAAAGCTATTTTGAAGATCAAAGAATAATATTGGTGGAGCCGACAACGATGCATGCATGCTTATGCATGCTGCATCCCATGGAATATGAATGAGGGACGAGGTCGCATCGCGAGTCTAATACAGCCTTTATAGCTGTTTTTTTGCTGTTGTATTTTGATATTAGAATTTTATTTCGGAAAATTGAATTACAGAGTGAAATGGCGTGAAAGGCTTCCGAAATGTAAGTATAACATATTCTTGATAGATTTTTAAGTAATAGACTAATTGGTCGATTAACTCTTTTGCGATATCTTTCTTCTGTCCTTATGCGGTAAAAAGACTTTATTTTCCTGACTTCTGGTTTTCAGTCTCTGAGCCCACTTACAGCCAAACAGGTGATCAATTTTTAATACTAAACAATCAAAATATCACTTTTGTTTAATTTAGAAAAATTCAATTTTCGTTGGCCTTTTGAACACCCTTTTTACTGTTCTCAACTAAACACTTACCATCTGAAAAAAAACACCTTAATTTTAATTCCACATAAAAAAAATTGTTTCACTTTACACCACACCCTATATCGAATGACAATACGCGTAATTACGAGAAACCCTTTGATCTGCTGATTACTAATGACGATCAGTGGCAGTCGTATTCAATCACCGATATGTGTATTCATGACTTATGAATTTCTAATTATGCAAGGCTGACTTCACTTTGTGTAGGGCTGTCACAAAAAAGAGAATAAAATGTACCTTGTGTGACGAAAGAAAAAGTATTGATAAAAGAAAAAGCGTCGTTTTAACATTATTGCCACTCAATTTCATGTTTATTTAACTATGTTCCTGTGGTTATGTGCTAAACCTATGACGTAAACTATTTTGAAGTTTAAAAAATAACTTAATATTAACATATTTTAAACGCATTACTGACTATACTAAAGCCAATATGGAAAGAGAATTAAACGTTATTACTAATTACGCAATTATCAACTTTGACAACATGTGTTTAAGTTCATTTTAGAATGACAAATATTACCGAAAAGGGCCTAAAAGTAATTTGAATGTGATGGAAACTGAACTGTTAGTCATTGAATTAAGGTTCATAATCCCAAAGCACGTTTATTATTTCTTTAAAGTGGCTGATGTATAGAAATCAGGACGTGATCTGATGACAATATTTATCAACGTACATTATTTTATCTTACCTTATTTCTAGCCTATACCATCTCACCGCTGGGATAAGGCTACCCTAAGTGCTTCTAAAGAACCTTCACATTATAGAAAAAAATATCAAGAACGAGTATGTGATAAGTGACAACCCTATATAAAGTCAAGTAGATACGAAGGGTCCGTCGTGCGAATACTATGAAAGTATGAACAGTATTTGCTACTAGGCTTGCCCTGTGGATACGCTTGGGAACACGGGACATTATTTAAATAAAAAAAAATGCATTTTTTGAGTTTTAACATTGATGTGATGACAGGTGATTTTATAGTTAACTAATTTGTCTTAATTTTGTGTGGTATGGGAAAGGCACACACTTAATTCCCAAATTTTTCAAATGATGTTACCTAGGTAATGATTATCAATTCTGTATAATTTTATTTATACGGAATCCTACACAGTGATAAAATATTGTTCAGTCAGGATTAACACAAACAAATGACAACACTCTCGCTTCTTTGGGCTGTTAATGTTGATATGTGGTGTTGTTCTCTCAACCTTTGGATATAGACATTATTGTGTTTGTCTATATAAGTTCTATAAATAGGTCCTACATTATTATGTACGTAGAATGATCTAGGAGGTGTAGCAAAACGTGGATGGTTAAAAGAATATATCTTTGCTCTGTAAGAAAATTACCAGTACCATCATTAGAAAATTCAATAGAAGCCACAAATAAACTTGTAAGAAAGCAAGTACTGTCAGTAATAAGAATAAAATTTATATCAAATCAAATTAAATTAAACAAATAACTGATATCATACATTCCTTTAAAGATGTATGCTAATTCGGAGCATGATGTATATCTAACTAGATCTAGCAGAGTAAACAATTAACTTCACGACTAATTATAAATAAATGGGGACAACATCACATACATTGCTCTGAACCCAAAGTAAGTAGCTAAAGCACTTGTGTTATGGAATTAAGACAAAACGAAGGTACCACAAACACCCAGACCCGGGGCATTGTAGAAAAGTTGGTTTCTACATTGACCCGACCGGGGATCGAACCCGGGACCTCAGAGCTAGCGACACCTTGAAAACCGGTGCATACGCCACTCGACCACGGAGGTCGTTAAAACTTTACCTTCAAGTTCTTTTTAGGATACAGGTAATTTTGTTTTATTAATATTATAAATACAGTAAGTTTAAAACCGAATAAATAGACAACACCTTAATTCACTCACACTTCACTGCTTCCTTTTGCTCTGGCTATGAAGAGTTACTTAAAATATTTCCCTTTTTCATTCTTCATCTTTTTAATATCAATTTCCAATTCAAACCCATCTCAAACATTTAAACAACCGCCTCAAAAATGATATCACACATTCTATACCTCGAGAATTCCCATAATCTTATTTACACCATCGATTATAATATAAATCGGCGAATTTAAATTCTACCCTACCATTACCGGTCGGGAAATATGGAGAACGCCATAAAAAGTAATAAAATATATTCATAAAGAGTGGAAATGTGTTGTCGATATAAATGTGAAGATATTTCTGGATGTACGTGTTCTGCGAGAATCGTTTCCGTCAGAAGGTTGTATATTGCAAATGTCGGGGGATAAAAGATGGGAGAAATGTTTTAAAGTAAGAAAAGTTTAGTTAAATAATAGGTTAGTAGGGGTAGTTGGGCTTATAGTTTCATATATCCATTTTTGACAAGTTTATAAAAAGTAGGTACTTAGCATTGAACAAAAATATATTCAAATAATTATAATAAGCATTACTGATATTGAATTTCATGAGTATTGTAAAGTACAAGAAAATAATTAATTACTTGAATTATTGAATAGTTTACAACTTAAGTGAAAGCACAATGAAATTGTAGAAAAAAGCTGCGGTAACCCTGAAAAATATCAAAGGGGGTTTTTTTTACTTTTTTTGCCAATTAGTACCAAGATTGTACACCCAAGTATCAGTTAAGTATACTAACCTTACATATCTTTAGCTTCAAAGCGACATAAACGAAACCAGCCCTAGAAGTCTCCATTCGCAAAGTCTGGAATATTTTATCCGGCGGAAGCGGATATTGCAGCGGGCCCGATGTCTCTGTCGTTCCATTTGTCAAGTTGCCTGCCTGATATCAAAGAGGGCGCCACAAAGAAACTGGTGTGAAGGATTGCAGTCCACTTGACGGCTGCATGTTTATTTGTATGAAGACGCTGGATAACGGGAAAATCTATACATGGAAATGGAAAAAATCTAGAGCTTGTCCAATAAGCTTTGAAAAGCTGAAATTAAACAGTGGGAGCCAATTATAATTATCAGAAGAAAAAGATCTTTAGCAACTTTATTCATTTTAATACTGCCAATGGCTTCATTATTGATATTTTTTTTAAATAGTATAGTTAATTTTTAATTGAAAAAATTTGTTTTCTTGTCATTCAAATGCACAATTATTAATTCTTTTATTGATCCTACATGCAAATTGTTTTTTAGACTTTTGTTTTCGTATTTTTGAGACCTGAAACATCTCCAGACAAAACAGTAAAGTTTTCCTCTGCGTATTACTGTTGAAAAATAGTTCACTAGAATATTATACTTGCTTACTTTAAAGGGGAAGAATAGCATAAAAATCGAAAATCCCTCGTCTTACGCTGAAATATGGGAAATGAATATAAATGCCTTCAAATATGGCTATATGAAGTTGTATCGTTTGAAATATGTTTACAATAACTTGAAGATATAATGCCTCTTAGGGGAAAAGGAAATATTCTTAGTATTTTGCACGTTTTACGGTTTTTCTGATGTATGATAAGATTCTGAAGTTTTGTTTAAAGTTTTATGTACTGTTTTATTGTGTTTGTTTTGAGATGGTATAATGTCGTATTAAATTATTACCCGAAATTATAAACTACCAAAAATATGTATAAACCTAGATAGACGAAGGAATGAAACGTAGACTAGTATATTACTGTATTTTTTCTGTTTGGTGATACTATTATTTGTATTTTACCATAATTAATATGATAGAAACCTACAGTAAATAATAAAATTACTTCTCTACTGTCTTCCAAACCCTAACAATTAGATTATAATTATAATGTCACACCATTACCTAAAATCCCAAAACACCACAAAAAAACAGCACCAAATATCCAAAATAAACATACAAATACAAGCCACAAATAGCAATACTAAAACCCGGACAATTCAAAAGACATATCACGGAAAAATCTATTATACACTCAAACACACACACACATACGATTCTTTTCATATGCATGTGTGTGTGAGGGTGGTAGGGAGGAGCGAGTGAAATCTTCAGTAGATGGATGTTCTAATATTCAAATGGGATACGGAACTATTATTGTTGGAGCTACTGTCGATATGTAGGGTGGGGAAGCAGTCTTGATACTTTGGTGTTGGTTAGGTGGGAAATAAACTGTTGGAGGAATAGATAGGTGTTTATGGTACATTGTTTTGTATATTTTTTATGACTGTGGTTTTTATTTGCAAAAAAATGAGAAGAAGCAATAAGTTAACCATCTGGAAGTATATACACGAAGATATTGCTTTAAAATCTTATATTGTTATTTAAATCTGAGAGAAGAGAGTTATATACAGCTTTCAGTAAGTTAACGTTTTAATTAGAACTGCCACTATATACATTCCGAATGGGCATCAAAACGGAAATGTAAAAATAAAATCCTTCTCTTACGTAATCAAAATCACACACACAACAAAATCCCACACAAAACAAATCACAACACAAAACCTAAAATCTAAAACTCCAAGTCAAAATGAGCTGTCAAAAGTTGTGTGCCCCTAGGCAACCGTCAAGTATCAAGACTGCAGGGTGGCGTAGCGGCAACTTCTTTGCATACTTCCGCGAAAGCGGGTGCTGGCGCGCGATACGTCACTTATATTATATTGTCTGCCTACACATATTGCTGGGTAGTGATGGGGGAGTATCGATGCGAGTGATTGGAATACGGTTATCGATGTTTGTGTTAGGATAATTATTGATAGGCAATTGACGTGTGCTTACTACATTAAATGGTTTGTTGTGTCAACAATATAAAGGAAAGAATTTACCAGTATCTGTACCAAACCACATTTCAATCGCAAACCACGTCAAATGTGATATCTGTCAATTTTCTAAAATGTAGTTTCTGTAGTGGAATACTTGAGGATCCCACAACAATTTGTCTCATACAATCATCCCCAACCACAACCATATAACCACGCACACAATTTTATCGACAACTAATAGTTAGCACTAAATCTATCGATGAAGAAACCTCCCTACTGATATATCAGCTCACTTCATTTACCAGCGTTCCCGTATCTTTTGTTTGCTATATTTTTGACAAGTACAAAGCGAAATCTGCGCTTGTCGTATGTTTGACAGACGACCGGGGGAGGGAAAGGGGGGGAGTACGGGCTGGGGGGTGCAGGGGTGCTAAGTTGTTATTAACTGCACTTGAAGACCTATAGGACTATTTGTGCATAGTTTTCGTTCGATAGCTTTGTATGAATAGCTTTCGCGTCATGAGTTGATAGGATAGGTAGGTGTTTAGCATCATTTCTCGACGTGGGAAGGTAGTAGTATTAGTAAATCGGAAATCTGTATAAACCAATCATTGTTTTCTAACTGGCCGATCGAAGTATCAATTGTTTACTAAACGTTAAGTAATTTATTGGTTAAACTGTTATAAATATAATTATTTTAATTGATTTCTAAATTTATGTTGCTTTCTTAGGTGTACACGAATGTTAGATATTGCAATAAAACTACTTTAAACGGATTTTATCGCGGTATATATTTATGTTTTAGTTCCCGACATATCGACGCCTTTGCAGGTGTCATGGTAACGGGCAGACTCTTTTATGTCTATTTTCGACCTCTTGATTTGCATTGAGCGACTTGTGGTCCAGAGAAAAGTTGAGGGTACCAGGCCACGAGGAAGGTTGCCTATGAGGTGGACTGACCAAATAAAAGCGGCAGTAAATGGCTCATCATCACTACATGAATGGACGAGGAAGGCGGCCATCAGAGAATAGTGGCGGCGTGTTGTGAAGCTTGCCACCAACACCTGAAGTGATGACCACGACCACTGTCAAAAGTGATCCCGACAAGGAAGAAGATTTGCATACAAGAACTTTGTCGTATTAAAATGACTAAACAAAACTTATGAGACAGTTAATTCGGAAGTAATATTATATCTACTCCACATTCAATAAGGAAACATATATCAGTGACATCTTGAAATAACGAGGGCGTAATACGTCTCAACACATATCATAAAAGGTGTGTGAAATGGAAACTAGAACAATTTGACATAATATAGTGGTGTTATGTTTACCCCTCCCCCCCTACCCCCCCCGGAGCTCCTCGATACAGCCATCGCTTTTACCTTTGGCTGGTGTTATGTTATGGTAATCAATTAATATTTAAATGTCTTAAAGATTTTTATTGGAGGTATTACAGTGGATTATTTTCAAGTTGTTCAAATCGAAATTTTCATGTGATATTGAAGATAGAAAGAATTAAAATGAGTAGGAAGTAAACTTTTATGAAGTCACCATACAAAATGTCTTTAGTAAAATGTTCAGGGTGTGCAGATCCATATTTTTTATATATTTATGGAAAACTGTTACTGTGTGTGTGTTGACCAGAATTGTTAGTAGATATACAGCTTTCTTTAGAATTTTGGGATTTTCATGTTGACACCTAAAAGGTCAAGGTATGCTAATTACCAAAGAAAAAAATTAACAATTCCGACAGTATATCGAAAAGCAGAAAACTACCTATTGACATCTAACATACCACCATCCACGCCCGCGACAGAAACGTACATAATTTGATTAATTTTCGACTGGCACAAAATGCGAGTTCTAATTAAAACTAGTGTAAGTGGTTGCCGCGATAAGGGTAGTTTCGGGGTGTCTCCCGCTTATGTGTGGCGTATCGGCTTTCGGAGGCTAATGGATGTTCGGCAGTTTATAGTGGAGGCTTAGAAAGTAAACATTAATCAAGTGAATATATAAAAAAAAACTTTTTAAATTGTACCATAGGAAAGTACAGAAATAGCACTTATTTCATAAAATGAAAAGCGAAAAAAATAGAAACTTTAATGGTTCGAATTGATTGCAAATAGAGGGCTAAATGGATAATAAAATTAAATAAAAAAAATACTTTTGGTCTTTGTGTCGCTGCTATATCGATAGGGTTCCACAAACAGTCATACCAGAGATCCAAGTAGTATCCAGATTTAGAACAAAAAAATATGACACGATTTCAATCTTGCAGAACATCAGACAGTGAAATATTGGCTGTTGACAGTTGACAGCTGACACCTATATATAACACTTCGTAAAAAAATCTATACCTACATCTGAACTTTTCAATTTCGAGGTTCACACTTTTCAGGCCTTATCGGACAGAATACCATTTGAAATAATTCCAATGACTTACGTACTTATATCAAGGGACGCACATACAACAGTCGTGCGCACCACTCGTGTAGGTTGCGACCACTTTTCCTAAGTACTCATATCAAGCGTTTGACTTTGACAAGACATACTTAACTTATACTTAACTATGACTTGTGTTAGCTTATTATATCGCTAACTACTTTTAACACCCGAATGTTAAGCTTAAGCTAATATAAAGTTAGTTTGGTAACATGTCACTTGTGGAATGCATTGGGTACGGTAGATTTTCTGTATTAGTATTTGAGGGGTGAGACGAACTTAGAAGTTTGTTAGTCTTGGGTATTAATGAAACAGTTTTTGATTCTGTTAGCTGATTTGTGTTCGTGATCTTTTAATCGTAAATCAATAGTTCTGATATATAAATAATGTTTTTAATGCAGAATTTCGAGTCAGCAATGTTCATATGTTGTTCTGTTTGTGTTATTCAAATTCATACCCATGCATGCATCAAAAGAGATTTTGATAAGAGAACGACTTTTTGTCTTCAAAAATTCGAGTAGTTATTATTACATCCAATAAACTGAAAAAAAGCCATTTGCCAAAAAAATACCATCGGAAACCCACTCTTAGTTCATTGAATATCTAGCTAACATTAAACTCGTATTAAAAACTCCATTACAAAATCGGCATTACCCAAACCACGAAGCCGAGAATTCGCGAAAATAGACTACAGAAACATTACTCCGTCTGTCACTTGTTATCTACGAAACTCTCACATCGGACGTATGACAAAGATATGTTCATTTTCTAAAATAATCAACCCATAAATCCAGGGGAATGACAGCGGAATCGGTACGACGCCTTGTGTACGTATAGCCTTATTTATTTTGTAGACTGCGGTTTTTACCTGGTTTCGCTTGTGTTCTGTCGTTTTATTTGGAAGAAAATTTTCAATAGAGTGCTAATTGTCAAGTGATATGCCTTAAATTTATGTTTTTTTTTTGGAGTGGCTTGATCATTAACTCTCTGCCCTATTCCCATTTATTTGGGGTTCAGCTTCCATTCGTCTCTCCTACTCCTCATCTCACCATTCACTTCTCATATTTTTCACACAATCCATCTCCTTAGGTCTTTATAGCTCAATTAAGTAGTGGAGGTTTGTGGGTAGGTAATCTATGTTCCAAAGGATTATTTTTTTGTTGCTTATTTTTTACGTGATCAACAAAAAACTAACTGACCTACTGCCAAAAACCATCCTTGAAAACGTAACCGATTTATAACATTTCCCTTTTCAGGTGCCAAAAGTTCATATTCAAATGACGTACACACGTAATAACATACGAATGCTGCCTTAAACTAAGTTATCGTGGAGTGCGAACCGACGACACACAGCCGAGAATAATTCATCGAACAAATGCATAAATCAAAGGCAATACACACTTCCAAACACAACAGCCAGTCCAAAAACTGAAAAACCAACGTATTTTCAACCTTATTTCTAGAACCAAAAGGACGAAGGATTTAAAATTGGCAGTTACGTAACGGTATTCCTAAGTATGTGTGTGTAGCAATTCGAAATTCAAACGGGCGCCTATCGCAGCTCGGTGATTGGTCAGGGCGCGCGTGGCTGTGATATAAATAGTGCGGTTTCTGCTGACTGTTAGGCTAATATGGAATATGGGATTGATTAATTGGGGAAATTTCTGTATGGGAACATGTGTTCGGGGTTCGGTTTTGAGTTAGGTGAAGGAAAAACGATTTCAGGAGGTCTTCAGTTTTTTTTAGGATCTGATTCTGTTACTTTTGATCTAAGTCTCTAATAATATAAACGTAGTTATTTAATCCTCACAAGTTCATAAATTAAGTTATCAGTTAGATCTTTAGTTAATTTTATTTAATGTTAATGTGTGTGCTTGAAAAAGGCACTAAGTCTTGCACCAACTGTTTTGTAACATCTTGTTAACACTTAGTTTGCAAATAAACACTTTGACTTTGACTTTGTCACTGTATTCATACTAATTCCAATTACGTTGAAGGTAACAAAAAGGTAAGTGACTCCAAACATTCCAAAAAACATTATCTGAAGAACACATAAGCAAACTAGCTAAATCCGAACTATTACCAACTAAATTCAAAGTCCACCTCCATACATGGAAAGCCGAGGATCTAAAATATGCAGAAGGTTTCACACGTGGAGCGACATGTGGAGGCATGCTTGCTCTTAGCTATTGATTGAGACTACACTTGATGGGAGATGAGAACCGTGATACCTTACATCGAATGTCTGAGATGGCTAGGACATACATTACCACGTATATGGTTGATGATATTATTAGTACCGCAGGTAGTGAAAATTTGGACAGGTATGAAAAAAAACATGTTTTTTGAAAAGTTTTATTAGTAGCATTGGAATAAGGAATTTGGTGGCATAGAAATAAAGACTTGGAAGACGTTCTTGATTAAATTGTTTTTTCGCGGATTTTCTTTTTATGCTTTCATCTTGACTATCCATTGATAGTTTGGTATTTTTTTTTATTATTAAGGAAAAATAATTTTAAAATGTTGTAAAATTAATTTTTGATAGGAAATTAACATAAACATCATTTATATACTGTCAAAAGTTATCTAACTACAATCAAATTCACCATTCGTTATTGCGAAGTTAGTCCAACATTATTTACGTTAGTCCTGTAGTCCATTAGGCAGTAGTTCTATAACTCCCTATTTGTGATTGACAGCTAACCAGATTGTAACATGTGTTGCAGTTGATACGGAACCTTATTGCTTTGTCATGTCGTTGCTATGGTAACGCGATAGTGATTATGACGGCCAGTTGGCGATAGATCTTGGTTTGTGACTGATGGATGGATGAAATCTAGATACGTTTGAAGGCATTGAGGTTAAATTAAATGTAGAAGAAAACTTGGATGAAATTAATTTGTAATAAGCCTTCAACATATAAATTCTTACGCATCTAGATTGGTCAGGAAAAACTGCTAGTGTTGTTCATGATGAAAGCAGATATATTATGCAAGATCTAAATTGCATTAATTATTATAATTTACATTAGTGATGACTTATGATTATAATTAAATGTATGATGACAAGAAAATTACGCTCCGCGAATTACTATTTCAAACTAGAATATACAGCGAAAAGTTGAAGTGAAAAGCCGCAGAAGAGTTTATAGGTCCCACAAAATTATAAAATAAATTTTCGTCTTACAGCTTCGTTACAAAGAACATAATTTACGTCCAGTCAACACACCTAATTACCAAACAGCACAATATCATTAACTAAACCTAACATTAATTTACAATCACACCATCATTTACAGAGCATCTTCGCATCAATTACATTAAGGTTGATTACACGCCTGCGACATGCGACTAATAAGACCGTCGCGACGCAATCGTGTCGCACGCGTCTCTAATATTGAAATAGTGATTTATAACTACTATAAATCTGTTACGTGTCCACTTGTCTGGGTTACAAACGTCGGATAATCGCATGACAGATTTGCGTTAGCGTCCTGCAATCGTACGCTTAGCTTTGGGCTTTCTAATTACATTTGTTTTAGATATTTTGGGGGTTTAGGATTGAAGGTAGGTGGTGGACATCGTGTTTTTTTAAATTATGGTAAGGGTTTTCTCATGTCTTGGTCTCCAATTTGTCACACTTTATTTCGGTAATTCAGAATATAACAAACTACTCCAGATTCATTTAAGAGATTTTATTTATTTATAGTATTGACATTTCTTTTTTTTTTAATCTTATTTCGATAGGGTAAGATATTGCAGCCTATAGAAAAATTTTCAATTCTCAAAAATATTCATCTTTTTTTAATACATTATTCTTGACCATTTCTTACGAGTATTTAGGTTTGAGAACTTGTCCAGTGAAATCTTACAAAGTTCCTTTAAACTTGCATCATCTCAACAATTTACCAATAGGACCATCACGATTGTTCCACAAATTCAAACCATAATATTTCTGTTTGAATATGTGGAACAATCATTATACCTATATATTAACAGATATTCGTAAACAAAAGACAACCCGCTACATCGTACTTACGAGCCCCTAATGATTCAATCCATTTGACAATCGGAATCCATTCTGTGACGTAATAAATCATGCGAGCAGCATCCGCTGAACATAATCAATACACCATCAGCTTCGAATTGCTATTGTGTAGACATCTTACATAATTACTGAGCATTAGATACTATAGGTATAGGTGTAGATAGATGTTATTGTAAGGGAATCGTAAGGTGTTTGGGTAAACAGCGAGTATGTATAGTAACAGCTATGACTGAATTTTGGTAAATTTGGAACTATATATTTTTAATATTAAAGGACATTTTCAATAAGCCACCAACTGAACCTTCAAAAGAGGTTCTATAGTTTTCACGTACTTGTAAGTTTTTTTTACTTTGAATTTACTCTCATTGCCACTACTACCTAAATCCAATTGGGTTATTAAATAATATAAATTTTTGGATGGTATACAAAAGTTAGACGAATATTATGAAGGAATTTGGTCGGTTCTACTTTCAAATTAAATTAAATAAAACATTTCGTTTTCAAATTTTGTACTACGCATCCACTAAACCCGAATATTTAAGTTCATAATATCCTCCCAAGTGCACCAACAAAATTGTATTTTAATAATCTCCTTCTTCCAAACACAACACGATCTAATATCCAAACCCATTGTCCACACATGTCCCACTCAAAACTCGCTTCACCGAAACAATAGGACACCTGCACACAATCCGATAATAACACAAGATTATTATTAGACATGAATTATAGTCGCAATTAGTAGCGACAGTTTAAGGGAAACGGTAATGTTGCGACAAAGCGCAGGACGCGCGCCGGACAGTTGCGCACGTAAATCAATCAGCAGGCTTGAATGGAAGCTGTCGTGATATAAGAACTGTGTTATAAGTAATTATTTAATAAGCTGTTTATGTAAAACATACATCTTCTAGTAAGCTATCAATGACTTGACAATAGTATTAGAAATATGGTCACTTCAATGAAGTCGCTTGCGAAAACCAAAGAACAAATTTACTTTTCATTTGTTCAATTGTTCTGGTGCCGTTTTGAGATTAAGAATAAGAGGTGATGCAGATAGAGGGCATAGTGTTTATCCTGAATGTTTTCATCAACATTTTATTAGGTAGATGTTCTATCATTTGAGTATCTTGTAATAATGAACCAGGAAAGTTAGATCATTGAAAATACTTAAAATTTGATGCTAAACAATGACGAAAAATGTAACAAAAAGTGTTTGTCTAACAAAATACTAAGTGTGTTAAGACAAGTCTTTATAACCCCAATTTTCATTACACATTTTCTAGCACGACTACCCTACTACAATTCCTAAATTCCCTTACTTAACAGTGTTTAACGTCAGATCGATGTCCCTGTAATTCAGCTGCATTCAAAGTATAGTTACTCGTACCTACTAGGTCTAGTGTAGTACCTACCGGGTCTGAGCACAGATCGCGTCGCGTTTATCTGCAGGGAGCCCACCGCCGATATGTTTTGTAGTCTCGCACGATGCGCCGCTGTGGACGCGTGTTCCTGATGTGCTAAACTAATACAAGCTTTTGTTGCCTTTTTTCTTTATTCGTTGGGCTTAGGCTGTTCTATCGATAAGTCATTGTTTGGGAAGTTAGAATTCAAGTCAAGTCGAAATTAGAATATTTTACGGAAAATTACGTTTTTTAATTAGGACACCATAATTAATGTTACTTATAATCTTTGAATTCATTTTAAACTTAGAGTAATGAGTACAACTTAATTGTAAAATCTTCTGCAGTAGTTTGTGATTTTTCTAGTTGGTTGATACTGACAACCATTTTTTTTATGTGGATTGTTTCTTGTGGTATTGGGTTTGAACTTTGAACCGACCAGTTCGTGACCTTAATCAAACAACTCAGGCTGTGTGACCATTATTTCTTAATACTAGAGAAATTAAATCTAAATGAAACCCTAAATCCAAACTGCCCAATCCACAGCTGCCTAACTCCACACACCATACCGTGTGGCTAGCCGAAATTTAGATGTCACAAGTGTAGCTTTCTAGCTAATGTCCGGCGTACGAGTTGTTTGTTACTGCCGTGTGGTGTGCAAGATGGAAGATACCAGCGAATTATATGCTCTTGTGTGAACCTAATGGCTTCTGTTTTACTTTGTGATGTGAACTCCAATTTGCATGTATAGGATTTTGATTGATTACGCAGATACGTTCGGGATTTAGTGCTGGTCTGCTGTTGGTTGTTTGTGTGGAGAAAATTGGGTATTCTAGTGCTGTAATTGTACAGGCATTTTGATTAAAGTATTCAGCTAGACGCAAATAAGAAGCAAACATAAAACAATTCAATGTCAAAACGAATGAAAGCAAAAAAAAAAATGTTGTCAATACCATTTAATTACAGAAGAAATTTTTGTTTCTTTTCAGATGCACGCATGTTAAGTGCTACTTTCCCAGTTTATAGATCAAAATTATCTTATTTGATAGTTTTATTGTTAAAACTGGAAAAAAACAGAACAAAACTGAATCTAAAAGAATAAACGAACACTCCAATACATAGCCAACAACCAAAACATAAAGCCACAACCAACCAATCAATCCATAATAAGGCTGTACACACAGCATTACAAAGCGACGCAAATGACGCGAGCCGCGATCAACAAGCCACACTTGTTATTCAATAACCGTCCCCAGCGATATCAATTTATCACGAGTTCAATGAAGGCGATACTATATTTCATTGCTGTACCGCCTGACATTGAATCTCCGATGCTATCTGCGAATAGATTATGAAATTTAATCCCACACTCAATTCCCAACCTTAACCATAAACAATTAAAGTTCAATTTTCGTTGAGCAGTTTGGTGGATTTAGGATGTTTTGAGGAGTAGTGAAGGTTGCATATTGACGTCATCCAAAAGGGAGTAGGCAGTCGAATGCAAAACGGTTGAACCATGGATTTGGCATATGTTATAGGGTGGTAACTATTGTCTGACACACGGGTAATTGGAACGATCGGGTTCATCCGATTAATTAATAAATGAAGTAACTATAAGTCAACTATTTCATATTTGCTACTTTTGTTTATTTCAGTAAGAAGTCATAAAAGTCTAAAGCTGTACAAGTAAAAAATAAATCCTAATTAGCAATATTATACTTAGGCCTTAACAATCGAAGCACTACAGAAGGTATAATATAAGGTTAACGAAACTATACATATATCTTAAAGGAAAAACATTATGATAACTGGTGAAAGAAAATATGAATTTAATTAAATTAAATTCTTCTTATCTCTTATGTATTCTTTATCATTAGGAATTTGCATTTCAGTTCCATCATTATATAGTTGGTCACCAGTAACGCCTAATAGAACTCTTTTAACAGTCCGTATCCAAAATTCATGAAAAAGTATTTCAAAAATCTACTTTTCGATCCACACAAATCGTCTGTATGTCCATGTAATCTATATGTCTTAGTTGATTCGGGCGGCTGTATTTCATATCGGAACTAGTGAGCATGCTACTAATTGCCTTCGGTGGCGCGTATTGCGACAATTCCATTTGTCTGTCTGTCTGTCGGGCCCTTTGATTGAGCCTCATCGGTAGGTGTTTTGTATTGTTCGGATTATAGGATTATTGTTTTCATGTGTTTGTGATTTGGTTTTGGATATGGTTTGATGAATAATTTATTTGGTACTTTTAAATTGTTGTTTAATGCTGGTGACTGTCGGGGGTGACCAATTCAGAGCAGTCTTTATTCTGAGATACTATTATTGATTTGGATGTTTACCGACTGGAAGTAGTTATCTGCCATACGAACACCTTTTCTATAAAATAGACTATATTTTAAAGTACAAAAGATATAAGGGATATTTTTGCTATTTTGTTTCAAAACCAGATTGATTACAGGACTGTATACATCGCAAAAGAAAATCTGATAGCTTTGTCAAAATATTTATTTATTTTCTGCTTTCCTTATTTCATCCACAAATCCCCATGAAATGCGACATTCCATCACATCAGCAATCAATCATTTTTATTTCCTCTCCACATAAAATGGCACAATAAGAAAATTTTAATCAAACCCCCAAATGCTATCAAACCGCCACAAATTAACAATTCCGACTTTCAATATACGTCATAACCCTAAAAAGCGGTGGCGGGCAAAAACGACCAACTTAATAGGATTGACAAGATTCCCGACGACCAATAAAAGATGGGGGCCGATCCCATAAAACTATAAGGAGAAAATATGTCTAGAGGATATCTTCTGAGCTATAACCGTGACCATTGGAGCCCCGAATGTCATACCAATGAATTCATGTCCCGCAATTTTTTTGCACGGTTTATCGCGTTTCTTTATTACGGTCGGCCGTTTTTGGCTTGTTGGGTATGTATTTTTATGGGCAGCATTCGAGGGGTTAGGAAGCTTTACCGCGAATTTGTTTATAGCACACATATTGGTTTCGGAGATCGTGTCTTTAAGTCCGTTTTATATTTTAATAATAGTGTAATATGTTCCTATTATGTCTATCTCTGTTTTATGTGTAACTGTTAAAGAGCGGTTATGGTCGAGAGGTTCTTACAAAGGTATTATGGATGTAATATTTCTGTGAGCACTTTTTGTACTTCTCAGTACAGTCAAATGGTTTTAGGGCGGATAGGTATGTTTATTTCCAAAGATATTTTAAGCGTTTTGTATTAAGACCATCAATAACAAATAAACGTTCCCTTCCACATATTTCCTGTATATATTTCTTACGTATAGAAATGAAGTAAATACGTGCTTACACGGTTTTGACGTCTCATGTAAAAGTGTTTATTTAAAATGTCCTAATTCACCGTTCAATCACCAATAACTCACACACACATTTAAAAAAGAAAAAATATTTTTCATTTAAAAATTCAAAATTAATTCCCAACCAATTTCCCTTCAAGATGCATCAGCCATCATCAATATGACAATACCATAATTATGACACTACGACTAGGGTGACATCAAACACTCTAATAATAAGACAAAAGCATTGAATACAAAGAGCTGTATTAAAAACAAGAACCCCCCAATATGGAGAGCTTTCGACTCGATCTCACCAAGACATCCATTAGGCATTATTGAAAATTTTAATATCAGAAATTGTTGACTGCCTTTTTTATGTTGCGACACGATTAAATTGAATTAAGTTATTAAATAATTGCTGAAATGGAATGAACAGATTATGAATTGTATTTTTATGTAGTAATTTCGGATTAAAGTAGTTCTGTTACATGGCAAAATAATATGTTTTGTTCTTTGATTATATAATGTCTAGATGGACTGTCAAGTGCGCGAAGACCCGTCAAAAAATTACAACCAAATTTGGTTGTAAAGTATTTTCCCGCAATTCCCGCCAACCAGTACAGATCGTGCCGCTTTCGTGTCACTACGTTTTTCGCGCTCTAAGGAATAACCACATAACAGCGATAAGATGACAGTATGTGCTTTTAAAGTGTGCCGGAATTATAAAGGAAGGCTAAAAAATACCAAACACATCACCTATCACCGTAGACAAGACACCAAGATACTTCATATTTATTTTAGTTTTTTTTTATGATTACCAAATTACGCCATATTTTATCAGTGTTGCCAGTTTCTGTTTCTTATTCTCCCATTTTTTAGGGTAATTTTTTTGGTTTATCATTACGTTTATAAAATTTCGTTGATGTTCTTCGAACGATCGCCTGTAATTAAAACTCATTCCTAATTAACGAGATGTGATCTTTCATTTCAAATTTCAAAATCCTAACTGCTCAAAATATTGTTAACTTAGTTGACTTACTCCATTCAAACACACAAATCTATTTTTTTTTTATTATTTAAAAATGTTACTTAATAAAAATACACTTAAACTGAATAATACCACATAAGTACATAAAACTAAAATATTTTTTATTATTATAAATAATTAGTCTTTATTTAATGTGATTTATGGGAGAATTTGTAATAGCTGGTAACACACACTTGAAATTGTGGTCTTGTTTTTTTTTTATGATTGTAGGGCGACGCTCCATCTAGACATTATATAATCAAAGGTTTTGTTGTTCACATACTGAGTATTTTACCCTCTACCTATTATTAGGTATGATCTAGTCTAATCATGGTGGGTAGGTCTAATCTAGACAATACGGCTATACCTATACTGAATCCTGTTACCATTCTTGGGGATTTTCTTTTATTATGAATTAAACTTAACATATTTACAATAATATAAAAACTAAGCCTACACAAGAAATAAGAAAAATTATAAACTAAATAAAACTAAGAACTAAAATAAGGTATCAAAAAATTAATCCACATTGCTGTCGACTGGGAGTGTGCCCAAAAGGCTGGCAGCATTCTCGATAGCTATTTAGATATTACTTAAACTACTTAAGCATCTTGCTTCTTAAAACAAAAATTTCAATATAGAAGAATAAAATACAGCTTCCAACTATTTTCTTACTTACGCGATACGACGACGTAACGATATTTATCGTGTACAAAAATCGTGGCATCTAAAACTCTTCGGAATCGTTTCAAGAATATCATTTCGCATCGCAAGTGAGCCACTTTTGTTTTATAGAGCATTCTGTATATTGTCGCGATTTGAATGTTACTTTGTGGGTAGATCGATATCTGTTACAGTGTAGAAATATGGGTTTAGAGGTTCAAAGTTATGTGATACTTGAACTCGAGAATTCCCAATTGGGATTATAGGTGGATGACTACGTAGTGTTGTCTAAGAACCTATGTTTTTCTGCTTGCAAGCATTTCCTGAAGGTGTTAGGTACTATAAATTACTATTTAATTTGAATTAAGTAGTTCTTGTCGTATTATTTAGACTAAATAATAGACGAAGCTTTATCCACAATATTATTTAAAAAAAGGTGCTCAGATGCTTTGACCTTTACAGAATGTTTCTATAAAAGACAAAATAATCTTTTCCTGCCTATAGGCTGAAAAAATACTAATTTAAAACAGTATCTTGAGTATACAAAAAATAGAACGTAGTATATTTCAGAACAGAATAAAACGATTACTCAGTTACGAAACTGATTGATTGCTTTACTATTGTATGACAGGATCCATAACTAGACCCTTATAGTTTAATCAGCCTGCATGTTATTTAAGGAATGCAATAATGTGCTACGTATTTACTATGTGACACTTCCTAATTTTCTACAGCCTTTTAAGCACTAGTCTTCACTTTCTACAATGACAACCTCAAACAATATATTCCTGCCACAGCTGTTAACGAAAACAAAAGACTATGAGATGTCGACCTCCGTGGTCGAGTGGCGTACGCACCGGTTTCAAGGTGTCGCTAGCTCTGAGGTCCCGGGTTCGATCCCCGGACGGGTCAATGTAGAAACTCACTTTCCTACATTGTCTCGGGTCTGGGTGTTTGTGGTACCTTCGTTGTTTCTGAATTCCATAACACAAGTGCTTTACAGCTACTTACTTTGGGTTCAGAGCAATGTATGTGATGTTGTCCGCATTTATTTATTATTATTATTTACTATACTCCAGACTTTCACACAAAAAGCCATTGACAACCGAATCTAAAAACTCTAAAAAACTCAAAAACACCAATATAGTACGGTGTTCAAAAATTTCACACACACATGTCAATGTTTTTTTTTTCTACTAATCCCTAATCCTCATCAAGAATCGGAAAAAAGTCGAACGTGTGTTCTGTTATAAAATTATAAAGCGTAACATATCCAGCTGAGTATGTATTGAGTTGGATGTTGAGTTATGTGAAACGAACGGTTTTAGGGGTCCGTGGGTCTGTTGAACCTTGCTTTGGCACTAAAATAAGAAATAACTTGAATTCGTTGTCGGTAGGTACAGCAAAATTTTGGTTGAGAATAAACTACACAGTAAAAAAAAATAAGTGTTTAAATACCTAAGGTGTGTTAACTTGCTAACCATACTAAAAATAAATTACATTTATACATATATTAATCAGCTATGCTCCAGATGCAAAAATGGATATATTATAATTTAAAGTTTTAATTAAATATGTTAACGTCCAAATTACAAATCGGTAAGTAATTAAGAAACAACAATATAGCATGAAGTATTAGCATAGCAAAAAACGCGTTTGATGTTAGCCTGCAAAAAATATAAAACGCCTGAACTTAACCCACAGCTACGGCTACTTTCTTTTTACCATAAAACAAAAAAATATAAGTACGAAATCAATCATCAAAGTACGGAACACAACAAAAAAGAGTTAGCGGCACACCCCTGATACATTTTTTAAAAAGTACAAAAAAATACCTTTCGCGATTCGACCTGAGTTTAACCGCTGTCAAGGGTTGTCAATCACGCGGCTACGGAACCGCCCGCCGGCCCGCGTTTGACAGCCCTAGCCTGATATTATTTCACTTGTTTTTGATTTTGTTTCGTCTGTTAGATGTTATTGTTTCTTATTAATTAAAGTTTATTTATATTATGTATAGATTTGTTTATCTGTATTTTGTTGTCTTTGAGTATAAATGGGTACAAATTGGCTTGTATTTGTTTTAAATAACTTTGACAGAATTAATAAGCTTTTGTGCATTGATATTTACTTTTTTTTCTAAGACTGTTAAATAACTATACTTTTTGACTTCGTAAATATAAGAGAAAGAACGAGCTAAAAACCTTCAAAATCTTCTGTCATGGGAATTTTTCTGTCAATTTTATCGATGACATACATATATTTTTTTTATTCTTTACCATTTCAGTATTATCTAAGACTATCTAATGTAACATTACATTGGACTAGATTCTACTAGATGACCCCACAACCTCACAAAAAGTTGATCTCCATCCATCCTCCATCAAAAAAAAAAGCCTTCAAAAATCTTCGACTAAATTGACGAGAAAGACAGATGACGGACGGACAGACAAACCGATATTTATACACATGAACTCTTATTATTAAATCATCAATCAACATTATGTTGCGTCCAGTATCCGTTCTTAATTACTAGTTAAGCTTATTGATTAATTTACATCGTATGTTATGGATGTGTACGTTTGAAGGAAAAATGGCGGCCTTAAGTTTTTTTTTTCTATGATTAATTGAGCGATATTAGACGTAATTATCAGTGTCGCTGGTTCTTTAATGACAATTTTATATTCTGGTTGGTTTTAGGTACCTAACTGTCATTTAGAAATAGGTCATGTCACGGTGGTAGAAATAATTTAAGCGATTAATGGATTGATATTTAATTTGTTCTAAATTATCTTGTTTTTTTTTAATGGAACGAAGTTCATAATATACCTACATTTATAGATTAAATTGAATTTATCAAGTATCATAGTTAATATGAAAATAATATTGATAGCTTCACCATGGAATATATTTTTTTACACTTGAAAATAACAGGATATTTTTTTCTCGTAATGAAATGATGCAGACAAAAAAATACTTTAGTTCATTACTTTTATTTTATCAACAAGCATAATAGTCAATTGAACTCCTCTCTATGCCAAACACCTACTATGGTCATACCAGGTACTATAACCAAAAAAACTTATCAAATAATTGAATCGATCCGTTTTTTTGCGAGCATTCGATAATCCTCATTGATTGATTACGCAAGAAGTGATGCGTTCGAAAACCCAGTGTAGCATAAACAAGTTAAAATAATCGGATCAGTTCAGGTACTATGTGACATCCATCAGAAACACCGCAAAACTTTTTTGTTGTAACCTTTTTAATGTTTGTGTCACATGTTTCTGGCCGAAAATAGTTTTTAAAATAGTGTGATGAATTTCGATTGACGTTTGAAAATAGATACATTCTTAGACTATAGATAACTATAAACCGATAGTATCGCTAGTTTTCCTTCGTGCCAAGCGAGAGCACTTTTTGTCGGTATCTAGTACATATTCGTTTACTGATTTAAAGTTATTTTTCGCGCAACGACAGACGTATATGCGAAAATATCGATGGTTTCGACATTGTTAGGATAATATAAGGGTTTTAGATAGTTTTATTAAAACGGCGCGCTCTGTCTTGATACACGATAAAACTAGTTCATACTAGTGCTCACGGTTCATACACTGATAGGCTCACTCTTTAGTTTCTTATCTATACCCTAGGATACATTGCATTTGTTTTTAAATAGAAGTGTAAATATTATTACAGCCAGTGAATTTTAATTGAGACTAAAGTCAGTAGTTTTTTCCGTAATGTGTTGTGGTTAACTGAGAGTAGGTACCTCACTATTGGGTATTTTTTTGTATGTGTTTGTTTATGTACTGTATTATTATGTACCAAAGTACATTCTCTGCTTAGTTTCTAATCAGACGCCTGCGTGTGATATTAATATGCGTGTGATATTTCATAAAAAAGCTTTAATGAAAGTAATATGTGCCATCAGTGTACATTTTCGATTGGTTATCATCCAAGTCTAGTAACAGCCGCCTAATTACTAAATTTATCAATTGAAAACAAACTATCTACTGTCGTTTTTGTGTGTACTATCCTTAACTTACTTCTTTCTTGACCTGAACAAAATGTTTTTGGAAATGACACTACTACTAATGTTTTTTTTTTTTTAAATTAGCCCGTAAGTTTGAATCTTGACCTCTTTTGTAATCTGTTGATATTATTTTTTATACTACATCGTTCTGGAAGTTTCCTGTTCGTTATGAACATTGAATATAAATATTGTTGTGCTAGCTATATGTAAAACAATCTTCCATATTGGCTGTAAGTTATTCAAAGCTGTTCGAGTTTATCTTCATGTGTTTTATTTGCTCATCGAGTTGCGATACTTTGTGTGATGTGTAAGGCATAGGAGATAGAGGTTTTAAAATTATTCTTTCAAAGTCTTACTGACTTATTTAATCGAAGTAAGTCATAATAAATATCTACTAAATTAAATATCTCATTTTAAATCAGAAGCTTTTAAATGACAATTATTCAATAATCATTTTGGTACCAATGTAACTTTGAGAATTCCAGTATTATAACCCGCTATTTTAATTTGGTCTGTAGTTACCAAACGTATTTGATGTTTACATAATGGCAGTCAATTCTGTATCTATTAATTAAAACCTTAAATAAAAACCTAAAAAAGGTATTCTCAATAAGCTTCCATAGCAGAAGAAAGCTATATGAAAAAGAAAACATTAAATACTAATTTAAAATCGATATTGTTTCGCTTAAAAATCTCTTAAGTTTCCCACTTGCACCATATTATAAAGGGGATGTCAGAATATACGTCAAACGTCATCGGCCTGGAAGACGGCTCTTCGGTTCGGATACAGCCATGTCTTATAAATATTTTAACCATTTAGCTTCAACCTTATAACAAAGCAAAACCCATTGGAATTTCAACCCTAAACTTAGCGTGTCAAAGTTCAATTTGATTTGGTGGATGGAAGTTCGTAAGGGTGAATTAGCCATCAGTCCGTCAAGATGAACAACCAATTATAAGTCAAGTTTGATATTACTCTTTAGAATTTTGATTTCTTTCAATTCTTTTTTTATATTGGTTTGACGAGCGAAGTGGTTATTTATAATTAAAATGGCGATTTCTGATCTCTTTGCGTGTGATGCGATTTTTAATTTTGTGTCGATCAAAAGGATTAGATAGATAGATAGATAGATAGAATATTCTTTATTGTACACCACTAAAATAACATAATAATAAAATACATCAACAGTAAAGCGTACAATGGCGGTCTTATCGCTAATAGCGATATCTTCCAGACAACCTTTGGATGGACAGGAAAGATAGATGAGGTAGATGAAAGTAACAAGTGTACTTTAACCAAATTAATACAAATATATTTATACATACATATAATATATATATTCAATTATATATTCTATTTATATATAAGATAAACTACATACATACTCATAAATATCTTACATAAGTATATACTATTACATACATACACAATAATATTAATAATGCTTGCATACTTGCATAATTAATAAACTAGTTAACTTTGTTGCAAGAAATGTTCCTTGACCAGTATTTTGAAATTACTCAGAGTCTGAGCTTGTCTTATTGACACAGGGAGCTTATTCCACAAACGCACACCTTGAACGGTAAAAGATTTGTCAAGGAACCCTGTAGAGTGTGGCGGCATCTTCAGTCTCAAATTTTCCGATGATCTCAAGCATCTAGAGTGTGTGTCATTGAGGAACTGGAAACGTTCTTTAAGATAATTGGGAGCTGTGGGATTAAAAAGGATATTGTACACTAACGAAAGAATATGCGCATTCCGGCGAAAGCGAATGGGAAGCCACTTGAGCTTAAGGCGATAATCAGAGACATGATCATATTTGCGAAGACCAAATATGAACCTAATGCAAAAATTCTGAAGACGCTCAAGTTTATCAAGTTGTGCCTCATTAACATCTAGGTAGCTAACATCAGCATAGTCGAGGATGGGAAGAAGAAGGGACTGTGCAAGCGCAATTTTGGTGGCAGTGGGTAAAAAGTGGCGAAGTCTTCTTAAAGAACCTGCCGAGCGAAATAATTTTCGACTCACTTCCTGAATCTGTTGAACCCAAGAAAGGTTTTTGTCCATGTGAATACCCAGATTTTTAACTGTATCACTTATGGGTATTGCAATGCCATTGAGGACAATCTGAGGTAATTGAGTCCAATCAATTCGGGAAGTAAGCCTGGAACTTCCGATAGCAATAACTTGCGTCTTTAGGGGATTGATTGTCAACCCATGACCTGCACTCCAATCGGTAATCCGTGCAAGATCTCTGTTAATCACTGTTATTGCCTCCGATAATGCGCTCGGTGTTGCGTGCGAATATATCTGTAAATCATCTGCATAAAGGTGGTAGGATGAGAGAAGTTCTTGTGAAATTGGGTTAATAAATAAGGCAAAAAGTAGTGGAGAGAGAACGCCTCCCTGTGGTACGCCGGCAGAAGTGTCACACCACGAAGAACTCGCGCCTTCGATAGAGATACGCTGCCGACGGCCACACAGGTAACTTCGAAACCAATCAATTGCCGTTGGAGATATGTTCAGAGAGCGTAGCATGCCAAGGAGAATATCAAAATCGACCGCGTTAAAGGCATTACTAAAGTCAAGTAACGCAAGAACTGTTAGTTTTCCTCCCTCCATGGCCATCCTAATATCATCCGTTATGTTCGTTAGAGCAGTTACGGTGCTATGTCCTGGACGAAATCCAGATTGGAAAGGATTAAGGAGGTTGTTCTTGCGCAGGAAAGCACTGAGCTGATCATGGATAAGGCGTTCAAGAACTTTGGAAAGAAAGGGTAAAATGGAGATAGGACGGTACTCAGAGAAAGATTTTGGATTAAGGGTTTTTGGAAGAGGGGTAATTTGAGCGTCTTTCCAAACGGTAGGAAAAACGCCACATGTAATGGAGTAATTTAGGATATGGGTAATGACAGGAAGGATCTCATCCAGGATAGGGACAATCATTTTCCGGCTGACGCAATCACATCCAACAGCGTTAGAAGTGACAGATACCACGCTCTTCTTCACATCACAAGCCGAGAATTGATTAAATAAAAACTGTGGGTAGTCGGGAGTTGGAAGGGAAGAAAGATAGTTTAATGTGCTAGTTTTTAAAGTCCCATCAAATTGGGACGAAGAGCTGAAATGTGAGTTTAGCGACTCCAAGTCGATATCTTTAGGGATTACGTCATGACGTGATTTTCCCACTCCCATTGACCTCAGAAATTTCCAGACCTTTGCAGGTTCACTGTTTTGTACTGACTTGTGAATATGTCGGCGTTGAGCATCTCTACACACCTTATTACAGTGATTACGGATAGACGTGTATTTTTCCCAAGCTAAGGGACTAGGTCTGCACTTGTATTTTGTTTTGGCTGCGGCTTTTCTTTGCAAAAGATTTTTAATATCGTCTGTCAGCCAGGGTGCTGGCAGGTGTTTCATTTTGACTGGACGAATCGGAGCATGAACGTCGTAAAGATTTATTAATGCAGAATTGAACAAACTTATTTTAGCATCAATCGACGAGGCAGCTACGAGATGCGACCAGTCAATGTTACTACAGTCCTTGCAAAGTTTATCAAGGTCCATACCAGCAAAATTGCGTTGCAACATTATAGGATGTTTTACCTTAGGGGGGCGAATTTTGTACGTAAGATAGATAAGGTCATGATAGGAAAAGGCGTCAGCTGCGCACTGACCATGTTTTGCAACGTGCTGCGTAGAGGAGACAAGGATAAGGTCAAGAAGTGACGGGACAGAATGCGGGAAATGATGAGTAGCTCCTAGTGGAAGAGGAGTTAAATTGCAAGATTGAATCATAGATTTAAAAGTGGAAGAACGAGTGTCATGTTTTAAAAGACAAGTATTGAAGTCACCCATTATAATAGTATGACTGTAAGACGGTGTGAAATTTTCGAGGATAGTTTCAAAAGAGGAGAAGAAATTAATACGAGACGAAGGACAATAGTAAACTCCAAGTAGAATTTTTGTATTGGAAAGGGTTACTTCTAAAAAGAGATGCTCACCGGCATTTGACGGTGGTGGCTGTGCTGACATATTAACTATAGAAAAAGGGATATTAGCCCGGAGGTATATGGCAACACCACCACCAGCGCCAACGGTACGATCATTTCTTATCAGCAGGAACCCAGGTAAGGAATACGAAGTGGAAGGTAGGCAAGGTTTTAACCAAGACTCGGAAACCAGTATTGCATGGATGCTTTTAGAATCAAAACTTGCTAACATATCATGGAAATGAGCCGGAATGCTTTGTGCGTTAATATGGACTACATTCAGATTCTTAGGAACGTCAGAGAATTGAGACTGAAGTGTTTCGCTCAAAGAGGGGATACTGGTGAAGCTGTCATTACTGGAAGCAGATATGAAGCTTTCGTCATCACTAACCAGGTTAGAGACACTATTCATTTTAATGCGATTTATATAAGTATGTATATGTGTAAATGTAAGTGTATAGTTTAAAAAAAATAAATATAATAGATAAATAAAAATTAAAATATAACTAGATAATAATAGTAATAAAAATAACAAACTACAATATATCCACCCGCCAGTTCTGTGTTACAGTCATAATCGGCAATCTGAACAATTGGTTTTTGATATGTAACAATTTAACTAATTGATAAACTAAATAAAACTAGGTATTTATAATGACTATTTCACGGCAAGATTTTCGTCATCATAAAAATTTACAACAACACAATTTCTGTCATGCTTAAAATAATCATTGCATTTTAAAATGAACCTGGAACGTAACGTTACATTTTGAACTATAAAGCCGTGAGGTTAAACAATTTATCGATCATAAACAACTAAACGCACGTGACAGTTGCTTCGGGAAAATAGTGCAATTCAAATCATAGAGTACAGTAATACTACTGTTTTATCTGTGGAGTACAGTAATGTAAAAACTAGTAAAGCAGGGTATTTGAAAGTAAACAATGATCAAGCATACCGGACGTTAAGACTTAATAACGGTAGAATAGTGAAATTGTAATTGTTTTCCGGAAATCAAAATTATACTAACTGAGCGAAATTAAATCAAACAGTAATGACAATGTGATCATACGGAATAAGGTACAAGTACTGAGGAAGTTACCGTGAAATAGCCATGTAAACACAACACGACACTACTTGGAACACTATTTCCTGATAACTGCAGCGCGTTTTTTTCGTGGCACGGCAGTAGCCACGGATACATTAGCTGGGGACGCCGATCCTTGCTTGTCGGGGGCTTCCTGAGGTTGACAAATTGCGTTGAGCTCGTATGTGTTCACGACCCGATGTTTACTGCCGTCTGCTGCCAGGATGAATACATCGCCTCGCAGAGTCCAGCAGTTTGAAACTCCAAACCTCTCACGCGCCATCAAGAAAGCGTCATGCCGGGATTTCGTTAAGAACTCTGACAACGTGATTCCGGAACCCTTAAGTTTGGTTTTCGCAAACCATATCTTATCCCGAAGATCCACATCCATCAGCTTGAGGAGTATTGGTCTGGGTTTGCTCCCGTTGGTGTGGCGGCCCATTCTATGGCACCTGCGAATGGCGTCAACTACGAAGTCGTCAATCTTCATGTTTTTCTGCATAACACCAGCGACTACCTGGGCAGTATCCTCTTTGGGCAGCTCAGAAACTCCGTGCAGGAGTAAGATTTTTCGACGGCCCCGCATCTCCAGTGTGTCCACATCACGCGCGAGTGCCTTCATTTGTCCTTGAAGACAGCTAAGGGCTTCCAGGACCAAGGACCTAAATGAAGCGAAGTCAGCCGCCAAAGTGACCGTCGAATTTGGTGTTTGCTTCAGATCCGCCTCAAACTTAGACATCCTGTCATGAAAAGTTTTCATCATCTCGGACATTGACCCCTGCAGTGCTTCCATAGTGTGTATGTGTGTGTGTTCCAAATTAATAGTTATCGAAAGGATAACACAGTAACGGCAGGTAGAGAGTTTTATTAGCTATTTTTCATTAAATTAATGTAAAAAAACACTTTTAAAACAATTTTTCAGTTTTATTTACGCAGAGCACAAAATTCCGTTACCTCTCTTCAAACTACCTCCAAACGAAAAAAAAGCATTATGCGGTTCTAATTTAGGATTTGAATGTGAATCATGGTTTATTATGCAAAATAGCTGTGACTGTCTGAGTATTGGATTCTAGAACAAGAAACAACATTATTTATGCATAAAATTTTATATCGGTTATCTACTAATTATTTTAATTATTATATTAGAGTAATTTTTATCATGAATCGAGTTACCATTGAAGATTTGAAAATTTCTCAAATTCTGTTTCTATGTAAGTAAAGGTATTAAAAATATCTTGGTCAATTGATTATAATTTGTATGATGTCATTTAACATATTGCTGACTATCGAATGTATACAGAGCACTTGATATTAATTTGTACTATGTATTTTTTTAAGATGACTGTGGGTGGTCTATTGCTTACTAAGAAAAAAACAAAATGCGAATATGATTCTCATAGGCAATTATTTACTACGGGATTAATAAATTATGTGTTCGTAACTTTCGCGTAACATTAATAAAAGATAAATTTAAAATTGCATTCATCCAAAGAAACCTATTTCATGCAAAACAGCCTTATCTTTCCATCCTCAATAAATCGATCCACAAACCCAAATCCATTCAGAGTCAATTCGTAAAAAACAACAAAACAGCATTATTAGTCATTTATTTTCCAAATGACAATAACAGCTACCTTATAAGAAGCCAATAAAAGTCGATACAAGTCGAACTGTCGACTATTCCTGGTCATTCCTGGTCAATTCCCAGTAACAATGGTACGGGGATGGTCAGCTACTTATGGGCCAATACCACTTGTAAATATGGATATGAGCAAAAAGATTATCCATGATTGTTTATTGTATTGAATCGTTTATGTACGGTTGGGAGATAAAGTTTCAGGTAGCAAAATTGTTAGCAACATAATATTAAATTTTTCTCTTAAAGCCATGCCATACAATAACTACCTGCTTTCTAGTCAAATTGAATTTGAATGAATTTGGTTTGTTAAGTTTTTGTTTCAGCAGAAGTCCTCCAAAAATTATTCTTAACTTTTTTGACCACTTCAAAAATTTATAATGTTACTGTTGCAGTCAGTATTTGTAAGTAACATTTAAATAAATAAATAAATAAATGCGGACAATATCACATACACTGCTCTGAACCTAAAGTAAGTAGCTAAAGCACTTGTGTTATGGAATTCAGAAACAACGAAGGTACCACAAACACCCAGACCTGAGGCAATGTAGAAAAGTTGGTTTCTACATTGACCCGTCCGGGGATCGAACCCGGGACCTGAGAGCTAGCGACACCTTGAAACCGGTGCGTACGCCACTCAACCACGGAGGTCGTCAAGAATTTGTTAAACATATTTTCGTTACATCTCACTTGATCTATTTTTTCTCATATATAATCATGTCATGTTACGTCACAAACAGAATCTAGCACCAACCTAATGTATTAATTATTACACCTCACTCCTATACTCTAAGTTTTAATTATCATTAAATTTGCAATAGTTATTAGTATTTTGCTGACCATGCAGAAAACGGTAGGCAAATGAGTTGTGCGAGTGCCGATACCTGCGGTAGAGAACTTATTTTCATATTTGTCCCTCTACATTATTTATTACATTTGTCTTAGGGCTGCCCTTAATACAGCTTCTAACATTATTTTGATTGGCTTCCTCATAAAGATTCGGATCCCATCTAATGGCAAAAAAAGAGCATCATCGACTTAGTTTTATCTCATCTAATTACAATCGATGAAAACAGCTAAAGCGTATTCCGAATAATATTCGCAAAGGTGGTAGAAATGTTTTACTTTACGAGGTGCTATTTTCCTTTAAATGAAGCTATCCTAATTTCCTTGCTAACATGATCTACATCAATGCATCACAAAACTGTACCATCTGGTCGCTACAGCCTTTCTGAATTAAGGACTCTGACTCATCAGACTTTTCTGTCCAAAACTACATTCGACTTATCATTAACTTTATGTAACATTACTTCATTACCTTAAACAAGCTTTTATACTTCACCAAAAACATCTGCTGCCTAATTTTAGTCATTGATGGTATCCGATAGACAATAAAGATAAAATTATATGTCATTTGTGGCAACCTTACTCGGTTTGACGTGAGCAAGCTTATTGTTCATATTTTTTAGTCTGCCGATTGTCCCATAAGCATGGTATTCAAATTAGGAGCAAGCATTGTGGCCATGGAATACATCGGCGATGTTGTACGGACCTCGGGCGCGGATACATTAGGGATTTTAGTATTAGAATTGTTTGATTTGAAAATTATGTTTCGAATTTACTGTGAGGTTTAAGTATCGATGGTATTGGATTAATTTTTAGATTGATTTCATTGAATGTCTTGAAAAAATACCAATTTAATAGTAAACTAAAATTGTAATTTAAATGATTCTATGTAGATTAGAGGTTCGGATGAAAGGTTTTACGGTTCAAGATATTTATTTACTCAAAAGACTTACAAATTCACTTATGGAGAAAACATAAATAAGAGCAGGACAATGTTATGAAAGGTTTTAATTTTTGCATTAATCATTGCATAATTAATCGAGCCGTTTGGGGTTGAGACCCTTGGTCCGTGGGGTCCGAGAGTGCACTCAGATTTTTTAAAGATTTATCCAAACGCCTGGTTGACACTTCGCGTGACCCAAAGGCTGGCTTCTACCTAGGTCAGCGAATAAGCATTGCCATACAACGTGGCAATGCTGCCAGCCTTTTGGGCACACTCCCAGTCGACAGCGATGTGGATGAATTTTTTGATGCCTTGTTTTAGTTCTTAGTTTTATTTAGTTTATAATTCTTCTTATTTCTTGTGTAGGCTTAGTTTTTTATTTTTGTAAATATTTTAAGTTTAATTTCATCAAGAAACAATTGCATTAATCTCATTTCATTATACTCACTATACCTTTTTAAAATATGTTGTAGAGCTTTAATAATCCTTTTCAAACATGAAAAATAATACTATTTTAATAAAAGCTTGGAATTTCGTATTTAACTCTTTAGTTCATGAAAATTATTTCGCACTGTGTCCTCTCCTTCATATCTTGAATAATTATCCTATTATGTATCGCATCCTAAGCAGATAGCTCTATTTGTGTGGGTAAGCAATTTAATATCCTTGTTTTTCATACAGATGATAATTTTCCGTGAATTTGTTACTTTGAAGTTTAGAGATTCGGGCTTAAGAAGGTTTGAGCAGATAATCGTGTATTGTAATTGTTTTTCTGTTATGGTGATATTTTAAAACAGGATACTTTAAAATTAAAATTATTTAAAGAATCCTGAACATTGGCCCACATTTTCGTGTGTTGGAAATTGTGGTCAGACCATATTTCAATCCTGACCTACTTAAGGCAAGGGTTAGACTTCAGAAAAATGAGGCACGTAAACCTCAAAAATGGCCACCAGATATTTTTCATGAAAAAATCCGGTTGTTCGTCAATTCACATCAAAGACAACCATCACTTTTTATAACAACGAAAAAATGAACAAACGCACAGTGGTACACAACCTTTTCTTACCGCAAAAAAGTTTTCCGTGGGCCAACCGGGCATTTTTCCCTGCGCCATACAAACGGACCGCAGCGTTTAAAATACAGAAAAAAAAGTTGTCGGCACTCGTCCCGACCGACAAAAGAGGATTTTTTATTTTATATTCCAAATATTAAAGGACATCGTTAGCGGTTAGCATTTGTTAAATATCTGAAATATTTTCGTGAGCTTTTAGGGTTTGAGTTTGTTATTTTTTTTTAGAACGGCACGCGAGCAAGTTGTCTTGTTTAAGTGGGGTGTTTAAAAAATAAACTTTTTTTTTCACCCAGCGGTTATTGTTTTGCAGAGAGTTGCAACCTTTCACCGCAAAGGGTGTTATAAGTTCTTGAAAGGAAAGTTTTAATATTTTTTTGTCCAGATGCTCGACGCTTTGTCGCTCTGTGCGGTTGAAGATTTATTCTATTTTTGCTATCTTGCATTTGTGGTTTATTGCATGTTTTTCAGAAAAGCTTTTTACGAAGGATAAAATTCAAATATAATTTTTGCATATTTTCTTCCCATGCTACTACTTCAAACAATAAATTAGCAGTAGATCTCTTAAATAAGTATGTCTGCCTATTAAAAATAGTTTACACTTGTGACCTTAATATTTTTAGATTCCATAGGACGAAAAGTCTTTTTTAACGTTACTGACTGAACAACACGTTTGACATGCAGTGTTTTAGGATTACCGCGTTACGATTGTGCTAAATCCCAAACTAAATTTCCTTACTTATAAGTAGATAGTCATACTCAACGGGATGCTACAGTTGCCATTGCTGAATACCTCTCTCTAAACCAGCAAGAAAAATAGCTAAGATAAATTGAAAAACTATGACGACATCCATTTAACCCAGTAGATGGATATTTATTTAATTCACCACCAAAACATATCAAAATCTAAAACAATTCAAAATCAATTACTTACTCCAAATTACAACAAACGAAAACGCTTTAATATTAACAGTTCCACTCGAAATTCAATGAGGTATATCAACATGCAGGAGCGAGCCCCGAGGGCAGAACACGTGCAAATGTCATGCAATATGTTGACAATTGCACCTTCGTTGCCAACAGGTGGTGTTCGATCATGCGAGTTCAGGTTGGGATAGTTACTGGTGGTTGTACTCGCTCCAGTAACTGTCGTGTCTTGATTTTTAGGTGTTTGATTTGGTACTTGATTAGCGACTTTGATATCTGTTGCTATAGCTTGATTTTAATGTATGTATTCTTAATACTCTGACATGTTAGAATTATGCAAAAAACAAATATGGTTGATCTTCTTCTTTCGACAAAACATATTTATTTGCAAGTGCAAGTGAGCAAGCGTAGTGATCAGTGCTCGTGCCTTTTCTATATGGGAAGAAGCCTGTGCCCAGCAGTGGGACTTATATAGGCCGGTTTATTATTATTATTTCGTTTAAGTATTTGTAAAATATAAAGTTTACTTAAACTTCAAACATATAAATAAGTATTAAGATAAAAAACTACATCAATCAACTAATTATATTGGGTCACAGGTAGACATATGCAATGTGCTTCTTCCAAGTTGCTTTTTTCCTTCCACATCCATTCTGAAACAAAACATTTCTTCTTACACAAAAAATATTTAATAAATTAATTTAATTCCTAATTTTCTAAGTCTGTTCCCGTCTGAACGAGCCACAGCATTCCATCTAATTCTCTGAGGAGCGTCTAGTGCAACATTACCTTACAACTAAGTTCAACTGTCTGATTTGGTCGTACTTATACTTAAATAGCTTTTGTCACTTACATAGTTTCTGAGCGGATATTAGATAATTTCTAATGTGAATTTGAACGTGCTGAATTCTTGGGGAGTTAGAACTTTGGTTTATTAATATTAGGAAGTTAAAGTTCTGTTATTTGGAATTGCTCTGAATTTTACTGTTATGATTCAGAAAAAAATGCCTAAAGAGTATGGGGTTTAGGGATAGATTATGATTTAAGTATATTTGCTTATATGAAAAATGTTAACTTAAAAACTATCGCGCTGCAAGTTTACAGTACCTAATATTAACTAACGGGAAGAATAGGAAGCAGATAGTCCGCTTGCGACCACGGCTGGTGTAGTCGAAGCGTCAAGTCCAAAAAACATATTACGCGCTAATTCCCGTTAAATTACATTAAAAAAGTTGTTTAGTAATGTGGCTTTATTTTTGGTAAATCTCTGAATAAATATGATATTCTCATGATTCTGTCACAAAGCAGAACACACTTCAAGAATCAATCATATAAACCCATCAAAGAGCCATCAAAACAGATCTAAATCACACACAACTATGTCACAGTACGACTTTGCCACATACAACTGAACTGGTAGCAAATCCGATAATGTGCCGTAGTACAAAGTTGCTGCCGTTTACCACAGCGAAAAACCCATTTTCCCGCTCGATATACCAGCCGTATCAAGATGAGAGCAATTAAAGGTCGGATGCCTAGGATTCTCGGGGAGTTTTGGATGTGGTATTGTCTGATTTTGAGCCAGAAAGACTAGAAGAAACCATTTCATTATCAATGGTATGCATGCCTTCATAAGTGACATCCAATTTTTATTGTTTGTTATTTGTAGTGAACACAAATTTTATAAATGTTTGATGTAATACTGTAGGTATATAAATTTAATGTAATTATAATTCTCGAATGCTAAAGTTAATTTAAAAAAAAAGAAAAACAGCACCCTATTGATTTGAACTGTTTACCAGAGCGACGAAGAGTGCTAATTTAAAATGGACCTTTTATCTTTAGAAACCTAAAATCGTTATTGTATAGCACACACCAAAAATGATAAATAATATTCGACCTATGTCCCCAATCTTCTAGAATCATTACATACCCATTATGTAACATTCACTATCCACCACACGAACAAAAACAACCGCATCCGAAAAATTACCGATCCTTAACAAAACTGAATTGCGCATAGCGTTTTTACGGCATTCGGCGGAACCGTATGACTAGACGCAGCGGATCATTAATCCTGAAGTTTCAGATGTGAGCACAACGATAAAAATTACGCGCGCTATGCTAGCCAAGCGTACAGTATAATGATATGTTATCTGACAGACATATTTCTGGATTATACTTTTTTAGATCCGTGACAAAGATTGGGTATTTCTGGGTTGTGATGGTTCTGATTTTTTTCGTGTCAATAGTTTGTAATGTTGCATATAAAAGCATCTAATTGTAAATGTAATTTAATGGGTTTTTGTTCTGCAATTTTTAAAGGAACCTGGAGATACTTCATATTTGTTGTTAATAGATGGCGTGGATGAGAAAAACATTAAGACACACTTTTAAACCTATATGGCGAAATAGTCAATTTGATTATTAATTTTGACCCAATAAATAACTATTGTGCTATCTTGATATTCCCGACCAAAATATTTTTGTGTTATTTCCTTTCCAGTGTTCTAAATCCTTCTACGATAACCATAACTTTATTTAGAACTCTCTAATTATTTACTACCCTGTGGAAAAAACATGGTATAGCCTGCAGCAACCCATCTGAAGAGTATAGACGAACGTATCGAACGAAACCTTAAAAAAAACACTGTTATTAAATGTTCATTAAGCTGCGACAACAATCTTACAAAGAAATCGAATAAAGCAATAATCACCTTTAACGTTATTGAAATAGATGCCAATAAAATTGCATTTGTAACTTTGCCACTTAAAGAACATAAATGACGAAGTTTGAACAGATTTGTCAAAGGAAAATAAACTCTATTGTGATGTGTTAAGAATGAATGTGAATGTAAATAGGTTTGTTATGAGAGTTTCAATACAAAGCAGTAACTAGTGATTTTGAGTTGTACCGATTTGGATTAATGAATTAAATATACTTGTATGCAACGAGCTTATAGCATGGACCTATACCTATTATTATGTTTCACGTACAGTCAGATACAAAAGTATTTATAATCAATCCTACTTCGTGGAAATTAGTCCAAATGTACCTACATAAAAAATATGTTTTTAATAAAATGAATAGCTATATGTTTGCATGAATTGATCAGATTAACAATGTTTATGTATTTTTGCTTATAAAGGAGTTCTTTAAGGCAACAAACTAGGTCCCATACTTATCATTGGATTCTACACTTTTATTGTGTTTTCCAAGTAATTTAAATAACTTTTTCTATTTCTGTATACCATTCAGTATGTTTGGCGACCTCCGTGGTCGAGTGGCATACGCACCGGTTTTCAAGGTGTCGCTAGCTCTGAGGTCCCGGGTTCGATCCCCGGACGGGTCAATGTAGAAACTCACTTTTCTACATTGCCTCGGGTCTGGGTGTTTGTGGTACCTTCGATGTTTCTGAATTCCATAACACAAGTGCTAAATAGCTACTTACTTTGGGTTCAGACTGTTCAGAGCAATGTATGTGATGTTGTCCGCATTTATTTATTAAGTTATTAGTATGTATCGCTATTCATTTGTGTATGCTTATTTAGTTCCAAATTACCTCCAAAAATCTAAGATTAATTAACTAATTTTATCCGCGCATTAACATCGAACCGAAAAATATTTTAGGGCAATTAAAATATGGTCTGTTTCTTACAAAAGGGACAAAAAATAACGCGTGACGCCTCAGGTTGGGGCGGTGCATATCCAAATAATTATATGGCGTTAACGATAATGATTGAAAGGTCTTCAGATCTTCGTCAGATGTACACGAGTAGAGGAGATGCAGTTTGCATTCTGGAGCAGTGTTTTGTTTTTAGGTTTGTTTTGTTTTTTTTTTGGGTATTGCAAGTCTGGAGTAAGTAGTGACTGAATGTACTATATGATTCAATGTATGGAAGATTTTGTCGTGGTACAATGAAGATATTTTTTTTTATTTTATATTTATGTTAGAAATGTAAATTAATGAATGAAGCTAAATTTAATGGTAGTTATTATGTGACGTTTTTATAAGGTAGGTAACCATTGTCAAAGAATAAAGAATTTGTTTATTAGTAATTAAACGTGAAAAAGTTTGTAAAAAATAGTAGATGCTATCTGATACTACTAATATAACTACAATTGTAAATTACGCAATAATATTATATGTTTCTTACAGTATTCGAAAAAAAATATCTACTCATCATGTCAATAACATACACATGATGTCGCAAAACATATTCAAATTTTTATAACAACACATTATTCTAAGTATTTTTTTATCTCACATTTCAATCAATTTGCATAACTCAAACGACTTCCATGCATCTTTACTTTTCGCTTTAAATTACGCAAAAAAACCAGTAGCATTATATGAAACAAGTCTAATAAAACAATCATATGAACATACAGAATTAATCTCGTTGAAAAATCAAAATACACGCAATAATAATTGTGTTGTATCAGCACGTACGACCAGACTATTATACGGTACATAATATTCTAAAACAAGGCACTGTCCACTTTCTGTTCCAAGAAAATACATAGTCGCGCGCGCTTCATTGGAATCGATCGGGCGTAACGATTTCCATCTCTTTCCGACACACACCTCTTACGACAGACGCACAAGTGCGAGCGGCACAGCCATAAATCCACCGATCTATAAGCCACGCCCTCAATCGATCTGATAAATGAAAAACCCGTTTAAGTGCGCGGGCGCAATGATTTCAATCTCGTCATGACTTGATGTTCGTTTCGCGATTACTCGTGCGCTTCGTTGCTTTGTATTTAAAATTATCTTTATTACCCCATCCGTGGGAGTCTTAAATCTCGCATTTAAATGTTTATTACAACATGACTCATAATTATGTACGTTTTAAATGTTCAAACGTGAATCTCTCTGATCCTAGCCAGTGTGAGGTCAATGTTAGTTCGTTGACATGCCTCTAAGAGTATTTTTAGTTTCCTATTTTGACTTCTTAACTTCCAAACTCATTTTTTATTGCACATGGTACCTAATAGACGCTTTGTCGACAGCTCAATATAGGTAATCTTATTAATTCGGCCAGATGTTCATTCTTATAGTTATTATGATAATTTAATTACCTACCTACTTATTATTTTAGAAATTTTCCTGTTGTTATTGTAATGCTTAATGTCTATACTCGTAATTTATATTATTTAATTGCATTTCATGATTTTTCTAACAGTCCTCTACTTCCTTGCGAAAACCTTGTATACGAATAGAATCGAGAAACAAACGGATATGATGAAATATTAACAAACTAGTAATTTTCTTGTTACTTCACCTTTTGTTGGAGGTTCGCTACATTTTCCTTATAAAAAAAATCAATTCATAATATAAAACTAATTTAATGCGTCATTATAACTACAGCAATACATAATTATTACCTACACCCACAAAACACAACAATATTTATAACACTTTACGCTACTCTACGATAGATGTCGCTACGTGCCTTGAATTTCGACAAGCGACGCCCGCGCATCGCTCCCTAACGCCATCTAGTGACAGACCTACCAAACTAACCGCCCTATCTTCGACCAATTTGATTGGAACTTTGATCTTAAGATTTGTTTAAGGCTTCAAGGTTCTTAGTGAACTGGTCATCAATAATTTGATTTTAATAGCAGCTGAAGAGGTTTGATACATTCGTACCGTCTCCACAATTACTTTTACCACGAATGATTACTTGAATGATGTCTGATAATTCGTATGAAGCATGCTCTGCGCCTGATTGCGTTGTTTCTTGTAGCATATTTTATTGATGTTCCCTTTAAAAATATTTATGAGTTCGAGATGTCGTTCTATGTCTATCATCGTGTCTGTTTATTTGTGGCGGGAAATTATTTTTATGGGTGTTTGGAGCCATTTTAATGGGATTATAGATCTAAGAATGTGCTAAATATACCATACTTAGTCTAAGTATTTTGTTTTTTATTAATATGCATATAGCACCAACTTAATAACCATCAATTCATATTATTATCTACTATTTCATAATGTTTTGAAATCCAAAATATATTTGCCCTCAGGCAAGGTGGAGAGACGATTTGCGCAGGAGCTGGATGCGAGAAGCCGAGGATAGAACTAAGTGGCGTGCAATTGGAGAGGCCTATGTCCAGCAGTGGACTGCTATAGGCTGATGATGATGATGATGATGATAATATTCCTTTTTCCCATATTTGTTTAAATTACCTAATGTTTGTTTCCACTAATGGGGTGGATTAACTGAAAGGTTGTTATGCCCAGCCCGTATAAAAGGTCCTTCCCGAAATCAAAACCTTAAAATTTCTTTTTTTTTCAAAAAGCTATCTACGTTTCGATAATATACGGTTCCGATTAGTGTTGAGTTGAAGAAAATACGATTATAATAGTTTTAACTCGTGTTTCAAGCGTACATGGTTAACGTGGCTATTTGCGAATTAGCCGGGCAAAGCGCTGAATTATTAGGTTACGAAAGTTATGGATGCTGGTTTAGATTGAAATCTTAAGTCGTAATCGTGAGATTGAGATGGGCACGATTTTAATATAGTTTGGTAAGAGATTGTTTATAATATTTCATTAAACAAGACTATTGTTTAATGCACGCTTACTTTCGTTTCGAAATTTGGTATTATTTTGTGGGTTTAATGGGATTGCTATTTACAAGTGCATTATTTTCAAACTTTCTTGATGAGCCAAAAATGAACCAATCATTTATAGCTTAGGAATCGTATCTGAGACTTCACACTTGATAGTTGTATATTATTAAGGTATGACAATCTGCTGGTCAGTGGAAACAAGGTATTAGAATTATAACATATTTACTGCCTCGTTGGCCTAGTGGTTCTAAGCGCGTCTGCTACGCTAGAGGTCTTGGGTTCGATTTCCAAGTCGACCAAGGTGTTATTGGGTTTTTCTATGAAATTCTCAGTAGCAGGTCGGAGTTTGGATTTGTGCCCGGTTAGTGGCAATAGGCTCGCCCCCTATTACATGGGACGTAGTATGTTATGTTATGTTATGTTTAACATATTTATAAAGTAATTAGTCTTACTATGTAAGTACTATTGATACTCCAAAATTACAGACCAATAAGTCCTTATTAGGTTTAGAATTGATCAACAATAAATTAAATTAAGATTATATTTGCATACCAATAAAATCTTGGCAGATTAAAAAAATTTATAAAACAGACCCATGTCAATTTAACATGTCAAAAAATCGAAGGCCCAATTACGATTGAACAATAAATAATGCCTAAAGTCGAAAGAGATTAATTTTATTTATGATAAAAAATCGTCTGTCACTGAGGTCAATAGGAGATTAAATTTGATGTTCGGTAGCTGACGGGTGAAGCTACTGGGTGTTACGAATTAAAGAGTTTTATTTATTGTATTTGTGGTCGCAATATCAAAGATTAAAAGGATGCAATTGGTTTTGGATGAAAAAATTGTTTGTGGATCTGTTTGCTTCACAAATTTTAATATTACTTATTTTTAGATAGGAATTGAAGTTACAAAGTAATTACTTGAAAGTGAACTATGAATGGGACATTACTTTCTATCCTGCAGTATCCGAAAACCTTCTACTACCTAGATATTTTTCAAGATTTGTTGGGTTCAGGTCCTTGCTCCATCGGACAGAGCAATTCCAAAATAAAATGACAGTGTTTCTGACCTCCACAAATCATTTATCTACTGGTTAATACAGTGCTAAAACTAATCCCTCTCTACTTGTCTATTCTTAGAATTTTAGCGATAAATAAAGCTGTATTTGGACATTTTAATTTAATGATTGTTATTTACACACATACCTCAATTACAGCCAATGTGATGGATAACAAAATTGATTCAATTGGATACCTACATCAAACAACATTAAAAAGAAATGCAATGCCCGGCAAATTCAGCTGTACTCGCATTGGCATTTACCAGCTGTTTTACTGCAGCCTATTTCATTATATACCTCAGGCTTTAAAACAAAAAGCAGGTACTTAACATAAATTTATTACTCCTTGAAAAGTCCATCAATTTAAACATTTTAAATAGGACCTCCATAGTCCATTGCTTATCGGGTTTTCTAATTTAACTTATTAAAGGAACAATTAAGTTAGTGACTTATAAATAGACAGGCAGTCTCACACTCATGCGACGTTTAAAACTATATTTAGTACTGTTGTGGGTTTGTTTGTTTGTTTTTACGTTCAATATTTATTAGTTTATTAATATAATGTAGAGATATAAATGCCTCGTTGGCCTAGTGGTTCTAAGCGCGTCTGCTACGCTAGAGGTCTTGGGTTCGATTCCCAAGTCGACCAAGGTGTTATTGGGTTTTTCTATGAAATTCTCAGTAGCAGGTCGGAGTTTGGATTTGTGCCCGGTTAGTGTCAATAGGCCCGGTATTACATGAGACCTAAACATACCGGCGAACTGTGGCTGTACATTGGTACACCTCTGCCTAACCCTTCGGGGATACAGGCGTGATGGTATGTTATGTTATGTAGAGATATGTGAGAAGAGAAAAGTTGTACAAAAAATACCCAAAAAATTATCAAATGCACAAAGACTACATAATAAACCTTTAAAATAAATAAATTACTTTCCGAATTTGTTTGTGAACAATTACTTTTCCTATGCATAATATGCTTGTTGCTTAGGATAGATAAAATAGTGAAACACTGCAGAGCCAGCAAGATCAAAATAATATGTTTCTTTTCTTTCTTTGAACCAACAAAACTAAGGCATCTCGATAAAGATGACTTCTCTATTAAGACATCAATGATAATAAATGATCTGTTAAAAGTAAAAAAAAAAACCACATTACGCAATAATACAAAACCGCAAGCACAACCGAAGCATATCACTAGTCAACAATAAAACTAACAATTAACACTGTCAACAGGAAGCGGTGTTATGGACCAATTTCCTCTCGCTCGGTCCTTTGTACCTACGTCGTTACCATACAATGGTGCACCAGATTGCGGCACTGACGGGTTCATCCCTGTAATGTATCGATTTGAATATTTTGACGGTTCATTTACGGGTTAAGATTGTATCTCTATTGGTTGTAAATTGGTTGCGTAATAAGGTGGGTCAGGATTTGTAAGTTCATTAATTGACAACTCTTGAAAGCTTCTTAAGGTTAAGCTTTTTTTTTGGTTATGTTAAAAGAAAAACTAATGACACAATTTTCCTATAGACAGCACTAGACAGCTATAGGCTGAGTTACTTAATTAAAGCCTAGGTAATAGAAATTGATTTAAAATCTAAAAACATTTATTCTTATTTTGAGGTTACATTTAATTTATTATGGACAAGCAACACACTCTTAAGTCTTTCAGCGGGTCTGTTTTATCCGATTCGCAGGTACACGTAACTGCCAAAGGACATATTAAACGACCATTTGTCCCATTTATCAACTATACCAGTACCACCATGTTTATCTGATGGTTTACATAATCACCACTAATTCCACCCACTTTACATCAATCCAAAACGACGCGCCAAAGAGTAAGAAACAGTAAAAACTATAGAGTGCACGTATCGCTCAAGAATTTCGAACGAAAGCAAAGTTTTGGCTGTATGTAGTACATTCGTGTACTGCTTTAAGTTATATTCCGTGCAACGACTGTCGTTTATTCGAATATATAGATGGTTCCGATATTATTAGGGTAATATTAGGTTTTGATATAGTTTCACTAAAGCGGTGCGTCCTTTTTTGATACTATTATTACGACAAATCTATTTCATACAAGTGCTCACGGTTCATACACTGATATGCACACTCTGTAGTGATTTCTATCCTCTAAGGACGCGGCAAAGAGTAAGGCATGACAATTGACATAAAACTTGATGGACTAAGCTATCCCAATAATTAAAGGAACAGGAAGGAGTAAAATAAGAACATTAAGCCATAACAATCAATTGAAAGACATAATGTAAATTAAAATAGTCGTTAAATAGCATCTTACTTACATTGAACCAATATAAGTAAAATTTTATTTTGTCTTGGTTATTGTTGAATGGAAGAAGCAATGTGTAGAACAATCACATAATGTTATTTAGGTATACTTTTTCTTTGGTTGTTAAATTGTCTTTCCATAGATACCATCATTTCATTTCATGCGACCATATTTTTTTTTAATTCTGTTTTCTGATGTAACACAAAATATTTTTGGTTTCATAGGTTTACGCGAAAGTTAGACATTGAAATAAAACTACTTTTTTTTTTTACGGATTTTTGACTAAACGTTAACAAAGTCTGCCCGTGACCATGATACCTGCAAAGGTGTCGTAACGTCGGGATCTAAAATCAAAATAAACCGCGACAAAATCCGTAAAAAAAGTAGTTTTATTTCAACAAAATATTTTATTGAAAAAAAAAACCAATCTTTTTTATGTATGGTTTTAATTCATGTTGCTTTACATAACACCTTGTTAATTTCTCAAATCATCCTAAAACTATCTTTTTAAAACAATTCCACCAATCATACAACCAACCTACCAGACACAAACACGTGACAAAACAAAACCGTTTAAATTCCTTGATCGAAGCAACAGTGGAGCTGATGATAAACTTCCCCGCGTGGGCAGTGCAGCATCGGATTATGTTAACGAGATTAGATTGCTCTTAATGGCTGTGAGACGACCAAGGCGTCGATTGTTATAATTAATGAGTCATGCTCTTATCAGGTCACGAGTTGATATGGGCTTTTGTTTTTGCTGGATGGAATGAAAAAGGCAATAATAATGGAAGTTTTCAATCGAAGTTTTCAATAAATATTAGGCTAAAAATTGAAGTGTCTCTGTTTTTCTCTGGAAAGGAGAAATTTAAACGTTTTTGTATTAAATTGGGCGATACCTATATCCTTATGATTTATAGTATAATACAATTACTCTGTCACTACAACTAATTATATATATATATATATATTAAAACATACCAAGACTACTAAGTCTTGGTATGTTTCATAAACTTATACTTTTTAGTTGTACTTTGTGAAACTTTAAGTAGCTTTAAAATAAAAACGCCCTAAACCATTTGCGACAAAATAGAAAAACTGTTTTTGTAAATAAAATCCTTGCAAAGCAGTTGTATAAAATATAGAATAATGACCATACAAATAGCTATATTTTACTATCAATATGGTCCATATCTACGCTTTAAGCTTTTTTTATGTAACATAGTCAAATCTATGTCATAGTTAAGCAACAACATAGTTTCTCAAACATAATCTCAACATACCAGTATATCCATTCTTTAATCGCAACATTTACAGAGTCTGTAATTATGTCTGCAGAGCAAAAAGAAACTAAATGATTCCATATAATTAAGGAAATTAACACATTTTTTAACAAATTAATCGAATTCCTACCGAAGGTCTTCCCCTCGTGTTAATTGCGTTCATCTGCCCATTCCTGCACTAATTGTTGTATCCGAGATATTTTTATTTTATTAATACTTTTAGTGTAGTCTATATCTGGTCGATTCTATTTCCTACTGAGTTACGAAGGCCTGTGTTGTGTTGTGAGAGGCATTCATCAACTGTTTGGAGAAACCGAAAAATGCTCTACAAACACTGATATTACCTACAGGGTGTTACCGAAAGGGTATATCTATCCAAAAGGGTTGAAAAGGACACATGGTATAGGGTCAGTTTACAAAATTTCAACTCGAATAAAATTCATCTAAATAATTAATATCCAATTTATCGTATAATTTTTTTAACACCACATTTAGCTGAAATTTTGTGAACTTACTTTATACCATAAGTACTCTTCACCCCCTTTTAGGTTTACACACCTTTCGGTAACACTCTGTGCGTTTATTACTAAAACCCAGAATAAAAAAAAAACACTATTTTAGCTGACTTACATAGATGTTACATACCACATGCTCAACAGCCTTCTAACCCAACAAAGAACGAATTCAATCTCACAATAAGACAGTCTGTCAAATAACAAAAGACATTCTAATAGAATGAAATTAAACAATTAATTACAAACAACAATGTTATAATATCTGAATCAACAAATAGGATGAAATGATCTGTCATCCACACATCCAAAAGATGTATGGTGATGGATGATATTAATAAAGTTATAAAAAGATAGAAAGATCGACGTAGTGTGGAGACAAATTGTGACGCTTGAATATAAACATGAAACAGTGATGATTTTTGTATGAATTAACATGTAGTACACGGAAAATTTAGAGATAAGAAACGAATATTAAAATGAGCTAGGCTTAGGAAGTATTTCATGAAATTATCGAAATTATTTTGTGTAACTGATCTCGTCGTGGGATACTCAACCCCAATTACCTGTCCGGTAGTTGTGGTGTAGTATACGGGTATGCGACCCCGGCTTCCCTAGCTATTACTGTCCTATCCCTTACCCTCCTGGGCGGTAATATCCTACATTTCCTATTCCTCACTCTAACTTACCAATCTTCCTGTTCACACCACCTATCCTTCCCTTTCCCTATCCCTACCCTCTCCGCCAATCCAACGTATGCCGCGCGGATGGATGCATGGCTAGGGGCAAGCCTAGTCGTTAGCGTGCCACACTGCCCTGGGACCGGGCGACCCAGAATTAGGCGAGCCTTACCCTGGCATGCGGGGCTCTGCTGGGGTGGACAAACCTTTCCCTTGCTATTCGTGGGAACGCAATGGATAATCGGAGAAATAATTTAATTAACCAAAATGGCGGCGATGTGGTTCGCCACCCATCACGTCTCGTTTCTCGCGGGGGCGAAAAGCGGCCCACGGAGAGCCGCTTTGCTACGCTGAATGTAAGAGGAGGAATGGATGGTAAGGTAGACGAAGTATGTCAGATGATGGATGAACGATGCATAGATGTTCTGTGCGTGAACGAAACCAAGAGGAAAGGATGTGACATCACGGTTCATGGTCCCTACACGGCATACTGGTCGGGAGTCCCCCAAACCAGCCGAGGCTGTCAGGGAGTTGGTGTGATTCTTTCCTCTCGAATAGTTGAATGTGTGATGGAGCATGAATGTGTAAGCCCAAGACTCCTCTGGATTAGGTTAAAAGTTGGGCTCACTCGCTTGTTTATCCTTGGGGTCTATGCACCAACGGATCTGCGAGGAGGTGGGTCATTAAAAGACCAACAAAAGAGGGAGGAATTTTGGGATAGCATGCGAGAGGTCTTGAATAAATGCGGAGAAAATGAACGGATCGTGATGTTAGGGGACTTTAATGGGTGGGTTGGAGTAAAGCGTGATGGGTATGAAGGAGTTCTGGGTACGTTTGGGGACGAGAGAGTGAATGACAATGGGAGAAGCCTGCTTGAAGTATGCTTGGAAAGGAATCTTTGCGTGGCCAACACAATGTTTGACCACAAAAAGATCCATTTGTATACAAGAGAGGAGGGTGAGTCTAGAAGTATGATTGACTTTGTAATTGTGGATGAAAGACTGAGGAAGAAAGTACTAGACACTCGGGCATATCGCGGTGCAGGCCTCGACACAGACCACTGCCTGGTCATAGCCCGAATGCGGGGCCTCTTTAAACTGTGGCGACACCGAGGAGCCGAGGCTACGAGTGTTTTGGAAAGAATAAAAGTGGAAAATCTACAAGAAAAAGAAAAGAAAGACGAGTATGTAGAGAAACTGAAAGAAAGTTTTAAAGGCATAGAAGAGGTAAGTGTGATTGAAGATCTGTGGGAGAGATTTAAGAAAGAGATTGTGAATGCTGCTACTGAAGTATGTGGAGTAGTTAAAAGAAGAAAAGGAAGAAAGAACTATAATGCGTGGATGGATAAAGATGTACAAAGGGCTGTGCAAGAAAAGAAGAAAGCGTGGTTGGATTGGTTAGCAACAAAAGCTAACCAAAAAGTTCAAAGGGCAACGGATGACGAAATAAAGGAAGCAAGAGCGAAGTATAAAAGATTGAAATCAGCAACGAAAGAAGTTGTGTCTAGAAAGAAAGAAGAACGAAAGGATGATTTTGATAGGAGGCTCACTGAAGATTTCCAGTCAAACATTATGTTTTTCTGGAAATCCATCAAAACAGCCAGAGGAAAAACTTCTACCTCGGAGCTGAGTACAATCAGGAGTCAAGATGGGAACATTATAAAAGGAAAAGAATGTGTGTTACAGAGATGGAAAGAGTATTTTGAAAGTTTGTTTGAAAGAGAGGAAGTGCAGGTACAACGTCCGGCACCTTCCATGGAATATAATATAAATGGTGATGAAAGTGAGATAAGAATGGATGAAATAGTGAAAGCGTTGAAAAGTATGAGATTAGGTAAGGCTGCGGGGTATGACAGGATTACCGTGGAGATGCTGAGGGCTGGACAGGGCATAGTGGCTAGCGAGCTGTACCGCCTTTTCAATTTATGCTGGCGCAATGGGCAAGTGCCGGGAGACTGGTGCAAAGCCGTTATCGTGCCATTGTATAAAGGGAAAGGGTCACGACAGGACTGCTTAAATTACCGCGGCATAAGCCTTCTCAGCGTCGTCGGTAAATTGTATGCGAAAGTTTTGATTGAAAGGGTTGTGAATGAAACAGACGAAAAAGTATGGGATGCACAAGCGGGATTTAGAAAGGGAATGGGATGTACGGATCAGGTCTTTTCCTTGCGGTGCATAGCCGAAAAGTGTTTGGCTAAAAACAAGAAGGTCTATTGCGCGTTCGTGGATCTAGAAAAGGCCTATGATAGAGTGGTGAGGAATGAACTGTGGTCAGCATTGTCCGTAAACGGTGTGAGCAGTGTCCTCATACGAGCATTGCAATCTCTTTATAGGGATTCTAGTGCTTGTGTAAGGATAAACGGGGCATACACTGAATGGTTTAATATCGAAAAAGGTGTTAGACAGGGATGTGTAGCGTCACCGTGGCTGTTTAATCTGTTCATGAACAATTGCTTGACAGATTTAAAAGAGAATGAAAGTGGGTTGAGAATGAATGAGTTACTCGTCAAATGTTTTCTCTATGCTGACGACCAAGTTTTACTTGCGTCTTCAGCCGAGGAGTTGCAGGAGATGGTAACTGCTATGAGTGAAACTTTTGTTAGAAAGGGAATGAAGATGAATGTAAAGAAGACGAAAGTGATGGTGTTTGAAAGAGATGAGGCAGTGGCAGACTGCAATATTGTGATTGGAGATGAACAAATTGAACAGGTGAATGAGTTTGTGTATCTGGGTTCAAAGTTTACAAGAGATGGAAAGTGTGAGAATGATATTGAAAGAAGAGTGAATGCAGGAAACATGGTGAATGGAGCTTTGCACTCCTTTATGAACAGTCGGAAGGTGTCTAACAAGGCTCGTTTGGCTGTGCATGGGGGGGTGTTGGTCCCGACACTCATGTACGGAAGTGAAAGTTGGGTATGGCAGAAGAAACATGAAAGCAGAATAAATGCAGTTGAGATGAGAGCGTTAAGAAGTATGATAGGAGTTAAACTGAGTGACAGGATAAGAAATAGTGAGATAAGGAAACGTTGTGGTCTGAAAGAAGATGTAGTGACAAAAATTGAGAAAGGTATGCTGAGATGGTTTGGCCATGTTGAGAGAATGAATGGAGAACGATTGACGAAAAAAGTGTATAAGGCGAGTGTGAATGAAAGTGTTGGAAGGGGTAGACCTAGGCGGACGTTTCGAGACCAAATCGGAGACGTCTTGAAAAAAGGCCAGGTCAAGAGTACCCTAAACCGAAGAGCATGTATGAAGGTAATAATGAAAGTGGACGAAGCGAAACAAGTATGTAAGGATCGTAGCAAGTGGAAAGAAGTGGTCTCTGCCTACCCCTACGGGAAACAGGCGTGATTATATGTATGTATGTATGTAACTGATGAATTTGCTATAACTAGTTTTTATTGCCTCGTTGGCCTAGTGGTTCTAAGCGCGACTGCTACGCTAGAGGTCTTGGGTTCGATTCCCAAGTCGACCAAGGTGTTATTGGGTTTTTCTATGAAATTCTCAGTAGCAGGTTGGAGTTTGGATTTGGGCCCGGTTAGTGGCAATAGGCTGGCCCCCTATTACATGGGACCTAAACATACCGGCGAACTGTGGGTGTACATTGGTACACCTCTGCCTAACCCTTCGGGGATACAGGCGTGATGGTATGTTATGTTATGTAGTTTTTAATGAAGATTGAAACAATGCAAAACAAACTGAACTGAAACATGTAAATCTATGTTGTTCCTTTTACTAAATATATGTACTACCTTATTTTTTAAGTTCATAGAAAAATTTAGAATTGATGATAAAATATATTTTTATTCTTTCTCATTAAATTAATTTTCATTTACATTAACAAGTTTAAGAAAAACTTTTATGCAAAAATTTGCAGAAATTCTTGTTACTGAATTCGTTTGGGAAACATGTTTATTCTCAGCAAGTGTGACATAAAAGCTGATAATGATGATGTTGTTCAATATTTTTTGCTGCTAGTATATTACCTTCATACCACACTTTAGTTATTTTATCTACAAACCTACTCTATACTATAAAAGAGAGTATTAAATACGAAAATTCTTAAAGGATTAGAGGCGGTGACAGATTCGTTTCCACAATAAAGGTGACTACTCACAATTGATTTATGATTTCCAGGCGAATAAAGGCTCGTGTGCAATAGCTTTATTTCTTTATTTCTTTATTTTGTTTATGAATGGAGATGTGGAGTCATTGGTTTGGATATACGTCTATATTGTGATTTCGATGGGTTTAAAGCCGTTTATATAGGGTTCCGGTGCTAAGTTACAGATGAGCTTCTCAGTACGTAGGTGTTTCGGAGGAACTTGGAGTCTGATTGTAGACTGTACTTACGACTTATATTTTTATAAATATTTTTCTCGTGGTGCTAGGTATTGCTAAAGATGAGAAGGTTCGAAAGACTCATATCTTTGTAAAGCGCCAGGTTCTCATGAAGGCTAAAAAATGTGTGGTATCATGATAGTTTTAATTCTCTACAATATTTTGAAAAAAAAATGGAAAAAAGGAGAAAATATGTATACCTCGAAAACCAATAAAAATTGGTCGGATTTTAAATCCAATAATCTCAAAAAGCTTGTTTTAAAAAAGTTAGACTTTTTTTTCATGGATCTCAAAAAGCCAATTTATTCACTTAATGGTATATTAACACCGACGTCAATGGATATGCCTTAGATCCGAAAATGTCTTGAATTTTGTCCCCAGACTTATTTTCCAGATAAGAAACTTTTGAAATAAAAATCAATAACATGACGAAGAACAATCATTGAAAATCCACAAATACTCATATTCTTTAATCTACAAATATAAGTAAATGTAGGCAGCGTTCGCATTACTGTGACCATATTGTTAACTGGTCCACAATGCCCTCTGAATCAAAGCATATAGTTGAGAGCAAAAATATCGCCTGGATACCACCGAGATGATGTATGGGGAATGAATAGGGCTGGTCAAACTAATATATTTATTAAGTAGTTTAAATGTTTATTGTCTTAAGGTGACGTCATTAGATAATTATGGAAAGAGTTTAAGAAGGTATTTGCCCAAATATGGGACAGATTATGCTACAAAAAAAAATGCTTGTAGGTGTGTTTTTGGAGAGTTTGAAAAAAAAAAATAACTGTGTCAAAAAAGGAAGAGTTATAGAATATGAATCATTTTTGCAAACAATAAGGTAGGTAGGTAATATTGTAGCCTGCTAGTTTTATTATGATCAAATTCATCTCAAATATAGAGCGAGAATTATAGTCATGATCATGATCATTTTCTTCGTGCATATGATTAAGATTTCTTGATTTGACTGGTGAAAAATATAGGTATAATACTTAAAAGTAGACAGGAAAACATTAAGAGTGCTTCAGGAAGTGAAACATTTTTTTTAAGTTCAAGTAAACTTTTACAACGGTAAATTCTACAATGTCATTGATTTGAGATCAACCATATTGAATATAATCGATATAAAAGTTTATAAGCTGTTAATTTATGTCGGTGACAATCCTGCGCACTGCGTAGGCGAGTACACGCCGAGACACCACCGATGTGAATGGTCGCCTTTACATGTAGGGGTTGAACACATTTTGTACATCAAATAAAATAAAGTATGATTCATACCTAAATTAAAAGAAACTACAATTTGTTTTGATTGTTTTAGTTAGTAGGTATACGCAAGGAAACACATTAAAATAATTTTTTTGTCAAAAATAATAAAACACGACTTTATGTGATATCCATTTTTTTTCCAGATCACGACAATTCCATTAAATAGGTACTTAAAATGTCATCATTTTCAATGACGTTTTGTAGAGGTAAAATTATATGGATAAATAATGTCAAAGTTCATAAACACACATATTAAACAATAATACATAATAAAGAAAATTCAGATAATTATAATAAATATACCTATGCTAGAAGAACGAACAATCAAAAGTTACTTTCCTTAACAAAATGTTGCCAACCACTATCTCCTTGCAAGAAAGTCATAAAGAAATCATAAATTACATTACAATACAAACAGGGACGATATGCACTAATTTCAATGGTGTGGGATTCAATTTTATATGAATTAAAAGTCGCCACAGCTCAACCCTTTTTACGTATTGTCTGGTGTTGAGAAAATAATAGCTTTTTGTATGACATCACTTTACTTGTGGATTTCGATAGTGAAAATTTAAAGTGATAAGTAATTATCCAATGACTTTTGATAAAAAAAAAAAAACTGCTTGTAGTCTTTCGAAATGCAAGGTAAAGTAAGTAAAAGACTACCAATATTGACGACTTCTCCATTCGCGGGTCTGCTGGCAGAAATTTCTAAAGAAATAAGCAGCACCTTTGTACATCATTTATATATTTTGTAAAATTTACTAAACTATTGTGTGTGTACATAAATTATTAAATAAATTAATAAATAAAAATGGCAATATGTCATGTGATAATGAATCATGAAATAGGAAATCATTTTCGAATTTAAAAAGCTTCAGTTCTACTACAGTTATAACTGCTAATAGTCAAATATTTTGGATCATGAAAAAAAATCACCAAATATATGATTTAGATATTTTTTTTTTTTAATATTCTAGCAGTTTATTTCAGAAATTAAACTTAAAATATTTACAATAATACAAAAACTAAGCCTACACAAGAAATGAAAAGAATTATAAACTAAATAAAACTAAGAACTAAAACAAGGCATCAAAAAATTCATCCACATCGCTGTCGACTGGGAGTGTGCCCAAAAGGCTGGCAGCATTGCCACGTTGTATGGCAATGCTTATTCGCTGACCTAGGTAGAAGCCAGCCGTTGGGTCACGCGAAGTGTCAACCAGGCAAATTAGATATTTAATTCCTTGTTAAGGTTAAGTATTCATCAACTATACTACTTCGACTATTTATAAGAATTAATTATTATCATCGCAAATGGTCGCACATAGACCTCTTTTAAACATAACCTTTTTCGACTTAACTCATTTCTCGAGAAACCTTAGTACCACCAGAATCATACAAAACACCAACTTTGAATTGAAATGTGTTTTTGTTTGCCATGAGATTTGACGGGCATTGTATCAAGCGTCTTAACACTTGATTTATTATACGAAATTATATGAATTTATATAAACTATTAATTAAGGAACTGTGAATGTAAATATGTCTTCGAGTTTTCAATCTTGTATTATGAGGTTTTTGAATCAATGGGATGCAAGGACATTGTGGTTATAAGGTTATGAGATTCCATTTTTTTTCTTTGATGTCGACTACACTCAATTCTTTTTTTTTATTACAGTTGCCTAGTATTTAGCCTTATTGATATTGTAAAGCTTTCAGTTATTTAAGTGTTAATAATAATAGATTTTATGTACCTAATACTTCATGCACTGTAAGCTACCAGTGATTACTTTACTATGTACCAAAAGGTACACATAGGAGGACTTATTATTAACAAAGCACAACATTAGATTACTTTTTCAATGATTTAAGTAAATGTATCAAGATTATTATTTTTCCTTTTTTGTAACTACATAACATTACTATCACTATTTATAAAATTGCCTCATTGACTACCAACGTAACTATTCAAACTAAAATTATGTATAAAAACTTTTTGAAGACAGTTACTCAACTTCAATACTCTTTACAACACATAACATAACATACCATCACGCCTGTATCCCCGAAGGGTTAGGCAGAGGTGTACCAATGTACACCCACAGTTCGCCGGTATGTTTAGGTCCCATGTAAAAGGGGGCGAGCCTATTGCCACTACCCGGGCACAAAATCCAAACTCCGACCTGCTACTGAGAATTTCATAGAAAAACCCAATATCATCTTGGTCGACTTGGGAATCGAACCCGAGACCTCTAGCGTAGCAGTCACGCTTAGCGCCACTAGGCCAACGAGGCAGTCACTCTTTACAAAGCCTCATAAATTACCTTTGTTTCTCTTGGTGTCGAAATCACGGCTAACGTCTCTTTATAATAAGCCGTTACGACACTACTTCTTAATTTACCCTTTTTAAACTTATTATACGTTTTCCTATTATATCGCTCGGCCTATTGTCCCTTGAAGCCTTACAAACTGTCATGTAATAATATTTATGGAGACGAAAGAATTGAAAGTTGAAATATGTCTTGCGTGACGTCTTTTTATTGCCCTTTATATAAGCTACCTATTAAGGTCTGCTTATTTAGTTAAGTGGTTAAGTATCAAATGAAATAACAACGTGTGCCACTAGGCCAACGAGGCAGTTACAACGAGAGTGAAAGAAGATTTATTTGTGACCTAAAATATTTACAATAATATAATATTTACCTTGTATAGTCTTTCTTTTGTTTTACACGAACTGCTCGAGCAGTTGGTCAGTGATCACCGCACACGGACTGCGCGAGCTGTCAACCGCTCTCGCGCGCCATGTGTGCCTCCTGTCACTTGTTTTTTGAAAACAGTCGAAAGAAAAGCAGCTGAATTGCTTCCAGCAGTCCGTGTGTGTTATGTGGTCGTAGAAGTCTATTGTTTACCATGTATTCGTAACTTAAAGCAGTCAATACCGACTCCTCCACGCAGTCCGTGTGTTCCATTTAGTTTTCAGAACAGTATTAACTAGGAGTCATAGAAGTAATTATAAACAATGCATTAATATATTTTGTATACATCTTAATACTTAGAACCAAATCTAAAAACAAAACATGGGGTGTCGCCACTAATGTCATTGACACGATATTGCGTGAACGGATGTCAAACGTATTTAATAATTAAGACTGTTTTGCTATCAACATTCATTAACCCAACCACCGTCCAGCACACTTCAGAATTTCAACTCTGTCTTTACACCTTAAGGTTGAAAATTGCTTGGGAGAGTTATGGCGGTTGTTACGTTTTGTTATGTTTAGGGTATTGATGACTAAAGTCAGTCATATGAATATGGGATCATGCAGTCAATTACGTGCGACGCGATCATCGCACGGATAGTATTAGTACTAATTGCTTGTTTTTTAGTTAGTACGTTCAAACAATGTCGTAATGTTTAATTTTCATTTGACGTTAATTGATGGTGGCCTATTCGATGGTATTTAGATCTAATGGCTAATTATTATGGCTGTTGATGGTTCTGTGAGACTGTAGAGTGGTAATGTTTTTGCATTGTATAATAGGATTCAGAACTTATGTGCTGCTTTAAATATGATTTTTGTCGAGTTGATAAAGTAGGTGCAAATAATGTTGTGTACCTACTTAATTTTACTTTATTTCCGTAAATCTTGCCAAATTCCTTATTTTGCGACATTAAAAGCTCAAAATACACGTAAACACTGACTTTATCTTTGACAGCTATTAATAACTTCATAAATAATTTGACGCACCTGCTGATAAGTTAATCCCGATCGAACTGTTGCTATCTCACTCTAGCATTACCATCAATCGATATGTTTGTCCTGCTTTACCGGATGAACGGAGCTGTCAAAACGTCAAATAAAATTAAGCTGAAGACGACCAAAGATTAGAAATCAGACATGCCATTCATGTTTCTTCCTCAGTTGGTAATACAGATTTAAATAATTCCTATAGGTAGCAAAATACTAATGACATAAATAAATAAATACAAATTGTATTCAAGGTCTTTAAAATAACTTTTTGTTTCTTACTCTATTGACGGATACATATACCATAATAATTGCCTTTATGTGCGATAGATAGATAGAATCTAAATCTACAGCACAGAACTGTACAAAGTGTTCCTCTGAAATCTGATCTTCTTTATAATAAACTAGCTGATCCCCGCGACTTCGTCCGCGTTAATTTCTGTTATTATGACCACGATTAAGAAGTTAAAAAAAAAAGTATTTCTGCGTAAATGATAATTATATATAATTAGTATAGATTATGTTGATAAAACTCTGTAGCAAATAATTGGCAATAATGCATTAATTTCGACCAAATGATTACCTTAAAAAAGGTTATAGTGAGTCAATTTTAAAAGATAGACATATACTGTCGCAGACATTTTTTTAGATCATTCAAAGCGGAACAATTCTTTCATACATATATTTTGGGTAACTCGAACCGTTTACGCAGCGCACGCAACGGAAGCTTTCAAGTATGAATATTTTCCCCCGTTTTTGTGACATTTTTCACTGCTGCTTCGCTCCTATTGGTCGCAGCGTGATGTTATATATCCTAAAGCCTTCCTCGATAAATGGACTATCTAACACAAAAAGATTTTTTTTAATTCTAACCAGTACTTCCTGAGATTAGCGCGTTCAACCAAACAAACAAACAAACAAACAAACAAACTCTTCAGCTTTATAATATTAGTATAGATAATAAATGCGGACAACATTACATACAATGCTCTGAACCTAAAGTAAGTAGCTGAAGCACTTGTGTTGTGTAATTCAGAAACAACGAAGGTACCACAAACACCCAGACCCGGGACAATGTAGAAAAGTTGGTTTCTACATTGACCCGTCCGGGGATCGAACCCGGAACCTCAGAGCTAGCAACACCTTGAAACCGGTGCATACGCCACTCGACCACGGAGGTCGTCAAATTATTTTATTAAAACCACGCAACATGCACAAAATTGGGATTAAACCATTTAGACTGTTCGTTAAACTTACTCTTTGGCGATACCGATCGAAAAATCATCCAGTAATTAATTAAGACGCCAAGAAATTTGATGACAAACTTGATATCTAGGGGAATCGTTTAACGGTCAATTAATTTTACTTTACCGGTAATTTTGTTTCGGTATACACTGAATTTATTTTGAAAATGTCAGTTGCAATTTTGTTACCAGAAAATTTTGGGTGCGAATTTAATTAATGCTTGTGTTTATAGACAGATAGATTAACAGTTATTTTAATGTTTTTGATATAATATTTTTTGTTATATTGGTAAACATACAGGGTGTTAAGAAAACCCTGTCCGATCCGTGAAGGTGTTGTTAGGTATCGATATCTGATTACAAAAATGTGAAAAAAAAAAGAAAAAAAATTATAACCTAAAAAAAATTTTTTTTTTTTCAAAAGTCGAGACAGAGAGTCGGCGTCATCACAGATGCTACCTAATTACCTAACAAAAGGCCCCCAAAAATACCAACAAAATTGGTGTTGTAGTTTTTGTTTTAATCTCAAATTTAGGGAATTTCGGGGCGAAAAATGGTTGTTTCAAAATTCATTATTATTGTTTCTATCATGAATTTTCCAAATTTGATATTTTATTTGGGCATGTGATTGTGAACCCTATATCACCCTTTCGGGTCGGACAGGGTTTTCTTACCACCCTGTATACACGACAAGAGGTAAGTAAATAGAAAAATAATAGAAGGGTTAAGTTTTAGGTTCAAAATTAATTGGCATGCACTTATTTACTACTGAAAACTGCATAGTAAAGTCCTTTAAAAAATATCTTCTTCAAATCTTTCTTTATTTTTCAAAGGATTCCACAATCATCATAAAGCATTTAACTTTTTCGTTTCCAAATATCAAATGGCGAATAATAAAAACTTTTATTAAAACCCGTTGCGACAAATCGCCGGTCGTTGCGATTAGTCGTCTCATTTTTACGACATATCTGTCAGAGTTCGTTCGATGCCAATCTAACTTTGTCGAGACGAAGTAACACATTTATAGCATTTACATGCGTTGTAGTCATTGTACGAAATATGACAATGTATACAATGTCAGTCTATTGGTTGGTTCGAAATTAATTCGTTCGTTCGAATATATTATGTTCTTTTTCGAAAGTTACCTGGCAGTGAGGAAGGTACTAAATTACACACGGAAAGTTCTTATTAAATGCATTCTCTTATTTTAGAACTTATATTAACTGTCTAAGTATGTTATGTTTGAGCTTCATTCAAATAAGTAACAATTTTGTTTGACCTCATTTCATCTTCTAATACTAAAATGTCGTTTCGCCAAAAATTTTATACAAATATATCAATTTTTCATTCTCAAACTACATTACGTATGAAATTTGACGTTTTTATAAACTCCCGAAATCTTCATCTCCCCGCGACACAGTACAGATACAACTTATTTTAAGTTTTTAATGAAATATCCTTTGGCGGGGTTGATCTCAAGCAAAAGAATAATTCAGTGACTTTCGCAAATTTTCCTCAGCTTAATAAACCAATGCAGTTGATGTGGAATTATGAGATTCTTATATGAGCTAATTATAGTATAATGGGGTTTATGTGTTCTTCATATTGAGTGCTAATAAATGAAGTTTTCACTTAATGGTTTTTGCGAAGGTTTCTGTAAATAGTTGGTTTGGATCTAAGCGTTGGATATAGAGAAATAAGGTTAGGATATCTTTAATGTTTTGACACTACACTATCAAGAACCTTAATTGTCTTATTTGATACCATTTAATACTATCAATAAACATTTGAAATAATGAAGTTTAATACAATATTATACACTTCTCATCAAAAAAATCGAAACACCTCGCAGTTTATGATTTGATAAGGATTATCAGAAAAATGTGTATATTTAGGAATAAATGTAAAATGTCATTTAATAGTGAGTAGTATGACGTTTTTAAATCCTAATGTTAATGTTCTAAATTCAAATTAAGTCTTCATAGGTTTCGTATTTTGTATAATGAGTATTTTTTACCCTGTATGGAATATGAAGGAAATGGGTAAAACAACACGCGTAAATGAAAAAAAAATGTAAGAAACGTTTATTTAATAACTTGTATTCCCTCCGCGAGCTCTTATTACTGCTTCCATACGGTTCTTCATCGATCGGATGAGAGTCACACGATCACATGTTGTGGTATATTATCCCATTCCTCTTGGATTGCATTTTGCAGCTGGCTAAGTGTTTCTGGGGCTGGATCTCTTGCTCGAATTCGTCTCTTTAATTCATCCCATAGATGTTCAATGGGATTCATGTCCGGGCTTCTTGCTGGCCATACCATAATGGAGATACCGACTTCGGTAAGATAATCTCGTACGACGCCCGCGGTGTGAGCTCTAGCATTGTCGTGCATGAATATGAAGTCGTTGCCAATAAAATGTGCATAGGGCATCACATGAGGTTCAAGACACTGTTCGATGTACCGATGAGAGTTTAGTGCAGGCAGCCGTGGCCCAGACACAAAGGCAAGTTCTGTCTTACCGTCGGCGCTGATTCCTCCCCAAACCGTCCACGAACCGCCACCATAGCTGACCTTTTCTTCAATGCAGCATTGTGCAAAGCGTTCTCCATCTCTTCTGTAGACCTTGTTCCTTCCGTCGTTACCATACAGCATAATTTTACACTCATCAGAAAACAGTACTTTGCTCCACTGAAGGTATGACCAAGTTAGGTGCTCGCGTGCAAAGTTAAGGCGCGCTCTTCGATGGTCTGCAGTTAATTTCGGCCCATTCGCTGGCTTATGCGGTGCCAATCCGCGTTCCTTCAACCTTCTTCTTATTGTAGAGTCACTTACAGCTACTCTTCGTACAACGCGAAGCTGCTGCTGCAGTTGAAAAGCGTTAAGGCGTCGATTTCGTAAAGAAGTTGTTACAATAAATCGATCATCTCGCTCAGAAGTGACCCGATTCCTGCCAGATCCTGAACGGCGCGTGAACGAACCAGTCTCCCGATAGCGTTTGTAGACTCTATGAACAGATGATAAGCTTAGATGCAATCTTGCAACCACAACACGCTGACTAAGTCCAGAATCCAGAAATGCCACCACTTGGGCGGCTTCTGCGGGCGAAGTATCCATACGTTTTAGAAAAAAAAGTTTTTTCTGACGTCCCAAAGTCACAGTAAATGAAATTAGAAACAAAAAGTTTAAAGACAAGCGCTAATTTTTAGTTTTTAAACGAGAAACGTACTCCAACCTTAAATACACATTTGTCTCAAAACAGTGATTAATTTCATTTATAGGATAAACAAATGAAATTCTAATTTCGAATTTTGATTTTTTTCTTCTTACTGTAATGACCAAACTGCCAGCTACACAATAATGTTTTTTTTTTCATGGAATTAATTCTCTTTTGTAAAAAATTAGGACAAAAACAATAAAAACGAAAGTGTTTCGATTTTTTTGATGAGAAGTGTATATATGGTTTATGTATGGTAATTATTATTTGTTACTAATAATAATTACTATGCGAAAAATAACTTGATTATATTTTTTATCTTTTTATAATTTGTTTCTTCAAAACATTGATTTCAACTTACAGAAAAAAAAACATGAATAAGTAGGTCTACATCTAAACAAAATAAAATTCCTCGTACATTCTATCAAACACGAGACGCCACAAAATGCGAAAGTTAGTAGAAATAAGTAAACAAAAACAATTTAATACATCCAATCTTCGCCAATGTATTGCCAAACAAATTCTAGTATAACGACTATACGCAGATAGGGTAGGCAGTGATGTAGCTGTCATATCGAGCTTTGAATAACTAAAATAATATTAATTTATATTATTGATCGACTTTAAACAGAGGAGGTTCTCAATTCGTATGTATTTTATTAGGATACTAGCTGTGCCTGCGACTTCGTTCGCGTGGATGACGAAACTTATCAATGAGTTTTTAACCGCAAAATTAAGTTTGTTTTTTATTGTGTATACTTTTCCGGGACAAAAACTACCCAGTGTGGTGCCCAGGATAATAAAGAATAATTATACCAAGGTTCATCGTAATCGAACCGGTAGTTTTTGCGTGATACCTGAACAAACAGACAGACAGACAAAAAATTTTTTTTTCACTCTTTTGGGTTCGGTTTCGGTCTAGTAACACCCCCCGCCATTTATTTTTTTGATATTTTCAATGTACAGAATTTTCACTTCTACAGATTTATTATAAGTATAGATGTATGCTAGGCTAAATATAGTGTCTCAGAAGTAGACCGGAATAAATTTTATCAAAACCGATACAGTTTGGTTTGATGTTTTTTCAATATAGTACCTACATGTTTTCAATATAGTGTATGTAGGTTTTAGTACATGTGTAAATAATTATCCATGATAAATTTCTCTTGTATATTTAACCGACTTGAAAAAGAGGAGGTTATTTAATCGTCTGTATTTGTTGGATGATTGTTACCCTATATCGTCACTGACAATATTAAATTGAACAGTTTTATTGCTTTGCAAGTTTACCTAGTGCACCTAAGGTCCCTCAGAGGTTTGACTTTTTTTTAATTTTGTCTCTTTTCTTACATAATATGAAATTGATTACACATAGGTATTATGTGTAACCAATTAACAATATTAAATTGACCAGTTACAAATATACAAACACACAAACAGACAAAAAAAATCGTATCCAATTATTTTTCCTTGTTTTCCTCCTCAGTTATTTATATCTTGTTTTTATTCTATCTTCAGTATACAATCAAAAGTTTGTTATCTCAATCAAACTTTTTTAAATGTCCCACCCCTACGTCATTCAACCCCCAACAATAATTCCGTTTTGAATTATCGCCATTTTATTTCGCGATACATTTTTATTTTATAGACGATTGTTAAAAAGTTTTGAACGTGTTTCTGGTTTTGGCTCTGGTTCGTGGTTTAATTAAAAATTTTATGGTTATTAATTTGTGATAAAATTATGGAGATTTGTTCGAAATGTACGGTACATATTTTTAATTCTAAGATGGACGTCTATTTTAGTAAATAAGTTTATCCTAGCCCAGCAGTGGGCATGCAGTTACAGAACGCAATAAAAACGAATTCGTAAAAGCTGTTTACCATAATTTTGCAAAATCATCTAGCCTACATAACGGCAAAAAGCAGTTGAAGATTTAAACAAAGAACTCAAATCGAAAACCGACAAATAACAAAATACCAACATAAAAACACAAATAATTAAGTTATAAACACAATTAAAAAAGAACATTACAATATTAAACCTGGCCACAAAAAGCCCATAAGAAAATTGTCGCGTTCGCTTTTTAAACTTATGTTCGTCCATAACTTTACATTTAAAACAGTTTTAAAAATAAATTGCAATATACAAATTACCAAATACAACATCAATATCGCATTCTGGCAATAATCGTCAGTTTGTTGCATAAATGACCTTCGTTGTGTGGTCCAAGTGAAAAGCGATTGGAACGTTTACAAAGAAAGGGATAGATGTGGGCGGATTCGCTCTTTATAATCTTTGTTAGGAGTTTTTCAGCAAGAAATTGATTGGAAATTTCGAAGATAAATAATTTAATTTTTTTCTTTGCAAGGACCTAAAATTCATTATATTTTTGTAAAAGTAAATACAGTTATTTACTTATACAAAAATATAATGGATTCAGCAATTAAGTACTCTACAGTCTACATTTTAAGTTCGAGATTTTATATTTGCGGGGTAAAAGGGGCTTTTGCTCAGTTTACTTTCCTCAGTTATATACTCTCAAAGTCAATATACTATATACTTTTTTCCGATAACATTATCTAAGAATAATCAACAGCTGACTTTATAATTATTGATATTTGCGTACATTTTTTCCATACAACGGCGCGGCGTACAATTTAAAACACGGATCGTATATTTCCCGCGTCCTTTCATCCCTTGAACCGGCCTCAAACAGTAATGTCCACTTTGAATTATAATTATTGCTTGGGTAATGTATGTCTTCTTCAGTTAAAGCATTGGGTGTCCCTATTTTTTGTTGTCAAGTCACAATATGAATGGGCGACCCGCTGCGGCGATATTGGAAAAAAAAAGTTTTTTTCTTCCATTTTTTCCGAACGATGTCCCCAATGAGTTTCCGATTTTGGTTTTTATTTTGTTTAAATAAATGGTTATTGCGTTCCTATATACGTTTTGGTAATTAAATTTTATTTGTGATCATTTGTTTGTCTTGAATACTGATTCGGTGATAATATTGAATTACCTCATTGGTCAAGTTAATGTAAGGTTTTAAGTACCTGCTTCTGAAGTGGACATAATTTTGTAAAGAATTTCATTATTTTATATTGTTTAATAATGCTTAAAATATTAAAAATGCGTAAACAGAAGCTGTACAATAAACTATGTAACCAAACACCTAAACAGCTACTAACTTTTTTTCTAACATAAATTCTCGTGCGTTCATGATATGTGAATTAAAAAATAAACATTCTACTCTAATCTCATTCCAATATCAAAAAAACCAGTGTTGAATTGACACGTTTGAATTTAAAATTCGAATTCGATTGACGCGTCGAACACGGCCGAACGAGCAGCGCGCGTTCGACTGGAAACAATATGAAAAATATTTATTTACAAACTTAAAACGAACACTTGGAAAAATAACTAATGACTCTTATTTCCTAGACACTAAAGCTTACATTGGCACTTACTTCTAATTTTCAAATGCAAATGAATTTGTGAAATCGACGTCTTCGGTAGCAAGTTTACCGATCGGAAAGATTTAAAAACACATTCCGATGAAACAATGCGGATAACAATGTTACCAAAGCAATAAATAAAAAAAGTTTGCTTGTTTTATAGAACTGATTAAAAGGTGATTGGACGCAAAATTAATTAAGAAATCTGTGGTTAGCCTTTCATTATGTTTGTAAGATGTTTTTTGCCAATTACTGATAGCTGTAAAAATACTTGATGACTGAAAGGATTGACAATCAATAGGAAACGTTTTTATGTATATATAAATATAAATAAATAAATAAATGCGGACAACATCACATACATTGTTCTGAACCCAAAGTAAGTAGCTAAAGCACTTGTGTTATGGAATTCAGATTCAACGAAGGTACCACAAACACCCAGACCCGAGACAATATAGAAATGTGATTTTGTACATTGACCCGTCCGGGGATCGAACCCGAGACCTCAGAGCAAGCGACACCTTGAAACCGGTGCGTACGCCACTCGACCACGGAGGTCGTCTATTAGTTATATTGGTTACTTATTAGTTTTAAATGAAGTCCTACCAAGAAGTAATAGAAAGAAGAAGAAGCAAAACTACTTAGTGAATTTGCTGAGAATTTATGACTTTTTAATAAGACAAAACCTTTATAATTCTGATGACAACTTTGAATACAAACTATGGTCATAAGACATTGAGATAGACATCACACACAACAACTAAACAAATGACAAAACCAAAACCATCCTAATTAAAGTCGGTAAAATCAAAACCAAAATCACATAAAAAAAAAATATACATAAAATAGCTTCGTGTAAACTCGTGTTAGTTCGTGCAGCTTCGTACGTGACGTCAACATCAGATGCGAGTATCGCGCAGTTCCATCGGGGGCCCGGCAGAGGGCACTTCGCAGAATTTTGACCTCTAGTACGTGATTTAATAATTTTATGGGTTTTCATCGAATATATTAAAATTTCTTGTGTATGGTTACGAGATTGTTTACAGGTTTAGAGGAAAAGAGTTGGAGACAAGTACTTGGGTATGATTCGACGACCTCCGTGGTCGAGTGGCGTACGCACCGGTTTCAAGGTGTCGCTAGCTCTGAGGTCCCGGGTTCGATCCCAGGACGGGTCATTGTAGAACCAACTTTTCTACATTGTCCCGGGTCTGGGTGCTTGTGGTACCTTCGTTGTTTCTGAATTCCATAACACAAGTGCTTCAGCTACTTTCTTTGGGTTCAGAGCAATGTATGTGATGTTGTCCGCATTTATTATTTATTTATTATTATGATTAGAATAAATGGGAAGAAAAATATTCGATATCGATATTTAACAAAAATATTTTCATCGTTTTTTGTTTTGGGTTTATTAATAGTTTCTGTCGAGACCTGTCAGAATGTAGAATGATTGGCAAATCAATTGTCATTTTTTAAATTTGATCTTCATTTGTTAAGTAAGGTGACTTCCTTATTTATAAGTTAAATATTTGCAGAAGAAATGAGATGGTGATTTAAAGAATGGATTCACACATTCAGTTCTTATTAACGGACCATCAGGTGATAAAACAAAGGCTTACCAACATTTTGTGTTTAGTTAACAATTTCAATACATTAATTTTGAGTTAATACGTTTTGCAGTATTTTAACAATTTACTCTGTAGCTGTCTGTCATTTTGGCCACCTTGTAAATATCTTAACCTCTTAGGTATGAAACTATTTAAACTCAAACATCTCTGACGATCCAAACTAATCCTTTCTTCTCGAAACAGCCTTTTAAACTCTATACACATTACACATGATATAGATTAAGACGTATGTTATTCTCGCGACAACTTATTAGTTATGCCCGGCTTCGCCCGCGACTTTCTAGGAAACACCCACGCTTTAGAACTTACATATTAATGTCGCGAATCTTAACAACTGGATGTGTAATATTATGTTATATTGCTGGAGTTTCTAAGGTTTTTGCAGTCAAGTTTTAGCTTTGAAGGCGATTGGTTTTTTTTTAATATTTGTTTTATTGTCAAGTGAGAATTATTTTGTAAACAATCATACTCCATAATACTGTTGATTAATTAGATCTATACTATCTACAATTTACTAACCAGTTTGTCAAAAACTCAGGTCACAAATGTTGCTTTAAGATTTAAGAACGACGACCTCCGTGGTCGAGTGGCGTACGCACCGGTTTCAAGGTGTCGCTAGCTCTGAGGTCCCGGGTTCGATCCCCGGACGGGTCAATGTAGAAACCAACTTTTCTACATTGTCCCGGGTCTGGGTGTTTGTGGTACCTTCGTTGTTTCTGAATTCCATAACACAAGTGCTTCAGCTACTTACTTTGGGTTCAGAGCAATGTATGTGATGTTGTCCGCATTTATTTATTTATTTATTATTTATTTATGATTGGAACCTAGAGTCAGGTATGGGTAGAGGAAAAAGAAAGTGAGTTTTTTTTTACGGATGTGTTTTTTTTCACTTGCTCATTTGCAGAAATCAGTAATATAATATCTTCCGTATTTTTTTAAGAATGCAAGACAATTGAATTTTTATTCTACTGTTGCAGAGTTTTCATCATAAACATACCAACGACTTTTAGGTCATTGAAATAAAACTACTCTTTACGGATTTTGTCGCGGTTTATTTGATTTTAGGTCCCGACGTTTCGACACCTTTGCAGGTATTATGTCTGCCCGTGACCATGATACCAGCAAAGGTGTCGAAACGTCGCGACCTAAAATGAAATAAACTGCGACAAAATCCGTAAAAGTAGTTTTATTTCAATGACTAACATTCGCGTAAACCTAAGAGACTTTAGGTCAGTTTAAATTGACACAAAATTAAATTCAATAGACCAACACAAGTTGGATTCACGTTTAAATATTACAAAGACTATCCTTCTACAATTACTTAATACATGCTGCTCTTAATACATGCAAAGATCTTAGTTATGCAAATACCGTATCTCTTCCAGTGCCCACCTCTACTCTACGGCCGCTTGTCTATGGTCGCTGTCTATGGTCGCTGTGTGGTCACCTCTACGTTATTCATTGTCTATGCTTTATGCCCGCTATTAGTTTATACAACTATTGTGCTGGGATTGATTAACATTCGAGGAATTATTGTGTAAATGTTTAACAAAGGGTTTAGTTTAATATGTTCTTGCAAAATGGCCGATGTGTGATGTATTTTGATTTTATGTGCAAGGATTCTTTAGTAATATGTTATTTTACAAACTAGCTGCTTTTGATAGTTATGGCTATTTATGTGGGAAACATATCTTTGGAATTACTGTTAAGGTTTTCTATAGAATAACCAAGCTACTGTTTGTACCTTTTGTTAGAAATTTTAAACAATTTACTATAGTAAGATTTTTAACACGCTTTTATTAGCTTCACTTGTAAGCATGTATGTATGTAACCGACTCTTTTTGACTCGATTTTGACCCACTTTAAACGGACAGATTTAATTCAAACTTTGTACACTTATCAAGAATCAGCGACAATATAATAATTTCATAGGTTTATCTCATTATCCTGATTAGGATAACCAGGATTAAATAAATAAAAAAAACAATAAAAAAAAATTTAAGTCCACAAAGCAATACATTTGAATTCAGACAACACGTATTGCTGCTAGGACTAAAAAGTGAAAAATAACAATAGTTTAAAAAAACTAAAAAACACGCTTTTAAAGTACTTCTAACTAAAAAAGTGAAAAATAATTCCTATCGTCCGTCCTATCGTCCTATCGAGCAACCCACGCTTTTTCACAATAATACTAGTGTTTTTTGTTCATTACCAATTTTAGCTTACATTAGGAATTATTTTTCACTTTTTAAGTTATAAGTACCTACTTTAAAAGCGTGTTTTTTAGTTTTTTTAAACTATATTTATTATTATGGAGGTTTTCTATAGAATTACCAAGCTAATTCTATTACTTTTTTTCAGACAACTTTAATCAATTTACAACTAAAGTAAGACTTCTTAGTTGCTTATTTTCATTTCACAAGTAGCTTAAAACACTTGCTTGCGTAACACCCCTTTTATGTTCCCCATAAGTTATTGTTATATACCAACAGGTAATTATTCAAAACCACAAATTTTAACAGGTTAACGACTAATAGCCCATAAGAAATGAAGCAATAAAATTAAAAAAATCGAAAGGGTCGCCTATTAACACTCAAAAACAGTGGCCCGGTCGAAACGACCCGTGTATGTTCGAAAATTATTGACATTTAAAGAAACAAAACAATTATTGGAATGCACACGATTTGAGTTATTATTTTAAGGTCAATAAGACTCAAAAATAGTTACAAAAATGCAAAACTAAAGTTGTCACGTAAATAAATAACCAAACTGTTTTTTTTGTTTTGCGTTTAATCAATTCATTCTTCATTCGATTTTAGATCTTATTGCTATCACGATAAGGGTGTTCGGTTTAGTTTTTTGTACGCATAAAAGTGTTGTTTTTTAGTCAGGTATTTCTTAGTCGCGGAGGGTCCGTGATAAATAAATATCCACATGGCTTGACAAATGAGTGAACACTGCCTTTATAGCGGCGGCCTGTCTCAGGAACACTGGAGTATTAAATGGTATGCATCCTTTTAAATAACTTTTAAATTAAATTAGAATAACATTTCTTTGAAATCGAGCTCTATATTGCTTTACTTTTTTATTTCCCTATTTTTAAACCGTACTAAAAATTATAACGAAGACAATCTATTTTTTTAATGTCCTCCTTTTATAAGGTTATTTAATTAGACATAAATATACATAACAGATTTTTCCTGCAGAGTTTTTTTCTTTTTTTTTGGTTGTGCATCTGTAATCGCCACAAGCAGCCCTAACACAACAGTGTGAATATAAACAAACAACCAATAACCCATTCATCACAAAACACATTTAAATCAATAAAAGCCATAACAAAATAAAAAAAAGAACACAAAACATATCAGATTCCTTACTCGTTGTAAAACCCAAACGGAATTCATATTAGCCGATTAATAAATTCTGGGAAACTGAAAATAAGACATAAATTTAAATAAAATACACAATTTATCGGTGGTTTTAATCTAAAGTGTCTACGGTCGTGTTCTTACCATTGTTTTAGATTTAAAGATTTGTGTTTGCGTGATGTCGTATGAGAGATGAGTTTTAAACTTTTTGAATATTGTTTTTTTGGGCAGCGCGGATAGGGTTAAACGTCAGGGCGTTGACATCTCGTGTTGCTTGTTTGTCATTTGAGGTATGGATGACGAGTCATATTTTTGATGATTTTTGTTCTTAATTTGAGATGTTGTTTTAATGTATTGTAATGTTTGTTTGGTAGAATTAAAGAAATAGGTACAACATTAAAAAATAAATTATATATGTTTAATAATAGATATGTTTGTCTTATTACACACAATTTTTTAGATCCATACCTTAAGCATAACAAATTAAAACAAAGAGATCAAATGTTAAGCATCTTTAAAACTCCTGTATGCCAAAATGATTATGGAAATAAACTAATGAAAAATCGACGACAGTTATCCAGAATAAAGGCTCAAAGTGATTATATAAACGACGTAGCTACTAATAAAACTACCAAGAAAAAGAAACTACCAACCAATAACTACACCCACTAATAAAGAAAACCCGTGAACACAGCAAATAAAAACCATAAAGGATCCCAATCCCATTTCCTATTAGCGAATCGCACTTGGAATAATCAAAATAATGAGAGACCACCGCATACGATTCGATTAACAAATCTACGTAATTAGTACTACGATAGGAATACGAAGAAAATTACCTTGCACCACCATCTTCATAATTGCAACTAGCTACCGGTCTTACTTATCTCCCATCACTTTCACTCTCACCAAAATCTGTATCTCCATCCCTCTCTTTTAGATTTATAAATCCAATTCCAAATCTTAAGTTGAGTTTTTTTGATTTTCGATTCTATATGTGTGTGGTTAGATTGGTTTTGGGTTGTGTGTTCGTGTATCGAATTTAATGAATAAATTCTATAGTGTGATTGTTTGTTTGTTAAGGTGGTGATACACTTATGTGCAATGTACTAATTTGTGTTGACAGTTAATACAAAAAGTATTTCCTTAAAAGATCCTATCGTCGCAAAAACTACTAAATAGCCATTCTTAGGGTTGTAGACTCGTTTCCGATATTTTGTCCCACAATATGAGAATATTTATGTATGCATAACATGTAGTCTCAAGTGTTAAATGGTCACGGAGCATTAGACAGAAAAAAAGTAAGCAATCACTATAACTGCGTTACACCTACATTAAAATAAGTTAATTCGATTCATCGGTCAACATCAAAGGCGCATCGATGTTCGTTCCATTCGATTTACAATCGGTATGCGTAATTGTAGTTGATAAATCGAGTTATAATCGATAATCGGTTCGGTAATGTAGTTTCGATTTTATTGGCTAGTAACCATCGGGATTGGCAGTTTTTATTACGCTTTACTTTCCTGAGTTAATTGACTATTTAATAAATTATATTCTACGACATGACCTAGTAGATGTACTATATAATTATTAAGTATAAAAAGAACGTTAAAAAATATTCATCAAAGTTACAGGCCACTTCTTCAAATTAAATGTCTCCTGCTATAGAAAAATTACAATTGCCTATGTCGATATATTAAAAGTGCCGTTACACAATACAGTTATATTTTTATCAATTAGCTTAAAATTATTTTAAATTACAGTAATCATAAATAAAAATATTATATTGCCAACCAAAGATACAACTAAATATTACTAAAACCTTTGGATTCTCGATATACAAATCGATACTTATTTACTGACGGACAAAAAATCTTTGAAGTGAAATCGAAAGACTCCCGAAGATTCAATCAAAAAGCTGCAACTGGAAACGAATCAAACAAATCCACAGCAACATTAGCAATCAAACAAATATGAAATAAACCAACAAAACATAATTACAGATGGCACAGTAGCTACCTAATAGATGGCGCTTGCGGCGCGGCTCAATTTACAAATTAAAGAGCGCGCGCGCACGCTGCCGCCTCCGACGCCGACGTGCTGACTGGCCTATTCTGGTAGGAGTAAGTTAGTTTAACATAAAGATTTGTATTGAATAAAGTAAAAAAGACAAGTCTTACAAAAACCTAGTTGTATTTGGAAGTAGTGCACAGAGAAATTAATTAGGAATGTAGCAAAATAGTTGTTGCACGAGGTCATGAAAATGACTTCTCTGACAAGGGTGAAAATTTTGATGAACAAGAATTAATTTAGTCTTTGTTTTATATATAATAAATTAATCTGGGACAATACTGATGAGATTGGGTCAATGAAAGAAGAACAACAAGATAGCAAACAGTTAACCCACCATTACATAAAAAAAGAAGGTACAATGTTAAGATAATTTAGTTCAGGAAAGCACGAGATCTGAATATACCATATTAAAATAAAAATGACGAAGAAATGAACTAAAACACAGACAAACCAACACCACAAACTTATACTACTTCAGAATAAGCCCGTCGCCTCCAAGATTGAACTTTTATATCCCAGCCGCTCATTCACTGACTATTGCAAAATATATTGATTTTACATTTTTTCCATCATTTACAATGAAATGACTCTGATGGTACCTGGTAGTTTTAAACTCAGTTCTGATTGAGATTTTTAGTGCCCTGAAGAGTAAATTGTTACTTTATTTTGTACGAAACTTTCTTAATGGTTATTTAAAAATACATAAATGGACGATGGTATGGAGATGATTTTTAGACGGCTTAATTTTGGAGCTTTTTATTTGAAATGGACTTTGATAGTACAGTTTTCAAGGCGGTAATTTTGAGGAACGATTATTCTTTTTTGCTTTTGTTTCATTATTCATCATCATTACGGGTTTGGAAAGTAGGTGAAACTTACTATTACAACTTTGAGGTCTTGATAAAGGGTAAAAACTGAACCGTTCAGGTTGCGACTTTAGGTCCGGATGAATTTGATTCGATGCATTTTTGACGACTATTTATAATTCCGGCTTGTAAATATCCCACTGCTGGGCAAAGGCATCTTCTAATACGGACTAAGACCGAGCATTGATCGACGAGTATGTGAACTTTGAATTTTATTTATACAATTTACAACTTGCGTTATTTTCAAAAATATCTGTTCTCATCTCCAAAACTTTGTCAACCATAAAGCGCTCAAAATACTTCCTTTCAAAGACATGTGAACAACATCACAAACAACAATTTCACATCTGACTCAATCCGAACAAAATATTGGTACAAAAAGCATCGAAAAAAAACCGTCAAAAAATCGATATTATTCTCGACTAAAGTCACAATCGATACCTGTTTACTCCCACGATTTTTTATTATCAATGGCAATGTCAACCATCTTGTTTGTAAAAAAAGTGTACCTATTGTGAATGATTCTTTTGTTTGGAGATTTTCAAAGGACTTATAATCGGGTATCAAGCTTATTGAAGCTAACTCGTGAAGAAATCCAAGATACCGTTGTTTTGTAAAAAATTGGATGGTTGTAGATTTAGGTTTGTGTGCTTATCTTCATGGTGGGATAGCTAATCGAGTATGATTCTCGATTGTGAATTTTCTCGATTTGAATACGTCATAGTCTTTTGTACACCACTTTTCTGGTTCGTTGGATCCAAAATCAATCATGATGTGCATTTCAAAGATATTTGGGTTAATCATTGTTTATTAAAATTTTCAGTTTACTGATATACAACTATCTCGACGCAGCTGTACAATAATTATTATATGGCGTTTTGCTCATAAAAAATGACAAATTATTTATGCAAATTTATGGATGCAATGATCGCATTCCTAGTCAAATAATATACGTACCTGAATACTTAATTAAAGAGAGTATCAAAACCACAATACACATGGTATTAGAGGGATAAACATCAGAATTTATTGAATACCTATCCATCACAGCTACGTTTCCATACAAAACAATCCACTCCTAACATTTTTCAAATTAAAACACAAAACACTTGCAAACAATTTCTTTACAAGTCTATAGAACGATTTGTTCATTAACCAACTTATTTTTAACATCACAAACAAGCAATATAAATCTTATGAGAAAGGAATTAAGTTGAAATTGGCAAGGAAAAGAGATTACCAACAGCAAATAGAAAAATTGCGTTCGAAAGATTGTGAGGGAGGATTGGTTTTGAACAAACTTAAAGCCCTAAAACGTCTAAATGACAGGGACTTTAACACTTAGGCATAGAGTTTAAAATCGCTTGTATTAAAATTGATGATCGCATAGTAGAGATGGTAGTAAAAAGTGTCGTATCCCTACCATTTCTTTATCAATCACGTAGACAGACAAAAAATGTCTGCACATCGAACTGAGAGTCACTTACGTTAATGGGCCCAGCCCTGGAGTGCAATGCTGAGGTTGGCAAAGATTAAATTGTAGAAGACATGACTCTTTTGAAACCTACGTGTATTAAATTGATTACTTGTTCAATGTTTTAAAAGTAATAGATTAATCAACGTAGTGAGTCGGCAAAAACAGTCTATTTAAGTAATTGTATTGAATTCGGACATAATATTGTGCACTAGAAGTAACACAGATTTACAAAAGTTTATTTTGTTTGAAAAAGCAACAAATCTGAGCGTCGTTTCATGTACTTTGTATATTCAAAACGCTATTTGTTATCTTATATATAAAATTCTCGTGTCACAATGTTAGTTACCATACTCCTCCGAAACGGCTTGACCAATTTTTATGAAATTTTATATGCATATTCAGTAGGTCTGAGAATCGGCTACTATCTATTCTTCATACCCCTAAGTGGTAGTAGGCAGGTGCTAGGTAAAAAAAATTGCATTGCAACGCATGCCGGGTACAGCTAGTATTTTTATATGTCAATAATGTTTTTTTTTAGGTGAGTAAAGTTTTACTGTACCTGCTTACTTGTATTACTGTATAGATAAATTCACTTTCCACTTCAAAGAAGCAATATTTTCTTGACACAGAGTTCAATTACCTTAATGTAACCCCTCTACACCTACATAATCTTTGTCCAATCATTTGGTATTAGCTGTCATCATTTGCCGATTGTCTTCCAGTGAGACATTGTGAGCCCTCCGACCATTGTGTTGCTCTATGGTAGGTCTCGACGGTGTATTTGGTTTTAAAAGAATTGTGTTTAGATCATCTAATAGGGATTTTTCTATTAGAATTTAGAAGTGGTAGAAGATAATTTATGTAATTATGACTAATTATAATTTTGTATTTACAAACTTATCTATATACTACTTATCTAATTTTATTTCTTCTATTTCATAAAATAGTGTGCAATGTATAGTTCCTAACTGCTATACCGGAGGTCGTGGGTTCGATTCCCACCCAGGATAAATATTTGTGTGATGAGCACGATCATTTGTTCTGTTCTGGGTGTAATTTATCTATAATATGTATGTATTTAGAAATATATAAGTAAGTTTATCAGTTGTCTGGTTACCATAACACAAGATCTGCTTAGCTTGGGATCAGATAACCGTGTGTGAGATGTCCCGGAATATTTTTATTATTTAATGTACTGGTCCAGTTTAGTGAGCTCAAGTAAAGCAAAAATTGGTAACAAATTGAATACCGAAATAACTGATAAGACATAAATGCAATAATTAAACGACTTTAATTAATTTTACATGGGACCACTTTTGAGGTATATAGATGACACAGAGAGTTTTTCAAAATCGATCGACGATTACCGAATCTTTTCGTAAAAAAAACATACAGATGAATTGAAACACTCCTCCTTTTATAAGTCGGTTAAAAACTACTAGATAGGACTTGAAATTTTTTAACCATTGTTAACTGCCATATTATTATTCAAATCCAATGGCGTGATCCGAAACAACCAATAGACATACCAGCAGATAACTAATCCAAAGCTAAACTCAATTTATTAACCAATAAATCAAATTATAGATACATCACAAGGTAATCGTGTCATCTGTCGTGCATCAAACGGGAATCGAACCTATTGTCTCGGGTGACAGATATCTCAATACGATGCTTTATGGCAGTCGATCAGTATTGTCGGCTTAGATACTGGATTGGCCTTTGAATAATTTTAAGTAGGGTGAGTGGTGCTGTTATCGTCACTTCAATGTTATTTTTGGTATATTTCGTTTTAAAATAATAATTGTAAAAATACATGTTTGCATTTAGTCTGGTGCATGTGGAAATTAAAAAAAATACGATGTGTAATAACAATTATGTAAAAGCTAGCGACTATAAATAAAGAAGTAGCTATTATCTCATCTTTATTCGAAAACAGTTGGTAAATAGTTGAACTTTTTCACATCACATAAGCAGCAGATTAATTACGTACATTTAGTATGTTGATTCTAAATATTCATATGAAATCCTTGCCACAGGTCTCTTGAATTTCTCACACAGTCACAAGCCGATAACAGTGCCTTCCACCCTACTCTCCATACACACCGCACACAATACCCGCGATATTTTATTGTCAATCTTAAATAAAGTCATTATATTGATTGAACGTAGCCTATCACACATTTTTTGTAGCTTCGCTCTCGTTTGGGACAAATCGATTGTGATGGACAGCGCACCTTATTGAGACTGAACCAAGATGAAGAAACTAATCAACAATGCAGACTAACACTTATACCCACTACATAGAATTCAATTTTGAATTCAGTTTTTATTTTGAACGATTGTAAAAGAAAATGAACTTTATTGGTAAGGTTATTAGGTTTAGTTTTGAATGGGTTTTTGTTACAAAGTTTATGGTGATGTAATATAGAAAAATAGCCGTAGAAATTGCATAGAAATTATGTGCTATTACTAATTTTAGTTGTATTGGGTGTGTGACTTAAATATATGAATATCATTAGTATGTGTCGATTTGGATCGGTTTTGGTCAGTTGGCGGTTGTTGATTGAGTTTTATCGATATGTTAGGCATTATTTCCATTTAAAATTGGCTTCAACTTTTTTAAAACGCTTTATGGAAGACCGACTGTTATAATTAACTTAGTAGATATCTATGTGATGAAACAGGATGAAAATAATTCAATATTGATTGAGGTAACTGTGAGGGCTGGCTTTGAAAGCTGGTGGTGTGTGCCCTTCGACAATGTGATGTGGTTTGGCCCTAAAAAGGGCCGTTGGTTATGGCTCTGATAAGAACTTGGGTCTACCATCGTGGTGAAAGGATTAGTCAGCTAGACTCTGCGTTACCGGGTGCTAGCTGTCCAGGGTGCGCCGGATGATTGGAAATCGCAATATGATTTGTGTTAACACCGCTCGTGGAGGCTCCTTTCATGCACCCCAAAAAGGATGAAAATGATCACTAGTTACTTTTTCCCAACGACATCATCATCATCATCAGCCTATAGCAGTCCACTGCTGGACATAGGCCTCTCCAATTGCACGCCACTTAGTTCTATCCTCGGCTTCTCGCATCATACATACCCTGGGAAAAACTTGGGGTAGAAGTCTAGTCTCAGCACATTGACATTCAGAGTTCACTTTAGTCTTAGTGTCCTTATTTAAGTCAGCTTATATTAATTGCAGTACTATTAGTTATGTGCAGTTAAGTAACTACAATAATAATGCTGAGATCTAGGGCTGGTACCCTTGCTATATCGATTAAATCGTTAACCTACCATGGAATAGTATAAAACTCGAGCAATAAGTGTTGTATTGCGGAGTACTGAGCTTACCAGTTGCCAGATGGTAGAAACGAAGACGGCAGGACCTGGACCAAAATAGCCACAAAAAGAACTTCATGGAGAGCCACGCAAGAGGCATATGCTTATGGACTTAAACAAGATGGGAAGAAGCAAAAGAAAAAATATTTAAAAATCTAGTAAATTGGACTAAATTGCATCCTGAATTGTTTTTCTTCCTTATATTTTAGTTTGAGTATTATTTAACCTGCGTTCTGGGTTATTATTATTAAGAACAGCTAAATTTAATTAAATCTTAAAGAAAGTTTAAAAATGATGCCCTAAGTGTCTTCGAAAACCTTAAAGAGACAAATATAAAGTAGATGTAGCGATCCATCAGTGTTTGGATGCTGGGCCAGATAAAAATGATTATGCTCGCCTACTAGATCAAGATAATCGGGATATTGAGGTGATTGACGCGATCGGTATAAGCCGATCGGGTGCCACCGACTTTTATGTATAGAGTGTTTGGATTGTGGAGGTTGGATCGAAAATATTTATGGAAATTGTAATATGGTTAAAAATTCATCTGTTTTTAGGAGAGCTTTTAGTCAACTTATTTCAATCCCATTTAAAAAAACTTGTTAAAAAGATTTTTTTTTAAAGCAGAAGTGTAGAAAAGAAAAATATTTGTCCACGGTTTTTTGGAATTGTCTCTGGCTAGCCACTACTCTTTCAAATAATCAATTAGATGCAAATATTTTTTGGATTTGTCAAAAAGATAAAAGCGTCAGTCTTTTCAATCAAGCAGTCTTATTCAGTTAACTTTCTAACATTGATTTTCAAATTTAATAACTAGTCTGGTAGGTTTCCATTCACAAAATTAAGTATTTATAGTGTTAACTATACTTACAAAAGGCTACTGTTTATATTTTTTTATTAAATTATAAAACAGAACAGCCTCTACAAAAGCGGCCGGTAAACGGCAGATCCCAATGGCGCGATAGTGTCGTAGTGATAGATAATCTTTGGAATCGAACAACGTTCGATGCCTGCAACCGAGTTAATACGGCATTAATTTATTGGGCTATACTCCAAAGTATTTGTTTTGAAGGAAAACGTATTGTTTGGTGATGAAATAAGATTTTGTTTGATAAAATTTTGATTTAATGATAGACTGAAATAGATTCTAAATTATTATCTAATAGTTAGGTACCTAATAGCTGTTCAAATTGAATATCAATATCAAAAGTTAGCATTCCATATTTAATGACGGGCCTGTTGGTCCAGTGGTTAGTGACCCTGACTGCTATACCGGATTCCCATCCAGGACAAATCTTTGTGTGATGAGCACGATCATTTGTTCTGTGTCTGGGTGTGATTTATCTATACCTACTTATAATAAATCTGTAAAAGTGAAAATTCTGTACATTGAAAATATCAAAAAATAAATGGCGGGGGTGTTACTAGACCGACAACGAACCCAAAAGTGTGAAAAAAAAATTTTTGTCTGTCTGTCTGTCTGTTTGTTCAGGTATCACGCAAAAACTACCGGTTCGATTACGATGAAACTTGGTATAATTATTCTTTATTATCCTGGGCACCACACTGGGTAGTTTTTATCCCGGAAAAGTATAAACAATAAAAAACAAACTTAATTTTGAGGTTAAAAACTCATTGATAAGTTTCGTCATCCACGCGAACGAAGTCGCAGGCACAGCTAGTCTATAATATGTATTTATTTAGAAATATATAAGTAAGTTTATCAGTTGTCTGGTTACCATAGTACAAGCTCTGCTTACCTTGGGAACAGATGACCGTATGTAAGTTGTCCCAGGATATGTATTTATAATTACTCAGTTCAACACTACCTTCGACGAGAAATGAATTGAAAATATCATCGTAGTAAACCTTTTTAGTATCTTCACAAACATTTCGAGTAGCTACCATTTCATTCACACATTCCTAATCCCATACGTATTCATTCATAAAAATAAACGATTCATACCGATTCGAACAATAATATCGATATTAAAATATTCGAATCGATTTGATCCCTTTCGGGTTTGATAAATGAATCGAATACAATAGTGGCCAGTCACCGGACGTTCGAAATATAAAAATTAAAAAAAAAAATACTGCTACTGTCCGCTTCTACTATTAATCAAATTCTTTTAAATCGACAAACTTATGCGTGCTGGTATTCTATACCCTTGGTATATGGACATATGGTTTATTTTTGCTTGCAAAAGTACAGTATTGACTGGTAATTTAGGTTCGCTCATTGATATTATTTTTTGACGGTTTTTTGCTTCAGCTTCCATGTTTTTGTTATGGCAGCGAATATGCACTTTTTTTGGTCTAATTTACATTAGTCTAACTCATTATGGTATTATTATTAAATTGACTGTGATGAGCACTGTGTGAACTGTTGGTTCCCAAGAGGTGAGTTTTTTACACATTTCCACTACTTAAGTACCTATACCTAGATATTATATTGAGTTTTAGCTAAGGTATAAAATGTATTTTAGTAGCCGTTTTGTTATTTAAAAGAGAATTTATAGTACATAGACGGATACAAGTTAATGTCATCATCACATCATCCACAGCCCTTGTTCTCCCACTGCTGGGCATAGGCCCCTTTTTTGCGCCATTTTCTACGGTCCTGTGCCAGTCTCAAGTTTATATAATATTACCTAATTTAGATCAAATAAAAAACAATATCTGGCATGTAATTCTAATGATTGTCATGATTTTCTCTACCATAATGACTGCAGAACAAAAAGACTCAAATTCACATCCGATTTATAATATGATATCCAACCCCCAAACCAAAAATAGTGTCCCACAAATCAAAATATTGACTCAAAACACTAATTTATATATAAAACAAAAACCATAACGCTAGCTATACAGGGATGAGCAGCAATTACAGTGACAGATCGTCCATCAATTGATTTAGTGAGGCTAAACTTATTTATTGCCCTTAAATATTATTTATAGGTTACAGAAATGGGTTAAGATTGAAATTTGAGAAAGTTATGAGGGGATTTTGGTTTCTTATGTGGTTTGGCTTACTGGTTGTAAGAATAGCGCTCGTTATGACGTATGAAAGTTATTGAGCAAGAGATAAAGAAGAAGTCATTTTGTCTGCTGTAGTGTCGAAACTTACACCCGAACCACCGACATCAAGCCGAAAAAGAGATTTTAACCTTTTCAAAAACTTCTATTCATCTCCACAAATTTACTTTTCATAAAACTCAAATTTTGATTAAATAAAAATTGTTTAAAAAAATATCACGTAAAAAAATCATTATTCAATTCCTTACTTACCCACACTTCCCAATCAGCCCTAACATTAAGTAACACGACTCCTAATCCGGTCCTGTATCCATGAATCTCCGACATCCGCCAGGGAGGCACTCAATTTGTCACTCCTGTCAAAATAATGTTAACTGCTTGAAATAATCGGAAATTATCGGCTCACGATTTTAACGATATCGACTCTTACTGAGAAACTGGATTTTTTGTTGGTTTTTTAAGACACATGGACTTTCTTTTGTGATTTAGTTAGGGTAATATTTAGATTTTAATACGTCTAAGTTACATCTAGACTGAACATATGTGTGTCTGGTCTCAGGGAAGAGAAGCTGCTTAAGAGTTCAGTCAAATGATTTAGTACAACTATCTTCCGTATATATGTGATAGGTAATGTAATAGATAAGCTTGAGTTAAGGTGTGACGTAATAGATAAGCTTGGTTGACTTTGAAACAAAAACTATGATCGTGCTAAGTATACTCATAATTTTAATAATATCTGTGTAACGTCATACTAGTATAGAGTGCAATGTAAGTTTTTTACTTAAAAGTAACATTACATAACACACCATCACGCCTGTATCCCCGAAGGGTTAGGCAGACGTGTACCAATGTACACCCACAGTTCGCCGGTATTTTTAGGTCCTATGTAATACTGGGCGAGCCTATTGCCACTAACCGGGCATAAATCTAAACTCCGACCTGCTACTGAGAATTTCTTAGAAAAACCCAATAACACCTTGGTCGACTTGGGAATCGAACCCAAGACCTCTAGCGTAGCAGTCGCGCTTAGCACCACTAGGCCAACGAGGCAGTAAAAGTACCTATTTAAAAAGCAAAACAAGGTGATTTTTAACTAAAATACTACTCAAATATGAAGCATACTTTAATTTCATACTGATCTCAAAACTATTTAAACAAAATCCAGTTATTTTTGCGTTCAAAAGCATACTTATCATCTGTTGTCGCTACCGCCCACACAGTGCGCGCAAAACTACACCACGGTAACAAAAAGTTGAGTCTCGGGCCGCTAAAATGTTGCTTATCGGAACTCTGATGTAAAATAACATTAAAACTAGACATTTGTATGAAGTGTTTGACTTTAAAACGAAGATTTCGAAGTCAAGTCACTTTACAAGTTATTATTTTCTGATATAAAAAGGCTTTTAGAAAAAATAATAATTTATAAGGTCACACATGTACCTACTACACAGTAGTTGGGTAGTAACTATCCATTTTTAACGAAAATCGATTGCTTTTCGTTTTAAAAATAAAATCGTTATGACCTGATTACATAGATGGTTATTATTATGTACTTATTAAATCTTTTTACGCTCATCCTTATATACCAATTCCGTTGTATTCACTGTCCTGTAATTGTGTCTGAGTTTTACTAACATCAAATAGCTTTAGAAAGTTCATTACAGTGAAAAACCAACTCAACAAGTCCCACTAAACAAATAAAGCAGCATTTTACCGCTCTATTGTCAGTATCGATAAAATATGGTTTCTGAAGTCAAAGGCCGTACTTCCCTGAATGGGGTCCAAAGGCTTTGCCTCCATATCGGCACCCGTTGAAATGTTAGGTCGCTTCTAATTATGATTTATGGCCGCCTTACGTAAGGTCCGGACCTCAAGTTCAATTCTTATACATTTTTTATACAATCGACAGTTTAAAGCAGGGTTTTAGAGGATTTTAGAACCTGTTTTGAAGTTAAAAGGTTTAGTTGTATAATTATTGTAATAGGATTCGGTAATGTGTTTATTTTGGGGGATTATTGGGGGTTGACGATTTATTGAGATAGGATGCGTAGAACGTGTTGGATGTTGGAAGGAAATGTATTAACTGTATATAGATTTTGTATTGTAGTTTTATACTTAAGGTACACTTTCTGTATAATACAAGAGCTGCTAATCTATTCTTACAATATTGAATTCTGTCAATGATATTGCAAAAAAAGGTTCCGTTAATCAACTTTTTATTATTGTTTTGATACTTATTTTGTATTTAAAATATTGTAACTTTATTGCTAGACCAGTAAACCATTTGGCTTATTGTAAATTACTTATTTAGTTACTAAAAACACCATTGATAATTAACTAACAAGGAAAAACCTAGTGAGAGATATTCGATTCGAAATTTAACACTGTAAACGCACACTAGCCTATGCGATAGCTTGTGGATTATTGATCATTCCCTACATTCGAAGATACCGTTGCCCAACTATAGATAATGATTAAATATTTTTTATTTATTTATTTAATAATTTAATAATTTATGTACACACACAGAAGTTTAAAGGAAAATAATTACTTACATATTTATAAATGATGTACAAAGGTGCCGCTTATTTCTTAAGAAATTTTTATTTCACGAATATTTTTCTCGCCGCCTGTACACATTGTTTGCCAGCGCGTGGGCGACTGTCGAAGTGTTCGATGTATGTCCCATTCAAACGTTGATCATATTAACAGATGCTCAGTAATGTATGAGAGGAATAATCAACATACTGGCATTATTATTACTACATTATCACGCCCATTTTAATAAGAACTTTGTAGAAGTCGTAGATTTCCCCCATTGTATTGATGGCATATCGTTTACTCCAATAACAATTAATTCACAAAAAATTACTCTAGATTTTAAGTGAAGTCTTAAGAGTCTATGTGTCAGTTGTATGCTACCTAGCCTTGCTGTGTATCGATGAAGGCCGCTTGTAATAAGATATTTTCAAAAACCAACAGAGCCAATGCCGTTTTTCTCCAATGATCTCGAGTCGGCCCTAAAATCTGTCCATTATAAATGTCTCGTTGGCCTAGTAGTTCAAAGCGGGACTGCTAAGCTAGAGGTCTTGGGTTCGATTCCCAAGTCGACCAAGGTGTTATTGGGGTTTTCTATGAAATTCTCAGTAGCAGGTCGGAGTTTGAATTTGTGCCCGGTTAGTGGCAATAGGCTCGCCCCCTATAACCTATTACATGGGACCTAAACATACCGGCGAACTGTGGGTGTACATTGGTACACCTCTGCCTAACCCTTCGGGGATACAGGCGTGATGGTATGTTATGTATGTTCCATTATAAATAATAAAAACCGATGTATTAAAGTTATTCTTGAAAAAATGCAAAATTATGCTATTCTTAATACCTCTCGAATACATACATAATATCAAGCTGAGCCACATCTTGGCGTAATCCAGTTCAGTCATACAAAATTAACTTGTTGATTTTAAGTCTCATTTCCACCTATATTATCTGATACCTACGTAAATCTAGCAAATAGTCCAGGAATCAGTTTTAGCGCGCTATAAATCCATAAAGAATTCGCTTAAACCGAGTAAACACGTTAGGCTGGAGCAACACTTCCGACTAATAGCTGCGATTATTTAAAAATAAAACTCTATTTTGCCGCATTGAATTAAATTATTACATTTTGTAAAAGTTTTTATACAATTTTATTTTTAAATATGACCCGAATTGTCGAATTAAAAATATAGTTGGAAAATATCTGACAAAATTGTCATCATAGAGAAAGCAGAATCACATAACACTCTTAGCTTGAAAGCGAGCCTACATTCAATACTAATTTAAATAAGTTACAAATTGTTTTGTTTTATTTCAGATACCGATTGTCTTTCTTGGCAGTCATTTTGTCTCATGCTACAAAAAAGTCGCAGCTTTGTAAAAAACCTAAAGCTAATTAAATTAAACGCTCGCTGACCTACAATGAGACGAAAACAATTTATTTGCAATAATAATAAAACGACGCGGCAACTGCATTGTTACACTAGCTTGTGCTCCTGGCTTTTCTTATATTATAACCAACAAATAACTGGTAGATACATAAAAACATAAAAATACAGTAAATTAAATACACAATTTTATTTTTCTTACTTAAAACAAGAAAACTAGAAAAATTATATATTTGTGAACCTACCTATACCTACTTTTTTCATTTCTTTCTGTTTGACCATAATTGTATTTAAAATACTCTGAAAAATCTTATGAAAATGAAACAATAAATATTCAATGTACGGACACGTCTTTGTCACAATATTATTATATAGTTAGGCTTGCTAGACACTGATGTGGTACTAAAAGATTGGAACGTTTTTAAAAGCAGCTTACAAGATGGAATTCGGATTCGCTAATTTTACGGCACAAACTATTAAACTACATTATAACTCCTATTGCCGCCGTTGTTTCATCATCATCATCTCCCGAACCTTTTCCTTACTATGTTGGGGTCGGCTGCCAGTCTTATCAGATTTAGCTGAATTCTGTATTTTACATGAAGCGACTGCCTATCTGACCTCCACAACGCATTTTACTGGGTAAACACAGTATCCCATGGTAGGACTGGACTGCCGTCGTAGTTTGATTAAGTAAATATGTCTTCCATGGGCAATGGCCTATTCTCAGATAGAAAAGGTAAACATCGATCGTCACTACGCTTGCTCATTTTCTGGTTGGAGATTTCGGCAACACTTGAAGTTCGGCTATTACACTCTAGTGTCCAGCAACCCTATCTTAAAATTTTGGATAGTTTCCAATAGCCTTGTCATTTTGATATGACTCACAATATTACCGTTATACATTATTATTACGTGCGATCTTCAAATAATTACGTTTTCTTCATAAAACTGTTATTTCGTAGTTTAATTAGGTTATAAAGGTATTAGTTGTATAGATGCTGATTTTCTTTTGTTTGTACACTTTAATAGTAATTTTAGACTGATTATGCCTATGTCTAATCTTATTTGTATTTAGTACGATTACGTAAAAGATCACTTTTACAGTTTCAATATAAAGCTTTTAGTTTTATATTACAAATATTTATGAAAATCAATAATGGACTGATAAAGCACTCATATAAAAAGATTAGCACAAATGGCACAAATACTAAGTATCATAATTTCAAGAGCAAAATTGATAAGCCTTGCCTGTAGTTACTGTCGCTTATGTTTACTATAAGGGGTTAAAATGACACCTATCACTCAGGGTCAATCTAGTTTTCTGACCATCAAGAAACGTATTTTGCATACACAGCATGTGCAGCAAGTAAAGCGTATTATAAATTTAATTTTGCAATTAAAAGAACACCCTGTTATACTCATCAGAATAAATCAAACTCACCTACGTTATAACAGTGCAGCACCACCCTGACCTAATCAACTGAAGGCAATACAAAATCAGAAATAATCCACGAATAAAGGACTACAAAACAATTAGAAAGTGCCAGTGCACGTAAATGACGCAATTGCGTAAATTTGCCAGTGCCAGAGATAATTGTGTTGCACACATTAAAATTAACATCGCGATCGCGCACTGAATAGTACGAAATTCAGTATGAACTGACTGATAAATATATAGTTAGACTGTGAAGGAAAATGCGATGAAATTGGGATTTAGTAATCTGGAAATTTAACCTGAATTGAGCAACCGTGATAATAATTAGCAGAATTGAGAATTCTGGAAATGTTGCAGCTTTTATTACAATATGTAGTGTAATTAATACATTTATACTACTTTTGGATAAGAACACCTTAATAGTAAAACATAAGAAAGATACTAGAGCGACAATAAGCAGCTATGTTTGTGTACACGATGATAGAATTAAGGTATATGAATGAACTATGACAAACTTCAATAAATAATATGCAATAAAAAACGTAATCAAAGGAAGAAAGACATTGCACATGAATCTTAACGCCATCAAAATCAAATCTTGCTAAAACCCAAATGAACTAAAAAGAAAAAAAACTCATCCAATGCATTTCCGTGATTTACACTTATTATGCCTCTAATAAAATCAGTGCATCCAAATCATAAAGATGACATATAATAATATAAATAAAAAGCTTACACTTCCATCTTGGGTGGTGAAGTTAAACATCAAAGGACACACAGACGGACAAAGAAACCGTCAAGTTAGTTTAGTACGATCTCTATCATTATAAACAACTAATATGACAGACTGTAATGATGGCCGCACGTAACTATGGGTTTTCGAACTCATTTCTATAATTACTATGCGTCTGCTAACGAATGGATAAGTAATATAGACATTAATGATGAAGAAGTTACAAAAGAAATAGGAAGTAGAATCAATCTAAGGATGTATGCTGTACTCAGAGACGTTTATGGGTACTTAAGGGATTCCTTAGTATCGATTTAAGTAAGCAACCCCTTATCGTCTTAAATCGAAACCAAGGATTCCCTTAAGTCGATAATGAGGAATAAATGTCAACAATATTAGAACTGTTAAAACCCGTCTTTAATTAGATTTCAAAGAAAAAAGTAATTATGACCTAAATATAAGAATGTAAATACAGTGTCTTTAGAATCTGAGCAACAAAACATATCGATCTGGTCAGCCACATAAACAAGCATTAATAAACAAAACAGTTTAGTGCAGATAATAGCAAGAATCATAGTAGGAACCCTGGAAAGATTCCAAAAGGGCCAGCGATTCTTAAAGAGATCTCTAATTATATCACTCTGAATTGTTTTGAGCATCCAATTAACAAGTCCGATCCAACATATTTATTTATAATTTAAACGCCCACTGTCGCGATTTCTGAATGAAATTTTAATTAGCTAAAGCTAAAATTACTTTAGACCTTACCGGGAATTTCGTTGCATAAATTCTTAGTTCAGATTTTGTCTATTTGTTGGTATGTTACTCGGAAAGTACAGGAAGATCTTTTTGTTTGAGAGATGGATTTAGGGTTTCCGTTAGACCTAATAGTTCTTGTACTTTGACTTGATTAATCTGTTCTTGTGATTTATCAGGAACTAAGCTGGTATAGCTTTGAATTAATACTAGTATACGTATTAGATGATTGTTGGCTACTTATTTTCTCCCACCTCTGGTGATAGGTCATTTCATTTTGCTAGCTAACTATTGTGCATCCCGTAATTGATGATAAAACTCATTGTAACTTTTACATATCTCCTTGACTGTAAAAGTAAAGATATTTTTTTTTTCGATATTCAAAAACGTTATTTTGTAATAATTTTGACGTTTAATAAGTGCTACTTTGTAGCCCAAGCTAAATAATTATTATTTTTATTTTATTTGCTAAATATCCTTCACAAAAATCGATTCTCAAGAATCGTGTACCCTAGCAACCAATCGCAAAATCCAATCGAACAAAGCAAACAGTAACACAACACCGAAAGCAAAACGAATGCAATAAAGTTGTAGCATCGACGATCATAAACCAATGTTCACAGCACGCACTGAGACTATCCCATGTCTTAATTTGTACAGAGACCAAAACAATATATATAATATAAAAACAATGAGGACTTATATACACATCGGTGTGGGATCGTGGGCTACAGACCTTGGTCAATTAGATATGGAATTGTTTGCTAAGAATTAATAAATATTGCTACATCTTCTAAAGTATGCTATTTCTGTAGGTACATCTTTCATGTATTTCCCACATTTCCACCATACGCCATATATTCATCGACATTTTCATTTTCACTTCATCCAAGGGTAGAGGTGTAGGAGGTCCAGGGGTAGGTTATCTATTCATAGTAAGAAGACAGATTAGTATAGGTGATGCTCGCTTACGGATTTCTCTCTGACTCGATCAGAGTCTTTTCTTAATCATCGTTTCGTACGCTTTCGTCTTTTATTACTTTCGATTTTAAAATTTAAATGGACATTCTATACCCCACTAAAGCTGCGCAAACGCACGCAGCGGCGAGTTTGACGTTTAACAGAAAAATCTAAAATCATAAAGCACTAACACGGGCTTGTCATATCGGGTTGCGATTGCCTCTTGCATGCTAATGTTCTTGAGATCAGCGCTCTGTCACCTGTTGACGATACATTGGAAAATGGACCTTATGGATATTGGGGTAAGGTCCTTGGATGAGATACCTTTGGTGCTATTGGTTCTTGGTATTGAGATGTAATGATAAGAATAGATAGAAAGTATTGGCTGCAGTGCGATGTGCCGTTAAGCATGTTTTATAATGTTAACTTTTTTTCAAAAAATAACCCTAATTGAAAATTACTTACTGACTTAATTGGTTTACATACAACTTTCGTCTCCAGAACCAAAGAAAATATATTAATCCTCGTAATGGCATTAAAAATATTGACTCCAACAAAAATAAATAACCAAATATTTAAAAAAATAAACCAAAAATCCCAATACCCGTCCATCTTGCATCGGTATGAAATTAATATTTCATGTTCCTCCAACTTTATTAGCGGTCGCAAACGAATATCAATAAAGTGCGCACGCGGCGACATTTAATATTTCTCTATAGTAAGGAGATGCCGCGATAACCCCGAAGGATTTGCGAACTAGCCATTGTTCGTATCTGCAATTTTATGCGTAATTTTATTGTTATCATGATCAGGGGTTTGGAGAAATGGCTGAGAGTTATTAAGTATACACATGAAGTAGGTACACTCACTATTAGACCTAGGTCTGCCATATGCGTGTGAATAGACTTAGGATCTTTGTTGGTTGGGGTAATGAATATATATAAATAAATAATAATAATAAATAAATGCGGACAACATCACATACATTGCTCTGAACCCAAAGTAAGTTGCTAAAGCACTTGTGTTATGGAATTCAGAAACAACGAAGGTACCACAAACACCCAGACCCGGGACAATGTAGAAAAGTGGTTTTCCACATTGACCCGTCCGGGGATCGAACCCGGGACCTCAAAGCTGGCGACACCTTGAAAACCGGTGCCTACGCCACTCGACCACGGAGGTCGTCGTATATACACATATAGCTACAGCATCATTGAATCAGTAAGTATAGAGCTAATTCAGCTAAATTCATCTCATTGACGGCTTCTTGAGGCTTCATACAACCTTAACGCATGAGGACTTGCTATTGCCATTGACAAAATTTGCTTGGGTTGAATAGTCATTGCTTAAATCACCAATGAAAAGACGATCGACAGATGAGACGAGATATTATTTGACATTTTTGTGGGTAACGTTTGGCGTTGTAATACCAAAATGCACAATCTTATACAATAGCGTTTTTGCTTTCTGACAAAAAAACACTATAGTGTACCTCTATCTCTTTGAGTACGTTTGTATGTGCAATACCACTCGTATGTGCTATAAAATAACTATGAAACAAAATATCCATCAAAATTGCGACATCCAAAACCTCGATATGGTCATTGTAACAGTCGGGTAATATTAATAGACAAAACGAGTGCTGTGTTTAGCATGCACTGCGTCTATTCGTTGTTCGGTCACCTTTCATCTTGCTGATAGACATCGGATGCGCCTGCGCATATGAAACGACTAGATATGGGAAATGGAAGATCGGGCTTAGAAAGTTTAAGATTTATTTTATATATGTATCTTGTGCTATCTAAATGTGGTGTGGTACTAAAATTCTTCAAAACAGGCATTAAAATTATGTTTACAAAACAGCGGTTTTTTCTTGTCTTCGTGTTTAGATTTCACACTACATGCTCAACAGAGCCTGATATCCGTACATAAAATATATACTAAAAGAAACCCTGAGTTTTTTAGGCTGACTGACACCAGTCATAGTCACTAATCTTTCTAGATCGATATGCAAAAAGTCACCACTAAAAAGCTCTCTTTCTTTAATATCAATCCTTCTTCCAATAAAATTACACAGCAGTACTACTCTTTATATTTCAATTGACACGGTACCTTAAACCTTATAAAAAGCCAGCTCAAAGTAACTGCGGTGTGAACAGAGCACCATGTCAGCTGGTGGCTGGAAGACCATAACTTCTATATTTATGTCTCACTTGAAGCAAAGCTCCCGAATCGGATTATGTTACATAAAGCCATTGTTTATGCCCCACCTTCGATTCTCTCTGATGTATCGGTTTTCTTGCTTTAGGGATCCGTTTGAGTGTCGTTTTTAATTTAGTCTTCTGTGTTTATAGCTTTATGATTTAGTGTTTGGTGGGATTACCGGTCGTGGATTTTGATGGATAGGATTAGTGGGGAAAATTTAGTGATACCTATTTACAACAATATTGAAAGAGAAAGACACATCCTCTATCTTCCTAATCTTTTATGAATTGTCGTATATTTCGTTTTTTAGATTAGACAATTTGGCATGTGCCATTTGGATCAGTAAATTACAAATAGTTTGTATAAGAATCTTATGTACGACTCCTTATTACCAATGTGAAATCCTAATAAATAAAATAAAATATTCTTAGCGTGTCGATCAATGACTATTTTCATCGTGGCTAGATTTTTGTGGACCAGTACTCAGCCACGCGGACAGCATTATCAGTGGCGTTGTACAGATCCTCGCGTGTACAGCTGTTGGTGAGACACGTTGGGCAGCTGGTAAATGGTAAAATGGTAAAAATCTAATTATATCTGCTTATTCATCAAGTCACACTGTGATACAGAACAGATAATAATATAATTCAACCATGACTCATTAACAACATTCTCATGGCAATATAAACAAATATAACTTATTTTGAATGTCACGAACCCATAATTTAAAGGAAACTACCCGAAAACGTACCTTACGAGACTACTGAGACGATATTGTACCATAAATGACCATAACTTCTTTGAAAAGATAAAGTTTTTAGGCCAATTATGGGACGGGAGCGGTGTTTCCAAAAATCCCCCATATACTGCTTTATCTGTCATCAGACAATATACTTACGTGGTAGATTGTATCTTTATAATTTACAAATTTATTTCAGAGCTCAAAACCAAACATGATCACCGAAACAACTCCTATGCTTAAGAAACTAAGGTTCATAATCGTGTGTGTTTTTATTTAGTTGGTGTTGAAAATAAGTTGGTATTCACTAAAATTGTTAGTCACGAACGCGATGGCCAGTGTCTTTTACTGTTTACAAGGTGATATTAAAAGTTGACACGCCATTTTGGTTTCGATACTTTTTTTAATGCTGTGACGAAGTGCCGTCGTTCTGTTTTTGGTTTATGTTTAATGGTTTTGTGGACAGATGTGCATTGTGCAACTTGGTTGTAGAGTCAGCTATAAAGATGAAAGAAGAATAGTAGCTACAGAGACATCATTAGAAAATAATCAAATCTATTCACGCCCCTAAGGTTATTGAATCAAATCTATCTAGCAAACAAAGTAACTATGCCTGCCAAAGAAGACTTGGCATGCATTGTTCAATAAAAATAAGAAGATGCAAACTAACAAGCAAGAAGTTCTTTTCTCTCCCTATAGATTTAATAACTATAGTGTAGGTATTTAGTATTTTTTTATTAAATGAATCAATGTTAAAAGCAAAGCAAGTACATCTCCATTTGTAATTTAAACTAGGCTATCAAGCGAAACATTGCGTGTGGGCAGATTTCCGACGGTAAACAAAATCAGTTCCTTATACAGAATCGCTGTCAATATTCTTCGTTAGCAATCATTAATTACACAAGAAATAGCAATTTTAATTGCTGATGATCTCTATAGACAAAAGATACTAAAAAAACGACGCACACCCAAATTAAACATCGACAGCCAAAACAGACGCGTAAAAATAAACACAAATTTTCACAATTTTTCAGTTTTTCAGCAAGTTAATGATGAGACAGGAAAACAATTCGGTTCGCTACTGAAAAGGCTGAAAAATGAACGGAATCGTTTGTTGGAAGAAAGCCTTCGGTATAATGCGGAATGGTGAAAAGAATGGAGAAGACAAAAGGGCAATTGAAGTCGAAAATAATGAAGAACAAACAATTAACACACGACGTACCCGTGGCACTGCCCAGGGAGGTAGGCCAGGAGCTGAGACCAAGGAATACGATTTATTGCGTCAAGATTTATGAAACTACATGGCATTTTCGAGTAGGCGTCTCTTAGTTTTTTTTTATGTTATTCGAAACAAAAAAGAGGTAGGTAAATTACACAACCTCTTAAATAAAATACAATTAGAAGGTTATGTAAGATTTCGCCCTATTATTAAATTCTATTATCAAAGGTTAACGTTAGGTTTATAAATATTTTTGTGAAAATATTGTGTTTCATTTATTTATTTTTGTTGTTAAAGTAACGAATGTAATTAATATTGAAATATGCTGCAATTATAAAGTAAACTGCAACACAGTATAAAGATGCACGCGAAACTTATACCTGTTTATTAACCATTATTAATAATGTCTATTCATCAGTCTTTTCATCCCTTATAACTGAATTATCTACCTTTCTTTAAATCTGCTCTTATCTGCCCTACGAAACCTAAATGTTTTACTTTAAATTATTAATTCACTTAAACATTTTCCAATCCAGCTCCTGGCCTAAAATATGATTCTTCGAGAAAAAAAACCTCATGTATTGTTTTGGATTTACTTTTCCCTTTAAACAGAAAGGGTTGTGAAATCCACCCTAAGAAAAAACTCAACTCGAATGGAAGAAGAATGCCAACGGTTTTTTCACCCGTTATGTACTTTTTTTATTTGTTTGTTTTTTTAAATGTTTCATAATTGTTTCTCTTTGATCGAGATGGACGGGCTTGGAAGGTCAGCCATTCTTTCATTGTTTTATTTAATTTTTTTATCAAATATTTTACCTTTTTTGTACTTATTTTCAATAGAAGCGTTAATTCTTTAGTGGAAAGTTTTTACTCTGTATTTTAAATTTTTGTTTGAAACTCAGTAGCTTGTTCATTTTATTTGAAATCATTTTTATGTTACTGTTAATGGTTAGGACAATGGGAAATTGAGTATCAAAATGAAGCCTTAGTAAGGAAATCAAAGAGTTTAAAAGAAAAACCACCAAAACACGTTTTGTATTAATATTGGTTTTGCGTTTTTATAATCGTTTCAAGACAATACCATAATACGTAACTAAAATTCGACCCTAAACACCCTACATTAAAAACATCAAAAACCATTACCCAAACCGATTAAAAAAAAAACAATAATACCAACATTAAAATATAAAAATGAATACCGATTGGAAAGCAGCTATTCGCAGTATTAGTGTTCAGGGATGGGCACGGTAAGTACGCCCCCAGAGACCAACGTTTGGCATTTAGAAAAATGGCGAAAAACAAAATGGTAGGGCTAATCTAAATTAGTATGGTTCGCATAAGAAGGTGTTGTTTTCCTTAAATCTAAATACAGAGTGGTTTCACGTAGAGAAAATAAAAAGTGTGGTATCGAGTTGCTAGTTAGGGATGTAACAAACCAATAATTGTAAAGAATGATATCTTTTTAATTACATTAAACTGTACACTTTAATATAACAATTCGTAAAATGCGATACCTTCACTTTTCAATTGGTTAACTGAGTCTAGGATCTCCCAAATTTTTTTTGTTACATACAACATTTTATATTATTTTATTTCGTCTCACTTAAAGTAATGTTATCTCCTTTTATTGCTGACGGTACACAAATCGAGCCAATAGCAATTCGTCGTATTTTTTTATTTTGTAATTAGTATTAACAGAAGTAGTCCATTAAGATTATATTTTTAAATTCGGGGGTGCGCAGCGAATTAAGTCAATAGTCTTCGAAAAACGTAGAGTTAACGTTTTGTCCTGTTTTATCTAAAATAGGATTTACACCCTCCTTACAAAATATTTTTTTAAAATAAGAATATACAAGGTTTTAAAGATACTTTATGTGGACACTAAAATATATGTAAATCAAAACCACATTTCTGTAAAGTTAGATTTACCAACATACAATTTCATATAAGGACACACATTTTCGTGGTGTGTCGTCGTGGCCTAGCGGTTCAATGAACAGATTTGTATGCACAAGGTTGAAGGTTCGAACCCAGGCAAGTACCAATGTCGCTTTTTCAAAGTTATATGTACTTTCTTAATTATTATAAGACACTACTGACAAACGGTGAATTAAATCATCGTGAGGAAACCTGGATTCCAAAATTTGGGATCTGAAATCGCCAATCCGCAGAGAGCAAGCATGGTGATCAATGCTCGTGCCTTCTTCATATGGGAAGAGGCCTGTGCCCAGCAGTGGGACGTTTATAGGCCGGATTATTATTATTACACACATTTTAAATAACCATTTAAGAAAATTAAAGCCTTAAAGATACTGACTTACCAAGTAAATATTAAACAGTTATAATTTACAACAGAATAACATAACTCAATCTACTTACTATAGAAAGAAAACCAGTAAGACTAAATAATCAGTTACAAATCCCCATCATAAAATATAAAATAATGCCCATACATATTTTATCAAACACTAAACTTACGTGAAATTCACAAACAACGGTAATAGTTCTTAAATACTTTTAATACACATTGAGTTCTGAGGTTTACGCGAATGTTAGACATTGAAATTTAGCAGAAAAACTTTGCAGGTATCATGGTCACGGGCAGACTGAGATGGCGTTCGTCTTGACAGTAGATGTTGCTCGTTCTACCTTCATATTTTAAGTAATTATTTGAGTTCCGACCTACGCAATATGAGCTCACTTTGTCTTGATGTCTTGCAGCGCTGCTCTTGGGTTTGGCCTTGAGTTTATGTATTATTGGGTCCCAAGTAGGTGATATCTTCCAGCCATCTTCTCTATTGAAATTGTCGAAACGTCGGGACCTAAAATCTGAAATTAAACCGCGACAAAATCCGTAAAAAGTAGTTTTATTTCAAATAGCTTACAGTTTTAATAGTAAGCTAAATAAACTCTAAATCAAAAAACTGACCAAACTTCTTAACCAGCATGATAATTAATTAAAAAATGTCAAAGTATGCTATGTAGTCGATAGAACAAGGGCCCCTTGACATCGGGACAGCGTCTGTTGCTTGTAGGGTCCTTCAGACCTTCAGAAAGGGTTGTTACAGTTATACTCGAAAATATCCTAACTGTTGATTTGTATTTCCCGATGCTGGGGATTCCGTGTTGGCTTGGAGATTTTGTTGGTATTGTTACGGCTAGGTTAATAGTGGTTGGGTTTTTTTTGACTTGAGGATTTTATAGTTACGGTATGTAGTATTTGGTTTCTGTACTGGAGAACTATTTTTTGTATTACATAATTGTACAGTGGTACAACATACATAACTACATAGAAGGTAGATTTTATTATGAAATCTTTAATGTTTACAACTTAGTGTATGTTCCACTAAACAGTTTTTAAATAGGAAATGGTTAAAAATTTAATAACCTATGCGTACAAATCTTCAATTTATAACAGCTTTTTAGGTTTAGAAATTAGTCATCATACCTAATATTATACATAAATATTTTTATTTTTTGTCATAGATAAGGACATAATTATTATGTACATAGCCGTATCGTAAGTTTGACTTACAATATAATATACTTGGAAAAGATATTAATTTTTTGTTGACCTTTCCAAACTTGACTCCTTTCGCTAGTAAATCAACGTATGTATTTAATAACGAACCATTTCTTAACCTTAAAATCAAACTATTAACTCTCTGAGTTTTTAACCAACACCAATAAACAATAGAAACTGAACTAAACATTAGCAATAGCAACCAACACGTAATATCGCCTTCGATTTCAACCTTTAACAAAGGTTTGTTTTTCTCTCGTGATTTTCCGACAGATTGTCCCTAAAGCACTACACTCGATGGTGCTTTAAAGCGCTCGAAGTGCTTAAAGCTTCGGGAAATACTTGATCACTCTTGAGCCCCGTCTCTAGCCGAAGATGTTTTTATAACACATTGATTGTAGAGCAATATCTTTGTGCTGTATTTGTTTTTTTTTGTGACGTCATTCTTGAAGTGGGCTTTCTTTTGTTTTGTTTGTGTGGTTTAAATTACACAGAGGTCGGCTTTGAATGCTTGTAGTGAGGTAATGATGTTTTGAATTGTGAAGTTGACTTGTAGGTTCATACAATGTCCTAACTAAAGGTAAAAATGTTACATTTAAACTATTTTCTTATTTTAATTAAGCTAGATAATGTCATTTATTTGGCGATAAAATCTGTCGATAATTACTTAAGGCTAGAAGAACGTACTCGTACCTACATTATTCATCTCACTAGTATTTTAACAAATAATCACATTGGTAGCATCCACACTAATCATTTTGTTAATTTAATTATACATCGGGTTTCAGTAAGTTATTTACGCAAATAAATCCATCAAATCTCCACTTACGCAGCATAAAAACAAAAGAGAAAAACACAACACTAAACTCATAAAACAAAACATTATTTCTAATCAATATCACATCACAACTCAATCACAAGTCAAATTTAACATCTCTTATTCAGAAGCCAATCATTGGAAAACAGCATTCGTAATTTCAATCATTTGTATCCATTAAACAAGGAAACAAACAAACAAACAAATCCAATCGGCCAATTTCGGGCTCTGCCGATCGCTCCTGCCGAAATCAATTAGCTCCTTGTAATCTGCAAAACAATATTATATTAACACTCCTGAAATAGAAAATCAAACTCTAATCCACTTCAAATAAGTTCCAAATTTTATTATTCGTCTCCAAACACAGGCTTGCCAACATAATCGTAGGATGTACAACCCAGACGTTTTGGATTACCGAAAATTGCTTCCAAACGAAAATACCAACATACAATCATTATAATTTTTTTTCTTAGTTTTCGATATGAAAAAAAAAGTCAGCGAATAACTTATGCGATGCAATGACCGCGGGCGGCGACATCAAAAGGGTTAGTGGCGAGATGTTTTGTCTCGTTCTTTCTTATAGACTTATTGATGTTTGAGTGAGATGGGTGTATGATGTTGCAGATAAAAAATGCCCTTTAAGTCGGTATGAAGCGATGCCGACGCATTTATAAATACGTTGTGTAGTGTCATATGAACAAAGTATCATGGTTACTGGGGGTACGAAATCGTGAATACTTATTTGTTTTAAATAAAAGACTTATTGTCTGTATGTTAAGTGTCAAATTTGTCAGATCGTAACAATTTGTTGTTAACTGTCGGAACTAAACTGTTTCCTTCGCGATCTTTATTTCCAGACAATCGGATTACGATAAAAAGTTCGAAATTCTTGTGTTAGGTCTCTCACTTCTGATAACTAGTTACCGTGCTTACAAGTTAATCAAAGTAAACGTTTTTATAAAATAGCTACAAAACAGACAATTTATACAAGTTAGTAGAAATAGGTAATAAATGTGTGATATCTAAAGCCTAAAAATGCGCTATGGAATCGCTTTTAAATTGAATTTTGAATGATTCGGTAAATCTTTCAAGAGTGTATTCATAAATATTGGTAGTACTAAATTAGAGTGTTAGGGTAGTGACTTTGAGGTCACTATGAAGGTATGTATGTAGGTACATGTAACCTATGTTCTATAAAATAGGTGAAAATCATATCAAATGATCAATTACTTCAATAAGATGTTGAGATTATTTTCAAAATTCTTTGTTACCGACAAAGTTTTGCGCTATTTCATAAATTATTTTAGATACTATTTCAAAGTAATTAATTTTAATAAAACATGAGCTTGCCCAGCAGTGGGACAGTATAAGCTAATAAAAAAAAAAAAAAAAAAAAAAAAACATGAGCAACGTAGTTTATATTAATTATCATAATATAATTCACCCACACATCTGCAATATTTCCACCTTTCAATAGCTCATAATTGGAATAATGAGTCCATCGATCAGTTAATTTAATTACAAAGCGAGCTTTAATAATAAATAATGATCTTCAAGTGTTTTGCAATAAAACAATCAATTGTTTTTATTGTTTGTTTATGTATCAGCTTGTTAGCACACCTGTCATGTTGACTTCACTTGGCCTTGGCATTTTCTAAACCTGAATCAAGCGTTGAATGTCAGATACTTAGGACCTTAGGTCATTTTTGACGGGCCTGTTGGTCTAGTGGTTAGTGACCCTGACTGCAATACCGGAAGTCGTGGGTTCGATTCCCACCCAGGACAAATGTTTGTGTGATGAGCACGATCATTTGTTCTGTGTCTGGGTGTAATTTATCTGTAATATGTATGTATTTAGAAATATATAAGTATGTTTATCAGTTGTCTGGTTACCATAGCACAAGCTCGGCTTAGCTTGGGATCAGATAACCGTGTGTAAGATGTCCAGGAATATTATTATTATTATTTTGAATATGGTGCTTAGAAGAAGTTTCTTTATTCTAAGTTAGTGGCGTTTATAGTTTTTTTTTTGTTAAGTACCTAACTGAATAGTTCAATGTACTTTTTTGTTCAAAGTCCTAGTATTTTTATTTACTAACAGTGACAGCTATCACTGTATACGAAAATAGTACCATTTTTTGGTAAAATATTAAACCAAACACAAACTTCAGTACTAAACCTACAACCAAATAACCCGTTCTACCAAACAATCTAGCAAACTCTTCCACCCAATGAATCAGTTCAGTTTAATAAGGATGTTCCAAAGAAAACAAATTAAACTATTGTAAAAAGTGTTGTAAATCTGGCTACGAAAAGGCAGAACATCAATGATAAAGTATAACGAATTCCTTCACGACTTATCCCTTTGAATATAAAAAGGTTTTACAGGAAAACTTTTAATCAGGATCCATCGCTGGTACTATTTGTCTACGAATTTATTATTCGCTTAGTGACGCAGCAAGGTATATTCAACTGATTAAAGTGAACATTAATACGACGGGTCTCAAAATTAATAAGTAGTGTCGGATATGTTCTGATGGAGATATGGAGATGATTTCAACGTAAGGGAAAACCTAGCGGTGTAAAAATAGCATATCAAGTAGTTCACAGGTTTTTTTTTTTTTTATTAAATTCCAACCACTTTTGATGTTCAACTTAAAGATTTAGACCAGTTCTTAATATAGTCATTTAACCGACTGAAATAATTATATTATCATATGTTCAATATTCATTATATGATCAATATTGTTCTTTTTTAGTACCTGTAGTCAAAAGATTTGAAGACTTTGTTATTGTTCTAAGTCAAATATCTGATCACCCCGAAGAACCCCCGAAAGTGTTGAAAAATCATCGCGAATTGAAGAAAAAACTGACTTCTGGTTCCCCTTATCACCAAGTGAGAACCCTTCGAGATTTACCCATGGTAGATGCTGGGGACATCGGGCTTAAAAATGAAAGCATAAATCACGATCTTTGGCCCTAATTAATTCCTCCAGGCTTTGCCAGAGTGTGCTATGGGGTTGAATTATTTGAAAAACTTTCACCTCTTTGTACACTTTAATTATCTTTTGCGAATCACCTGCGTTCGGGGTTCGGGGTTATGGTTCAGAGTTATGGTGCTATGGTGTTATGGTTGAAAATTTTGGAAATTTTTCAGAAAAAAAATGTTCTAATAGGGAGCTGGTTCTTCCAGCAGTGGGAGAGCATAGGGTAGGCAAAAAAAATAATTAAACAGATTTTTTAACTCATGTGCAGTGAGGTATTTTGTGCTCGTTTATTTATATTTTAAATAGGTTAATTTATGACTATTGTAATTCTGTTAATTTCCTCTTTCCATTAATCATTTGTTTAAGCTAGACTTCTTTACCAGTATTTATAGTAGGTATTTGATTGCAGGTGACAAACAGACAGAAAAGGTATGTTTTCCTGTAGACTCGTAGTTTATTTTAATAATATATAGGACATTCCTTCACTAGTAATTATGTAATTAAGATACTATCAAAGAAGTATCTTTTAATTACTTATGATTTTATTGGACCTGCATTTAAGTCCAACTAAAGTTCTTTGGTTCGATTCAAAGGTCGTGCAAAATGTAGAGCTTTTTGTAAATAAAATTTTCCTATTTTTTGCTTGATATTACTTACTTATTGGATCAGAAGATGAAAAAGAAACATCAATTTTAAAATATACTTTAGTATATCGTTTTTATTTTTCCCCAAAAATAAAATGATAGAACATAATACTAGTAATTTACTCCACTTCTAAAGAAAACTATAAGAACTCAATAAAGTAAGCAAAGTCTTCTTTGATTTCTATGAATCACTTTGATGTTAGGCGCCAAGCTTTTTTACGTGTCGTTTTTCGTCCAATAGCAATGCTACGGTTATTTAATTTCTATAAATCGAATACGGATCATCGCACTCCACAAAAACCTAATCCAAATCTCACAATTCGTCGAACTGTTTCATTTGGAGATACCTATGGGAACCACATCGAGAAACTACGAATCATCGAGCTTTTTGTGGTCAAACTTTTAATAGAAAACCATCTTGACATTGACAAAGTAACATTTGCTGTTAACAAACACTTCAAATTCTAATTTCCAACCTTACTCCTATGATCAAGAGAGCTCTAATCTTTAATATTTGAACTTATCGACGGCAATTTTAAGTGTGGAAGCCAATGCATCTATCTTATTCGGTCATTTAAATTTGAACCCTATTTTGTTATGTCCAAGGTGTTATTTGGATTGTATAGTGATGAACAATCAAAAGTGATATTTTGGACAATTGTTAAAGAATCGATGAGCACGGCTTTGGAATTGATTTCAATCAGTCAGACGGTAGGTGGCAACTGTATTACGGTGACCATTTGTGTAGTGATCGGGTGTCGTGGTAAGTGGCTCTACTTGGACATGCATTAAATAGGGAAATGTGTGAAAAATATGTAAATAACAGTTCTATGGGTCTATTTTTGAATTGGTAATATTTAATTACTTATTATCCATATTTGTACATGAATAAATTAGCAAAAATATTCAACACAAAATAAGGGACTTCAAGACTGTGAATTCAGGTAAAGTGATTTGGACTGTAATAATAATATGTGCAGCAACTAATTTATCATAGTACATGACATACACTACGTAGGTACCTATAATAATTATGTAATGACAAAACACTCTTCAAAATGTTAATAAATCCAATCCTAAAAAGGTAGAGCCACCTCCCCAGCGTATCACTTCACTGACTGTCAATCAATACACCAATTTAATTAAGAATAAATTTATTTTTTACAGTAATAAATAATAGCATTATAGAGCTTCGAAGTTCATTCGCCGTAACGTTCATCGTTCACATTGTGTTCATTCACTCACTCGGTCACACGTACAATTTCTATCGATAAATTATAGTCTTTTGATAGTGATTGGAAAACGGTATTGAAATGTATTGACATTGTTGCATTACCGTTGAGTGTTATGTAGTAGCAATAGGTAAAGTACCAAGTAAGTAGTAAAGACCAATTTTAATTTATAATGTACTTACTAGCAATAATAGTGTACTATTGATGCGTAATAAGAAGAATTGACGGGCCTGCAGTTGGTCTAGTGGTTAGTGACCCTGACTGCTATACCGGAGGTCGTGGGTTCGATTCCCACCCAGGACAAATGTTTGTGTGATGAGCACGATCATTTGTTCTGGTTATCTGTGTGTAATTTATCTATAATATGTATGTATTTAGAAATATATAAGTATGTTTATCAGTTGCCTGGTTACCATAACACAAGCTCTGCTTAGCTTGGGATCATCTGATCCCACAACAACTCACACACGGTTATCTAACCGTGTGTGAGTTGTCCCGGAATATTATATTATTATTCGTACATTCAATAGGCGAATAAAACTGTTTTGATATACCAAAGCAAAGTGAGAAAAAAGTAATTCTACGGCTAAAATAGATACTACACGTCTTCATAAATATTCCCCTATACACAACTGACAATTAGCAAAAATTAATATCGAACCGTACTTCCAAAATTGTAATCAAAAATCGCCAACTCGCAGGTGAACAAGCGTATTGTCCATGCTGGATTGGACCTGTATGTCTATTCTGTAAATAATTTCGGTATCGAGCTTCACCTGAGTGACAATAAAGCTCACTTCAAAAGAGAACCCAATTGGCCTTGATTTAGAATTCAAATTCGAGAATACGTATTTGACATCTCACCGCGGATTCCGCTGTCGAGACGTGAAAATTGCAGAGACTTCCAGACATAGCAGAATTATGGAATCATTTTATTTTTTAAACACTTTTATGTATTACTAGCTGTGCCTGCAACTTCGTTCCCGTGGATGACGAAGCTTATCAATGAGTCTTTAACCATTAAGGCTGCACACGCGACGGAAGCTTAAAAAATTGAGTAACTTCTCCCGATTTCCCAACATTTCCCTTCACTGCTCTGCTCCTATTGATTGTAGCGTGATAAAAAGTATACTATAACCTGCCCAGGAGTATGAAGGATAATTGTACCAAGTTTCGTTAAAATCCGTCGAGTAGTTTTTGTTTCTATAAGGAACATACAGACAGACAGACAGACAGACAGACAGACAAAAATTTTACTGATTGCATTTTTGGCATCAGTATCTATCACTAATCACCCCCTGATAGTTATTTTGAAAATATATTTAATGTACAGAATTGACCTTTCTACAGATTTATTATAAGTATAGATAAATGTGTGTATATGGTGAGGAAACCTTAAAGGTGAGGACAACGTCTGCCAGGAAGTCATTGCGGCGGTATGGAGCGCCGATGGCAGATTTCGATCCCATTTGACTTAAAACCGTATCCTATTGGACTCATTTACTTACGTTGACTTCTTGTGGATACGCTATTAATTTCAAAAATGAATATATATATTTTTTAATTTTATTCATACATAATGTGAAAAAAATGCTTCTTCTTCTGTAAGTAATTTTAATATTTGGGAACCTTCGCGAAATAAGGAATAAAAAAGGGGCCGAAAAAACTTAAAATTAAAACTGGGAGGAGAAAAATCTACCTTCGAAACATAAACAAAGAATAGCATCTTAGAGCAGCACAGCACACAATTTTTCTTTTAAATTTCCAAAAACCAATGAAGCCACACTAACCCGTCTTACACAGCAGGGCAGGTGACCGTCACCGCATGCCCGGCATTACCCGCCGGTTAACCGGCCAGCAGGCACGCGACTCCGTAATATAATTCAATCGCTAATTGACGGTGTGATAACGCCCTTATACGGTATAGACGCGACATGTTTAGGCTAGTTTATATTAAACAAACGAATGCTCTTTCTTTCCCCCAACCCATATAAATCTTTGAAACTTTTATATAATTTGATAGAGTGGGGGATAGAATGATCATTCGCTTGTTTGATGTCAATCGGCCATTATAGAATTGCAGGAATTGATAGTATTTCGATGAGGGATATTTAGGCTTGATGATAATCGAATTACAGTAGTACAGTGGGTATGTCCCTAGTTAGCATTGTCGTAGAAGAGATCGTAGCTCATATGTATGTGGTCTAAAGTTTGAGAGAAGGTACAAAGTGATCTAGAAATTGTTAGCAATAACATTATATATTATTTATAGTATAGTTATAATATTGATACAAATAATGATAATTACCCTATATGACCAGAAATTATTTAAAAGTATATTTCAGTCCTCAAATGTTTATTAAATACCTAGTCAGCGAAATACATTTTCTTATAAATATAACATTTTAGTTGTACACAATGATAAGTATTTTTTGATTAACATTTAAGCGGACGACGCCGCCGAGGCCGGTCCAGGAGGAGGTGGCAGGACGACCTACAGTCGTTCTGCGAGGGTTGGTTCGAGGTGGCTCGAGAGAGAGGGATGTGGAAGGATTTGGGGGAGGCCTTTGCCCAGCAGTGGGACAACGTAGGCTAATTAAAAAAAAAAAAACACATTTAAGCTTATGGCCTCCTAACGTGTTTAACAAAAAACTGAATAAACTAACATAACTATCATTTGCCAATTCTATACGTTCATAAGCTAAAAATTATTCAGTGATATGTCGTACGAAACTCACTCGCGGCCTTATTGAAGTTGTAATTAGTCACAAAAAACGTATCGCCAATGTCTCGCTTCCCGGATATGCTTGCTATAATACCGCAATGACACACTACCATAAATATATACCAAACATAATTAAATAAAACATGTTTAAATTAAAGCTATTTTCTTTATTTAATTGCTTTGAAATTCTTTGTTTTAAAGTAAATTTATAGTTTATTGGAGTTTGATCGTTGTAAATATTTAATGAAAAGTTTTATTTTAATTACAATTTTAATTAAGACATTAATACTATGCAAACTATGTCATAAATTGTGTGAGCAAACATACTGATAATTTCTTAGCACAAATGATTTTTCTAAATAGAGACATTTTTTTACTGTAGATATTATTATGGCTTTTCGGTAAAAATAAAACTAGTGCAGAAAACCTTCTGTATATAGATTTGTAAATAAACTTCACTAGAAATCATCGATAAAAGTGAAGATGAAAAAAAAACACTGTCGAATATAACATAAGCATATTTTTCATACTTCTAAACCTAGGCACTCACAGTACATACCTAGGTAACATACTAAAACAATTTAACAGCTACGATCTGAACAGCATCTAAATCAAATACCAACATAAATATTTTTAATTACCATTGTTAATTATAAGTGACGCGATTATTAGTCACTACAAGCGCACACATTAATATCGAGAACTTGTACATGGACTTGTTTGAACGTGTTCGATGTTTAACATAAACTATCGATATGATTTATTGCACGGTTTTATCGATTATCGAGTCGTTTTTAATTAGTGTGTGAAGATTTTTGTTTGTACAAGTTTTACGACGTGGCGTAGCTGAAGACTTGAGAGGTGTTTGCAAAAATTGGTTTTGGGTTTGATGTTCAGGTTACATAAAATTATCTTTTGGAGTAATTGGTTATTTATTAAACGACACACATTATAATTGATCGAAGTACGTATTGGGATTCATAACTTAAAATTGTTATATTCTTGTACTGCCTAAACTTATTATAGAGCTAAAAAAGTGTTTCCCATGTTCATGCACATAATAGTTAATTTGTGTAAAGTAATTTGTGAAAACTAGTGATACAATCAATTCGGAATACCTAAAACACATCTCTACCTATCCCTTAGAATCTTATACTATAGCACTGGCTAATAAAATCAAGACACTAGTAATAGTTACTCTCCCTGACATTTATTTTGCATTAACTTGTACGACTGTTCGAACTTAATATAAAAGTATAAGTAAAAAGTACTACAGGACTCCTTGCCTTCTCCTAACTCGTCTCAAATCTGACCTAATCAATCCCCATCATTGACGACCACAAATAGAAAATATAAAGACACTCATTCATAAGACAGTCGGATGATAAAGGTGCTTGCACACGACGCATTGTAAGGGCGAGCGCACACCGCCCACAGTAGCGGCCCACGAGCGATCGGACGCTAGATCGGCCCGCCCGCCAAGACCCGCTGGTGAGGTGTAGCGTGGAAAAGGCTTTTGTTAAACCAAATAATAGATTAACACACAAATGATTACATTTTCACAAACACACAACATTACAAATATATTATTATAGTTTTAAGTAAGCATTAACATTTTTTGGACAAATAATACGCTAAAATATCGGTTGGGCTATTAAATTATACCTTTTATAAAAGTAGCTTGAAGCTTTATTCAAGGTATAATTTTGTCTCTTTCTTTTTATTTTAAAGATTCTCTTCCTTTAAATTATATCTATGAGCCAAGTGTGCCTATGTACCATACAGTGCATGGAGTAGTCAATGAATAAACATATGGATTCAAAATAATAATATTTAAAAAATCCTTTTATTATTAACTCAAATCTAAAACGACACCATCTCAGTTTTCAGTAATGTCTAGTTCACAACAAGGAAAACATTACATCAAACAAAAGTACCGAATCTCTACACAAAAAATTACAACACAAAATCCTACTCCACCCACCCAAACCACAACATTAACATAGAATACCAGAAAGCGAAGTAACAAATAAGGCTACATTCATTCCCTCATTGTGCACAACGGTTTAAATAATAATTGAATCAATTCCCGGCTATCGGTCACTGATTAATGCGCGGTTAAAAAATAATGCTTTATTGAATCCTTTGTATTCAATTATTTATAGCCTTGTAAGTGGGTGTGCAGCTTTATTTAAAAATGAGTGTACTTAGTGAAGGAAAAAGTATAGTGATGTTCTTGAGACTATTATAGGTTTGGAATATATTCTGTTTTCAGTATATTGGCTTGAAAACACTTTCACCTTGCTAAGATCTGTAGCAGGTTTTAAATGATACCGCCCATTTAGTAGCAAATAAGTTTACAAATTGAGAAAAGACTATGATGAGCCAAGAACACTATAAAGTCTTAGTATCTTTCGCTTATAGTCCATAAATTTAAGACATATGCCTTAAATTTATCTTCTTTTTTTTTTAATCATTTTTTGATGTGGCTTTTTGCGCTGGTACGCCAAGACAGCCTCGTAAGGTACCAATAAATTAAATAATAAATTAACAAGCGGGCCGAATATACTTTGACCTAAATTATATCTATGTGGCTATTTAGCTTCACTTCGGCACAATAAGTCAAGGTCAAGGTCTGTTTTTAGGTAAGCACTTAAAATATAGCAGTACCTTACAGGTAAAGGTAACATTGTAAAGCAGTTACACCAAAATTTTATCACACATTTACTTCCAACAAATTAAGGTCTAATCAGTATTATGACTGATTTAGATTATACGAGAAATATCGTGCAAGTTGCTGCCCATTGCCGTCTATAATCGATAATTTATCACAACAAAGCCACGCGGTGCCGCAATGTACTGCAACTCGCACGATATTCCTGGCACCGTCTAAACCAGGCCTTAGAATAACCGTATAAGGCATAGACGAAACATTTGTGCTTGCCTCAATTTAGGGCTCAAATATCCGTAGGGTCTATTAAGTTACACCACTGATTACATTCTCAAATAATCAATCAGAAATTCGATAACCTGTACGGCAATTATCTTTGAATTTTAATTAGGCCTATAATAAATTGATATTGCTGTTTTTCTGTCAATGTGACTGATTGGGGACCCATTACAATTTATTAGCCAGCGTGGCTAAATGGCCGATTGCTGATAAGCGTTAGAAGTGGATAGACTAGACTAGATTGGAAGCAGAGGAGACAATACTTTGATTTTATTTATTTTACAGCGGTTTTTTAACCGCTTTCAAAAAAAGGAGGAGGTTCTCAATTCGACTATATTTATTTTTATGTTTGTTACCACAGAACTTTCGACTGGGTGAACCGATTTTGATGATTCTTTTTTATTTGAAAGCTGGTGCTGGTGAAGTTTAGACAGTGGGATCCATAAGAAAACCATATAAGACTTATTTTGAAGTCGGTTTTTTGTATGTTAGAATTATTTAAATTTAGATATGTGTTAGTTTCACAAACATTAGAATCAGTTTTCGAAATAAACAACAACTACCCTGCATCATTTTACTGTAGGTACCAGAACGTATAAAATATGTAAAGACAGGTGCAGTTGATTTCAACAGGGTGCCTTCCATTTTAAAATTCTTTAAAATCGAAAGCTACATCAATATTTTTGTAATCCATTGAATAATGTTAAGGCAGCAATAAAAAAAAACTCTTTAGTTTTTGTTTAATTTTAGTAAATATTATCATTTATGATCTACCCTATTTCGCAAACTGTATCGAGGTCAGAATTCAGTCTGTACGGATACAGCAGAATATTTTTATTTGACTTGAAGCGACTTCCTTCCTGACTTGCACAACCCATTGCCCAATTATTTAACCAAAGATTAATCGTTGTTGCCTAATTTTCTGGGCGTGTAGGTAGAAAACTCAACCCTAGTGATTTCTGTAAATAACTAATCTATATTTTTAACGTATTAACAGCAGGTGTATATGCTATTATGTTAATATCTGAACTATTAATTATGCAGAGTCGATACATGTTTGTAAATGACACCGCGTTGTTTGTTTATTGATTAAAGTATCGAGTTTTACGTAGATTTGAATCGATTAAGTAATCGAGTTGGTCCGGTTTGAGGTTACAGTATTAGTAGTAAGATTGCGTTAATTATATTTAGTGTTAAGTTAATTACCGTTGGATTTTCTTAGTTATTAAGTTTTTTATATAAATATATATTTTTTCTTGCCCTATGTTTCTTGTCAGAGGTTGTGATTGGTGATTTTTAACTAACTGGAGCTTTTTATAAACAGACTTTTACCCTATCTTATAAAGAGTTGATTGGTTAGAAAAACTATTGATTACCTAGCCGACCAATTAAATAAGTTTAGGTAGGTAGGTACTTTACTCTAGAAGACGACCTCGACGACGACCTCCGTGGTCGAGAGGCGTACGCACCGGTTTCAAGGTGTCGCTAGCTCTGAGGTCCCGGGTTCGATCCCCGGACGGGTCAATGTAGAAACCAACTGTTCTACATTGTCCCGGGTCTGGGTGTTTGTGGTACCTTCGTTGTTTCTGAATTCCATAACACAAGTGCTTTAGCTACTTACTTTGGGTTCAGAGCAATGTATGTGATGTTGTCCGCATTTATTTATTTATTTATTAGAATAACTTTAGTTCCCTTAAATTCTGTCTGCAAGATACATCCATTTTGTTTAAATTCAATGCTCTAATGCAACCTTGTGGTCATGACCTTGTATCCAATCGTTGTGGTTCTATTTAGTGTCAATTTTACTTGAAAACAACAAAGAATGTTTTTATACTAATTATCGAATCAATTAAATAACTGTAAGTGTAATACGTAAGTAAACACATAACAGTTAAATTCAGTGTATTACAACCAAAATGTAACCGATTTAAAATCGGTACTTTAAAAACCGAAGCAAACATAAAATGTCACACTCGTGCACTTACGATTGTGACACGTATCGGCGCGCGCGCATTAATTTGTGCCGAAAATGGAGTAGCGAGCATTACTTGTAGAGTGACTATGTATTGTTTTTTTTGTGAATTGTCTAATATTTGTTTTAATTATATTAAAAGCCATAATATTAAATGGCCTTGACTGAATTTGACATTACAATTCTGGGAACCAGTCTTAATATGGGATACTGTGTTATTCAGTAAAATGGACTTCATAAAAGCAGCTTAATGTAAAATATAGTATTCACTCAATCAATGACGGGCCTGTTGGTCTAGTGGTTAGTGACCCTGACTGCTATACCGGAGGTCGTGGGTTCGATTCCCGCCCAGGACAAATGTTGTGTGATGAGCATGATCATTTGTTCTGGTGTCTGGGTTTAATTTATCTATAATATGTATGTATTTAGAAATATATAAGTAAGTTTATCAGTTGTCTGGTTACCATAACACAAGCTTTGCTAAGCTTGGGATCAGATAACCGTGTGTGAGTTTTCCCAGGATATTATTAATCAGGTGTGACTAGAGGCCTACCCCAACATAGTTTGAAAAAAAATTTAGACCGAAGACCAATTATTCTACTTCGCTAGTTGAGTATTGTTTGATTTTCAAATCCACGTTTTTCCTAGTACCAGTGCATATAAAACATATTTTTTCTTGCTGTACTTTTACGTGAAGTAGCATGGTAACCCTACATTACACATATCGCTCAAATCTTTGGACCCATACTGCGATACCGCTACCGTTTGTAAGGCTTTATATTAAAACAGTTTAAACACTTGAAATTCAAGCGGATCGGTATTTTGCGCCCGATTTCATCTGTTAGGCTGTTTCTATATTGGTCAGTCACCAATATAATTATATCAAAGACATAGATTTTACCCAGGATTTTTTTTGTACCTGACTTTTTTGCAACCATCATGTAAAACAATAACAAACAAGCTACCTACATTTTTTACTAGGTACAGATTAACTATTAGGCTTTGCATCTGTTCTTATTGTTTTGTGATTTTTTTTTTATGTTACATGTTTAACCAAAAATAGTAATGTGCCGATTCTATGAATGAAATAAACAAAAAAACAATAACACCTGAGATGCGATACTCAGATAATACTCGTGTTTCCTAAAGCACGTTAAACGGTAGGTCCCGGCTGTCATACATAGATACACACATACATAGATCTTTGACAGTCGTTAAGTCAATTCTGACAACCAGTCTTACTATGGGATACTGTGTTTCCCAGTAAAATGGGTTGTGGAGGTCAGATAGGCAGTCGCTCCATGTAAAATACGGTATTCAGCTGAATCCGGTAAGACTGGTAGCCGACCCCAACATAGTTGGGAAAAGGCTCGGGAGATGATGTGATGACCTGAGATGCGATACTGTAATACAATCGGAATGTAATGCATTGAATTATATTTAGTTAGTAGTTAGACGATGGTGACTATTTGAATGATTTAAAAAGCTACCAAGGTCAAACAATTATACTTATTGGTCCCAAAAGTGTGAACATGTGAACATACCTTTACGAAAGCCTGTCATTAGAGTCAATCTGTATCTTTCTCACTAACATCCAGCTCATTCGGATCGCTCTAATTTTTAGAATTTCGATTGGAGTAACAATTAATTTTGTTAAACACTTCAATATTTTATCTCGAGAAGTAATTAGTATGAAAATATACTGTTGATTGCCAACGATTGGTCCGCACACTTCTTACGAATTGGGATACATTTTATCTGTTATATGAGTTGGACTTACGTGTTTTACTTTAAAGATAATAAAATTGTCACCGAATAAAAATAACAATTTTAAGTAAAACCTTATTTATCAACACTTTTACATACATATTTAAAAGTTTTAATTTAGATATAGTTATTGAAATTAAGAATGTGGAATAGTAGTTTCAATTATTTTTTTTGATTTTTTTTTATTTGTACCTACTTTACAAAAAAAAGCTTCATATACAAATTATATGTTGGTACGAGAAAGAGTAGTGACTTGATTGGTGCTCAAAGAACCTGGGTTGAATAATTTATGGTTTATTTATCTATAACCATAGCAACAATATGATCCACAAAGCTTACAACGCAATAAAACCATCACCCATTTCTCAAGCCCACGAACAATATTTCCCCACAGCCAATAGATTACCCAACAATATAGTCAACTATCTCGAATTCAAATATTCCTCGCAAAACATCAAAAACCGCTTACATACGAGCACATAACTCACGGCGTACATCTCCTAATTTATCAGTACCGCATAAATTTATGCGCAAGAGTTCTCGCCTTCGAATCGAGCAACATTTAGCTTTTTATCGACTGTTTGATTTAAGGTCTGAACGCAAGCCAATCCCTCAAGTCGATATGTACAGCGACGTGATCGGGGGGGTCTATTCTGGTGTCACTGTAAACACAGATTAAGTTTTATTTCAATTACTTTTCTTAGGACACCAGAATAAGAGTAAAAAATGAAGACTTATTGATTGGATATACTTATATCGATCTGTACAGAGGGAAGTACTACTTTCAAAATCAAAAAAATCAAAATCAAAATATTTTTATTTCAAGTAGGCCTTTTTAAGCTCTTTTAAAACCTTAAATTACTGACTCTAGTTGCAGGTTCCAAAATGTCATTCCAATGGAGAAGAGCCGGCAAAAAACTCCATAGGTAACTCTTTTATAAAAAAGGTTAACATCAATGTTACAAATACAATTATTTTAAAAAAATATATACAAATATGCGACAACAGCGTATTTCGAGTTTATTAATACCGCAAATCGTAGATTCGGCATTTACTTCTAGTTTTTGGTAGATTCAAAGGCTTGCACAAATCTAAAAGATGTTAAACGGTGCAAATGGACGATGGCACAACATACCATTAGTTGAGAAATTGGATTGACCAATCGTAGGTACTGCAGGACATCAAAGTTGTTTGACACTAATCTCACAAAAAAAAAGGAATCAAAAAGCTGAATAAAACTGCCTCGCTGGCCTTGTGGTTCTAAACGCTACTAAACTAAGCTATTGGGTTTTTCTATGAAATTCTCAGTAGCAGGTCGGAGTTTGGATTTGTACCCGGTTAGTGGCAATAGGCTCGCCCCCTATTACATGGAACCTAAACATACCGGCGAACTGTGGGTGTACATTGGTACACCTCTGCCTAACCCTTCGGGAATACAGGCGTGATGGTACGTTATGTAAAAAGCTGAATAAAAGATATCTAGGTAATTCTGAGTAATTAAAATTTCTTTGGTCTGAACACGGTGCAACAGTAAACCAAATTATTGATTCTAATCTACCTATGTTCAAAAATATAAAACCAGCTGTCCAAATATGTTAGACATTTTATCATTTATATCACTTAATTAAACGGTTAATAACTTTCAATATAACATTCAAGTTTTAATTTTCAATAACATTAAAATTAATGAGGTCGTATGTTTTGAGTAGGAACATAATTATCAGAATCTGAACAAATTTAAATTTAAATAGATTGTAGGTAAATAATTATGGAAAATATACTATTATGTTAATTAACAACATTCTTTTTCAATAATATGTTGCTTATCAAAAAACATTTCTTTTGATTTTAATAAGCGTTATCATGATTAGAAAGAAATAAGAACCTTTAAAAAACAACTTTTTACAAAACATAAAAATCTATAAAAATATACAAAAACAAATATAATATATAAAGAATTATAGAAAGATAGATAGTTAGAATATTCTTTATTGTACACCATTAAAATTACATAATAATAAAATACATATTATTATAATAATTAAAGTAAAACAAATGAATAAGTGTATCATCAAAAACCTTTGAAAATCATTTTCATTTTCCTGTTCATTTCATTTTACTGCAAAAAAAAAGAGAAACAAAAAACAAAATCGCAACAAAAACGCAGATCAAACGCCATCAGAATAGGGCCATTCACGTCGACGTAGGTGTAACAGGGAACGTTAAAATTATTGCTCGCATATCGAAATCCCGTGTTTTCGCCTGTCCCTGTGTTTGTCTGCGTGTTTGTATGTCTGTTTGTCCTGTGCGCGCTGTTCGCGGAGTATCGGCAATTAATCTTGCCACCATGGGTTCTATGCAATACTTGTGATTCGTTTTAATATCGTGAATGGATGGTATAGTTTTTGGGTCATGCTTTCTTGGTCAAGAGGGTTCAGACCCTCTGTCCCGATTTTAGAAATCGATTAGTTAGAACTATTTAGATTTTTTGTCATAATCTTTATAGAATGTCTCGTTTATAGTATGTCTGGGTGTAATTTATCTATAATATGTATGTTTTTAGAAATATATAAGTATGTTTATCAGTTGTCTGGTAACCATAACACAAGCTCTGCTTAGCTTGGGATCAGATAACCGTGTGTGAGAATTGTCCCGGAATATTATTATTATTTATTATTATGATATACAGGAATAGTAGCAATAAAGCTGTTTTAATACGTGTAGGTAACATTATACCATAAGCAAGACAATCTGCACAAAATTTCCTACGCATTAATGCAGTTGAATAAGTAACTAAACATTCAGTTAGATCCCTTACTTCATTCCAAATCTTAACCTTGAAATAATAATAAAGACCAAATTCAATAGATCACTATCAATGATCGAATTCAAAACACCACTTTTTATCAAACAAAAGTACAACCAATCGATTTCCAAACCTTCACACAGTCGCTTAACCTCTAAACTCTACATACAGTACAAGACCTTATAAGGTAACATTACACAGTTAGTCATGCACACATTAGATTGCCCGCTCAGACGCGAGACGGTGTCATGTTGTACAATTTGACATCAGACGGGTTTCCTCAATCAATTCACATCATCACTTGTTTACGCTTAATTTTGGAGGTTACCTAGCTGTGTGTGGTGCGGGACAGAATTAAGGAGTCAGTAAAACTAAATACAAAATAATATTGTAGAAAAACAAATCTGATCTATATTGGTTTTTAGGTATGTATATCATCGTAGTTTTATATTAAAATTTAAAATTACTACGATATACATTCATCATAATTTTATATTCTAAGACTATTGGAGGTGTGTATAAATATATAAATTTAATGAATTGGTAAAAAAACATGGTTAATGTTTATTATAAAAATTGCAACCTCGTTAATGCTTCAACTTGAAAACTTGCTTTTGTTATACTAATAACTTATTCTAAACTTAGAATTAATGAACAAAATATTATTGCCTAAATTTAGCCTGACTCTTCACCTCTTAGTCATATTACAAAAGAAGAACTTTCTTCTTACAGAACTCTACAACCACTCATAAAATCCATCAAAACAGCCATTTAATTACAAGCCATAAAATTAATCGGTCACATCGCATGGCCAGCAGTGTACAGATAAGCTGCGAATACCAGTCGGCAATAAAATTGATTGCGAACAAACTGGCATCCTGCGATCTGCGCCTACGCACGCCCCGGCCCACCTCGCTGTCGATTCAATGAATTTATATCATATCTTATTGGTCTATTTGTTTTTAAATTTAGGATATGACATGTGTAATGTCTATTGTTCTTGTTGTTAATTCTTTTTTAGAATTGTAGTTTTGTGACACTGTTACTTATTGTAGTATGTTTAAAGTACTCATGAGCATGATTTCTGACTTAAGAATTTATCAATATTGCGATCTTAAGCAAAGTCTAAGGGAAACGAAGAAACATCTAGTCCATAGTGTCAAAATACCGTAAAACTAACTATCCCAGGTTTTTTACTTATTTCAATGAAATTTTCTAACAGGTAACAACATAACAAGTTTTTGTGTTAATTCAGCAAATAATTAGAACTGTTATATTTTAAAATCTCAAAGACCTGATGTTTTCAATATATTGACATTCAAAGAACGAGCTTTTTGTACCATGGTATAATGCACTTAGATAATGTTTGATTCTCAAATCTATGAAAACCCATTAAATAACTGCAAACTGTGTACAACGTGCTAAAAACTTAAATAATGATGATAAAAAATATCTTTTAAAACAACGACATCGGTCATGTACGATCTTGTATACACACGATTACATACGTTTAAATTGATGACCCCTTCAAGTTAAGGAGTAAGGAAGAGAATAAATTTTAGTAATTGGTATCGAGCATTAAGTTTATTTATCTTCAGTATAGTGATACATGGACGCCTGTACGGTAATGCACTTATTTGTCAACGTACCAATTTGTCAGGTTCTGCTTTCTTTGTGCGATTTTCTGTGTTGGTCTTGGTGTTAATTTTGGGCTTGTTTCAATGCTGTTATTGCCATATTTTATGATCCGTTTATAACTAAAAGTCTTAACATAACATACCATCACGCCTGTATCCCCGAAGGGTTAGGCAGAGGTGTACCAATGTACACCCACAGTTCGCCGGTATGTTTAGGTCCCATGTAATAGGGGGCGAGCCTATTACCACTAACCAGGCACAAATCCAAACTCCGACCTGCTACTGAGAATTTCATAGAAAAACCCAATAACACCTTGGTCGACTTGGGAATCGAAACCAAGACCTCTAGCGTAGCAGTCGCGCTTAGAACCACTAGGCCAACGAGGCAGATCTTAGTCCTATTTATGTATAAATTCTAAAAGTACTAGAAAATTATATAAAAAAAGAAAAAAAAGAAAATTATATAATAAATATAGTATATTCTTGAGCAGCCTATTGAAGATTCTTAGAGTGGTACATACACTTCGGTTGAAGTCTATCACAACGAGAGTGGCGACAGAACACCAAACTACATCATTACTAAGAAAAAAAACGACACAGAGAATAATGTATTAAATATTACCAACATTGACATTTTGAATTACCTATTCAAAAATTACTTTTGAGATCAGCCATAATCTAATAAGCCATAATCATAATCTTAAACGAAACAATAATCCATAGAACATTATAATTTTACACCTACTTAATACAATTTCAACAAACCTATGGAAGCAGGCGGACTAACCCTTTCTTAAATATTCCCAATACATTTATCTACAAACTAATGTCCACCTGGCGCAATGAATCCTTTGACCATATATCGGTGTATACGCGTGAGGCCAAAATTCTGGGCATACCACTAATTTTATAATTCGGCATGACGAACGAGATCTCAAAACACCTTCGTCCCCGTATCAATACTCGGCTATCGGAGATCAGGAGACACCGAAACTCATTGATTTATATGAGAAATCTTATACAAAAAACAATGTAAAACAAACCTTAAGTTTTTCCGCCAAGGACTTAAATTTCTTTGGCAGGTGAGAAGGGATTTTGGTCAAGAGCTGTTTTTTAATTTTGAGTCATATAGTTTTGAAGGTAAGGTTGGTTTTTGTACGGTGTTTAAATAAAAGGCATACCACCAAAGACGAATACGCCACTTTCGAGTGATTTATACCCGATACGGCGTATTAAATGTTTTGTTTTCGTTTTTATAAATGTAAAAATCTGTTATTTATGATACCAAAATCGAGAGGTCCCGATTAAATTATGTCCGATACTATTTAGATTTATAGCATCTTGATGTTTTGTGCTTCCTCTTATTTGTAAGAATTATTTTTTTGTTTTGTTTTCTGGCCTAAATGGTGGCCGGTTTTTTTGAACTGCATTGTACATTGACAGACTTTTGATAGAGGTTTTTAATTATTTTTGAAGAATTTAACACCTATGTTGTCCGCATGCCGCAGAAACCAAGAAATTTAACTGAGGAATGGTTGTGGGTTTGCTCCCAGACAGAAAAAATATCCTGCACACAAAGCTACAGAAAACAAGTACCTAGTGATGAACCATGGCGTTAAATAATCAAATAATTTAATTAATTATTTAATGTTATAGTCTATTACAATTAGCTTAATTTCTTCCTAATTTAATCTCTGAATTAGGAAACATAAAAATTTAATTTGTTCGTATTTAGGAAGACTTTATGTCATAGCACCTTCCTAAATTAAGAAATGACGAGATTAAAGATCCTAAATTTGAAATATTGTCATTGGCGAATAAATCGAAACATGCTGAGTTTAGATTAATTCGCTAATGAAAATACGGTACTGTTATATTCTGTCGTCAAAAGGTACCTAACATAGCCAATAACTACAAATGCACTGTTCCTCTGTTAGGTAATGCCCACTCTTTCCATTTCATTAGAAATGATTTAGTTCTCTTGTTATAAAATAACATGTCCAAAAACATCAAAACATGTTTACATCAATACTACACCAGTAAAGTTATAAATAGACAAGTAATACGGAAGCGAGCAATAATGAAAGTTTTTCAAAACGCCATAACGGCTGCGCAAGCGCATCTACAAAGCAAACAAGTGTAGCGGCAACATGCTTGATTAAACACACATTCGGTGCACGGCCGATGCCTTAATTAGAACTGGGAATAGTGATGGCTGTTAAAAGTATCGATAGTTTTGTCTTTTGATTGATATGTCGATAAGAGTTGACATTTAATGATGATAAGGTTTCGTCTACAATGTTGCGGTGTCAATTTCAGGTAAATGTTTTTTTTAGATAGGCATTTTAGGACATAAATAACGGAAAGAGTGGTAATGAATTCTGGTAGTAATAATAAATAAGACATATTGTATTGTTGTGACGTTATTGCTAAGCTACCAATATGGTAGGTAAATATTGAAATAAGGATAAAAAAAAATCTATTTCTCTAAAATAATATTAATAATAATAATAATAATAATAATAATAATACCCCTCGGGGCAAGTCGTTACCTCATCATGAGAATAACGCAATACCTGAGGGCATATTAACTTGCTTTTTCCAACCTTGAGATATAAATAAAAACTGTATCTGAAGGTATATGTAGGAGCATACATCCGCAGGGCAGCTTGTGGCGAGCTGTTTGTGAGTAGCGACACAACGGACCTGACTGCCTCAGGGGGCCACTCCTTAGGAGGGCTCCCAGCTCTTTCTTGCCTTAACTGGCTGGCTAGAGAGGGGCCGCTAGAGCTATATGCTCGGGGGTGGAAGTGTCTAATGGCATAATAGCGAGGAAACCCGCTCCGGGCCGCTTCGGTGACCCACGATGGCGAAATCGGGGCCGCACCGCTCGACACCCCTAGCCGCTCGCACTGGTGTTGCCCCTCGCTGCCTATCGTGGCGGCTGTTTCGGGGGGCCCATCTGGTGAGCTGGCGAGTCACCACCTGCCTATTTGATAGCATTTCTATGTGTTAAACGGCAGGTGCCATAGTTTCCGATTACACATTTAGAACCAATCCACTTAAGATATACCTACCCATAACACAAATTAGTTTTAGCACCATAATTTACAATTATTCTGTAGCTACCTTGGGCCGTTCATGTCTGTTCTCTCATAGGGCAGGGATGAATGGCTCCTGGTAGATGCCCCATCCCATATTAGAGTAAAGTTCTCAACGAGGCCTCTGCGTGTTGGACCTGTGTCCCCACGTAAGCCTTTCAAAGGACCGGGTATTCTCATTGTTGAGGATAACCCGTGAAAGATAAGAGATATAATAATAATAATAATCCGGGACAACTCACACACGGTTATCTGATCCCAAGCTAAGCAGAGCTTGTGTTATGGTAACCAGACAACTGATAAACATACTTATATATTTCTAAATACATACATATTATAGATAAATTACACCCAGACACAGAACAAATGATCGTGCTCATCACACAAAGATTTGTCCTGGGTGGGAATCGAACCCACGACCTCCGGTATAGCAGTCAGGGTCACTAACCACTAGGCCAACAGGCCCGTCAAAATATTCTATTATAATATAAGTATAAACAATAAATAAAACGTTAATTCTGACTATTTATACCGCCTGTTTCGTTTTTGTAGAATTAAGAACAGATGCAAAATTAAACCAGCAAGTCACACAAATCAAAATATGAAAATTTAAATGTACATTTATCGACATTGCCGTAAGGATCGCTATCGATAAACTACATTACATATCGATACCCCTGACCATCTCTAAAGTGTTAATAGCTGTAACACCAGAGTCATTGAATACGGTCGTAATCGTAATTATTTTTAATTAATAATCAACACGCTTAGGATGTGTAATGAGGATGCTCGTGTCGATGTCCTGTTTCGATGTATGACACATATAATGGTCGCTTTGTTTATTGGAAATAATTAAGCATTGGAGTTAATCCGAATGTTAAGTTCATTGGCAATAAGAGTAACTTTAAGAAAGGATTTGTCGTCATATACACCTCAATATAATAATAATAATAATAATAATAATATTCCGGGACAACTCACACACGGTTATCTGATCCCAAGCTAAGCAGAGCTTGTGTTATGGTAACCAGACAACTGATAAACATACTTATATATTTCTAAATACATACATATTATAGATAAATTACACCCAGACAACCAGAACAAATGATCGTGCTCATCACACAAACATTTGTCCTGGGTGGGAATCGAACCCACGACCTCCGGTATAGCAGTCAGGGTTACTAACCACTAGACCAACAGGCCCGTCCAATATATATTATTTATAATAATTCAGTTTTTTGTTTGTTTAAACGCGTTAGTGTGAATGACTTTTACTGGCAGATAAGAGGGTTAGGCAATATAAGATACTTTTATTTTAGAAAATTATTAGGATGCCGGGCACATGAAACGAAAAACATAGTAAAAGTCGGGGTAGGTTTCACTACATATAAATCATAACATTATACTGCAAGCCTGATCAAATAAATGTTTAAAAAAAAAATCAATTTAACAAGGTATATTTGTTTACCAACAAGAAAAGTGCTAAGGCATCATGCTTTGTATTTTTTTTATATAAAAAATTGTAAATACCATTCGTATCATTAAAAATTACGAGAAGGTTATTTGAGTAAAAACTTATGGAAGTGATTAAACATTTAAAAGTATATTTTTAGATGAAGAGGTCAAAACACCAACATAAATAGAACAAATCACAAAACACACAAACAAACACACAAATATTATTAGCTGTTGTCATTTCGTTAAGTCTAATTTAAACTCCAGACCCGCAGGTAAGTAATAAACACGATTAATGTATATATATCTGTTCTTAAAGCCGTTAATAACGATATAACGACTAATAATAACGATAACGATAAATATAACGAGGCTGTGTCGTCGAAGTATCGTTATTTCTCTTTACTGGGCCTCGATTCCGCTATTTAAGAGTTGCTTGAATTGACTGAATGACTTCATTGGGTAATTTTTACGATAATAGGCATTATGCTAACTGGCATTACGAGCATTCTCTTCGAGAGTTCAATGAGTTTTCATTGTAGGCTTTTATCTGAATACGAAAATTAGGCACAATGACAAGTACACTGACCGACCACTGACATGCATTTAAAATAGCTGAATCGAGGCCCAGATATGTATGGGCAATTTGTTGGTTCGTGTATCTGATTCGTGTAAGAAAGTACGCTGGAATAAAAATTTTAATGTTTTTATTAGAAATGTAGTTGATGGTTATAGTGGCTGGTTTCTAAAGCTAAGAAGCGACTTGGTTGGTAATTGTTTGGTATGGAAGTTACTTCATATTTCGAAAATCATGTAAATACTTTTTGGACGTTTTGGATATTCTTTCACTTCTTCTCTTCAGCAAGGTATTCTGCTTATATTTGTGATCATAATATTATGTAACCTGCACACGCGAGGACCTGTACAACGCTACAGATAACGCTGTCCGCGTGGCTGACTACTGGTCCACAAAAATCTAGCTACTATGCCATTGATCGATACGCTAAGAAGAAGATAATATGTATATCTCCATTGCAGAGAAGTCAAGAAAAGTTTAATAATATGCGTGAATAGGTATGTTATGTTCGATGAGAAGTCTCGATTGAAATAGAGCAGGGCAAGGACAGTTTGGACTATATATCAGCCACTTTAAAGAAATAATGACCGTGCTTTGGGATTATGAACCTTAATTCAATGACTAACAGTTCAGTTTCCATCACATTCAAATTACTTTTAGGCCCTTTTCGGTAATATTTGTCATTCTAAAATGAACTTAAACACATGTTGTCAAAGTTGATAATTGCGTAATTAGTAATAACGTTTAATTCTCTTTCCAGATTGGCTTTAGTATAGGTGTCAATCGATTTACTACTACGATAAATCTGGTTGTTCTTTTATTCAATAATGACTAATCATTTAATTTTAAATGTTAGAGAGATGGCACATGCTCAAAATTTGGATTTATGTACTGTAATTGTGTGAAAATAAAACGTAAATTGCATCGACAAAAATCATCAAAGATTGAAATATATTTCAATTTAAACTATTGTACTACTATCTCATAAACACCATAACACTAATTAAAACATTATTCACAAACCCCCAAAAAAGGTAACACTAACACCGACAAAATTCTTTGACAGACAAACCAGCGGCAAAAACTAGTTTATTTAAACTTACCAATAACCGTAAACTAAACCAATAGTCGTACAAAACAATAACTTAACCCCCCAAACGTCGCGTTTCCGAACAAATATCGATATTTATCGATAAAAAAAATCGGTTTTTCGTTTCTTTCGATCGTAAAACGGGATTTATACATGTGTTTATGGGTATAATAATGTGTTTGGAGTTTTTGAGGCGACCGATACGATGAGTTTGTTAGAAATGGGACAGCGTTTTTGTAGATTGGTGAGGTAAATATTTATTGCTTAATAATGTTGGTAGCTTATCGACGATCAGGGGGACAAATATTTAGTTTTGTCGAGTAGTTGGGATTAGAAAGGTGTTTTGTTTCACCTGTTTACTGCATCCAGTCGTAAAAGTTTCTTCAAGAAGTTATTTTAGAAAAGAAGAGCTTGGTGTTATTATAACACCCCGATCTTATTATCAACAGAAGACCAAAATAGTTTTGTAGGTCTTCCCCATAAACCTAATACCTATATATTACCTTAAGAAAGTAAGTGAACCATCGGGAAAAATGGATACGGATTGTGAGGTCTATGAAAGACTTTAATCAACGATACTACATTCAGTAGCAGAACACTACTACAATTTAAAGGTTGTCAAAACCTCAACAAAATTACTCTTCTACCAAAATTTCTTTCTCCATTTCACGAACGATAACACCAAAGATTATAACACTAAAGATCCCTAACGTATAGACACAATGGCTACATTTGCATTCGTTCGATTAAGATCCCTCACATCTAGGAACAAAGACGGCCATTAGGGTTGAGTCTCTAGATTTATGTATGGAAGGGTTGATTCCACCCCTCCTTCGATTTATGTGCGGCGGTTAAGACGCTCCTGATTCGGGACGGCGTTAAAAGTGTTAATGGGAAACTGTTAATGACTATACGTATTGTCCTTGATTTAGGAGGTGATATTTGGACTGTGGAAAAGGGTAGATAGATAGGTATTTTTAAAATAGTTGGTAATCGATGTTTTTTTAAACAAATATTATTTTTAATATCAAACGATTCGATGAATGTAGCAGCCAAAATTGATATTGACGAGATTTTGACGACCTCCGTGGTGGACTGGCGTTCGCACCTCTGAGGTCCCGGGTTCGATCCCCAAACGAGTCATTGTAGCAACCACTTTTTCTACATTGTCTCGGGTCTGGGTGTTTGTGGTACCTTCGTTGTTTCTGAATTTCATAACACAAGTGCTTTACCTACTGAGTGTGGGTTCAGAGCCATGTATGTGATGTTGTCCGCATTTTTATTGTAAGTTTGCTCCCAGAAATCATTTCTCAATTTAAACAGGCAACTGATACATTTTTGTATAAAGAACTATGTCCATAATTATATGGTTGTTCATCTAGAGAGCTTCTGCCGACCCCTTTAAAAATTACGTGATGATAAGTAAGGTTGAATTACATAATAACTTTCCAAATGGGTAATGGGACCTTCATCCAACTTAAATTACAACCATAATGCACAACAGAACAAAATAAAACAATAAACTATTCAAAGTATAATAAAAACTTAAGCATGACACTTTGGACGCGCGAAGTACGAAAATTTTATTACCAATAAAAAATTTAAAATCCAATCGATTTCATTCAAAATTGTAAAGTATTGAACATTTAATATTAATACATAAGTAATGGGTAATAAAGTGTAACTCGAAGACAAATGTATGGATATTTACGAAATTAAAAACATGACTTCTGTCTCATTTGCAATAACATGAATAATTTAAATGTATTGGATTATAGTAAAATCTTGGATTTCAATATGGTAATGGTCATTTAATCAGATATTTCCATAAAAAGGTATATAAAACTTGATTTATTTAAGACTTATCGATAAGAGATAAACCTTTAACTTTTTTTCAAATATGAAACTTTCATATCTATAATGTGCCATAAGGAATAAGACCAATCGAACCCTGAAGGCAGACAATAAAATTGTCTAGTTGTAATTTTTCTAATAATAAATATAACCTATAACCCAACCCAAGGATTGGACAAACACTTCATCACATAGAAAACCTACAGCTAGGAATACTACATCAGCCTCCAACAAAATGGGCCCAAGAAGAAATCCCAAAAATCCTTTAATTATTTTAATAATTGACCTTAACGCTATTAATTTGTAGAGGGCAATAAAATGGGACATGTTCAAACATTGAGTTAAATTGCGACACGGCACAAATTTAGTGCCAAAAGGGTTCATATAATTACGCCACAGCATTCCGAGCCCGATCAGAAACTGGAATTAAAATGAAGGCTTCTGTAACTTATGGACCGAATATTGAAGAGTGGGTGTAAAGGGTTCACAATTAATGGGTGATACAAGAATTTGCGCCTAAAGACTTCACTATTAAACAGTCCATATTTTGGTCGTACGTCTTGGATTCTTAGATCTGTAAGTTGTGAATGAAAGCAAACACCACAATCAACTCTAAATACGTGCTTCGAACTTAGTCATGTAACCAGAAAATTTTGACAGCAATTTTTCAATACTTGGTTAATAAGTACATTTTAATGAGATCTTCCGAAGTAACAATACTAGAATAACATATCCTACCCATACAGATCTAGTCAAGCCAGAAGCCAATAACATTCTTGTCATCAGTATTTGGTGAGTCATACCATTTTTCTTCCATTTTATCGACTTTATTAAAAAACGGTAGTAAATAGTTTAAAGATTGAACATAACAAGACTATTCCACATATTATGGCTTCTTCGATAGCTGTATATCAAATTATAACGATCGTCTCACTAATTAGTGAGGTCTCGGTTGAAGCCATTGATACTATCTCGATTTACTAAGAAATCGAGACTGATGCCCGTCAAACCGATACTTTACTTAGATATTTATCACTTCATTGCATAGTAGCCGAAGATTTGAATTGCTACCGTTTTTTGGAGATCGAAAATATTTTGTTTCTGATCTGGGATTAGAAATGCCTTTGAAAGAGATGGTCGGTCTCTTTGATTATATGGGAAGTCGTTTATTGGAATTTTAGAAGCATGTCCCTAAAAACTTTGGTTTGTAATTATTGCAAATATTACTTAACACATGAATTGACATTTACATTACCTGGCAATAGAGTCCACTAATGAGTGACCATCCAATTATTTAAATGAATTTATTTATATTATGAATATTTACACTAAGTCTAAATCAGAAACAAAAAGTTTTGTTTATGTTTTTTTTTGTTAAAGTTTAACAATATTGAACAGCTTTTAATATTTTACACCAATTAAAACAAAACTTACAGTCCTTTCAAAAACCAGCAATCAAATACAAACAAAAGCAACTATTACGAACTAACATCTTCCAAAAACATCACAACCCTTCTGGGGGGGCTGATATTTATCGCGGGGTGTTTATTGCTGTGAAAATTATACCCCTAATGAGTTCTCGAATTTTCCCAGCGGTAGGAAGCGAGGACAGAAAATCCTATCGGCTATTAACAGTCAAGAAATGGTAAATTATTGTGTCTGTAGACCAAAGTTTTGGGCCCCAAAGTCCTTATGGTAATACGCGCTTTGGAGAATGGCTCCTTATGTTTTTGTTTAGGTGATTTTGTTAAGTGTGTTGGGTACGAGTTACTGTTTGGTACCTTTTTATGTGGAAGTTACTTGTTTTTAAGTACTTGTTCGTGAATAGGATCGTAGGACTGGTGATGAGCTTGGAGATATATCAAGGACAATATTCAACTCCGAAGTCAAAACAAAAGATTCATAAACAATAAAAATTGTAAGATGTTTAAATGGCATAACAGCGCCATAATACATATCACTTGATTTAAAATATTGACGTCGCACTTAGCGAAATTTGAACATGTACTTAATAAACCGATTAATTGATTCAAAGAGCAGGAAAAGACAACACCTCTGATGCGTTCAAATAATTATCTTTTACTGGGCTATTAATAACCAATACATCCATAAATCAAAAACAAAAACCATTAACTCAAAATTATCTTCACACAATAAACCATCACGTAAACCCATAAACATTAAAACATCTAACGCATGTAATAGAAAACATGGTATTTAATAATCTTTACTTGTAGATCGTTCCATTACCTACCCATAAGACAGTCACGTACACATTTCAAATCAATTACCAAAACTCTTCTAAAGTCCCTTTATATTCCTAACTCCAAAACACTTGAGATTTCTAAGAAAAGCGACATCGTACGTGCATCGGTTGTTTACCGATTTTTATCGAAATTTTATCGAAACTGGTATTTTTTTGGTTCGGTTCCGACGAATCGTAAAATTTTATGTCTATATATTTGATGGTTGATCGGTAGGATAGGTTTCGGGTTTTAAGGCTTTGATTGGTGGTTACTGTTTCATCTTGTGGTTTGGTATTTGTTTGTAATGGTATTTTAGTTTGGATGACTTTATTAAAAGTGCCTAATGTGGTTGTACTTACCGCCAGTGTTATATTTGAAACAAGGTGCATTATAGATTTGGAATAAAATATAATATATTAGTCGATAAGACATCTGGTTTTTTATAATATAACACAGAATTAACAGACGATAAATGCTCAAATTTTTGTACAAAAAATTGCAATAGGTACTTATGACGATTTGGGAACCAAACCTAAAACTACGATCGAACTTGACTGAATATAAACAAAGCGGTCTAATATACAGAAATATTAACATATTTTATTATTTAACGAGATGTAAATATTTAAATAGAATAACTTTGACTTTAAATTGGTTTATAATGACACGAGACCAGACAGGTGACACACCACATAATTATTTAATATCTCGAAATCCATCGAAATATGAACAAAATGAAGGAATTCTGTAAATAATGCATATAGTTTACATAATTAGCATAAATTGGCTTCATTACTATACTAGATAGTGTCTAGGATTTTGTTCTCAACGATTCCTTGGATTTGTCGTCATATTCAGTCTTATTACCTTTTATACTTCAATTAATAAGCCTTTCTGTGTTATTATTTCTTTCTGATGCATCTGTTCTAGTTTTCATTTTACTTGTGAAGGTTATATCTTAAATAATTTTGTTCCAAGGATGTTTATTTTTATCTAGCCTGTACTGTCCCACTTCTGGGCAAAGGCTCTAAGAATTACATGCCGAATATCTGACAACTTTATTGATCTCATGACCAGTTAAATATCGATCATGAATTCATCAGTTTCATCTCAAGCTAGATCAAAACAATTTTATAAGCTTTCCTTAGTAGATACAAATTCTGAGTCAAAAAGCCTTTGAACTAAGGGCTTTCTGATCACAAAACCGATCTCTTTCCGGTCGTATTTATTACCATCCAACAATTACAGAGAGAACTAAGAATGAACCTAAAGATAATTATATCTCTTCCTAGATTAGTCACCAGTCAGACAGAAATACAATCAGCCCCTGTACCATGAGCTCTTAAAGCTGTACTGTTGCGGCTGTGGAAGCGAGACGGCGCACTACATTGCAAATAGCGCTGTCTCGCTTACTGCTTACAACGGCAAAAGTCCTGCTTTAATAGCTTATGGCATTGCAGGTCATTAGTAGACCAATAAAATCTAGACGTTAATAACGGACATAACACAGCTTGTTTTGCAATTTTACAGCTGTCACTTACGTGTCGATTCGGATTATCAAGATGGCACCGATAAAATTTAACGATCGATATAATGACTTCTACTGTCAAATGTCAGTTGCTTGCTTTAATGTGTACCGGCTTAAAACATAAATCAGTGAGATATTCATATTTAATATAAGTGTCGAGGATTTTGTTCAGAATTGCTGTTTCTTGGAATACTTGATTTTTGATGTGTTTAAGTACAGGCGAGGACAGGTATTTTTTTAATTTATTGTATTTTAATTGGAATTAATTTTATTAAATGCATGGTTAATGTCAGTACAGGTGGATGCGGTGAGGTTTTATGCAAATATTATGAAAGTGTGAACATGTTATGTTGTATGTTAACCAACATTTTACTAAAAACTACCAGGGTGAACTGAAGACTTGATCGTATGTTTTAAAATCTTTTTTATTTTTTTACTATTATCTATTTCATATATTATGTTTTAATGATCACAATTAAACGCTATGACTCAGATCTAAAACCCATTATTGATCAAACCAAGCCAAAACTACTAGGATACTAAGTTGGCAAATGCATACGTCTGCCTCCAACAAGATATTTTGTCCCAAAAAAAATTCACGTATCTTCATTTCCCATTGCATCCAACCAAACTATTCCAAAACACTGTTGTCCCCGACTACCCTTGCTTCAACACGTCGCGTGGCCTTTAAGATGCCGAAACCAGATAGAAGCAGTACGAGCATACGATACGCATGTCTCAAGCCTTTACTGCGGTTACTGTAAAATTGTAACCGTTCGTAAACGCCTCACACTAGTAGCTGCCTGTTAATGGCTGTTATGGCTTTTATTTTGTCTCTACTCGTAAAATTATGGACTGCATCTGGTTGGTTCTAGGAAAAATATAATCGTCGTGGCGTGTGATTGTACCTCTGTGTATATTGTGTATGGGGCCCAGGCAGTGGCGTGCATTGCATATAGGCAAAAAGGCAGTGCCTACCTGCAAAATCCCAACTAACTATCTTTAAATATAACAATTAATATAAGATAAATCAGTCAACACTCATCATACATAATCATTAAATTACAGATAATAAAACTTGTATCCAAACATTTCAATAACAAACAAATCAATAATGACGTCACATATGTCACATTCAAATTCATTCAATACTCAACGACGAAGTAGGCTATTCAAAAACTGCCTAGTTTCCACTCACACATTCAAACCAAATCTCCTTATCCATATACGCACGCACACTTCAAAAACAGAAAATAATACACCGCCATCTTGAGTTTTTATTATACGACAAAAACGAAAACCTCTTTTTGCAAAGCGTAATGCTCTGACATTTGACATTCGTAATTTTTTACACCTACAGTAAGCATGCTTACCTGCCAATAAACAAGATTCTTCATTCTTTCTTTCTCCCATTCATTCTACTCTCATATCCGTTTTGGAGCAAAAGTCTTTTGGGTCGTTCATCGAACTTGTCAATTCTTATTCCAGTTATTAGTGTATTTTAAATGAAACTTGCGTTTTAAAATACTAATAACTTGTAAATTAATTATCACAATATTATTTAGTTACTTATTGATGTTTATTATATTTAGTTTCAATTAACATTTTTATTGTTTTACTTCTGTGTTGCAACTTGGTCGTTTTTCGATATGTATTATCTGTGGCAGATTGTTTATTAAGTTTTTGATAGTTCGCGCGCGTGTTTTTGTCTTGTCTTTCGTAACTAGTTTCTATTTATTGTGATTTTGTGAAGTGGCTGTAGTTTAAGAAACAGGAGCATTAATAAACCGCTATGTGTATGAATGTTAAGATTGTGGCGAAAATGAAATATGTTTGGATAGCATACGTGCGTAATTACAAACTTACAATACAAACCCATCAGATGGAGTTTGTTGACAAAACTTTAAAGGTAAGGCTCATAATAATATTAACTCAAAATGTTAGAAACTATCGCCTGACTAGCGGTGTGCTGCTGGACGAACTGTTCTTTTTGTGTTATTCGTCGTTTCTTGATTGTTAAATACGAAATTGTTGTGTGAATTGATACCTACGAGAACAACTACGACGAAAACATATTGTTGTTGTGGATGATGATATAAGTGATTGTTTTTAGTTAAAATCTTAATAAAAATGGGAGTAAATTAAACATACAAGATAATAGTACCTATATGTTGGCACATTCAATAATACGTCTGATTCTTTTTTTCTATGTAATACATAGAAAAAAAGGTAGGTAATGTAAAGGTAGGTAATGTTGATCTCGAATGGTCATATTGACTATGGCTCAATATATTTACTATTATTTAGGTTTGGTTTCGAACCCTTATTAAGAATAATACACAAATAAAAGTCCTCAATCATAAGCTGACCGTTTGCTCGTCGCGAGTCCCGAGTCGCGGAGTCGGCTGCTGTTCGCAGTTAGTTTTACTAAGATTATTTTATACAAACTTATACCAACAAGTTGAAATAGTGATTCAATCAGAAATTGGTCGCGAGCTGCGCGCGTGCATTTTAAATTGTATCTTGCAGCGCGCGTACTGCTCGCGAACAGTTTGGAGACGGCGTTATTTGCACCATCGACCTATGCGACAGTTTCGCGAAGGAGGCGCACTAACATATTGCAGTACCTAACTGCAGGCGCGAGCAGCGCATTCGGTGCGCGTTCGTCAGACCTGAACGCACTTTGTGATCCACAAAGATAATGCTTGTTCCATTTTTTGGGAGTTCATTTACGTATTTACGGTAAAGTTGCTCCATGTACGAGTGCCTACCATGGCCGAAAACCAATGCACGCCACTGGGCCCAGGGTAGTGCCTTGAGGGAGTACCAGTTGATGTCTACATAATCGATTTGTAAATTTTCTCTGCTCTGATTTCTGTGTTATTAAGTAATATTTATCAACCTTTTCTACGAGGAACTTTTTAGCAAATCGAATACTATATTTTTTAATTTTAACTCCTTTGCTGATGTTAAACCATAACATAGGTATATTTTTTTCTTTTTATACAGTATAAAATTATGTTACATATTTCTTATTTTTTTATTGTCTACACATATAAAAACGCAGCTTGTCATTGGAACTTAACAACCTAATCCATTTTAATCAAAGACCTAACAACGAAGTAACATCTAATTCCAAATGGCAAGACACCTACAATAAGATGTTAGTGTGAAACAGTTCCATAACCTTATAACAGTAATTATTACACCAATTACACGTAGATTATGATCGCCAGACTGAGATAGTCAATTAAACTGTCGTTTTAGACACCTTCTGACTGTATTTGCTTAGTTCTTGGTTTTCCTTATCATTATCGAATGCTTTGCTTTCAAGTAGAGTAGAACATTTTGCTATGTAGAAGATTTGATTATCAGTTTCATAAAATAAAATTATTGTAATTGCTTCTTTTCTAAATTATTATGTTTTTAATTGTCTAAGTTTGTATGAGCTTTTAAAGACGAACAATTTTTTATTTATTTATTTACTGATAACCTTTTATGTTCAATTCTTAACGCCATTTTAATCAGACTTAACCCCGTTTTCTAGAAGACTGATCAATTGAAACCAGAAGTAAGCCTTATAGTGTTGCATACATTTGTTCTTTCAGAGCATCTTACTATTTTCTATACGAGTAAATAATTGCAGCAGCTGTTGCAAAGAATCAAATTGCTTACTCAACAGTAACTAAACGAAACTTAGGAAAAGCCTTAGACCGCAGGAAATGCAACCGAAGGACGTCAAACCTTCACAGTATCTTGGGAAACGCGATCATATTCCGAAGCGTCAATACGGAGCGTGGGTAAAGCAAGCCGCAGCGTTTAGCAATCAACCAGCAGTTGGCAATCACTGTGATAGTATCACGAGCTGGCTGCCATTACGTAAAAATTACGATTACCGTAATGAAATAGTGGTGCGTGGTGTGATGCTGGATGTGGCAGGCTCTGGTTCGACCGTAATGGTGGAGTAGATCGATTGGTGGGTACTTAAACATCTAAAAGTATGTAAAATCTTTAAAGATTTGGTTTTTATGCAATACCTATTCCTGCAGTTTTTCCATACGTATTATAATATGATAAATATTGCTCTTTTACATGCATATTATCAAGGCTAGATTAGTGGGAGCACTATTTGTATTCCGTAATCATTTTCTTAACATAAAAGTTCAAGTGCAAGTGCTTTAGGTTCAAATATAAATTGAGATATACCTACGTATACGATTCTACATACATAAAATACATAACTTCACGACATTAAATATTTTTAAACTTGAGTAGGTTCCTTTCTAGATAAGATAAGCTAGCATAAAGTTTGATAAAAAAAATAACAGATCTGCCTTAGACGAAACATATTATTTACAAGAATATCCACATTTTCTTTATCCTACTTCTCATCCAACTACGCTTCCTCCACCTTCACAACTACACTCAATCCCTCATCCAGGGACACCACATCATTACAAGGCAAGCCAACCGCTCGAAATAATTACGGAAAACTGTAATCATTACAGGCGACGATTATAGCTGAGATAGCTCCGCTCCTCTGAACTCGTACTTTAATAAAAATTATATTAAACAATGCACCCGTAATATGTTTGTGCAACTTAGATTCGTGGGTGAGGAAATGTGGATTGTAAGTGGAGGGGGCAGGGTGGGTTTTTGAATGGTGGGTTTTTAAAATGTATTAGTAGAAATTTTGTTAATGTTCTGCTTATGGATAGGTGAGTTTATTTTTTAAACTAAAAATTACAAGTTAGTTCTAATAGTCATAATTCGCTCTATGAAGAAACAATATTGCTGCCGTGTCCATATATTTAATAGGCGTATTTTTAATGTGTGACATCTAAAATTCAAAATTTGACACATTTACTTGGGATATAATGAATTATAATCCAAATTTAAATTAACAGCAGCATACAAAAAATGAGTGTTCAATTATTAATTAAATAGATACTGTACTATATACTACCAAACAATTGATAACATAGATTAACATACAAAAATCAGTAAGGTAGGAACGAACTTAAAATGACTTCAACAGCAAAAAACTCCAATAAATCAATACAAACTTCCCACTCTTCACCAAGAGATGGCGCCACAGACACCATAGTAAAACATTCGCAATTACGTCCGTTCACGCACCGCTTACTGGCATCAAGTCTAAATTTATACCCGAGGGTAGATAGAGATCTAAACTGCTGCGTATCGACGGGCATCGGGGCCATCTTACCAACTATAAGTATCGTCGATTTTTTTGGATTCGATATTTGTGGCTCAATTTGGGTGGTTCTAGAAGATTTGAAGTTGGTAGGCCGTATTTATTATTATATAAAAGTGCGCCTAAAGCTGCTATGGATACTATACATACTTTGTCCTCAATCCCATGGTCAAACTTACCAAGATCAGCTTACAAACCACGAGTATGTTACTTGGAAACCCTCCTAATAATAAGATTAGGTGACAAATTAATGAAAATTGGGTAACACCAGAGCTATTATGTTAAGGAATGCAAATGATCTAGCCTCCATCTAACACCGAAAAGTATTGCCTAAATCAAAAATTATGCAACTGTCAGACAATAGTCCTATGTGACGTCACATAGTTTCGCAAACGGTTCAATTTTATTGTGCCTGGTCTTTGACAATGGATTGCAATGCAGACTTTGGTACACTTGGATTTGCGAAATAATTGTGAATGATGTATTAGAATGTTTTCTTATGTCTAAGTAATGTGGTCGTGACGAGGTGTATGATTTTTGTGCAATAGTTGAACAAAGTCCATTTGTGACGTTTTCAGACCTTGAAATTAATAGATTAATCGCAGGAAAGTTTACATGTTCCTCTAAAAATATTTGTTTGGGATTACATAGGTGTGTCCATTTTGTCCGTAAGTTTTTTTTGTAAGTTTCCATCTTCCATCTTATAGCAAATGAAGTAAAAATCTGATTTGATTTGAAAAATGCCCCGTGTATAGGAGAATAGATAAAAAAATTATAAATGAGCTTCTCCCTTGCACTACTTACAACTCTAACCACTCTGCCTCAAGAGCTACTGAATTTATAAACCTATCTTTATTTTCCATAATTTTCCATAGCCCATCACAGCCATACTAAACACCAGTAATACCTGACCTACTGGACGACCAACAATGGCAGAGGATACGACACAATTCAATAAATACGAAGCCATCAATCAATTCGTCGCCAACCCATCATTATACATGAATGCATAAACACTAGTTACTGAACTGTGACCGACAGATGTAAAACGTTGGATATTCTGTACTCGTGTAGATTTTTGTATAGATTATGTCGTGGGGCTTTGAGGTGGACAACGTAATTTAGGGTTATAGGAATGTTTCTACTTCTTCGATTCGATTCGAATTAGTATCAGTAAATGTTTACTTTGCTAAAGCTATTTTTTTTATCTTATTTATTTGTTTAGAAAACACTAGTTTATAAACCTCGTTTGTAACAGCTGGATAATGGCCAAAGATTTCCCTAACACTTATTAAGTTGGAGAATTAAATGTATTGCTCATACTAAAACTTGTTTTTACTATTAAAATCCTATTTTACGCCATCTGAAAATTGTTACTTTTACACTTACTTACTTACGGTCTTGGTATTTGTGGTACCTTCGTTTTTCTCTCATTCCATAATATAAGTGCTTTCGCTATTCATATTGGGTTCAGAACAACGTGTGTTGTATTCCACAATTTTTTTTTCAAATCTATACCTTATCCAAATCAGTAATACTGACACCAAAAATCTCTACAAATTCACACCAAATCATGTAATATTCCTACAGTAGTGGCGGTGGTTAGCCACGGTCCGCTGGCGGCCGATAATTGTCCAGCTGATTGACAGCGCCGATGTATTGTGAGCCTAACACACGACCGAACAACGTGACCAACTAAGGGAAGGGAATGAAGTTGAAGTAGTATATAAGGCTTTTAACATGCTTAAATACAGGAAAGAAAATTAGATATGTAAATAGCTTATTTGTGAGACAGATCTTCTGGGTCTTCAGTATTCAAGGTAATGAGTTTACTTGTAAATATGAGTAGGTACACTATCGATGATTCTTGCTTACGATCTTCTACCTACATTATAAATTACTTTTTCTTTGTTTACTCCTAGAATTTTCTATTCACTATAGCTTAAATGCTACCAATAGAAATTATCAATTGCAACAATTCCTCAGAAAGTTAAATTTTCTTGAATTGTTTCATCGATAGTTGTAGTCGAAATTTGTATTACTTTCATCATTATAATCATCTACGTATGTGTTACTCACCTGAATTTGTATTATTTTCTAATTGGCTGGCAATATTATCCATCTGTCTGTCACGAGCCCTTAGCCCACAAGACCCGCTCGACCAAAACCACGGTATATTTAAAATTCCAATGTTACCATCATTTGTATTCATTTTACAATACAATACAAATTCAATAGTTGTCCATACGTCCTGGGAATACGTTTTATGGCCACATGTTTATGTTTTGTTTATAATTAGATTTACTGTTAGAGTCCTTGAGGTCGTGAAGTGGTGCCTCTATAGTTTTTATTGTTCTTGAATTTAGATTGTATGGTAATTGGAACAGGAGTAGCATTGATAGTTAACTATTTGAATCGTCCATTGTGGATTGACTACTAGAAAACACATCACACTTTAAAAGTGTTCATGGTAATCATACATAATCCTTGTTGGAAGACATGAAGTTTTAATTGAAGTTTCTAAAGTAAGCATGTAAACACAAAATAATAAAAGAAAGATTTCTTTAGTCATTCTCTACAAGTTTGTAATGTTTGTCTGTCATGGAAACATTTTGCTATATTATGAATTTCTATATTAGTTGGTTCTTGTCTTTAAAATATTCTACTACTACTTTGCGACCTCCGTGGTTGAGTGGCGTACGCACCGGTTTCAAGGTGTCACTAGCTCTGAGGTCCCGGGTTCGATCCCCGGACGGGTCAATGTAGAAACCAACTTTTCTACATTGCCTCGGGTCTGGGTGTTTGTGGTACCTTCGTTGTTTCTGAATATCCGCTACTTACTTTGGGTTCAGAGCAATGTATGTGTATATTGTCCGCATTTATTTATTTATTATTCAAGAACAATATATCAAAATTTCCTTTGACCACTTTCTGTTAGTTTCACTGTCATTTATATCATCAAGCCGTCACAGTGAGGGTGACAGCAGTAATATCGGTCTACTGGCGTTTGTGTAATCATTTCTGTCACGATTTTTTCTCAATAGAATTCAATAAGGCGCCTTTGTCATATAAAAACCTTCTAGTAAATATAATGGGTGTGTGTTACACCGAAGTGTATGAAACATTAAAATTACAACACATCAAATTTTGGTGCTAAAAAGTGATACATAAGAAAATTAGTCTAGAATAAATAATGTACCGGCCCAGTAACCAACCCTTTAGTTTTCTTCTTGTAAGTGTTCTTATTAAGCTTTTTCTCTTTGCTTATAAAAATAATTTTCGATTTTTTAAATGCCATTTTAGCATCAGATACATCATATGCCTTTATAATGCTATCGTTTACTAACATTGGCTGTGACAACTTATATAATATTTTAGCAAGATAAGTCGGGAGTCCAGTTTTCAAACCCTTCTTCTATCGGGGTCAACATCTGTTACACTACGGTGTGACAGTCACTCCTTGTCGTTTAATAGCGTTTCTATTGTAACACAAAACGCAAACGACAGGAAGGCAGACATCTAATTTGACGTTTGACATAATTCCACCACCCATTATATTCCGACAAAGATATTGTTTGACACACCATTAATTATACTTCTTTCTTATTGACTGTACAATAGAGTTGAAAATCGCGTGGCATGAAGTTAAGTTCACATGCCCTGGAGACAAATAACACAGAAATTGTGGTCGCGTATTGAACGTATGAATGTTATTTTGATTTTTCTTGGTAATTTTGTAACCTTTTTATTTTCTTTTAGAGAAAGCTTTAAATGAACAATACATTTATTTATTAAGTGGGCTTATAATATAATATTATAAAAAAAATCGGTATCTTTTATTTTCCAGACGGTAAATAAAAAACATTTTATATATTATGTTGTTACAGGAACAGTTGTGGCACTAACTAAAGCTTTTATGCCTACAGCTAATCTTCCAGTCTGAGGTTATCAGCATCATGTTAATCATCCTATGTTACTGAAGAAGTGTTAAAATCAATTAAAATATTAAACTTCGGCCTTGAAGGCGATTGACCTGCCAGACAAATCTGAGTCACTACCCCAAATTCTTACCAAGTAGCTCCTGAAATTACCCTGCAAATACCTACCTACATTTAACAAACAGACGTGCAAGCGATTTTGAAACTTATTGCTGTTGAAGTAAATATATCTGATGATAAAGAATTGGTTGGAATAAATTTGTTTAAGTGTGAGTCAGACGATCCTAGACAAAACAGTTTAAAGTCGCCAGTTCCGTTTAATATGAGTCCAATTTACATCAAGATATTTAAGCCTGTAAGTATATTAGTCATCATATCATCAGACGGTAGACAAACTATTTTATAACACTACAACGTCTTGGCTTGAAAATTATTCCTTTAGTACATATTAATCGAAGATAATTGAATTTAAACTAACCGTGTTTCGGAAAGCACGTTCCCGAAAGTAGGTCCCGGTCATACATAGATCTTTGGCAGTCGTTAGGTCAATTCTGACAACCAGTCTTACTAAGGGATACTGTGTTTCCCAGTAAAATGGGTTGTGGAGGTCAGATAAGCAGTCGCTCCATGTAAAATACGGTATTCAGCTGAATCCGGTAAGACTGGTAGCCGACCCCAACATAGTTGGGAAAAGGCTCGGGAGATGATGATGATATTGAATTTAAACTATCAAAATTTCCTTTACTTTTTTGGAGTTATCTGATGATTGTCATATGGAAAACTCATATAGATTGGAAGAAGAAAGCAAAATGGCTAAACAACTAGGGTCCATGAATAAGAAAAAAAAAAGTCATTTTTTCTCTATCAGCTGTCAAAATAACCCTTTAATTTTTGAAAGATATCCAAAATGATAATTTAAGATTAAGATTATAATTTTTAATGATATATTATGTTCGTGTTGGCCTACAATTTGTTTTCTTGTTCATAGATAAGTTGTTACTTTCTTTATTAATTAGCGTTACCTTCACTTACACTAGTTTCTCTTTTTTGGATCTCTACTTTATTATTATAATAGTTGTATGAATAATTTTAATGTTTATGATATATTTCAACCTCCATGGTCCAAGGTGTCCTCAGCTTTGTCCTGAGTTCGATCCCTGGACTAGCCTATGTAGTAGTTTGAATGTTTGTGATACCTTCGTTGTCTCTCATTTTATAACACAAGTGCTTTAGCTACTTAGGAACTTTAGGTCTAGAGTGTATGTGATATTTTCAACATTTCATTTAGCGTCTTTAAATCAATGGCAGCCATACTTCTACTAAACATTTGCCATGCATGGTAAAAAATTCAGTTACACACAAACTTGCATTGCACTTATATCATGTATTTGTCTCAAACATTTCACCAATCAAACACAATTTCACAAGAAAAACACATCTTTTTGGATTACTTAATATATGCTAAAGGCTAATTTTAATCTAAGAATGGTATCCACAGCCTTTCCCACGGTCCATCAGTGACCACAACTCTTAAGAAGTGGCCGAGACAGGAGATGGTGGCAAGATAGATGTTACAACTGGGAAATTAAATTATAGTTGTGACTTTAATGATGGTGAGGACTTTTATAACTTTGACCGTATCTGCTTTGTTTCTTGATTGATATATGTATTTACTCTGAATCTGAAAAGAAAATTGCAATTACAATTCGTGTAATGATTAGATACATTAGAATGAAAATAATTTACTTGTTACTGTTACTATGTCGAGGTGGCCTAGCGGTTCAATTAACGGATTTGTATGCACAAGGTTGCAGGTTCGAACCCAGGCAAGAACCAATGTGGCCTTTTCAAAGTTATATGTACTTTCTTAATTATTCTTAGACTCTTCTGACAAACGGTGAAGGGAAACATCGTGAGGAAATCTGTATTCCAAAATTTGGGATCTGAAATCGCCAATCCGCAGAGAGCAAGCGTGGGGCATATATAGGAAGAAACCTATGCCCAGCAGTGGGACGTTTATAGGCTGGATTATTATTATTATTTTATTGTTATGTGGATTGATTTCAAAAAAATCTATCGTGTTTTCTTTTTTAACCTTTTATTATTTCTTCTACATTTCGAATAGTATTAAAGAGCAGTTTTCTCATGTAAATCTTATTTGCAACTTCTATCTCTTTTCCAAGTGTAAAACAAAGGTGATACGTGCAAATTGAGCTGCAACTATGAGTGAATTAGCGCAATTTACGGTCCGTGTTACCTTACATAATAGTTTGACGCCACCACTGAAACATTACTGATGTTCATCTATAGTTTTATTTCTTTAGATTTCGCCTAAACAAAATAAATTTTTACTAAATATTTTAATATACCTAAATAGCTAGTTACTTAGTACACGTTGTCCATTCAGATTGACACCTAATACCAATTACCTAAATAAATTGTATGGCATGATGATTTCATTTGATCAAACTTCGCAAACCGTAACAAAAATTCACAGGATTGTTATCGTTTTAAAGAGCCAGGCATAACAAATAGCAAAATGTCTGGTAAAAATAGCAAAATATTTACTCAGAAACGGTTATGGACTATTGACAGCAAGTCCAGGTGTCGCTCACATCAAATACTCAGAAAAGAAACTTTGACCGTGAGAACTTGAAATCCGCTCGAATATGAATTTTAACGACTTCAAAAGAGGTGCTAAATGTTGACACTTAATATACCACAGATATTCATTGCACGAAACATTCACACCTATAAAAAACTCCATCACAAATCCCAACCTTACGACTCAAAAAATAAAGTTGATTTTTTTGTGACATGACTTTCACAACTGCAACTATAAGTTGGTAATTGCGAGTTATTTTTTTAAACATGAGATTATAAAACAAAGATACGAGTGAAGTTCAAGGGAAATACTAGATGTTATCGATAAGTTATACCGATGCGGTTTCTGAGTCACAGCTTAAAATACTATTGGGTTTGAGCAGACTATATGGCTACGGGTTGTGAGATCGACGACAGGTGTATCAACGGTTAAACTGTTTGACTTTCAATTATTGCAAAATTGTGTGTCAAACAAATGCTCTTTATGCTCCTTATTTAGAATACACAACCTTCAGACTATTTTTGACACTATATTATAAATCAGAACGCATGTCGACACTGGGCGCTTTTGGCAGCCAGCAATCCAGTTGACTGATCCGAAAAACTCTTCAAACTAAACTACACAATTTAAAGGAAAAGTAAATAATTTCTTAATCCATTTTGTTACTCAAAGATTAATCATCCGATTACAAAAATAATAAACTTGACGCTATAAGGAAGATTCTGACGATGGATGTATGTCTTGTCCAAAAGAAGTTACAACCAAATATAGCCAATGTCGATCAGGAAACTGCTCAGTGACTAAAAAAGGATGATTTCATGACTTACAACCTTGTTTAAAACAGTCAGATAAAACACTTTCAATGAAACAATTATTTTTCACACTCAATACCGCTGACATGTTAATAAAAATTATCGAAATAACTAAAATACCGATCTAACGGCAAAACTGTTTTGTCATAGACAAACTTAACAATGCAGTTCTGAAAATTGAGATACGCAATTCAATTCCTGTAGTACACCTGAAATACGTTCTAAATTCAATCAGAAATCATTTCATCGACCGCAAATAATAAAATTGTCGTTCTATTTAATACAAAATTAATTTTGCATTTGGCAAAATAATGATTATTGGAATTAAGCCTTATGTGTTTTGCAATAGAGTTGTAAATTGTGTTGTAGGTACAAAAATAAGGGTATGTATAGTTGTACGTGATCATTAGGTACTAAGCTATATGCAAATAGTGGGAAGTTCGCATGGACACAAGTCAATTGTTCCTTCGGTGCGAATGAACGTCGATAAATGGAGTGTTGCACAATTTTGTGACAATGGCCATGTTTAGTGTTTGATTTAATCTAACATTCATATGTGTATGTCGTTGTAAGGTAATAAACAGGATTGGAGAACATGTTTTTGTTATGATGTTACAAAAATTTCTGTTTATCAGGACTATAAATCAAAATATGTTTTTAGTTTTATAGGTTTTGCTTAAAACCAGTGAAGGAACCACTGTGGTTATAACGATTACCTAAACACACAAACAAGATCTGTTAACCTGGTAATAATTCAGAGAAGAACATGTTCAAAGGTTGTAAGATTGACCACCAATCAAAATTACAACAGAATTTATTATTCTCAAAAGATTTGCGGATATTTTACCGATTTTCATCTTCAAAACTATAACATCGTCAACAATCCTATAATTTTCGATAGTACGGAGTTTGTCTCAATTTGAGAAAAAAATACCAGATATGCGTCCAACTACAATATTTTTAACATAACCCTTTTCCATTGTTATTATAAACTTTTATGACAATGAATCTAAAAACACGATTCGATACAGCCTGGGGGTGTCACGGTCGAGAGCCCTCTTTGGCAACAGCGTGATGATATAATAGCAATCGTCGCGACGCCAATGAAATGTCTTTCTTCCTTCCTGTCTGTTCCTTTGTGCGATGCGATCTCGGAAATATGTTGATGGTAACGCGGTGCTTATTGTAATGGAGTTTGGATGTTCTGAAGCTTTAATGTGTCGATTTGGATGTATGAGTGGATGATGGTCGAAAGACTATTTGTGATTATGGTGGATAGTATTCTCTTTTGGGCTATACTCAAAAGTAATGTTTAAATAATTAAGGGTTATTCAAGAAATTAATATTTAAGGTAAATAAATTCCTTAGCATATAATGAAAAACAATATAAAGCATACACAAACGTAATGGGCTCTACTCCAACAATGAAATAGTCACGTCCGATATGAATGTAACTCACAGTTGAACTTCAACTCTCAAGGTGAGGTCCAAAACCTCAAAAAGGTGCAACTTTAAATTTATTTATAATGGCCCGAATCACAATTTGGAATGAATAACTTTAACCCGAACTTTGCTACCGGATTTAAAATCTATGCTTCGCTAGTCCTCACAAACCCCCTACTTGTCACCACGTCAATCACTCGGTCGGTTGGTCTCATAAATGACATGTATTGAATCAATCAAACCCTCACCTGGGACCTAATGACCCGTGGCTGATGTGCTTAATTTAACACCATTGTTACCGCGAGGTGACGGGTTCAATGAGACTGAACGGTGTTAAAAAATGGCTTTTTACTTGTAAATGCCTAAATATTTGCCTGTTATCTATTTTTGAAGTTCTGAAGTAGATGGTGCTAATTCTGTAGATTAACCTTGTAAGGACGTTATAGGGAAAAATCTCAGTAATTACTGTAGTGTGATACTTTATAAAGATTTATGTAATGCTAGTTTGATTGACATTTTTTTTGCAACATAAGATTATTCAGTTTCGCTATTTCTCGCTCTTCCTTAATTACAGAAGACCACATTATTTAGAAATCTTTCCTTGGACTTTTTTTATCATCTTAGATTTGTAGTAGAACAAACAAGATGCTTCTATTAGATATGTAGTCTAGAAGAAAGAGTCCATAACTCAATCAGAGAATCCTAAAACCAGGATCCAAAAATCAAATCGAACCTCACCATGTCAAACAAGTGGCAATGATTTTCCATCATCAGCCATCCTTGACCCCACACGGCGATTGATCAGAGCGAAGCCTTGTCCGGCTCGTTACCGGAGCCAACCGACCGGCAACGTTCACATACTTAGGGAGCCATGATTGGACCGAATTGTTATATCGAATCAACGTGGATCGAGTGCTTGTGTAGTGGAAATTTACCTGGAAATAAGGATTTTGTAATATGTGCCTAGAAGGTTTTTGTGGTAAGTTTTTTTATTTTGTTGTCATAATAGGAACGAAGTTATGTTAAAGATGAACAGTATATTCCAAATAGCCTAAGCTTTTGGAAACAACAAGAAGAAGACTTTTGATCGGATGCAGATTTCTATTTCTTAAAATCTGAATACCTTCTTAAATCCCTTTTTCCTTTTTAAATCCTTTTATCTTCACATAGTTTTAAATTTGAACGTTGTTTTATAAAGGTAATGCCACTCGATATTTACCGCTATACGTGCCATCGCTCTTAGTTAAACCATCTTTTCTTTTTTATTTTACTAATTTATTTACCTAGTCTCAATTTAATCTAAACCCTTTCAAAGCCCATGAAACAACACAAGTACCTAACGGTCTACTCGGAGCGTGATCAATTTTTTCCTCACAGCCATTAGACTATTTAATAACATAATGACATCCTCATTCGTGCATACTTCGGAGTTATCACAAGATCTGTCTCCAGCCGATGATATATCTAATAACGTATATAATTTGATGGTTTGTTTGTTACTGAGTTTAATTGCGACTTGATTGTTGACTCCATGGTTTTTATAATTGGTTTTTATGTCAAGGAGTCGTGTAACTGAAGAATCATTCGATGTTATGATTTTTGATTGTCATTGTTTGTTTTTTGTTATTCAGTTTCTGTAATATAGGTAGTATGCTCTAGTTTAAATACAAATACTGCATCTTGACCTGTTATATGTACAGTGTAAAAATCTTCGGTTTATTTAGGACCTAAAAAAATCATAACCAAGCCCGTAGTCAACTTTGTAAAAAATGATTTCCACTATTTTCAATTTTAGTAATTTTACCTAATCCATCAAAAAGTCTGCAAACCATACAAAACCAGTATCAGCATGTAACGTTTAGCTTGAAACAGATTAATAGTTAGCTATTAAGAGCGTTATAACAAATAAACAAATTGTGGCTTTTTCTTTCCCTGGCCAGCGGAGCGCGGCTGCCAAGATCTTGATCGGTAGACGTGATGTTACCACTACCATGAACTTACACTTAAGTAAGGTTTAAATCGAGGTACTACGGTAAAAGATTTGTTAAAACTGAAATTGTTAACCCTAGGAAACATGATTGTTAAAAGACCTAGGGTAGTATCTTTTCGGATAGTCAAAATATTACCGATCTCAAATTGACCTTAGAAATAGACGTTGATTAGAGAGTAATTACATTGAGAGTAAATTAAGACTGATAAATTAAGGAAATGAGAGATTTAAACTAATGTTGATAATTATGTAACAACCTCTTCGTATTTGAATATCTGCTGGAGTTTCTTGTTTAAAAAACTTATTTTAAATTTGTCTGCAGATCATAAAACCATGATCACCTCATAAGAAATCATCCAATCACCTGACTTCCCATCACAATCAAACACCTTCAAACAATACCCTCTCGTTAACCGACTGCTACCTCAGTCTTCCTTACAAAGGTAATGGTAGGCTGTAATCAGGAAGCGATGGTATCTGACGCCGGTATCTGTGGCTGCGATGGTAAATTGTTGGGTGGTAATGTATTGACGTGTGATGGGTTTCAAGAGGACAATTGGTAGAAAAAAAATATGGTGATGTTTGAAAGTTTTTGGAATAATTGGTGGGTGAGTAGTAGTAAATTAATTTAAGTCACTAGTCACTAAAATAGCCCTTTATGAGGTCTGATTTCTTTAAAAATACCTATTGATTTAAGTTCAATATTTTTTTTAATAAATGGTTAAATAGTAAACTTTTATAATCATGAAAGAATGGTCTCAGGAAATTATACTTGAAATTAAATATTTAGATAAGGTTTTTTTTTAATGTTAAATTTATAGTCTGTTTTTGGTAGGGATTTTTAGATTGGAATTTAACACCTTATCTTATCGACACAAATAGCTAAAACCATCACGCCTCATAAACAGGGGACCACACACAAAACGCATAGATCATTAAAACTATCTACCTAGGTATTTTAATGCTGCAAACTACAAAATCACTGAACCAATTTCGATAAGCCTTACATTGTTGGGTACATCCGTTTAATTAGTGGGCACAAGTCGTGTGAAGCTAGCTTGATATTCGTGAAGATAACGAACAATACGTGCGTGAGAGTGCGTAAACTTTCTAATGCACAATTATGTACGTAAGCGACTTGCGCTTGCGACTATAATCGTAGCTTGTTGGTGAAAATATTTAGATAGATCGTCACGTATTTTTATTGGTAGTTTCCGCTCGTAAAGTTTTCTGACTTTTTCTTTGGTGAAAATAATAGGCATTATTATGTAACGCGATCACATGACACATGTACTACATTAGACACTAGAAATTCTCAGAAAGAAAAGTCAAATTTACAAGTATTTTTATCCAGTAGTTTCCTGTCATGTGCTCTTGGCAGTGAAATTTGCTTTTTAAGTAGGTTGAGGTGACTAAATTTGTTGTTTTGGACTTTGATAAAGCAAGAAGCATCATCAGTCGATATTTTATTGCTGAAAAAGGGCATTATCTATGTTTTAGTAATCAATAAACATATCTGCCTTAACCGCTCCATTACTGTGGAATTTTTATAAATTAAAGTCTGACCTAAATTTTGGATCTACTCTTCTTATTGCTTTTCTTAGGCTCAGATTACTCAAATTTGAGTTTCGATTAAGATTCCAATTAGGTAGTCCTACATCTAAAATTCTATCGCTTTTCAAAATTAAATCCTAAATATCTCCACATTACATAAACTGACTAAATCCACAACAGCAAACATTCTAAAGCGAATTCTAATCTAATCTGGACAAACACAAGACTAATGGTTAATACGTCTCAATCTTTGCCTACATATGTCTTGTTAAAATAACACGGCCGTATAAATCCCGATGCCGGTAGTAACGACGATATATATTAGCCGTTTAGACACATTTTTGATATAGTTGTGAATACCTGGGATACTTTATGATTTGTGATACTACTGAAAAGTATGGCCATGTATGTGTTTCATAGAATTGACGATAAAATGATTAAAGATTGCATGACATTTAAATGGTCAGCGATGCTTTTCCAAGATTTCTAGTGTTGTAGGATATAGCTGAAACATTATTAAAAACATAAGCAACCAAAAACGAGAAGATATAAAACTACTTTTTACGGATTTTTTCGCGGTTTATATTTAGATTTTAGGTCCCGACGTTCCGAATCCGTAAAAAGTAGTTTTATTTCAATGTCTAACATTCGCGTAAACCTAAGATATAATATTTACTAATATTATATGAATTCATAATTATTACATTCCTAAACCAATAATGAAGTACCAAGACATTTTCCGTCAAGCATACGACAAAACAAAAAAAACTACTGACATTTGTCATAGTAATTCTAAACCAAAGTCCACAAACCCATTAAAACAAAAGATCATCAAAATATACTTTGTAAATCGCCAATAGCGATAGTGTTTGCGCACCGGCGCATGAGTTTCCGCGCATTGTTCTCTGCGCATGCGCGTTATTTATGAAGCGACGTTACACTTTGATCTGCGTCTGAGAAGCGATCAGAGGACAATTGAAGTGCATAGTGATTGCAGGTGAAGGGTTAATGTGGATGTTTGTGGATCACTCGTAACTGTTTTGCATAGTGATGCTACTGTTGGCGTCGTTAATGTATTTAGTATAGGTATTTCAGATGATTTAATAATGATATATGAATAGAGTGCAATCAATAGGGAACAGAAAATGAAATTGCAACTGTTGTTTGGCCACCTAACTAACTGATACTGACTGACTAGTATCTGAAACAAAAGAGATCACCTATATTTTCAAATAAATTGAAATTTTTTTGAGAACTCGAAATTCTCCTAAAAGCTACTAAAATTGTCGAGTGGATTGCGACACAAATTTCTTAATCAAAACCAAGTGGAACACGTGATAACACAGAAATGAATGAAACTACCAGAAGGGAAATCGGTGATCGTTTAAAAACCCATTAATACCCCAGTTTCACCATAAGCTACCCGAAATGAACGCCATCGTTTAGATAAAAAAACAAAAAACTTATTGTCACCTATTCAGAAACAATCGAGCGATTTCTGTGATCATTTCTTTTTATATTCCACTGTCAAACAAATTTTGACGACAATTTCTATCGTAACATCTTAAAAATAACCAAGTTCAGTGTCTCCTGCAACTGCAAATACATCTTTGTTTAAAATATGCTCTTTAGCTATGCAAATTTAGCCTTTATACCTTTCTACAAATGGGTCAGTTTTTCTTATAGCATTATAAATATTCTTAACACTACACAAAATTTGAATGCAGTTAGGAAAACTGAAGCCAATCAATTTTGAACTTTAGGGCTCTGTGATAAGGTACAAGGAAATGTGGAAAGAGTGAATGATGAAGATGGTGGTGTAGTGGTTAGTGATAATGACGTCACGGTGTGTAACCTTTGTCGTATTAAAATGACATTACTAGACGGTACAGTTATAATAATTCACGCCTTCGAGCTTCGGAAATTCAGATTTATTTATATTCGAACCGATGAGTTCGAAGTGGGCTGTGAGTTATAAATTATAGGTATGGCGGACGTACTAATAACTCAAATGATGCTTGTTTAGTGGATATTTCTAGACGATTTTATGATTTATACAAGCTATTTCCTATTTCACAGAAGTGATCCGCTACATAAATTTTAAACTAGTCCATTGCAGGATCTTTATCTACTTATACTCTTTGTAGAATTTCAGAAGAATGAGATTGCCGTATTAAAGAGAGAGAGAGAGAGCTAATTCAAACCAATGCTTTAGTCAACCTGTAGAAAATGGTGTCATGCGAACATCCTGATCAATTCTGTCAAAATACAGATGCTTTAAAAAGTTCAAATAAGTTAATTTCATCCAATAAAATAATATTACATCTTGTACAGCAGCCATTTTGTAACTAATATAACACATCGAAACTCATAATGATAAATATAGAGTATCAATGATGCGTCAACTATGTAATGCAGAATTGCGCGTGCGATTAATGATTCGTGCCAAGACATCTGCTCCATAACCATCAATATCTGTCTGTCATACGAACGCGATAAATTAACGAACGATATGCTTCGACATACAGGCGAAGATCTTAAATTACTAGACTTGATAATTGCTAGTTTAAAACCATCAACGAAATACTAGAAGACCTTAATTTTATAACTTACGCACAAACAAAACATCAGCATAACTCAAGTATACCATTACATACATACTATACATAGACACGTAGACAGTTTGTTTCTACATATCTGCCTGGATGTATCTCTGTCTGTAGCAACCTAGCTCCCAAACGAATGAACCGATTTTGATGTGTTTTTTTTTTCTCTCTCTGTTGAACCGAGAATACGCTGGTTCTGAAGATTTCCGCAAATATTTAAAACTTTGAAAACCTTGTCATTTTTATATATTAGTTTTTACGTGTCGTCATATAAATATTTTTGATGCGATTGCATCTAGCAACAATTATGAGTTTTAAATGAAGATGAAGTAGGTCGATGCTTGATAATTTGTTTGCTAATGTTGGGAAAAGAAAATGGCCGGTTTTACGATCGCTATCGAAGGCTCAAAGTGCTGTTACTTTCTTAAAGTATACTTACATTTCATGTGCATTGGCACAACGATGGGTTTTCGATTTCCTGTTTAACATGTTATATTTTTTGTTATTCAAACTTCACATACCTACTGCAAACTAGAAATATTACTAAAATATTACCTAAAAATATTTATTGCTTACAATTTTTTTGGGTATGTTTAACAAAGCTCAGACAACCACCTTATGGTTGTAGGTGGTCATGGTATGGTCATAGTTGCATTGACCTAAACATTAAAATTAAACAAGACATGAACAACAGATATCTATTTATTGATACGAAACGCTAAATTGTGTAACTAAACCTTCAAAAGAACACCCAACAATAACATCTTACAAAATTACCTTCCAAATCAAAGTCCAACTCCTCAATACCGAAGCCAATTACACAAAATCCCGATATCTAATAATACAGTTAAAAATCTAGTGTTGATGATACATAGTAAGCGACTGTATGATTTGTGGCCAGACAGGTGGGGACGTAAATACATTGCACCCGGTTCGGTTTCGCCATCCCAATTGGCATTTTGACGTGGTGTTCAAAGTTTATTGATTGCATTTAATTTTGTTTGTTTCATTCGACGTTTCGGACAAATAGATGGGTCTAGACACTCCGGAATATACCAATTTTTGTTTTTTTTTTCAATGTTTAGTTTCAGGGCAGAAAGTAGTTATATTTCATTAAATTAAAGAGCTTTGTTGCAGTAAAGTAAGATCATATTTATTTTTGTATGTTCATCAGTACAATGTAAGGTTTAAAAAATATCATGAATTTTAACGAGATTATCAAAATTGAATTCTAAAAATGTTTTAACATTAATGCAAGTACAAAATAATGAGGAATCACTTGATATTGGATAGAGCTACCCTAAAGGAAAATAACACAATATTAAAACCTTTATTAATTTATTAACACTAAAAGTATTTCTGTACAGTTTTCAGGCAATTTACATTGAGTTAATGCACTTTAGCAATAAAAACGAAATGAACTAAAGTATCGTGGGCACATGCCAATAAATTCTTTTCAACTGCTTTTCGTATAATATATTGAACATTTAATGGTAATTTATTTAGGAAAAACAATCCACTTTTTTCATTGTTTACACAACACCAACTGTAAAATTTTTAGACAATATCTCATTAATGTAACATATGCTAACTACATTCTTGACGAGCAAAAAACAAATGACAGTCAATAGCTTCCAAGATAGCTATAAAAAATCATGAAATCAGAGAATTTTTTTTCTATATCACTTTCAGCTGGTCCAAACAAGAGCTCAAATTCAAAATATTTTTTATTCTAAATAGGCCTTTAATAGCTCTTTTAAAACGTTAAATGACTCTAGTTGCAGGCTCAAGTCATTCCTACGTAGAAGAACCGGCAAGTAACTCCATAGGTAACTCTATTTAAAAAATGATTAACACCAATGTTTAAGACAATTATTTTAAAAAGCTATTTTTCTACAATCAAAACACAAAATCTAAATTCATAAATGCATATAATATAACCAAATAGAGCATTAAAGCCACTCAGACGCTGACCATAACATCATAAAATAGTATTAAAAACAAAGAGACAGCAAAGTTTGAGCGCTGCAGCAATAAGTTTGGTCCGTCGATAAATCTATGAAAATGAACGCGCGCCTAATGTCACTGGAATGCTTTCATGGTCTGACAATCACAGAGACGTATTGGGGTACACTATATTATTAATATTCATAATTTAATATTTAAGTAATAAGAAAATTTAAAAATCTGTTATGATAAATTTATTTTCCGATACAGGCAATTTGGAACCAATTGCTGTCTCAAAACCCTGTGTTGAATGTTCTACATGGGTCAAATATTTATATGATAGTTTCTTTTTAGACCCAGCTTATGCACAAGGGCTATGTTAAACACGCAAAAAAAATAACGAAAGACGAAGTTGTAGATAAGATACCAGATAGTAATCATGAACATGTCATAATTTGTCTTGTATTTGTAATAGAAAAAAACCTATTATAAGAATATTAATTAGTACTTACAATTAATAGAACTCTAGTCACGACGACGCAAAGACATTTTGAACTGTAAAACAAGAAAATTAAATCTTCATTTCAAATATCTAAATGCGATCTCAATACGCCCAGCCATTGGAATCGTCTCGAACGTTTCAATAAATCCGCGAATTGGCAATTTCTCAACGGCCGGTAGATTTCGCGAGCTATTTCAGTTGTATTATTTTGTGGATTATCCTGATAGATCCAGCAATTTACGAGCTTGTCGCATTGACATTCCACGGACACAATCGTGCAGAACCGAACAAAATGAACATTGTAATGTTATATCCGTCTTGTTGCGTGTGCAAAAGGTCGTGGAAAATGTTATTGGTTTCTTGTTTATGGTGCTTTGTAATACTTAATCTCAAATATCAGATGATTCTGTAATCCTTTTAGAAATTAAAAATGAAAATAAACCTATTATATCGGTTATAAAAATGATTGCTAAAAAAAAATTAAAACGCGAATTTCAGTAATATTACCGTGTATGGTATGGAATCACTTTGTATGGTTGAATTTAAATGAAAATGGAGCCTTCATAATATGTTTACATTGTGTACTTTACAGGTTAAGCAAAAACCTAGTGTATTGTAGTGTATGTCATGTATACTTTCGTCGTAATAATTAGATTGCAGTTTCAATAAAACCCCTTCACTGCTTCAGTGCGAAAGAGTAACTTTCAGTCCATTACGACAACTCCTATCAGTCTTATCTCAAATCATTTTTCTCCTAATTTAGTCTATTTTTAACTTTAAGATTACCAATATTAGTTCCACCAAGTCCGTTCCGCATCCATAAATTACCGGACCGACTGGCCCGCGATCGAAGTGCATCTCTAAATATACCGCGACCACATCAATGTAAGATGAATTAATCGCAAGTGCACCGACTTTGTTGGGATCGGTGCGATTTGTCGTCTTCGTTTCCGCGTTGGTGTAGGATATTTTGTTGGTAGTTTCTTTAGCAGTATTTCATTTGAAATATGATGAAAAAATATGAGAAAGGATTGATCGATACTCAATGCCTTGACTCTATGACATCTAAGTAACGCAGAATCAAAGAAGAAAAACGCAGAAATTGTGGTTTTTATTTAAAGGTGCTAAATAATTAATAGATCTTGCTTCAATAAAGTCGAAATAAGATACAGTTTAACATAGCTTTTGTAGCAACAATGATGGTCCTTATTGTAATATAGTAGGTTTACTATGTTTTATCACAGAGTTATGCTTTGCCGATAACATTGTTCAACATTATCATCTATTAATATCATCAACAGAGTTACAGACACCCAAACATCACCAGAATCTTAATATTTCACCATTCTACACTAAGACACCCACATAGACCAGTACATAGCCTGATTCCTACCTATACAACCTCCCCAGTCTACGTTAAAAAGCAATCTACTTAATGGAATTTCAATTTTCGCAGCGAAGTTAACTAAAAATCCAACGGGATGCAATATCCCGGGCAGCGTCAAGACGCCGACTATTTTATGTCTTGTCTGTTTGTCTGTCTGTTGGCTGTGTAGTATTGATGTAGGTTTTACGTCTTAGGTGGAAAATTGGGGATAAAGATGTAGTTGCAACAGTTAAGTGAATTGAAGATGATGTTTTGACAATGATATATTATTGACATAACATCATCTTATTGATGAATATTTTGGTATGCTGGCTGTTGCTTAAATAATTTTAAAAAAGCTCAACTCCGATCCCAATATATTATAAGAAAGCAATGATTACATTACAGATACAAAGTAAGCACGTTTAAATGAAGTTTTTTTTTAGGAGACATGGGCTTATTGCCTAAGAAACAGCTAATGTATGAACGGCAGACATACTTAGTTATAAACATTTTGAGAACAGTCTTTTATGTGCTTTTATTTTTTTTACCCTTTACTAAATGTTTTATATGCTTCATTTAAATCTTCTTTGTCCACAGAAAGAAGACGAAAACGAAAGCACCTATGCAGCTAATTCGAAGAAAGCATTTTTACAACAAAAAATAATCACCAACATAAAATATTCCATTCAATAAGCAGAACTGGGAGCAAGACACTAGTATTTAATATCAGAAGCGTTGCTCCGGGCGAAAAAGAAAAATCTATACTGGGTGGTGGGGGGGCTCGCCATCTTGGGGACGGTTTCCAACTGCGACTGATATAGACACAGTGCACCTGACCCAATGCGCGTCCGAGTCTCAAATCGACACGGAGCGACACCGTGTCACAAAAGCGTGTACCTTTAATTAATATTAACAAAACATGAAAAACTTTTGTATGTGTAGTTTTTATAACGGTTTTATGTATCTTGTTTTTACGTAAAATATCTGTTTCAAGTAATTCTTGTAAAGGTCTGGATCTAATTGTTCCAGGAAAGTTTTTTAGTTATTATGTTTAATGTTGATTCACAGAAAGCTATGTTTGATTGAAGTTTCGTTTCTCCGTAATTTTTGATAACTACATATTTTTTTGTGAAATATGAATACATTGAATTCAGCGCGAAACAATCGCAATTATTTTAATAAAATCAATAGTTTTACCACAACACTAACATACTCGTAATCAAACATAAAACAACTATTTAATGACTCAACAAAAGTCACTAGAACTACTGCAATGTATAGAAACAAAACACTATCACGGCTGAAAACGCACTAGAAGAATAGTAGAGCTAACATATTCACAAAGAAATCAATAAAAAACCGTACACGCCGCTACGGTCAAAGTACTTTGACCGTATGTGTATGTACATACGAGAGCATACCAATCAAACGCTCCATCGCCCATCTATGTCCGTAAACGTTCGCCGTTCACTCCCATTTACGAGAGAAAAAACCTCGGAAAATCTACGTGACGTAACATAGAACCGATAGCCAATGGCGTATCGAACCTTCACCGATAACCGCCAGTCAAACAAGACCTACCGCGATCCCCTACGCGTTCGGAAAACGAACTCGACAGGAGTAGTTCGGTACGGTAGCGGAGATCAAGCGAAAATAGCCGGTAAGTATCGAGAACGAACCCAGCCTTCCTATTGGTTGATCGGTTTCGCGCGATTGGGTACAACGGCGCACACTCGAACCGATATCTCGTATTTACCACGTTCGACGTTTGTGCGTCTGTGTGCGTGCATGAAACCGCCTTTGATAGGTATTTAACTATGTGTTCGTGTAGGTATCGATTTGATTTGTGACGCCTGCTCCGCCGATCGGTCAATCGCGATGCGTTGCTGTCGATTTAAATTTGGAACGTGATATTTAAATTTGGTATGCATTGGCTGACCGTTGATGTGACGTTGTGATGTCTGATTGGGCGGTTACCAAATTATTAAAGAAGCTGCATATAATATTCTTTTACAGGAATAAATACAATTTAAGCAACAAAAAAAAATGGATATTTTTCGGTGCCCCAAAACATCATTATCTAAAAACTATACTACGTGGACAAGCGAATGTTACAACAAACAACTTTAAACTATAATATTGTTAGTTGTGAATATGTGTAGTAAATGCATAAAACTTTCCTCTTATATTATAATTAATCATATCATCAGAAACTACATCACACTCGCAAAACAAAAAACGACACAAAAAATACAGCATTCGACGTTAATTAAAACGCAACAAAATAAGCCCATAATTCGCTACTATAGCAAATCTTCACGAATGTCAGTCTGCAAAAAAACCAGCTCGTTTCGACAAATTAAAAAGCACGTTCCACTCCATTTCTAGATACAAAAAAAAAAGTTTCACGGATAAAACCCGCCAGTGGAATATCCTCATCAACTCGCGGCTATTAATAGGGAAAAAGTGCGCAATCCGGGCTTCACTGTTCACTACCTACTAATATTTAACGAACTTCTAGATAAAGCAAATATATATGTTTTCCCGTGTACTTATTTAAAATGGAAAAATATTTTTCCTGCGTCCCGTCGTCGCTTCCGCTGCAGATAGCCGTAACTGCATTATGTTTGATGTTTTTCTTTTTTATAATGCGGGTAGCTAAAGATAGATGGCTTTTATTTTTCTAGCTTATGCATACCGATAGAGATGTCTGAATAATGTGGTCAGCTTATTTAAATAGCTGTTGCAAAGGGTTGGGGACGCCTTTTTTCAGCTTGCCGACGTAATTGGTCTTTTGGAATTTTTTAACAGGTTCCTCAATTATTTGGGTCTCACTTTATCTAACCATACTTTTGTTCTGTTCGTTCTTAGGCATGATTTCATAAGATATTCAGTTTCCATTAAAATAAAGTCAGTACCTTTGCCTATAACTACACCTGTATCCTACAGATATTGGGCAAAAAAAAATAAAATTTTACTTGCAAAGATTCTGCGGTAACATCTTCAATTCTCACCATATCACTTACCTTAATTCTATCAAACCTATTTCAGCTACTTCTTAGTATATAAAAAACAGAAAAATACATAAAACAAAAAAATAAATAAAAGTTCACTAGCCCCAGCAAGGCTAGAGAAGTAGAATTCACTATGAAATCGAGTATTGCAGCGAGATATCCGCCATTCGGTCGGAGGCGTCGCCGTCAGGAGACACACTGGGAGAATATTTATTATTAAACAAAGGAAAATGTACAACCAAACAGAAAATGGAAATAATATGGTCCTGGTAACGGGTGAATATAATGATTGCATGAATGCCATAAGATTGAATATGCCAAAATTCTGTATCACGTGCCCAATATTCACTTTAAAAAAAACATCGATAAGAGGTGGCTTTTATTTACCTATGAAAATGTTAGTTGTGTATTATCTACCTATTTTCCGGCAGCCCAAATATTTCTCATGTACGAAGTCGCTCTACTACTAAAAACTCATCAATATTTGAGACGAAATTTGGACTGTCCAGTTCAACAAACACATCTTTACATCAAGTTTTAAAGGTCAACAAAAGCTCTACCGTAGTTATCACATCGTCAATTCTGGCGACGTTTCATAATTTTCTACATCATGTATCCTGTAGTTTATTGCAAACCCGCTACGGTATTACCTTGAAAATATATTGATTAGTCTCGCATAGTTCCTTTCCTTCTTATACTCGTACATCTCTCCTCAATAAACCAGCTAGACAGTGTATTTCATTTACTTTTAACATAAAATACGATCGGTTGGCGCTCCGTGTGTGCAATAACTTTCACATATAGCGCACATAGTTGGTGCTGGAATATGCTCGATATGGAGCACGTCGGCTCCACTCGATCCCGGTGAAACATTGCTTTGTGTAGGGCGGGGAAATTGAGCTAAATATATCGATAAGTTAGTTGAAATTACTCGACATAATGTTTGATTGTGGTACAACTACACTAGTTGTGTTGGTAATCATGTACCGGACAATTGGCTCACTCGATCGTAAGTCGTAAACATCGGTGTCCATTGACATTTCCCAATAAAGCTTTTTACAAAGCTTAAATAGCTTTTTATTAAAAATGAATAACAAATAAACTGTTTATTAACTGTAATATTTGTCAACTGACAAATATATAAAAAAAAGTCAGATTGAGAAACATTTCAAATTGTTTGAAAGAAAATTTAAGAACTGCAAAGATAACAATGAAGACGTGCCAACTGTTTAAGTAAATATAAATAAAACTGTGTATCGATAACATACGTATCGCATCACTAACAGCACTTCCGATATAATATTTCATATTTAATAGTGATGCACCACGAAAAATCCTCCACAGATGACTCTTAGCTTATATTTTACATAAATTGAATATAATTTTGCGTATATTGAATTTGCTAAATTAAACACTAATGACTTTGGACAAGGATTCGTTACCCATGCCTATTAAATTGAAACACAATTGTTAACAATTTATGAATAAAGATGTGTTTTTTCTATTTACGATAGGGGTTTGGAACATGATTCAAGAAAGTCTAAATGGTGCCCAACGTGGGTTTGACCCAATTGACACGATCAACTTTTTGGAGTGAGTACCTAAACAATTTCATCCCATCCGAAATATTTCTTGAGTTTCGATTATAATTATCCACTATTTTTTAATGCACATTATATTACCAAGCTTAATCAAACTATAGAATCCAAACTACAAGATTGGAGTAAGCATTCTTAAATTTAAAAGGCATCAATATGAAGTATAAACATAAACTTTACCTATAAAACTATCCAAACATAAAGCAGAACTTCGGTCAAACAACATAAAATATCTAGAGTTACTAAAAAAATTCAATATTCCCCCGGGTGGCGCTAAGTAAAAGTTATATTCACCTTGTTTTTAAATAAAATCAAAGTGTACGCTGCAAGTTCCTAGGTCTTTCTTTATGAACTTCATAAAAATGGCCGTATTTACTGGCGCACCCGCCGTACTATGAACTCGCGAATCGAAAATGCCGTTTATTCTTACCAACTTCGGAACTGAAGGTAATCTTATAAAATAGGATATTAACTCTGTTATTCTTTTTGGAATTGTTTTAAAGGTAAGTAAATAAAAGTTTATGTTTATAGCATAGCTAACTAATATGAAATGGTTTCTTTAATAAAAGGTTAACACCAGTGTTTTCATATGCTATTTCTTATTCAGACAGATGCCAGTTCAATCACGAGTTATCATGCAAAAAAAACCATCATTTTATGAGCATGAACTGATGCTCAAAAATGTTTGTGGTCATTTTAATGTTTGCTTACAGCCTACACGTCTATTGTTATGTTTGTTAACCCATGTCCCATATCTATTTTATACAACACTAAACAAACACCCATGTGAGCAGAATATCCCAGTACAAATACAATATTTATCTCTAGGATATCATGCTATTCAATTTTCTTCGTGATTTCTATCACTTACTCGAAATACAATAGCAATAACAAAAAGTACAATAAACCCATACAGTTAAGAAACAACAAGTCCTGAAAAAACCAGAACTAGAAATCCTGGCATTAATAGGGAAAAAGTTAAAAACCAAAATACCAATAATCAGAAACTCCAAAACTTCAAAAGTTCTGAAAAAACAATAACTAAAAATCCTGGCTTTAATAGGGAAAAAAAAATTCAAAGACCAAAAACCAATAATCAGAAGCTCCAAAACTTGAGAACCTCATAAATATCAAAACTTAGGAAGGCGCACAAGTAACGCCCTTTGATACCTCACTACAGTTCGCGCGGAATACGTTGCATTTTAACCAGTTTAAAATACTTTATGCATAGACATTACGGGAACCTTTCTGTAGCGGAGAAATTTCATCCGATGTTACCTGGGAACTGGTGAAGCTGGATAAGGAAGACTTCTTATGGTGGTTGGAGTTGGTTAAATTGTATTGGAAATTGCAGATTGAAAGTGCAGTGTTAAAGACGAAATACTAATTAGGTATCTGATAATAAGCAGTTTGGGGACAAGAAATACCGTGGGTTGGTTGCAGAAGATTAACTTGCAGAACCAGTACCAAACATGATTAGTAATACCCACGGAGCAAATACAAAGAGGAGATGTCGTAATAAGATTTTCCTATGAAACAACGCGTGACAATTTGCGGGGTGAGGGGGGAGTTAGATCCCGCCCACTTTTAAATTTTCCATCTATGGGTCAATAGCAAAAGTATTCGCTCGTTCTCTTGATTTAATTTTGAAATTACGCAACTATCTGCCATTAGATGTCGCGAAATGCAAGATGTCATGGTCGTACTCAGAATTGTCGTATCAGAGAGCAATATATTTAATTAAATTTTTGAACAATCTTAATGGGTTTTTGATAAATGAAGATTATTAGATTTTCTATAATATTTAAATGACTTGATTTGGCTAAAAATACTTAAGAAGATAGCAAATCAAGTTCTTTTAGGAAAAAAAAACACAAACACACACCTTATTCCGTTTACGTGACAATCCTTTCGAAACCATTAATGTCGGTAGGTAATACTGATTTCAGCGGCAGAATAAATAAAAGACAAATTATTAAAAAAAAAACCTCTATTACCAATGTTGGAATAAACAAATATTCATTCAAAATATAAAACCTTATTACATTGAGGTTCTTACTGGCAGACAATAATGCTTGAGTTTTGTTGTTTATTTATTTATAAGTTTATTGAACTTAATAAAGTAGGTGAGCTTTAAATACTTTAAATTATTAAACAACCACTACCATACTATTACGTTGTCTCACGGAGGGAAAGCACTTTAAATAAATTATTATAGATAAATTATTTAGCTTATAGGATATTGTATTTATATGTCCAGTGTATCAAATTTTTCAAGTACTTTCCATGTAAGATATAGTCGCGGTACCTTCGGTAAAATAATTGGATTCTAATTACGGCCCTGTATTTCGTTGTTTATACTTTTTGTCCATAGATGGCGGCTTGTTTAAAAATAATATAAAAACTACAAAAATAATATTTTGGCCATACTTACATACCTTTAAGAATGAATGTTTATCAAATTTCAGTACATATGATTATTAAAAAATGTTAGTAGTGAGCTCTACGTACGTAAATGTGTTTAGTTTCTATTTTCTCAAGTGTCGCCATCTAGTGTTTGATAGAATTATGTTTGGAAACGCCAAACTAAGAGACTTTTCTAGAATAATTTTATGAAAATTACGCATAAAATTGCTTACAGATGAAATGAGATGCCCTCCTTAGCATCTAAACGTCTATCCGAATAGTTGTTACAATTTAAAACACGACACCTCATGTTTTTTTTTCTTTTAGCTCAACTTTGCAATAAAATTAGAATTTTAACACAGTTGTGCACACGATGAATGTCAACGATACACTGAGTTAGGCCACGCCCACATGATGACGTCAGTGCTTGGTTGAGGTACAGTGCACGGTTGCTTAGGCCGTCTCCTCTTTGTATTTGCTCCGTGGTAATACCCATCTTATTTTAAGGCGATTCAATCAATGTTTGATGGATTTTCATAAAAGACAGAGAAAGGTAAAGAAAAATGCTTTCGACTCGATGAAATGTCATTAAATTGTTTGTAATGACAATGCCCATTATGACTTATTAAACAAGCTCAAAAATCACAATTACTGACCACATAAAGACTCCTGGTTTTTAAACAAATTTTAAAATTTTCCTTCTCTAAATACATTAGTATTTTCATCTCCATCTGAAAAAGGAAATAGCGATAACAGTATGAGTAGTAAAACCTAACCTTATCCAGTATTTCATCGTTTCGTGGATGTAAAATACCACCCAGCGGCAGCCAATAGCGGCGGCCAATTTGAATATAGAACGCCCGCTCGGAATTTATAACGGACACACGAAACTTAAATGTTTGGCAACTGTGTCGTGTAACTGGCAACCGGTTGGTCTTGCAGTTGCAGTTGCAATAACCTAAAAGTTATAAAGCGTTATAAATGTTATTACATTCTAGCCTCTGTTTTTCTGTATTTACTTGTCCATATTAATCATATCTAGCAGATTCTTTAAAAGCCTTATCAAATCTTTATGACGAAAGCTTTAATAAGGCCGTATAGTCTAAAGTCAACACTCATTAACAATTTAATGAATCTAAGCAATTTAAAAATAAAAACTAACAAAATATTGCTTTTACAGTCAATATAAGTTTATACTGTTCCTCCGATGTTGATGAAGTCATCGATATAAAAAGGGAAATTAAAACAGTTAAAATGAACTATTTTGAAAGGGTCTGCTTGCGACCTAGACTGGTGTAGCCTGGTCGAAACGAAAACCCCAGTAAAGTATTTATGCATGTACTCGCTTATTCCCGTTAAATAACATTACTTTATCCTGAATAGATTGTATCAAAACTCAAAAACAAAAGAATTTCTTTATCTCGCCTGAATCTTCAGCTAACAACATGGCTTCTACAATCAAAACCAGTTGCAAATTTACACAATAAGGTACCAGTTTCGTTCGAATTTTTGAGAGCAATATTCGTTCTCATACGAAATCTAAGAGTAACATCTGTAGTTCAGAAGCAACGGAGCGAACGTTACAGCTTCCTTACCAAAGAATATGATATAGAAAATATGATCGCTTTCGAAGAATGGAATTGTTTTTGTGATAAAACTTGTGTTCGTCGACTGATAGATTCTGGTCGATTTTTACAGAACGAGATGTTAATATGTTTATATCTAAATTAACCTTTTAATTTATGTACCAAGCATTATGTTTTAGTTCAATAAAAAAATAAAGTTTTACAAGAACATTAAAATGTCAGTAACATAACGTTATTTTTTTAACATGAAAATCATCTTCCCTAAACACAAATATGAAGCTTAAATCGCCATAATAATTTCCTTTGTCAACTAACTCCGGCTTCGAACCAAAGGCTAACTACAAACATTTACTGTAAACAGCATAAAAGCCTGTCCATTTTCTTTATTTTTATTTAAAGTTTATTACATAAATTATATATTATTCTCCTAAACTGAAATTCACAAAAAAACCTAACCAACCAAAACCACCATTAAATTAAACCAAAGCCCACCTAAAACTAATAAACCTAAAATTAATAAGTAACCTAGTAGAGAAATGTTAAAACTAATAATGCAACAACGGTCCAGATTGCACCAATACATTGCACCTGGCCGGGCTCTTGTCACCCGGGGGTGCACTCCCCCTCCACCCACCCTAGGGGGGAGACTGTCGTAGTACGTGTGAAACGGTTTTTTATATGTATTATATTATATTGAACTGTAGGAATGTGGGTGATTTTGGTGCTAGCGAATATTATAATGGGTGGTGTGCTGAGGATATTCTGCTTGCAGTTTTTGGGACGTTTAGGTTATGATTAGTTTTGATGGAAGATGTTTACTGAATTATTTTGAAGACTGGCTTTGGTGATTTGAGGTTTTGAGGAGTACTTATCATCAACTATTAATGTTTGTTTCGTGACATTATGTTGGGGAACCAATACAGAAATACCTACATAACTACGATTATCTACTAGTTTCCTTTGTCCTACATAGTAAAATAACTAGAGCCTGTAGGTTATCAGTCCTCTATTCAAATAGCCATTAAGACTGAAAAATCTATTCTTATGTTCTGTTGACAAAACTATGTAAGTGTAATAGGTTGGGTGTAACAAAATCAAAAATCAAAATCAAAATCAAAATATTTTTATTTCAAGTAGGCCTTTTTAAGCTCTTTTAAAACGTTAAATTACTGACTCTAGTTGCAGGTTCCAAAATGTCATTCCAATGGAGAAGAACCGGCAAGAAACTCCATTGGTTACTCTTTTAAAAAAAAGGTTAACATCAATGTAAAAAATACAATTATATATAAAAAAAATATACAAATATGCGACAACAGCGTAAATAGCATAACACTTTTAAAAGTACTTTTTTTCTGTACCCTGCTCTACATTTGACTATACACATAACACTATCACAATGTGGGAATTAAATTGATCTAGTTACAAACTATATTGCATCATCCTATAGATATATTTTATACATATTCAACATGACCCGTGTATACTCAAACAAACGTTTCTCACTTCTAAAGAAAATCCGGAATCGGAACAGTAGTTTTCAAGATAGCCTCCCCACTTAACGAAACAAAGAAAGTCACACTTGACAATACTCTGTATATCTATAGTTTTACACTGAAAACGAAACATCTGGGACAGAAGTACCCAAGTACCAAAAAGGTGGCACCTATAACTATCAGTGTAATAGACCAAATGGTTCCAATTTTCGTCCAAAATCCGAAATTCGAAAACGCCTTTTGAACCCCAGAAGTAAAATTAAGCTTAAATTCGAACGGGATAACCTGGATTTTTCACGTTTATGGCAGAAAATTTATCCAAAAATACAATACAATATACTGACGATAATCTATCTGTCCCTAAGGCCGACATTGTAAGGATAAAAAACTTAAAGCCTTACATCGGGCGGGTGGGATCATAAGGCATTTTTCCGTACACACACGAACCTACCCCCCCCCCTACTCGGGCACCCCCCACCCTGTGATCTGCGCCCGATACCGTAGAGTAACGTGAGAGGATGCTGCAGAGACTTTTTTATTGAATTTCCTTTGTTTTATAATGTTATTATAAGGATGGTATACTGGTGTCGCTTATAATGTAGTTAATAGAGATTAAGTTGCAATGGAAATGGTTATTAAATCGCAATTCAGGGCAATTAACTTATCAATTGAAAGGGTGTTTCTTTTTCCTTATATTCCGTCTCTGACAATACTTATATGAGAAAGATGTGTGACTGTTGACATTATTGGTATAATTATTTCTGTCTGTTTCACAAAGAATTGGATCTATAGTTATTCGATACGGATAGTCCGCTAATTAGGTAAGGTAGTTAAAGTGACCCTTCGAACATTATGTAAAGAATTTTCTGAGTACGTCGTACCACATCATAAAGGATCCCATGGCATTCAGCTTAGCTTCAGCTAGCACAGACCACCGAAAGTCTACAATGGCTACTGAAAATCCCAGCCCAGACTTTAAAAAAAAAATAATACAATGCATATAACAAGAATGCCACAATATTTTGTTTTTAAAAGCAAACAGTTATAAGTCTTAACACTAAATATAAAAACATTCGGTCTCTAAATCTGAAACTAACCTACAGCTACTCTTTGCTTCTTCGTCTCGCCGATAGCCTGCGATGTGTGCGGCTTCGGAACGCTGAAAGACGCCCTGTGACGCCGGAGCCTTCCTGAAAATGTATGCTGCCCCCCTCCCCCCACCCCACCGCCGCGCTCAAGCAAAAACACACACAGCGACACGGAAAAAACCTCACGAGTGTACTAACGGAAAATACCCTTGCTTGTGTGTGTCAATGAAAGATTACTCCTATGTAGTGGCAATACATATTCGTCGAGCGAAAGGTTCTGCGCTTGTGTGTGTTCTGTGTCAACGCTGTTTCGTATTACACTGCATCTGTGTGGGTGTTTTATTGACATTTTTATACATGAAATTTTATGTGCGCGATTTAGATGTTTTTGTACATAAGGTTGTATGTGTTGGTTGGTTGTGTGTGTGTGAATTATTTGCGGTCGCTTTCGATGTTCGTGGAATACTGAATGGGTGTAATTAATTCGTTTCAGATGAAACTGTTCGGAGCTTTCCAAAGTAAGGAATATTCAGACGTTTTGCTGAAGGCGGATTTTGTTCGACGTTTGCAACTATTTTGTTGGGAACTGCGGTTGTGAAGGGAACATTGATATTTTGGAATATATTTATGCTTGATGGGTTTGTGACGTCGTGCGCTGAATGCTGAGGAGGTTTCGTTTAGTGTCGTGTTCTCTTGTTATGTCTTGGATCTTGTAGACTATGTATTATATTACAGTGAAGATGTATCTTGAAACAGTTCCAGTTTAAGTTTAGGCAGAGAAAACAATCTCATTGATGGATTTCGGACTCTGAATCGTTCAACAAAGTAAGCCTTTGTTTGTTTGTTTATTCAGCTATATTTATATCATTGATGTTATTCAGTTTCAGTCAAAGATATTCCCTAAGTGCAGAACAATGCAAGAATATAAAACAATATAGTATCGTACAGCATTTGAATAACTAACAAGAGAAATAAAGGGAGTTGTTTGTTTTTATCAACGGCAGTAGCTATGGAGTCGTATGCACAAATGTTGTCTGATACTATTAGTTACGTTTTGATGACTATGGCTACGTTATTTGTTATTAGTATCATATTCATTTAATTCAATGAAATGTTGATAGTTAAAATATAAGTTTTTCGACTTATCTCACGTTCTTGTTTACTTAGCTTATAGGTAAGGCTGGGGTTTTATTTTACCACAATTTTAATTACGTTAATAAGTAAATTTAACAACATAAATAAATAGTTACTATAAAATTGATACTGTTAATTATACACAAGTAGATAAGAAAAAAACAAAACCAAAAATTTATATTGCAAGAAAACTAAAGAAATTTAATTCAGACAAACCCACATCCTTTACCAGTAGAGGCAAAAAATTCAAACAACCCAAACCAAGTAGTGAAAAAGCACAACAAACGGAAAATCATGTGCCACATAAAAAAGCAAAACTAGCCCAAAAAAGCGATCCAGTTCGCCCGGGCAGAATTTGCATAGCTAATACGATCGACACACAAGCACACTTGGACACATACATACATACGCTATGTTACGGACAAACGAACAAAAATATAGAATGTTTAATAGTGGATGTAATGTGTATGAAATATTTTGCTGTGATTTGCTGCAAATACTTGTGTGGTATTTTAAGTAATTTATTCATCTATATTTTGCCATACATTACCTAATATTAGAACTCACACACATAGCCTTAGTAACTTTTTTTTTAATCCTTTTTTGTCTTACTGATGGGAAAAGGCCCAGGGTCAGGGCCAGGGTCTGTCCGAAATTGTAGCACACCTATCCTGCAAACAGCGATCGATGGCATCTATCCAGGATCTATAAAATAAATTAATAGGAGATTAAGATGATATTTTGAGAACATCTTATAAAGGTCATACTTAGAAAGATATTTTACTGCGTAATATTTGGTTAAAAATGTGAAAATTTTCACATAAAACTTGTGTTTTATTTCACACTTCGTACACTAATTGTAGCACCTAATCTAAGGTTCTACATCCTAACACCTGTAACACATCTCTAAAACTGAATACGACAATGTTAAGAGTCGCGCAACTAGAAAATTACAGCATTGTACCTACAGCACTGCTTGACCCAGTTTGAAGGCGGCGTGAAGATGCCATGTGTTGCTCTCGTGAATTGTCTTCTAGTCACGATAGCTAGGATAAGACTCTGCTTTACATGCTTCAGAAAATCCTTTTTTTCTGTATTTTTAAAAAGTAAGTTGCATCACCTGTTTTAGTTATATCATCTTTCAAAATAGGTAATGTGACTTATATTGCTTGGCGAAATTTTGATGATCAATCAACATCTCTAGATTACTTTTATCGGTATACATGTTAAGATGAAACATAACCAATTAACCATTGCAAACTCACTACCTTATTATAAAATAGCCTTTAATTTCTATAACTCTAATGTTTCCTTGGAGATAAACTTATATCAAATCATTATTGTAATAACATCATTCATCTGCACATAAGCATGAAGAGTTATTCTATCAGACATAAAAAAATTGAGATTTAATTCCCATCAATGAGTTAATTACTAAACCCATTCAAGTATAGCAGCAAAAATGATGAATTAATTCAATAATTCAAATGGCGCTATTTCTCAATAGAGTCATAACACTTTATCGATTATTCTGATCACTATTTTTTCCTTCCAACAATAACAACTTAGAATGAATGGCGCAGAAAAATATTCATACTTATGCCTCAACTGATGACAAGCATTAACATACAGATTACCAACATAATATCAACATAAAACAAAGGAATTACAACCTTATGTCAATACACATACAGACTAATGAAAGTGTAAGGTTAAGGTTGCACGTCTAAGAAGTTTGCATAAAAACAGTGCGTCCTTATTTTTATTGAAGATCATTATGTACTAAGAATTAATTAGAACAAAAAACATTTTAGCATATCGGATAAAAAGAGCCTTCTTATTATCATAAAGTTAATAAGCAGAGGGTTAAAATTATAGGGCATTATGTGGTTGTAACCTTGACAGGTTACAACCACATAATGCCCATACATAATGCCGCTGCGTAACGAGATAGTTTACTTATAATGATTAATAACCAATTGTATCAGTTAATTTTCTTGGTGTTCAATGAATAATTGAATATTCTGTCTATAGAGTAGGAAGATACTGATGACTTGGAATATGGAAAAAAGAGAGTGTGTCATGTGTGGAATCTATGGAGAAAGGTGTCAGAAAAACTGGCCCATAAGAATATGTATCTAAGTACCTATGTATGTATGTATGTATGTATGTATAATAATGTCCATGCATAAAAAAGGCCTAAATTATTATTAAATACGTCTATATCCTACCTAAAATAATATACATACTTGGGATACAGCAGTTGTCTCCTTTATCACTGATTTCGAAACCCAATTACCTACCAGTAAAATGCTTTTATAAATGTACATCTATTTACAGTTTGTCTGGCAATGAGTATAACGAAATCAGTCACGGTTATAGTGTTCTTCATGGCAATGTATTTAAAGAAATGACTGACCGTTAAATAGTAACAGTCATTATAAAAAAAATATCAGTATGTCTTTCTGTAAATAATTTCGGTATCGAGCTTAACCTGAGTGACAATAAAGCTCACTTAAAAAGTGAACCTAATGAGCCTTGACTTAGAATTCAAATTCGAGAATACGTATTTGACATCTCACCGCGGATTCCGCTGTCGAGACATGAAAATAATGTTACAGAATAGCACTACAGAAATCACGCTTAAAATAAAAGCCAACCACTACAAGCATAAAAACCTTTCCCACGAATCCTTCAATCCAGCCCAGATCAATAAGATTTTTACAATTTAATAAATGCCAGTCCGCCATTACTACATTACAGGATAAGTGGGTCGCGAAGACCCCCACCCCCTCTCCTGGGTTGGAGGGGGGAGGGCATCATACGTCTCGATCCCAGCACTTTGTTCTGAACTCATGATAATTGAGAAATTCATATGCTTTTTACATTTTAGTTCGAGTTCATCTTTGTCATGTTTTATACTCTTATTAGTAGGAAGTATTGAAGGTTTTTGAGTGACAAAATGAAGAACTGTGTTATACCATGGAGGTTATATTGCATTTTCGGAGTAATGTAACCTTAAAAATTGGACTTCTAAATACATTAATAACGTACAGAGACTCAGTTAATTGGTTATATATTTTGAATTTAAATAATATCTGTATGCTGAATGATTTAGATATTATAATATCGATAAATCGACATTATAATATTTAAATCATCAGAGTATCATTTTTAAAAGCAATATAACACATTTTACACGAATACAAATAATAAAATAGGTAGGTACTAATGTCACAATAACTTCATTCAATAATTTGAAAACCAATAAAAAAATTATATTTTACGAAAAATTTGTTTTACCATGTTACTGAAAAACTCCAAATACTTTTAGTCCGTTACCTTTAAACACATAAGTTAATTTCTATGCATCCTTGACAATTTGCGAGTAGTAACAAAAGTAGCAATACCTACGTCCTACGTACAGTCGCGTACCATTCAAGTGCCGCCGCGCTGGCTCGAGCTTGATGGCACTACAGACACCCTCCTGCCTGTGACTGTACCGTGTACCTAGGTCTTAAGATGTGCGCTTCTACATCCAATTCGATGGATGATATAAGGATTTGATGTAAATATTTCACGATTAAGGAAAGTAGTGAAGAATTCACGATACAATATTGTAAGTAAAAAAAAAACTTATGTTGTAGTCGAAGTATTCCATTCTGGTTTGTTTAAAATGTACGCTTCTTCTTTAGAAATTGTTTGATTTTAAATCGTAGGCATAAATAGCCAATAATAATAATATACATTATTTTGACAATAAATGCGGAAGGTGCTATTGTAAAAAAAATAAGCGTCATTAACATGAGTAAATTATGATAATTTTCCTGCAGACTCTACTGCTGGGAAGTATTTTCTTCTTTATATACATATGCATAAGTAGGTATGTAGCACTTACTCACAAGTGAAGATCATTTATGGTGGATATTGTCTATTATTTATCTACCTTGCAACCTGATTTGAATTATGAATTTCTATCAAATATCTTGCATTCCAAAACTTCTTTCAAAATGTAATTTCCTGTAGTACATTATATTATCAAACTGTCAACATATTTTTACATAATGCATGACACAATTAATATTTCTATTGTTAGTGGCAACGATTGTGTGCGACATAAGAGACCGCTCATTACATTACTGTGTCAGCCATTTGCGTAACGCAATCATTTCTCACGTGGGAAATTTGAATATAATACTGTCTAGGAAATCGTAGGCTTGCAGTTTCTATACTGAAAGGAATAGAAACTGCCCTTATATGAGGAAACAGTTTCAATTACTGAAATCAGAAACGGAACTAAGTACTAACTCTACAATACTTTCGAATATTTTTTTTATTTATTACGTCTTCCTTACCAATACCATTCTATGCTTTACTAACCTAATGCAGTAGAGAAATTCATAAAATATAAAATAAAAACGAAAGATCGAAAGCTAAAAGTGCAACTAATTTCGCCCTTAACAAAATGAGAATCTTTGTTTCCTTGAAAATCTTGAATCAAAAACTGGCTAAAAGAAGGAACTAACTGGGTGTAATTTATTTATCTATAATATGTATGTATTTAGAAATATATAAGTATGTTTATCAGTTGTCTGGTTACCATAACACAAGCTCTGCTTAGCTTGGGATCAGATAACCGTGTGTGAGTTGTCCCGGAATATTATTATTATTATTATTATAACTAAAAGATTCTCTAAAATAAAGTATATAGCCTTACACCTTCACTTAAAAGGACACAACAACAAAATTAATTAAAAAACTCCATATTTCAGACAATAGATGTTAACCTGGACGCTATCGAGGCACAAAACAAAACATAACGAGTACAGCATCACACTCTCGACAAAACCCAGTCTGCTCAAAGCGTGCGAAAGTAGAGCCCTCTTTATCTCAGAGGGGGGGACAAGTGCAACTCAAAGAAATGCAGATTTTACACGTCGCTACTCCGCCGTGTGGATGTATCGTGGGTATGGTTCGCAGATTTAGATTTTTAAGGAAGTGTTTTTTGTGTAAGGGAAATTAAAATATTGAAATTATACACGAGAAGTTCAGAAAGCATTATCTATGGAAAATGTTATTGAAAACTGAGCTTCTTTATTAATTTCTAAACGACCTTTGTTAAGTTTTCACTAGAGTGGTGTGGCAAAAAATAAAAGCATGTTTTATGATTATTTATACAAAGTTGATAATGATGATCTTTTTTCGTGTTATATTCAATTTCCGTTTGACGAATATTAGATTTTTATTCCTACATGTCATACAGGTCTTGTAGTAGAGGACTATAATTGATGTCATTTTACGGGTTGCAATCACAAGAGTGTATGTTTGTGATCTTCACAATTAATCAGCATTTCAAATTGTCAAAATGTACGTTACCTCACTAAATACAGAATACTCAATAATTAATTTCTTTATTGCGTTCCAAAATGTATATAATTTTTACATTGGTTGGTAGGTTGTAATAAGTATCATCATGATTAATACAGATATTGATGAAATTGTACTTTTAAATGAGTGCAAGTACGAAAAGGCATAATTTAATCCACAGGTCACGCGAATAAGTTTTTATATATCCCATATTAAAATATTTTACCACTATAACACATGGCGTGTTTGATAGTTATCTAATATCTTTATAGGCTGCGTTGCGAATCGGATTTATGGCTCATTACATTAAAAGGGATCACTGTCATAACTAGACTCTCCTTGTGAAGTGGACAATATGCGAATGTTTTGATAGAAATTGTCATCCGTTTATCTATAAGTTGTAATATGTAGTTTGTCAACAAAATATACTTTTGCTTATTGATGTTGCAGATTTGGTATTTGGACACAATAAACGTTTGCCTATTTCTTAATTATTTTCTAAATGGTTTTCTTAAGAACAGATCTATGTACCGACATAAGCTGCTTACTAAGAGACAGTGCCAGGCGATTGATGCAGTTCCTACGTCCAGCAGTGAACAGTTCTACTGTCTATCTAATAAAAAAATACTAAAAACTCATACAAAAAACCGAATTGAGGACCTCCTCCTTTTTAAGAGTCGGTTAAAAATATGCTCATAACCTACCTAATGCTCATAATAATTCTTGGTGCAAAAAAAGGCTATCGCACAAAACCGTTGATACATAGAGATCGGCTTATCAAAGCAGTCTATAGAATGACCAAAAACACTTACATAACATTCTATGTTAAGACTAAACTTGTATCCTTTCCCAAATATATAAGATTTAATCATTGCAGGAGTATATTTGCTGACCATACTCCGAATATGACACTCATTATAGCGCGCCGGTAGGATTTCTCTAAAATATGTCAAACGTAAGTAGGCAAGGCGATGTCTTGCCTATCTTAGCACTAATGCTCTTTGTCTAATTGTCAGTATGTGTTGTGATAAATATTTTATGTGTTAACTTATAAATATACTTATATATTTTATGAAAAAAAAATGATTTCTAACAGCGATTGGTGCAATCCATACGGTCTTGTAAATTTGCCTTCAATATTCTCCATGTATCAGCTACTTTAAGCGTAGTATTTAAAAGGTTTATCAGAATGCTTTCAAAGTTATCGAGAGTATTGCTTATTAACACGTTCACGTAAACATCTCCATATCGCAAGTTAAGGCGATATTGCACATAATTTTTTCATACAAATTGGAGCAGCGTCTGATGACGTTGTGTCAATACTTGATGATATTAGTATTAGTTTAAGTTATTCTGACGTCCTAAGACGTCGACGTTCACGACAGGTCGTCTGTAGTGAACGCACTGCTTAGGCGAAACGACGTGTAATAACGTTGCGCGTAACCGAAACATACTGTCTTCAAAAATATGGACGCAATGTAGCACTAGAAATTTGAGAGACGGATATGTCGTGGCACAGCAACCCAATTATTCAATGTTTTAATGATCGAAATCCGTTTTATGACGTTGTGCATAATAAATCGAGATATCGCCGGACGTGATAATACGTTGTGCCGCATCATGTCTGCCAATAAGTGACGTACCTATACGTTGTTCACATGAACGTGTTAAGGGGTAAATAATTATACCTAGAACATTTCTGAAATGGAATAAAAATACAAAAAAATAATTTAAAAATTAAAAAAACACGCCTGCCATGTCAAAAAAAAAATTAAAAACAAGTCAAATATTTGCAGTCGGGGACGGTTACTTGCAACAATTCATTACAGGTCCCCGACTGCAAATATTTGACTTGTTTTTAATTTTTTTTTTGACATGGCAGGCGTGTTTTTTTAATTTTTAAATTATTTTTTTTTTATTTAATACCTTTTAGTGATAAATAATATTTTATAGAGCGCTAAAACACAAAAACATGACACAACACAAAAAAAATCGTTCGGAACCCTTTGCAGGCGATTTCGACTCACACTTGACCATTTTTTAATGTCCACATAGCTTATGTCACTCGGGATAACTCAAAGCTTCTAATGATACCACAAACATTGAAATCGGTCAAGCCTTTTAGAAGTTATGGTGGAATAAAGAAACTCACAAACATACATACATACATACATACATGCATACATGAACCCTGAAAACATAACACTCCTTTTTGGGCAGTCGTGTAAAAATAAAAATCTGTCGACCCCTATAAACAACATGTTTATTTATGACCATTTTTTTCGCAAATAAGAAACGATATTTTTAAATTAAATGCCATAGAAGTAAGACAGTAATATAAAATATTGGAGATCTACATGGATTTACTTTCATTTTCCAACAGCTGTATAAAATCATTAATATTTAATTAGTGATTTTATAGAACTTGTATTTAATATTCAATTTCATTCACAAACAACATTTTAGTACAACTCAACATTGTTCACGTACTAATACAAAGCAATAATCGAAATACTTGAAAACAAAACGAATTACAATCAGAATTAGCTGCAATATTCGTAAGGGGTTAGTTCAATACGGACCGGGATTCGAACCCGCTACCGTCCGGTACAAACTTGGCACATTACGATCGTAACGCAGGCGATTAAAAGCAAAGTTTTTACAAAAGGGTGTGGCTGGTCTGACTGAGAGGAAGTGTATAGAGCTGGTGGTACCGAAAATTTGTTGAAATATAGGAATGTAAATACACCCTCGAGATACATTCAGGGAACAAACTTAACACTCCTATAGCATGAATGGCAATAAAGTTTATATAGATTACATATTAAGCAAATTTTACGTTTGAATTTTTCACGTTTAACATATTATGTTTGTATTTGAGCATACAGACGTATTCCTCTTCTTCTCCTTAACTTTTAAATCAAAATACAAACTATTATTTAATAACTAGACTAGCATTCATACACAAAGTTATCAATTATTTAACATTTTAGAGCAACTATACGTATCTTAATAGGTAGTATTAAGAGTGAAGAATCCAGGAGTAAGTATTACTGCACAAAACACATATTACAATAATACTTAAGAATTTAAAACAAATTGTCTTCGTTAAATTTAACACAAAATTTTAACATTTTTATAAATCAATCAGAGACAACATACACACTAAAATGATCCACAGTCACACTCCCCCAGCTCTATATAAAGCTACAATTAGACAATCGGCGCATCGGTGGGCCATGAGCCATTAGAGCTTTAATTGAAAATAGCACAAAAGCTGTAAATCGTAGAGTGCAGTGCTTGTCTCGTCCCCTAGCCAGCTAGGAGAACTGTTTGCAAGACTTCCAAGAATTATAAAAATGTGTGGCGGTTATGGTGGGTAATTGACAAAATATAGATATTGGTTTGTCGTGTAATTGGGACTTGAGCAAATTAATGTTTGATAAAACATAACATAACATACCATCACGCCTGTATCCCCGAAGGGTTAGGCAGAGGTGTACCAATGTACACCCGCAGTTCGCTGGTATGTTTAGGTCCCATGTAATAGGGGGCGAGCCTATTGCCACTAACCGGGCACAAATCCAAACTCCGACCTGCTACTGAGAATTTCATAGAAAAACCCAATAACACCTTGGTCGACTTGGGAATCGAACCCAAGACCTCTAGCGTAGCAGTCGCGCTTAGCACCACTAGGCCAACGAGGCAGTTTAATTAATGTTTGATCAGTTTCTGAAAGCTTTAATCTTTTAAATAATCTGATTGGTTGACCAAGAGACACACAACCCATCACTGCAAAGTCTGACAGATAATTTTTATAGCTGGCATATTTTGTAAAAGTTTGTCATAGATTTAGATTTCTTGAGGAAATCCGGCTATGTTCAGGTAAATTTTTCATACTTATAACATTGGTAGGTAATCTTACATATATAAAAATGAATTGCTGTTCGTTAGTCTCGCTAAAACTCGAGAACGGCTGGACCGATTGGGATAATTTTGGTATTGAATTATTTGTGGAAGCCTAGGGAAGGTTTAAAAGGTGAATAAATATGAAAAAAAACTCGGAATTAAAAAAAAAAAAAAAAAAAAAAAAAAAAAAGTTTAGGCTTTTATTTATCGATTAAGGCAGTACGAAGTCTGCCGGGTCAGCTAGTGTTAGATAAGTATAATGACTAATTAGTGCATCGACAACAATCTATATTCCTCACACACTTATTTATTGACACATTAATACACACGTATCAACTATAATATATTAAACTTCCTTATTAATTTTAACGTGTGTAACTAAAGTGAACCCTCCGCTGCGTACTATCACTTCATTAACACAAAATAATTCCGATCGGTACCCGCGACCCGGTGCAAGTAGAAATGGTCGCCATACGTTAAAAGAAATTATGTATATTAAATTCTCAACTGACTTTCTTATCAGAATATATCGGACGAGGGAGTGAATGATCTTGATACTTGATTTTATTTTAATAAAGAATATTTAAGTTATAGTAAGATAAATGCTTTGTGACAACTTAAGGTACTTATTTGGGTTTTTTTTTTAAATAAAAATTTACTGGATTATTTATTATTTTAGTAATTTTGTGGATTAGATATACTTGCTGAACACTTCATTTGTCTGTCACAAGCAAAAAAAATGCAATTAAACTAGTTTTGATTAGGAATGATCAAGTTAATATGAATAAACGAGGTACGGAAAGGACATAATAATCATTTTAAACTAATTTTATAAGACATTTAAACTATTTAATACATCTAGACTAATAGGACACCTTAATTCATTCCTTTTACCTGTCTTTCTAAGATAAATAGTTTTTTTAACTTACATCCTTGATCCAATGACTAACACAAACACTAACACAAAGTAATTGAAATTCAAAGGTTTGTTTGTGAAAAAAGTAACAGACACCTATGTATGACCGACACAACCAAGACCAAAACTCCACACACTTAGCAAGTATCAAGACTATAAACCCAAACATAACACGTTAATATCGCATGCGACTAACTATCTAATTACAACCCGCGGGAATCGAACGCCGATCGGCTGGACGATACGAGCCGATTACACTCCCACCGATCCACTGCGGTAGTTAAATGAGTATAAAAGGGTCCTTTCCAACAATAATTATGAGTTTCTGGTGAAACTCCATGTCAAATGTTGACGGTACTTCGAAATTTGTAGCAATGTCTGTTAATCTTAATTTGAAGATTCTTTATCACTAAATACAGGAGCTAAACCCTATAGGTAAGAATTTGACTTTCTAGGTCTTTGTTTATAAAAATAATGTACAAAATGAGAAAAATGCAATCCTTCCAAAGGTCAAACGTTTAAAGACAATTTAAAGAACAAAATATTCTTGTCTATCCACATAGAAGTCAAAGACTTAGAAAATAGGGCGTGAAAAAAATTGCACTCATTAAGAATTAAAAGACCTAACGTTAGCCAGCTGCTAAGCTAATGAGACTAATGATCCTTGTATAGCATCAATCATATCGACCAGTTAGCATCCACACCACTCCCAATGATACCTGTTACTGGTCATTAGATATATTCCCATCATTAACAAGAGAAGCAAGTGACCGGCGTGTGATAACTTCAGAAGCAAAAGTAATGTATAAAACATGAACAAAACGATTCCCTAGGTATGCAATAAAAAATAAGCAGTAATCTGCAAACTTCAATTTACAGGCTAGTCTTCGTGGTCGAAGAATCAAATCTTAAGGTATGTTTTATTAAAATGCCATATGTTTTAAGAAATGATGATGATGATCTTTTACTTACGAACGAAAATTTTATTAGTGACACTAGTAGTAGTGTAGTTAGATAGGTTCTTCATTTGTTAATAAAGTATCTATCAAAACAATTCAAAGCGAAAACCACATCTGATCCTCAAGCTATTGAAACAACAACAAACGACCAGTTATTTTACCCATTCAATTCTTAGGCCAAGGTTCCGCATCGTTACAAAGGGACTTCCTTGACGTAACCACACACTTTTACATGTGTGGTGCCCCTAATTACATTCATATTGGTGACCGTCTTGCAGGTGCACAGCCGGCCGTAACGGGCGTCAGTCATGCGGAATAACAAGCTAAAGGAAACCGCAAAACAGAAGCAGTAGAGCTCAAATTAGATTGGAGGGTTTTCAAGGATGAGGCCACGATCGCCGATCGATGTGTGATTCGTATTAAGAAAGTAATAGAGGTCATTGTTGAATGTTAGAATGAATTCGGTAACAATGATTGTGGCTTCGCGTAAGGTCAATAGCTTGGTCGAATTCGGCATCGTTAATTACTGACCGATGGTCGAATGATTTTTTATTAGTAAAAGGTGGTTGTCGATCGTAATTTGAATTTGATAGACGGGGTGGTGGTAGATGTTTGCGATAGGGTACCCAAGTGGAACACGCTGTAGAATAATATACAATTTTTGGATTAGAAGATGTAATTACGAATTTTAGGGAACCAGGTGATCCTATAAATATTGAAAACAAAAGCTTTTTATCGATTTCCGTTACTTTGTGTGGTGTTACAATGTGTTCATGTTCTTTGTGCGCATTGCTATAGTAGAAGTATCTACGAGTTGTACCAATACAAATAAAAAATATGAATTTCTCCTTTTTTAGAACACTCAACAAACTTCACCTGTTTCTATACCTAATTAAAAATTATGTCGCCAAAAATCAATAACATTTGAATGTTAACTGACTGGATCCTTATACATCAAATACTTATTCTGATATGATAACAGCCGTTCAGAGGATTCCTCGAATGAGGTTGGCAAGGAGGTTAATAGCACAGCAGTGTCTATTTATTTAATTATTTACACTTATCTCTCGTTTACCTTTAAATACATCATGACATTAGTAATTATTAGCTCGTTCATCATCATCAACAATTATATTAGTAACGGTTATCTAAAGACCAATTATTATGTCAAGTTAAGCCTTATTCGATATCGCATAGCTGACTCATTACCTAAAGACTCGTAAATTATTTATTTGCAATTATTTTTATATTCTTTTGTTCTCTAGTGTATGTACTATAACCATTTGGCATCATACTCAAACTCTGTCATTGTTTGTGTGATGTGTCTAAGACTGCCTCAAGATGCCTTTTGTAGAGATCAGTATAAACTCTTGCTATAATAGTACTCTACTAGTAGCTCATACCATCACAATGAAGAAAAACTAATACACCATCTAATAAGACAAAAGCCAAACACGAATAACATACTGAGTTGGCATCTAACAAAAACAAAGACGATTAAAGAATAATAGCAGTTAGAACAAGTGTATATAAAATTACCGACGTTGTAAAAATCTAAATAAACAACAAAAGATTTGCTATAAACTCAGTCAATTACAAGAAATATAACAATAAATTGTGCAGTTGACTTAAACACGAGACGCCAGCTAGAATATAAACATGTCCCATTTTTTCTTCCCCGTATGGATCAGCATGAATCATTAAAAAAACGTCTTGTATGTTACACTTCAACTATTCAACAAGCCAAGCCATCGAACTAACCTCATACACCAGGAACAAGAATTTCACTCAAACATCGAGCGAAAGAAATACTTTTACTAGCAATCCATCTATCATTGTTTTTTCATTAACGTTTTTACGAACAATTATGTAAAAACATTGAATATAGTATACCTGCAACGGCTATAGAAGCTATAAAAACGTCACTACTTAGTATAAACGAGCACTTTCTAATAAGAATGCTATTGGGCCCAGGATAGCTCCCTGTGAACTTCGCGTGTCAAAGTTGAGTTTACCATAATCTGTCATTGTATCCATACACACAATGGGCTTATTTATGGGTGTCCGCTGTAGGCCGTTATGTCAAATAAGGAATAATAAAAGAAAGTAGAACCTGTTCGTATTGGTAATATCCGCTTTTACGGTGCTCCATAATTAATAAGCTTTAGCAAATCCCATTTAATGGATAATAACCGTTTAGCCGCAAGGTGCTTACGAAGCTTTATTATTAAAATGTCGATCGTTTTGAACAAAACTTGGCCTAGACAAAACTTTTCGAAAGGATATTGGGAAAGTAATTTGTTTAAAAAAAAATAAACGAACTACTTTTCTTTATTTGTGTTTTATTTTAGAAGAAAACTACTATGAACAGTCACAATTTTTTATTTACGTTTAGTTCTGAACATTTCGACGCCCTTTCAGGTGTCAGGGTAACAGATAAACATGAGTATTCTAGTACATGGTTTCGTGCTTCTGGCAAAGTTAAACGCATTTTTATTCGTTTTGAAATTTACAAAAAAGATATGATATACGGCGTTTCAGTAAAAACAAGAAACATGTCCATCATAAACTCACAACACACAAGGGCTTGTATTTAGGGTGTTTTTTTTATTAAGAGCAAGTTATAACCAATTTGCAATCTTGCAACAAAGTAGAAACTGCAGAATAAGTTTACATTTATCAATAACATTATCCACTGCAGAAAAACCGTTAAAACCTACAAATCTATGTCAAAAACTACCATAAATATTAATACTATTTCACTTTCTACCATTATTTAAACGAGTGTCCTTACAAACATAAATTAAAGACGGTTCGTTGGTGATGTAGTCATTACGATTGCGATTCATCGATACAGTATCGATACAATCGGATCGTTAAAAAAACTGCTATAATTAACTGTTAGTAACAGACGCCACATGTCATTCTAAACAAAAGCTCTATACATGAGAAACTAATTACTAAAGCGGGGGGGAAAGAGATGGAGATATATCGAACACATAAGTGGGAGGGAGAGGTCAGAAAGGCTAAGATCGGAAGCAGATTGGAACGCACCACTGCGCACTGTCCGAATATGTTTTTTACTAATTAAAAATGCAGGCGGCAGTTTGATAAATGGTATCCCGGTCGATTTATTTAGCTTTTGTGTTTTTGAGGTTATGTGCGTGAGCGCAGATCGTAATGAAATTGTTCACTGGCCACCGATCGGGCAGTCATTGTTAGCTTTTTTTGTGGAATGTGGTGGATTGAATTAAAAAGGTAAATAGAACTGGTTAGTATTGTTTTTGTTATTCTGGGTCAATAAAACACTGGTGTACGGGATATGGTTAGGTTTTTACAGTTAGTTATGAAGGTATTTGACTGAAATGAAAGTGTTTTCGAAATTCATAATGGTTTATAATATGTGTCATTGTTTTCATGCTTATACATATGAATGTATATTCGTCGATGTTTTTTTATATCTGTGTTCAAATCGTATTAGCTGGCATAAGTCCAATTCTTGACCTACCTAATGCCAAATAATAGAGTGCTGTTAACATAAAACTGAATAGTATTTATTTTTCCCGGTTAAATAATCAGCAAGATTCCTCCAACAAGAGAATCCGCCAATTTAGTACTGCTATTCTCATTAATATTTACATTATCATCATTTCTACCTCAATTATCTGTTACTACCTCCACGTCTTAATTGTATTAATCCATTTGACCTGCAATAATCAATACACCGTCTGCAACGTCGACTATATCAGAAACGTCAGCTTTTTTATAAAATTTCCTGTTAGCATTTATTCATCCAGTTAATTTATTGGCATTAGAGTTTCCAGCCGCGCAAAAAATGATGGATCGGCCATCAACTAGTAATTGATATATCACGATCTAGAATCAATTTAGGTGATCGTAATGCAGTCAGTTTAAGATCGCTTTACTGAGAACTTAATTGCTATAATTTATCTACTTACATACATTAAAAGTAAACGGAATTTTCTAGAACTTATGCATGATTAATGATTAATTGGATCTTATAAAACAGTACAAGATATTGATTACTCTCATCACACACACCTAGTATTTTGCATTAGTGGACTATGTATACTCAGGATAAAACCCGAAGAGTCTTCTAAAAGCTATCACTGTCACCATTTATAAATTCTATTATTACCTACAGTACCTTTAGCATTTAAAACGCATCATCATCGCCAATTTTCATACCATTTACCTCCACCACATTATGCGAACCAAGCCATTCATAGATTAAGTGCATTTGAACGTAAACCATAAATCCACATCATATCTCATACAAAAATAAACACTAAATCACAATCATGCAAATTAAGTTTGGAAATTCAAATGAAGACCATAAAATCGGTCGTGACACAATATGCAGAGGAGACGAGAGATCACGAACAATGTCGGATTTACTCGATGCCACTTACGGACCAATAGCTACACACTAATGAGCTATTGAAAAATGATAGCAAAAATAATTCAAGGAAAAATTATCATAAGCCATTTGGGGTACTGAGTTCCCATGGAACGGAACACAAAACGAAACTCGACCCTAATATGTTAAAGCAAAACTCAAATTGTAACGATACATCAATGAAAAATCTGTCAAAAGAGCATCCGAATCTTACAAACAAAAATAAATAAACTCAACCCTAAGCGTAAGAACATAAAGCCCAAAATAAGACGGAATGGAACATCAAAGTAATCATATGATAATTTTTTCTAACCCTTAAATGGCGTATGCAAATTTTCGCATTATCAATCGGATGCGTATGCAAGGATTGAGGAGCGTTTGGGGGTTGACTCAATACGCGATGACAGATGCGAAGTCGGGATGCAAACATAGTATCATGTTACTTCGTTGAAGGAGCGAAACGAATCAGGAATTATGTTTCCTATGGATATTTTTACGAGTAACTAGTAAATAATACTTATAGTAGATTATTAATGGATCTATCCATTAGTACCTATTACTTAATGTCGCGAAGATAACTAAGTACTCTTGTAAAGTGCTACTTATTTCACCCTTTCATCTTAAGACAACACTCAAATAGCTCTTAAATGAAAACAACCTGTCTAGTCAGACTAAATGCCGTTCTGATTGGCTAATACGATTATGTTTTAAATTCGAACTTTTTATAAGCCGTGATTGTCCTAATGCAGGATCAAGGCCTATCTAGTCTCTTTTCGTATCTCACTTTCTAGAGCTGTTAGAAATTATTTTTTAAAGAAGTCAAGCTGGTATTTCCTTGACCATTCGGGCCAGACGTGATTTCCCTAGGAATGGTTATAAAAAAAAACCTGATTTACAATCTTACATGGAAATCAATTTAAATGTCAAGTTTCCCAGCTACTTGTACTGACACTAACGTAGTACCATTATCACGAACATTATTAGTTTCTTATTTATGATCCTTAGTTAAGGAAAAACCAGTATTCACATCGATCTATCATGATACATTGGAAAAAATGTTACGAACATATGCTGTGCGTTCAAGAACAATTAGTTTATAATCTGCGCATGGTTTGGTATATACTCTATAACATTTATGCACTATCACGATTTTTAAATCCGAACCATCATACTATCACTCGTCATCTTCACGCACCGCCTCACTTATTCCGATTACTTCACTATTTTTTATTGGATTAACGAAGATCATATTCGATAAACCGTTGCTTATCCGTGCAAATACTTGTTGAAGATTAAATATATCGAATTCTTTATTAAACAAATGCAGAATTTCCCACAATTGAACTCACAAATTGACATAAAAAGTCTTCGAACACTTCCCTATTGGTTTCGCTTGAACGCAAAAAGTGCGGTGTGCACAGACAGACAGACAATCGATAATAATATCGATAGTGGTGATCTAAACGAACGGCCAGTAATCGAGTTATTACACAGTAATTATTAACCGACGTTTTACTTTCTTCGTTTTGTTCGTATTTGTGTGGCAGAGGCTTTTACTTTGCAGCTTTTGTTTTGTGCAGTTTTATTTATAAATGTTGTTTTGCAATCCTTTGTTTGTAAATAGGTTCAACATCGTTTAATGCACAATGGTTAAATTCACCTTGGATTTCCTATTTTTTTTTCTAAATTATTCGTCGTCATCACCATTTGAGATTATCCAATTATTTATCAACATGATTATGAAATAACATTTTTTTTTTATCACAATTCAGGCCTATATAATCTGACTTACCTGTGAGTAAAAAAGACCCATAAATCAAACATAAGTTCCATATCAAGTCCAAAAGCACTAACAACTTTCAAAACCGAAGCGGTCTCCATACTTCCACAGTAGCTCAAGATGTTAGGTGTCACCACGCATGATCGCGCACCACGCACGGCCAACCAAGATAAAAGCACCACCACATTTCGCCGACACAACTTTATACTCTATTTGCTTTACCACCACAAAAACTCCATTTTTCACTGTTTTGCTTCCGAATTATCACTTTTTACCAGCCTTTACCAATTCTGATTGAATGAATTATTGATGGGCATGAGTTTCCACTTTCTTGCTAGTTTATATTTATTTATTCTTTTAATTAACCTATGGGTTTTAATTATCGCCTGATTTATTAGTATTATTATCGGTATCGTTGTTTTGTGGGAGATAGGTAACACGCGACGGCGGCCACTTTCCTGGTGATAAGGTTGTGTTTTGCATGGCATTTGCATGTCCATGAGTGACGATTTTCAAATTATCAGTAGGCGCAACCTGCGTACTGACTTTTTATTCGACATCAATTATTTCCTCCTTTATTCCTCATTCAAATACAAAAAACAAAAGAGTTGCAATAACCTCATCAATTCTAATTTCGAAAACTTTAAATACTTAACCCCAAAATATTCACAGTTCCAAAAGATTGATAACAATCGTCTTTTGTCCGAATTATAAAACATCGATTATTTTTGCATCAATTTCGTGCAACTGTCGTTGTCACATTAAAAGAACGGGTTCCGAAAAATATAGATTAATGAATGTATTTGAACTGAATGCACATTAAGGTTGACAAGCAAATCGATACATTTGTGAATCGATATGATCATCAATATGAATTATACGGTACGATTACTGAGGTAGGAAGTAATTTATTTTGTACTAAAGATGTTGCATCTGTCTGACGTAAAGTTCTTTGATTTTTTATCGATTAGAGCTTCAATCGCATGTCTTAACATTTCTCGTCGATGTTAAATGATGCGTATGATTCTTTACCGTAAAATACCTGTACCAGCCATTGTACAAAAAACATCTAATAATAATTATAATATCGACTGTAATTTAACTAATAATAATGTATAAAAACATAATTGAATTATTCTAATTCAACAAAACCTCATACATGATTAAAACTTCTAAAATAATTAAGTACCGCTGATAAACACATCCACATCCGGCCCACCAACATACAATGACAGACCCTCACACAAATCCGGAAGCACGAACAATAATATCGAACATTATTACATTAAAAAAAAACTTAACAACGAACTTTCATATTCAAATTTGAAATTCGAACGAACCGAACCAAGCCGGAAAAAAACGAATGGAGCACCGATCAATTAGAGTAACTCAATACTCTGTCACATTAAAATGACGTGTCGCACTAATGGATTTCCAAATTTGAATTTCAAATACGAATGAGATCGAAAGGATCCTCGGGTGATTCTGTATCGGCTCGCTTGTGTTTGTCAATGGACGTTCGAAATATGAATGGATCATTTTTTTAACAGTATTGCTAATTACTTTAGAAAGCTTTGAGTATGCCATACATGTTTTTTCTTTATTTCAATATCGTAACGTCCTGTCATTAATTCCACAAAAGCTGACTTATATAGCAAGTTCCAAAAGGTTGTTGCTTATACTGCTGGGCAAAGGTTTTTTCATATTAAATTACTCTGAAATTATTTTTCATCACTTCCAATCGGCTAACCTCAAAAAGAAACACCAACAATTACATATTCAATACTAATCGGGCCATTAGACAGATCGATGCTTACATCGAATTCTCCATAAAATTATCCTCAGCTTTTGTATTCCACATAAACCCTAGCTCTTTGACTATGTTCCGTGACGGCGGCACTTTTTGCGACGCCTATAATGTCTAATTACGTCTATCGCGGTAATTGGCGATATTACACGTCGCTGATTAAAGGGGATGAGACAAAGGCGTTTGACGCCTAGGATGACTGCTTCTGTATGTTGTTGGATTTTTGTAAGTTTGTTTTAGTAGTGGATAAGTTGATTGAAGTGGAGGTGTGAATTGGTAGGCACGTGAGAAGTGCAAAATATGGATACAGTAGAATGTCCTAAATGGGCGAGAATATCGAAATTATTATTTAGAAATACGGTGCCAACTACCGGGTAAAAGGATTTCCCATATTCTTCCATTAAATTGTTAGCTATGAATAGCTCAACGACAGTGAATTCTCGCAAGTTTTCTCAAAATCCAGATCAACGAACGATAACTTCGAACTTCGAGACTACCTACATAGTATTGAACGTGTCTTTAGACATTTACCAAATGCCAATGAGACTTTGATGTTCTAAAATAACTTTAAAAGCCCAAATCATTATAAAACGTACACGTGATACCAAATGTACCACAAATTGGTTTGCATCTGTTACAATTCTACACAACATTGAGAAAATATTGCTATTGAAATTGCATTCGATTCCCAATAGTTCTCATATTATAGATTACATAGTTACAATGTGTGCACGCTTGGTTGCTTAACCAAATCTCTGCAACCAGATAAATCTGTTTGCGTTCGCCACGCTCCTGGACCATTTGTCACTCACTAATGATTCTGCATTTTGGGAAGAACACCCCTTTCCTATCTATTAGGATAACAACCGTGTGGTTTAACTCCTAATGTTAAGATAGCAGTTGAATGAGGTTTAGCCATGTAAGTTTTTCTGATAATTTTGAGTATAATACCTAAAAGCCGTTGGTGCCCTGAGCAGTGAGTTTTGCTACGATGCACTGGAGAATCTGTAAGGCACTGGTTATGAATAACAGGTGACATAGTTAAATACTTTATGAAACAGAAATGTTTTGAACTTTAAATCTACTAGGTCGTGAAAATGTTTCGTCTATTAAGGCCTGTTTCGTGTAATCAGAAAAAATTCAGATACCACTCTTAAAATTGCACAACACGTATTTAAAATCAGAACCAGGTATAAAATAACAAAATCTGAATTTAAAGACCTACCGTAGAATTACATATCAAGAAATAAATTTATTCAGCCACACTATTTAACCGGCGCGTGCGCAAGTCCGCCCACGGACGAACAGACATACAAACCGATCTCGTTACTAACAATGCACCATATATTACGCCGTTTCCGGTGAGATATCACATCTTGTGTCCCTTTCTACCACCTTTGTGAGTGTATCTTCTTTCTCTTTCTACAATCATCGCGAGACATCAAGATCATTAACAGGCGATACTGTGATTTGTATTGTGTATTTTTTATAAAGTATATCCCTTTGTATGTAATTCCGATTTGGCGAGTTAATTTTGAGTTTGTATGGCTTGGTCTTGACATCTGTCTGTGAAGGTGGGATGATGCATCGTGTTTGTTTAATTTATTTAATTTTTGATAAGAGGAGGGGGAGATGCAGAGCCCATCATACTTCTCCAAGACTTTGGGTATTAAATTCTATGGTCACCATGTGAATTGATGGCCCGTTTGTCAGTCCTGCTACAAGACAAGGCAAAAAATAAGTGTTAAAGAAGAAATTTTATTTAAAAATCAAGTGTAGCTGTGCGGATATATTATGCACAGTCCATAACAAACAAATTCAAGGTTCCTTCAAAATCTTTGTACCGGATGCTTTGTCTTTTTTCAATATCATCTTCTTGTGCATTTGTGTATGCAGTATACACAAACAATATTTCCAACCAGCCGCCTATTTCTATAATAATAACCAGACCATTATCAAATATAGTTCGATTATATCAACAAGGAAGATCCCATTGTCTATGGTATTCTATAGACCTCCATTATAACGCCATCCATCTTTTATGGATATGTCAAAAATAAACCCTCATTTACATATCAACAGCATTTTGGCTTACATTGTACTTTTTCGATAACTATGGTTCTGTAAATGTATTACAAACCCTTGTCTTTTTAATGGATGATATTTTAAACTATTAATGGAGGAATTTGGTTGAATAGGCTAATGGTTTAGTACTGAAACGCATCTCAGCTTTGAATCACAGTTAAATATCGCTATGCACCACTTTAAGGTTTAGTGTAGTATTAGAAGATTTTTTGAAATGGTGTTAATTAATATTGACTGCAGAGTTTCACACATAAATATCCTTTATATAAACATAACATAACATACCATCACGTCTGTATCCCCGAAGGGTTAGGCAGAGGTGTACCAATGTACACCCACAGTTCGCCGGTATGTTTAGGTCCCATGTAATAGGGGGCGAGCCTATTGCCACTAACCGGGCACAAATCCAAACTCCGACCTGCTACTGAGAATTTCATAGAAAAACCCAATAACACCTTGGTCGACTTGGGAATCGAACCCAAGACCTCTAGCGTAGCAGTCCCGCTTAGAACCACTAGGCCAACAAGGCAGTTATCCTTTATTATATAACGGTAAATATAAAAAAAATCGTCGATAGTATTCACAAAATGACTACGGAACCATCGCCTTAAAATGCAACTCACGCAATATGCTCAACTGTCATTATTATAAAGAATTGAAAACAGACAACGGTCCGAACAAACGTGTCACCCAAATGTTTTATGACTGTTTTGTGGCATTCTTAATCAAAGGTTTTATTTAAAAGTGAATACCGCATAATATGCACATTTTGGATATACCCGACTTGTTTTGGATTCACTTGGAGCTCTTGTTTGGTGTTGACGCGAAGAAAACGCAGTCTAAATTTTTTCAGTAGTTGGGTATACCCCAGCACGGGTGAATGATAATTGAATTTGTTTTTTAAAAGTAGGTAGTCTACAGAAGTGATCTTTTTTTTTAGTGTACAAGTCATTACACCTGTATTTACTTCTTGGTTTGATATTAATATAGTGCTGTTTAGTATTGTAAGTACTAAGCTGTTATTTTTATCATTAAAAACCAACCAAGCGAAGCGAAAAACTATTAAACTCTTTTTAATAGAATTTAGTATCTAATTTCATATTTTTATGATCCGATTTCCGTATTCTTTTATCAATATTAGAAACAACTGAAGGTAGAAAAAAAAACAATAAGATCCATTTCAATTCGAAATAGAAAACTTAAAAAACAAACAGCATTCTATTTTCAAATAAAAAAAAAGTGCTCTATTTTTTTAATGGCAAAGGTATCCGATCAAACATCTTTCACAATGGCGCCAGTCATTACGCGATTTGAATAATAAAAAAAGTGCCAAAGGGGAGATACTCGGTGTTGCATAAGTAATTAGAACAATTATTTTTTGATAGATAATAAATTATTTTTGACATCGACTTGTTTGTTGGGGTGTTATGATGTTCGAAAATGGATCGCCATTTTGATTTGCATTTTTTTTAAGGTGAGAGTTTATTTATGGTAATTATGGATTGTGTGCTATTTAGCACAGCTTGTGTTTTAAAGATTTTTTTTATTGTTTTCATATTATAGTAAGATTTGTACTATTTATAGGTTTACCAGTGCACATGTCTAGTATGAAACAAAAATAACTAATCTTTAATCATTTTCCTGTGCTGTGTCGTCTTCATATTATTATAGTGACAATTCATCAATTTTTTTTCCATCGAAATGACAACCAAAAAAATGCAAATAGCTATTTATATCAAACTTTCATTTTATCCCAGAGAAAGTGAAGCAACAAAAAATAACACCTTGGCGACAGGAAATATTTAAATATGACATCTGATCTGCTATCGATAAATATTGGAAGCGTATGAAAGGGAGGGTAGTTGAAGTTTTTGTAGATGTTTCTAATAATAATTCTGTATTTTATTCAGGGAACTTTTTCTGAAGGGCAAAGACCTCGAAAGGAAGGTGAAATCATTATTTTAAATAATAAATAAATAATAAATTTTAAATATATTATTATATATTTTAAAAAGTAGTTTTTATTGAACTGCCTCGTTGGCCTAGTGGTTCTAAGCGCGACTGTTGTTACGCTAGAGGTCTTGGGTTTGATTCCCAAGCCGACCAAGGTGTTATTGGGTTTTTCTACGAGATTCTCAGTAGCAGGTCGGAGTTTGGATTTGTGCCCGGTTAGTGGCAATATGCTCGCCCCCTATTACATGGGACCTAAACATACCGGCGAACTGTGGGTGTACATTGGTACACCTCTGCCTAACCCTTCGGGGATACAGGCGTGATGGTATGTTATGTTATTATTTATTCAGTAGTTCATCTCTGTCAGAATAAATGCAAATATACGAAACCTTTTTCTTTGTCTTTAGTCAGAAATTGGTAATTTTTTTTATCAACTTAACTTAATTACTTGGTCAATCGAGTATAAAAACTTGACAAGTTTGTTTGGTACCTACTTGGCCTTCATACAACAACGATACGTACGATACACTGTAGGTCATAGGTGATCCTTTCTCTTGTAATCCAAACCTCATAAAACCCCCTAAAAAGATATTATAAATCAAACACGATGTTTTTGTGTGATGTCGTCACTTCCTTCGAGACAGATGTCGCCCATTCATACACAAATCTCGATATTATTATATTCGGATCAACCCCTTTTTTGTGGACACAATGAGTCTTGTGGATTGATAAAAAGTAGAACTGTTTTCGTAGTGACGTAGGTGACAAAAAAAAATGTATCAGGTAACTCTTGGCCTATATTTCCTTAGCAAAGAAAGGTAATGTTTAAAGCTAAAAAGCCTTTTATTATTATTATTGTCTCTTTTGGCCTTAAACGACCGATAAGTTGTGGTTCAAATGTGCCAAGAAGTTTTATAATATTTTCATGCACCTATGCACCTATAGAGTAAATAAAATTAAAATATATTTAGTGCCAATGTTAAAACGGTCGGGATCGGTTTTTTTTTCTTAAATTAATGGAACTTGTACAAGTAATAATGCTTACGACAAAAGTTTGAAATAAATAATGAATTACCAATAATTAACCCTTACTCTCTCTCCCTTTCTGATCACTCAAACTTTGCTCACCTACTTGAAACTTTAAAAAGTAAAAGTGCAATACAATCGTCATAAGGTCATCGTACGAATGCAGGCGATGTCGCAGGCGCAGTACTAGCTCATATTGATGAGAACAGTGCGCCCGCATCATCAAATTTTAATTGTTCCAATGACGCCATTACCGAAATAGAGTTAGGAATGTGTAGAACTGGCATTTGGTAGTTAGAGTTCATACTTAATTGACGACCTCCGTGGTCGAGTGGCGTACGCACCGGTTTCAAGGTGTCGCTAGCTCTAAGGTCCCGGGTTCGATCTCCGGACGGTTCAATGTAGTAACAAACTTTTCTACATTGTCTCGGGTCTGGGTGTTTGTGGTACCTTCGTTGTTTCTGAATTCCATAACACAAGTGCTAAATAGCTACTTACTTTGGGTTCAGAGCAATGTATGTGATGTTGTCCGCATTTATTATTTATTATTATTATTAATTGTAAGAAAAATACTTTGGTGTTTATTGTACCTAAAGATCGGAATTATGTAACACTGAAGTATATTTATCATGTTATGACAAGTAAACTTAGAGATTGCCTTTAAATATGTTCTGATCTTTAAACTATAGCTACATGTTAAAAATACTTATGTAATTTTTTTCTAAAACAAATGTTCAATTAGTCTGTTTATAAGGTGCAAATTACTTCGATCTGGTAAGTTTCTATTTTATTGTACTAACTCAAGGTATTTTGACCAAATTACATTACACCGTAGAACTTTTAGTGGCTTTAACTTTTCCAGTCTTATATAGTAACCTCTATGCCACTTCTAACTCTCTGGCAAACTCATTTCACATGGAAACATCAATTCGGGGGCAATTTTTTCAAGAATATAATAATGTTGATTAATTAATGATGGCGATTGTTGTAAAACAATGAGTCAGCGGTGAACGACACGTTATGTGGGTAGTGGGGAGCTGGCTCTTAAACTATAGTCGAAGACACCCAAAACTTATGCTGTGACTTAAAGATATTAACTCACTTTTTGATATTACTACCTCGCTAGAGTTGTGATAGTTTACTTAGGTACTTTATTACAGTTTATGCATGCATGCAGCCTAGCACGGACAGAAATAAAAAACTAGCAGCATGGGTTATTGTTTAAATATATTTTGTACATCATAATTAGCTACAGTAGCTTACATGAAATGATGTCAGCTGTTTATATTATTGCTTTCAGACGTTTAAACATGATTTCAACTGAGCATCATCAGAGCATCATCATCAACATCTCTCTGAGATAAAAATCAATGTAAAAAAACAGTATTCTACTTCTATTATCTTTATATCTTTATAATATCTAGCATCAGGTACAGTTAATAATCAATCAAATATAACAAATTTCATAAGAAATTCCTTGAGATTTCTGTAAAAATATTCCATAGTCTAACCACAACAAAAACTACAACCAACCCTTTATGAATAATCTCTGATCCTAATTCATGGTATGTGCATGCAGGGGTGGCTAATACTAAGCTATAGCCCTATAAAAACAAACATAACAATATTCAATACAAAACCATCTGAAAACATATCCAAATAGGAACTGCAACAATTTCGGAAAGTACGGCTGACACTAAATATTCAACTACAAACATACCCCAACCTATAATGCAAAGGAAAATTACCTTTATTGCGTTAGATAGAAGGTCTAGGTGAAGTGTAGTGGTTTACTTTGTGCGGTAATATTCAACCCTTAAAGATGGTGTGCATTTCGATAATAGAGCACAGAGTAGTGTGAGTTCAGAGTGTTTTGCAATCATGTGGATTAGAAAATGGTAGTAAGTCATCCAAGTATATAGTAATTTTGGAGGTGAGTGGAATAATAGAATTATTTACGAGTCAAGAGTTTTTCTTCACACCTCCTAACTACTATACCTATGTGTAATAAGAACCGTGAATTTGTTAAAAATAAAAAGTTATGTTATTTTTTGAACACATTGCTGTTTTCCTCCAAGTCTAACTATAACTAATTTAGTATTTTATACATAAATCCAAATTAAAACATCGGTGATAAATATTAGAGCCACGAGTTTTTTTTTCAGGATATTGAAATTTTCGGTTAGTAAGGTATAACTTAAACACATAACAATGGACATCTAACACGTTATTTACTGCCCACTTTCACATAGCACCTATTTACCAAAATCTTCACCTAACAAAAACACATACATACATATTTAACCAGCTAACATGGTCATAAAACATTTAGTTCCAGTAATTGTGAGCTTACACAAGTGAAGGTAAACACTTGACCACATGTGTGGTCTGACCACAGGTGACCATATTGCACGTAGCCTCTATATCTATCACTACTCTGTGATAAATATGGTGATTGTCAAAAACTACGCCGCTGGCTGTTGGATTATTGAATTGTATTTCTAAGTAGAATCTTACTTATTTATAACAAATAGTTTCATACTTCGGGTATTGAAATAGCTAAATCAAATGCCAAAGTATTTTGAGATTTAGGTATACTAGAAGTCACAGATATGATTTTCCATTTTTCAAAAAACATATTATAATAATGAAAGTGGACGAAGCGAAACAAGTGTGTAAGGATCGTAGCAAGTGGAAAGAAGTGGTCTCTGCCTACCCCTACAAGGGAAAGAGGCGTGATTATATGTATGTATGTATGTAAAAAATATATTTTATTAAATGCTGTAAACTAACATTGCGTTTTAAATACAACATATTCGATAGAGATGGTAAGTTAGCTCACAATCATTTTTACGTTCATAAAAAAATAAGTAACTAGACAAAATAAATACAAAAAAAAACAATAATATTGAAGCAAGCGATGTGAATTAGCATACAACGTTAGATGCGACGTAATAAAGTCTTCACGACTCATAAATAATTAATATACGAACAGAATTCTTTCTAACACAAGTCGGTAGCAACTTTGATCTTAGATTGTAGCACAAGAGGAAAGAAATAGCGATATTAATGCAACTTACAGACTTTAAATAGTCCTCAAAATAGGTAGGTATGCATTTTAATACCAGGGCCCCGATGCTGCTATTTTAAGTTAGTGAGTGGCGGGTTAATAAACGTTCCAGTGTACTTGTTTTTGTGCCTAATTTTCTATTCAGATAATATTAGTTTAATGACAAATGTACACCTACTTGCCACTGTTGTCATTGTAGGATTGCAAGGGACTGTTCTTATCTGAATACGAAAATTAGGCACAATAACAAGTACACTGGAACGTTATTAACCCGCCACTCACTGACTTAAAATAGCGGTTTCGGGCCCCAGTAGGTGTAAGTCAATATCAATTGATTGAGTGACCTGATATAACTCGAAAGTATGTTTTTTTTAATATGCCTTTTAGCTTAGTAACGCAAGAAAAGAAATTACGCTCTCATTTTCTGTACGTTATAAATACGACAAAGTTTTGGATCTATGATGATTTTAGTAACTTTAATTTACAAACAGTAAGTAAATTACTCAGTTGTGAGGTGACTAGAACACCAATATTTTTCTATCGTTCATAAGCCTGTTTTTGGACCTACAGACTGAATTTTTACTTTGAAATCACAACGTAAATATATCTTTACCGACAGAGCACGCTTTCGCGTTGTCGGTAAAAAGGTATTTTAGCAAATTATAATATCTCTATATTTTGATTAGATTTTCATAACTACTGTTGCATGCATTTACCCTATATAATTATAGATTCGTGGTATGTATAAAGTGGTGGTTAACTTCAACCGTGTCTGTTAATATTATTAAGATATCAAAAAGTCGCTAAGTCAATCAGTTCTTACCTCACCCGCTCGCCGCCTATAACTTACACCCAATCTTACCCAGTAGTGGGTATGACTATTGTCAGACAGACAGACAGACATCATTGTTAGCACACGATGACGCAAACCGGTTCTCTATAGATGCGTTCTGTATCTGATTGGATATGTCAATGTGCTTCTATAATGTGTTATAAGTTTGTTACTTAATTATTTAAAGCATATTGAGTTCATTCAATTCAGTGACTCGGTAACTAAGTAATGTTTACTTTTTTATAATAATCAATGAAAACAGAATCTAAATTTGGCAAAAGAATATGTAAAAAAAAACTAACCTATCATCCATGGGTAAATATCTAAGTCCTAGAATGATACAAGGTTACAAACAAACTACTTTCAATAAATAGAAACATGTACATAGGTATAATTTCTGACATAGGTCAGTTGGTGACTATTACACAAGCGCTGCAGACTTTAGCAGTTAATAAGTACCTACGTAGATATATATTTCTGATTAGAAGTAAGGTAAACATATAAATTAATATATAAGTAAATACCTATATTCAATAAGCCAAAACAAAGAACTCAAATAAACTGATGTATAAATTTATAAATCCGTCTATCAAGTCCAAACGAACCCAATCCGGAGTTCTGATTACAGAAATATAAAAAAAAAAACAAAAGGACAATTTACACTTCAAAAAGCCACGATTTTCTTCGCGTTAATTAATTCTATTGAACGCGAAAAATTTGAGAAACATTCGTAACCCTTTGAAAGGCGCGAAAAAATACAATCTACATAGAATTTCTCATTAATCGTTTGCACAAAAAAAATGCTAATAAATCATTCGGAAATTAATAATTAATAACGCAACACTTGGACCCGACGGGCGCTAAAATCAAACGTAAATTCTAAGGAAATATTTGCATAAGAAGGGATATTTTTTCTTTACTTTTTCTGCTTTTTGGCGTTCGCTTTTCGATTTGGACGTAAGGTTATTGTGGACTAGAGGAGGGTTAAACTTTTGCTTTGGACAGTATTTTTTGGTGATGACGTACTTTTTTTTGTAATTAATGCATTAGAAAAATAAATTCTAAACACCTTTCGAGTAGTTAATGAATTCTAGATTTCTCGTATTATCTATTTATCTACCTAACAGTAATGAAATACCTTTAAATCCTAAACACGGGTTCCAGTTTGCGCGGCCTGTCTGGCAGAATCATTTAACAAAACTCATAACTAAGATTTTAAATCATCAATTTATGTGAATACATAGCTAGCTACATAGTTACGATACGATAATTACATTTCTTTTTACCTAATATATGTTACATTTTTCTCGGACTTGCTATCCACACTAACCTGAAACAAAAAAGTACCTCATACCCATTTACCAAAACCAAAAAATTTACCTCCACATAAATTTAACCAAAAATAATAGCCTTAGAATGTCCACAAGAATTCTCTTCAACCCTTCTGGGGATCGAAACAGATGTTTTTAATATCGGAGAGACACCCTTACTTGTTTACAATCAGCCATTGTTGCTTTATCTTACAATATTTAAACGATACTCTTTGGAACCAAATAATGCTGGATCAATGGAAGTAAAAACTGGGTAGAATTGCTGAGGGCGAATGTAGAGCCTCCTTGGGTAGATGGAATGAGAATGAAAGACAAAAAATTAAGAAAATGTCGAGCCGTGCCCGTGATACCTAGGTACACAATCTATGTTAAGGTAAAAATAGATAAATACGTATGGGTAATTTTGTTTTAGGAGGTCTAACACTTTCAGACTGACTCGTTGGCCTAGTGGTGCTAAGCGCGACTGCTACGCTAGAGGTCTTGGGTTCGATTCCCAAGTCGACCAAGGTGTTATTGGGTTTTTCTATGAAATTCTCAGTAGCAGGTCGGAGTTTTGATTTGTGCCCGGTTAGTGGCAATAGGCTCGCCCCCTATTACATGGGACCTAAACATACCGGCGAACTGTGGGTGTACATTGGTACACCTCTGCCTAACCCTTCGGGGATACAGGCGTGATGGTATGTTATGTAACACTTTCAGCCTGATCCCAGGCCTTAACTGCTTCACCGGACTTTAAGCGTAGCTAGCCCTGTTTTGAGAGGAAGAGACTAGAAAATAATATCTAATTGATTTCTAAAGTACGATAATTTAATTACAGTCACATAAAAATAACTTTATTTTTATTGAGTCCAATTCTGAAATAGTATTTATATTATTAATCGGAATTAAAGATAATTCATCGAAGTTACCAAGCTCATAATTTAAGAAAACTCTCTAACCTAACCTAACTATAAGTACCTAGAATATACCCTTTGTTTTGTGTTAGTTAATAAGTATGTAAATATATTTTAAGAACAAGATTTTAATATATATCAGTTGTCTGGTTTTCATAGTACAAGCTCTGCTCAGTTTGGGATCAGATGACCGGTACCAGTATGATTCTAATCTTACATTAACCATTTTGTTGAAATATAACTATTTAGAAACGAAACTATACAAATTGGTACAAATTATAAAGTTGAATCGTTACTTGAATAATTTGTTTATGTGGTAAGAAAATGCACTTCTTTTTCTCTCAAGATAGGTGTACCTACTTAGCCCTTATTTAATAAAAAAAAAACGAATGCCTTACATTGGTCAACAGTGTACTTAACATAAAGAACAATTTTTTAACAGTCATTAAATCCCTGTAAGTGAGCTGTGGATTTCTAATAGGCACTCCATTTCAAATACTGGTAGTCAGCTTAACCAAGGAAAGAAGATTTTTTTTAGCAGTCTCTAAGAAGTAGTCATCTTTTTAGACCTTTTTCCACCACCTTTATGTATTTCCAACCTCGTCATAGTGATTTGTTTTCATCACTGCGCTTGCGTGAACAGCAAACTATACAGAATTAGTATAATTACGTTCGCACGATTGACTCTAGCGCAATTATTTTGTCACAATTTTCACGAATACTAATTTCTTCTTTTGTTTTTGATGTAATATTATAATTTGGTCAATTTGTTTGTTTTTCTTTCTATTTTTATTTATTTTCAGGTAGTATGTATGATATCTACAAGACTCATTTATTATCTGCATAATACTTTTCGAATTATATACAAAACATGCCTTTCCTTACTGATAAACAGGACTGAAGATGCCGTAAACTGTTTTACTTTAATCAAATCTTATTTACTTACAAATAAATACAAATTAATCAAAATTCTGTCTAGTTAAGGTGAATTCATATATTTAATAAATTTTAATATGTGTAACTACGCTACGCATCGGACTAACAGGCACCTACAAAATTATTAATCATTTTTCTAGGTAAAGGCCTACTTACCAACACTTGAATAAAATTCTCAAACATAAAAATGCTAATAAAAAGTCTATGACGCATTTCAAAATCATTTCCAAGAATAGTAAACTATTCCCATAAAAATATACTATTTTTAACACGCTAATTGCAACCATTTATATTCAATTTAAATTCATTATGGCACATAACTAACTTACTTACAAAATGCTATCATTTATGGTTTATATCTAAGTCGATTTAACTTCTATACGAACCATGCTACTCAACGCGAGAGATTTTAATCGTTGCCTTGGATAGCGGTCGGAAAATGCTTTGGAAATGGGGAAAAGCGCCGCCCAACGCCATCTGTTGGGGAGGGGAGCGCAACAGGCTTATTAACATTTTCGCTGCGATAATTAAGTGTGTGCAAAAATGTTATGTAGGTAACTAGTTGAATGATATTATTGTGATGTCTTTCATATTGATTGAAATGTAGAAAATAATGTAGATTTGGTATTAGGGCCGGAATGGAATGGATGGATGGATTACAATGATGGTGACAAAGGATAAAATAAAATGTTTAAAAAAATTTAAACTGGTAACAAAATATATTTAAAGGTTAAATCATGATCAGTTAATATACAATGTATCAGAAGTAGCTTGTTTAATTTTAAAGTATCGGTACGAATGTAGATAGGAACATTTATTTTACAAAATACGATAAAACATTTTTACAATCACAAAAAAGTGTGGTAAACTCCCCAATTATCGGCCCCGTTAAAGATTAATACCCAAACGTAACACGAACGAACCTAGTAACCGAATTTCGGGTGGCGCGAAACAAAAACTGACCTACATTGACGCCCTACCGAGTTCACCCACCCCTGCCGTCGATCAGCACCCTACGTCTTGCCCTTACGTTCATGCACTTTCGATCATTTCAAGGTGATTCCGATACCGGGACCCCCTTTCTTATTATTTTCAACCATCGTTAAAGTTGCGATTAAAGTTCGAGTTGTTTTCGTATTAAAGTAACCAGAAAAAATGGGAACAAAATTTGATAGCATTGAGATAGTGCCTACATGTGTGTGGGAGGGTTAGAAGTATAAGGATCTGATCAATACATTTTTACAGACAGAAAAAATCAGGTAACAACGTTTGTTATGGTCACAAGTGGTAGCTACAGAGTAAATGTAAACAAATGTGTGCCAACACAAACAGCCGCCGAGCGGTCCAAGAAGCGGGCAGTCGATCGCGCCGTAAAAAAAGCGCATCCTATTATCGACTACAACAAAAGGACTTGTGCAGTGATACCTAAGTACACATCTCGATTCATCGTCTCGACTCGATCCGCCGAACCGATCCTATTGGCGCGCCCCACTGTCGCCGCGAGCGAAAGAGACGAGAAGCGTGGAATAGAACGCGAGTGATAAAGAGGGAGACGGTCATCTTAGCTACCGAGTGGCGTCCCACTGGGCGGGGCCGCGCCAAGGAGTGAGCCTCAGATGCGCGTAGTGTTGGTGGGGCTTCGTCCGAAGGATCGCACTGCAGTCGTGTGTCGCGCCAACGACGCGCGCCCGCCACGCCGCACGCCGCGCCGCGCTCACGATCACCTTACGTAATAATAACTAATCGGATCGAAACCGTTCCTCCGATAATCGATTGTGATTGTAAACTGTCGATAATCGCACTCATTTTTATTTATTTAAATTTTTTTTCTTCATTAAATCGGCGGTTTGTGAACTTGAGTTTTGTGTACACTGTGTCATGTTTTTGTTTTGTTTTCGCTCGGACTTAAGATTATTTTGGGCGTAGCTGACTGTGTTTCGCTTTTATTCAGTAACTATATTGTTACTAGTGCGTGTGATAATAAACGACAATTTCGATAAACTGTTCTTGTGAATTTATTTGACTTGAAAGTGTTATGTGGACGTACATTGAAAATTATTGTGATTTTACAAGTCTCATCTGAGAGCACACGTAAGTGTTAATTAGTGTAATTTATTGTGTAAATATTTAGGAAAAGTGTGATTTTTCCTTCTCATAAAATAGGCAACTATTCAGACAAGTATTTGAGTGTCAATAATACTAAAAATCTTATAAGACTTAAAAGTTCTGACTGTTTTAAATTTGTTTCCAAGTTCTAACAAGATATTAGGCCAAATAGAAAACTGAGTAATTTCTCAGAAACGATTCTACAACATGATTCAGATCACCGGCCAAGACCGAATGACAAATAAATTTTTCGACGAAGCTCATTGCAACAGCAACAAAAATGTCAGCGAAAAATCGAAACAATAAATTAGTTCGAAAAATAAAATTGTGCGAGGCCGGCCGAGAATGCGTTTCTCATTAGAAAATAAAAAGTTAGAAATAGAGCAGAATGGATTCGATCGGTAAATCAAACGATCAGTTGCAATCGAAAGTTTAATTATCTGTTTCGCGACGCGACGGTATCTTGCCGGCGTTACAAAGATTCTCAGATGGACGTTATTGAATGGACGATTATAGGTGCTCTCACCCTACCTTTTATTTTAAAGATTTAAATTTTGAGTGCTTGCTAGTTCTTTAAAAATAATTAATTCGTTAAATAATTATTTTGATATTTATTTATTTCAATTTAAAAGTTTTAAATGTATTGTCTTTTTTGTAGACCAGGTGTGAGAATTAAATTTTAATTTATGAGTGAATTGTAAGATATTAAAATTAGTAATTTAAAAATCTGTAGTTAGGTAAAACCATGTATAAAATTGTATACAGAGTTGACGATTTTCTGGTCTATTACTGTGAGATTAAAAACTCATTGTTAGTAGGTATATTCTGAGATAGCGATTATTTTTTAATATAGTTACTATAGATAACAAGTTGGATAAAATCATATTGGAAAATATTTACAAACATACATGTTATGTGCTTAGATTTATTAAGTTGTATATTAAAAATAGGCAAATAGACAATTTTACGGTCAAACAGAAAAAAATTAAATACCAAGTTGATTTTATTTTCTGAGGCACAAGTAAATTAGTTTTTATTAACTGAGTGAATTGATATGAAGAAGGGAACCTAAGTTCCTAAAATATTTACTGTGTCTATTAAGTTACAAAGAAAAATACAATAAATTTATTTAACCGTCAAAATATAAAATATGATCTCTAATTAATTTACGTCAAACACAGCTCACTTCTTCAAAGTTAACGAAAAAAAGAAAAATTGTGCGATAATTAATGTAAAAATTATAAAAATAGAGAATGTACAAAATTAAGTAACTTTTATGGTTCCCGTACAGATGGCGTTCGCGGGTCGTTGACCCCACGGCTTAACTGTTGAATTAAACAGAACAGTTTCCGGGCTTTAAATAATAAATTATAATATCTATATCTCTGTAATTTTAATTATAATTATTATTTTCGAAATAATAATTGTAGACTCCAACAATAGTTTCAGCTTTTGTTTTATAATTTCGAGAAATTAAAATTGAGGTAATAATTATTCGGTCAAATAAATTTAAAATTGACGATTTAATTATTTGTTTGAGTGAAATTAAATAACGCATTCGTCGTTGATTTTTATTGAGTTGTACGTATATTACCTATGTTCGTTTGCAAAAAATGCAATATTCAAAGTACCCTCCACACTTATAATAATGAATAATAAACAAAGTCGCACAGGTGTTTTACAACAATATCAATTACTGTAATTCCAATTAGAGTGGGGCAAAAAACTAATCGATTCTAAACAGTATCGATTAACAGTGAATCGAATAACGTAAATACGTGATAATGTGAGATTTTTCCATTGTTAGGGTGTCGTATTAAAGTTTTTTCCGCGGTGTGAAAATATTTTTATTGCACGAATGAATGGGACTCGAACACACTTAGTCTTGTTTCAGGTTTAATAAGCTGTTTCTTATTGACAGTAATTTAATCATTAGGTTATACTTATAGTAACTAAAACTGAATTGATATAAAAAATAATTCCTATTTTCAAGCGAATATTAATTTTATCAGATGTAGAGTGGCTTATTAGTAATTAGGTGCAGTAAAAATTAATATTACTTAGATATAAAAATGTGATATCTTTTTATTTATAATTCAAAGGGTTAAATTAATAAATAATAAGGGAAGTGTTGGAATTATTTAATTAAATTGTAACTACCAACAATAAAATTTTCTTTTTTAGAACAATAATTTGACACTTATTAAGAACTATTTCCTTAACGAATATTTTATTAAAAGTAACGTAAAAGAAACTCCGTTTAGAGGGATTGATCTCCCCTCGTTCACCGCACTATGATAGGGGAGCGAAAAGACAATAAGTATCTTTACCTTTTTATATCTTTTACATGTTATAAAGTTTGTGGAACCGAATTATGATTTAATTAGAGTAAGATACATTAGTAGTTGGAAGAAGAAAGATAGGACATTCATTAAAAAGAAAAAAATCAGAATAAAATGTTTACGTTAGTTATAGAAAGAAAAATCACGCATTTCCTAAATAGTGTTTTACTAATTTTTTTGAAGACTGTTTTCCTATTTTTAAGTCTTTATTTTTATGTTATTTTTGTTTTTATGGTAGTAATCTTTAATATGAAAAGCTAGATTAACACGAAATTCTACATTTAAGAGAGAAAAAGAACATGCAATGGACATTGGGAATAAAGAATTATCTTAATTTCTAAGCATCAATTAGTTACTTACACTTAAACAGTAGAACGTCACAGGTTTTTTACCCGAAAGCTGTTACAGGAATCTTTATTTCTACGGTTTATAGGTATCCTAAAAAATATATAGATTAAAAATAATAGTGTATTACCTAGAAATAATTAAAAGAATACGATACCTTAGGAATGAGGAATTCTTGAAATAAGAGCTTAAATGGAATACGTGACGTGTGTCATTTGCTTTTATATATTATACTAATTAATACCTACTATTGACAGGTAATTTGATTTGCAATACTGTTTTATTTTTACTGTTTTGCTGTATCAAATAAATCTCATTTTGCACTACTTAATATTAAAATTATTTATCTATTACTTCTTCAATTTTTACGTGGCTACATACTGGACCCAAGTATTGTAGTTTATTTCCTTTAGACCTCAAAGGATTAACTTATTAATTACTTTTGATTTATTGTAACACATCAAATAATTATAAAAAATATAACTATAAAAAAGCGCAAATCAGCTTTCAAACTAATAACACCTTAATAACCAGTCAAAAAGATAGGTCAAACTTATGACATCACCCTTTTTGCGACGGGAGTTAAAAATGTCGTGAGGAAAACTAGATTAAATAATCTGAAAGAGCAAGCGTAGTGATCAATGCTTATTCCTTCTCATCATCATCTCCCGAGCCTTTTCCCAACTATGTTGGGGTCGGCTACCAGCGATACCGGATTCAGCTGAATACCGTATTTTACACGGAACGACTACCTATCTGACCTCCACAACCCATTTTACTGGGGAACACAGTATCCCACAGTAAGACTGGTTGTCAGAATTGACTTAACGACTGCCAAAGATCTATGTATGACAGCCGGGACCTACTGTTTAACGTGCTTTCCGAAACACGGAGGGGTCTCGGTATGTTATCAATGGTCACCCATCCACGGACCGACCGCGGTGAGCGCGGCTTAACCTGTATTATCGGTCAAGCTGTACGGCTTACACTTAGCCACGAGCCCCTCTTATTCCTTCTCATATAAGAAGAAAATACTGCAGAATAAGAACAGATACTGGCTGATACTACCATAAGTTATAACCATAAGTTTAAGCAATATTAGTAACAGATCCGATAAAATATTAGTTTATTGTATCTGTTATTTATCAGAATACATTATATTACAGTAACAGTTATTTAAAACGATGTTAGCAGATACTGATAATTGTTTTAACATATTGTATGTATAAGATATTTATATATGAAGAGTTGTCGTCTTGTCATAAGCTGAGATAGTTATAGCTTTTACTTAGAATTATTCTTAAACTATTGTCAATGTATAAGTCAAGAACTTAGCTAAGAGATGATAGGGTATATTCAATACTTTACTATAATTGACAGTGTAAGTTCCACAAAAATATGAGAAAGACAGTATCATGTCGCGCAGTGTTATACCGCGATAAAATACGTTAAAGTAGTTTTATTTCAATGTCTAACATTCGTGTAAACCTCAGAACTCAATATGACCTTTAAATTATAAATGATTAAATCTTAGTTTATAAACATAATTTCGCTTCAAATTGTACTATTAAGTCTGTAGCAACTAGTTACGGATACTTCTTCCCACTATTTCGGGGAATACCGTATTCATTAAAGTAGGCAGTTGTTTCGCTGACGGTACCTAGGTAGGCAATTGTTTTGATGACGGTGCCTACCTAGGTACGGTTAGCACGGTCCAGTATCGGCGTGGGACGCGGCCGGTCGGGGTGCTCCCATATCGTTCGATTTCTTACGTCATTATTAGTGTTATACATGGTGTTTGATTATTGGTTTGGTATTTTTGCAGATGATTGCAAGGTTTCTTTAAAGGTGTAATAAAAAGATTTTGTTAGTTATCCTTTTCGACAAGAACACTGTAAGTAGTAATTAATTCTTCTAATTCTATTAAAACATCTTTCAGACATCAATAAATAATGAGAGTGCGACTACTTATACTGAATATTCATCCCTATTCAATGTAAAATAAATAAATTAAAATTCTAATGTTAAAAAATAATCTAAATAATACTCATTTCAATCAAAAAAACTTATTGCCGAAGAAAAATCGGTCACCTACATAGCTTACCCGATTTATTAAACCATAAACAGTTTTAGTTCAAAACTATAAAAGATTAAAAAAAAAATAAGTAGGTAACTACTCACTAGCGTCACAACTGAAATAAAAACGTCTTCACTAATCTGAATGAAATATCTACGTTAAAAATAAAAGAAATCAGCCATTGGAACAGTCAGAGAAATAACTTTCTTTAATTAATTAAATCACACACGTTTTCACAGGAATTTTATGTAATAAAACCATCAAAATTATATATACGGAATGTTTTAAACAAACAGACGGACTAACATTTCCTGCGGATTCCTTTTAATTTGCTATCAAATGCGTTTATTAAACGCAATTAATAAATATTTATGATAAATCGCCGTAAAACTTTGGTTGGGTTTTATTTTATTTGTAATTTAGATTTGATTATATTTATAAACATGTTTATAAAAAGAAGCAATACTGTAGATAGATATATTTCGTCACAAAACATGAAAAAATAGTCTATCTTAATTTTAAAACCAAAACGAAAAAAAATTGTTTTCTTAACTCCAATTACCACTGGATTGCCAAATCTTTACATATGATTTTCGCGCCTTGTTTTGGCTTCAATTATGGTCTATAATTTTTAATAAATTTTGAAAAAAAAAAAACGAAGTGTAATTTTTATAAATTATTTTATATTTATTTGCTACTCTTAGCAATTGATGTTAGCATCACCCTGTACATAACCCAGCGTCCAATATTGTTTACTTTAAGTTTATCTGCAGGACGGTAAGCGGATCCGAAACGCGACTCCTGCGCAGATCAATAAATATCAGCTATAGATCCCTACAGGATGTCTGTGGGAACTAACAACATACATTCTTTATTGTTGTCGGTTATTACTAATTATGGTTTAGTTAAGTATGCATGTTAAGCTGTATAGGTTTTTATTTAATTTTATTATAGTTTAGGTGGAAGGTACGTGTATTTGTGCTGTTCTGGGTTCAACTCCCAGGCCATGCAAAATATTTGTTAGACAGGTAGGTAATTGTTAAAAAATAATTTGCCTTCTAGTAAAATAATGAATGCATTTTCTTCGTTCAACAAATAATCCTTAGATGAACTACACCAAGACACATTTTTATTATTGACTGCACAGATAGTCCAGTGTGCAGTGGTATAATTAAGTTAATATTTTTATTACAAAAATCTTATCTTAATTTTACACCATATTTTTATCAGAATTGAATCTAATACACCTTGTTGTTAGGTTATATCTGTTAGTCATATTCATATTCATATTCTTTATTGCATTTCCACAATGTTTTTTACAAAAAGATCTTAAATTTAGGGTTGGACATACATTATGGACCCGGTTAGGGCACAGCAAAATATCTATATCTAAGTTACTAAATCTAAACACTTATGACAATATACATTATAAAATATTAATTTATATAGGTACTATTACATAACTGTTATATAAAATTCTTACACACTTTTTACTTAATATCATTTATATATTAAAATATATTATTATTTAATTTATTTATTTATCATTTAGGTAATCCTTTACGCTATAATAATTTTTTTTAACTAAGTATTTACGCAGCTCGTTCCTAAATTTATTTTCAAATTCTATTTCTTTTATTTCATTTGGTATTTTATTATATATTTTAATGCACATTGCAAAAGGACCAGAGTGGTATATAGCTAATGTTGAACTGGGTACTGCTAGTTTATTCTTGTATCTAAGATTGCGTTTTTGAGGTCGTTGATCGCTTGCTAATGGAAATAATATAGGGTGTTTTCTAACAAATTTACCAATTTCTAATATGTACATGCTCGCTAGTGTGAGCATTTCTAATTTAACGAAATGTGTTTTACAGCTTTCCCTAGGGTCCTGAATATTCTGAATAATTCTTACACATTTTTTTTGCAAGATAAATAACTTCTCTGCATCAACACTGCTTCCCCATAGAATTATACCGTAGTTTAACCACGAGTATGCATAAGCATAATATGCAATTAATGCTGTTTTTTCATTTGTTGCTTTCTTAAGTTCGTGTAATGCATATGTGAATCTAGATAATTTACTAGTTATATTTTGTATATGCATTTTCCAATTTATAAAGGTATCTACTGTTAAGCCTAATAATCGAAATTCATCTACGCATTGTATTTTTATATTATTATATGAATAGTTTATATCTAATTGTCTTTTTTGATGCGGTCTAAATTGCATTATTTTAGTTTTTTTACAGTTTAGTTCTAAATTATGATCATTTAGCCAACCCACTACTTTTGAAAGGTTGTCATCTAGAGTTGTGTTTAAATTATCAGCGTTAGTACAGGGAAATATTATAGATATATCGTCGGCAAAGAGGACAGTTTGGGTATTCAGTTCTTTAGGCAGGTCATTTATATAGATTAGAAATAGAATACAACCTAAAACACTTCCTTGTGGTATGGACATGGTGATATCTGCTTTTTGTGACCTAACTTGAGATATAATGCCATTTTGTGAGTGGTGTTCTATTTCTACATACTGGATTCTATTTTTAAGGTAGGAAGTAAACCAGTCGTGTGCTATACCTCTAACGCCTATAGAGTAGAGTTTATCCAATAGTATTTTGTATGAAACTCGATCATATGCTTTACTCATGTCTAATAGGATTCCTACCGCATATTGTTTTTTATTTATTATATTTAGTGCCTCCTGTATGTATCTATGTACAGCTAACGTTGTAGACTTATTTTTCCTGAATCCATTTTGGCTATCATTAAATATTTCAAATTTTTCGCAGAAGTCTTCTGCAGATACTATTAAAGTTTTTTTTTTAACTGGAGTAGTTACCTTCTTTTGGCAGCCTTATTTTGTAAGTAGGTTAAGTTTAATATCTTAACGCTATCATCTTATTAATTGAGCCGTTAATCAGCGGATGTTTCGAGAAGGCCTTCATTCACGGTTGTGGTAATAATACACCTTTAATTGACAACGCCCTGTGACTGCGCTAGTTGCTGATATGCTACACCGTGTGGTATGGGGGATAGGTTGGAGCGGGAGCGGGGGCGGAGGCGGAAAGATTTTAAGAAAGAATTGAAGATTCAGTTAGATCGGCATTACTAGGAGGATGTGTTTAATTTCAGGTTTCAAAATTGTCAAATTAATAAGTTTTTTTCATTTTATACTTAGTATAGACGTCTAACTAATTAAGTTATCAACAGAATTGGTTCATGGGTTTATTATATTGTTTTGTATTTCCTGTTTGAAAAAAATATTAAGTTAGGTTTCGATTTACTTTTCCTTGAATGCATGTCGGCTTCAAAGATAACCCAAACATTGAATAATGTCACCAAATCAGTAAACGTTATAATTCTAAGCAGAAATACAACATAATGAAAAAAACACAACACCGTAAATTAAAATCGCTCCCGCTCATACCAAACACCAAACTTACTTCCTCAAACCATCTCCCCAATCAATAACTATCTTTAACTCTCAACAATACAGTTCAATTTCCAATACAGCGACCGTGAGAAAATATGCCAATACAACACTTGATAAGAAATTGTCGATTTGCGAAATATGACACGGAAAAGGTTTTTTAAACGTAAACAGTTAATTTGTTAAGACAAAGTTGTTATTTTTATGTCATAGATATGTTGTTGGTATAATTCCAATAATTCAGTGTTACATAATTATTGTTTACTAATAGTTTTTATAGGAAAGTTTTGTTAATTTTTGAGTTGTTGCGTTGTAACTATGGTGTAAATATGGTGTTTTAGGAAAAAATAAATAAATGCGGACAACATCACATACATTGTTCTGAACCCAAAGTAAGTAGCTGAAGCACTTGTGTTATGGAATTCAGATACAACGAAGGTACCACAACCACCCAGACCCGAGACAATGTAGAAAAGTGATTTTCTACATTGACCCGTCCGGGGATCGAACCCGGGACCTCAGAGCTAGCGACACTTTGAAACCGGTGCGTACGCCACTCGACCACGGAGGTCGTCAGATAAGGAGTCTTAGCTATTCGTTGATAAAGGTACCTATATAGTTTTATAAGAAAAGAGTAAATGTATTAGGCAAGGCCACATACAGGGCATTTTTACTGAAATTCTAATGTTGCTCTTAAATAATGACTTGATTTGGAATAAATATTTGTGGGTCACATAAATATTTGAGACCCGCATGGACGCACAGCAAATCATCCGTTTTACAATATATTTGTATTAATTCCTTTAGGTTTCACACTATTATAAAAAGAGGTAATATACATCACTAAACTGACTGTTACTTCAAGGACTATCATGATATTAGCTACATGTACACAAGTGTATCTAATGTAGTCTTTAAATCATCGCTCATACATATAAACACATAAGCCAAATAAACTATAATCACACCAATAATTTCTCAGTAACCCGTTAATAATAAAAAACAATATTCATTGATCCCATCCTTTTAACACATGTGGATATAGAAAGGGACAGAGCTATATGCTAAAAAGAGATAGACATACATTTTTCTTTTTTTTTTTCAGCCATCGGAGGCACCGATTTCGCCACATGTTCAATGCTTTGATGGTTATAAAATTGGTTAGTTTAACTTTGAACAAATAAAGAAGTTAATTCAGCTTTGAAATTAACTTCGATTTTAACTGAGTTTTGGTAACTCTTTGATTACATATACCTAACTGTGAGACATTCGTTTTTGATATGAAGAAAACGAACCAATGGGTAGATGATAGTTACTTCAAACATATAGGCAAAACAAAAATAAATCAGCAAGTATCTACAATCTTTAAGAAAAGAGTGAAGACTCCATGACAATAAAAACTTTATTACAGATTATATCGTCTAACAAGCAGCTATAATTGTCAATGCGAAAACCATCCTTATTGCTAAAGAAATAAAACCCTGTCGATAGCAAATCGTTGTTGAAGTCATGGCATGACGTCGGTACAATATGTCGACTTGATATATCGGGCACTACTCCAACCTAAACACTAACTAACAGTTAAAATAAACTAAACAAGTACAGCAGTTGTGATAATAATTGTGCAATCCTCAGAGTACGGCCAATACTCAATAGTTTTGATCTACAGCCAGACACAAATGTCAGGCATGTTGTATAATAATATTGATGGTAATATACGAATAAATCTCTATACTAATAATAAAGGGGAATAATTTGTTTGTTCGCGCTTATCTCTGAAACTACTAAGCGGATTTGAAAAGATCTTTTTGCATTTGATAGTCCAATTCTTGAGGAAGATTATAGGGTATTTGACATCACGTTACTTGCTTTAGGAGAAATGCAAGATGAGTAAAACGGTGGTGTTAGTAATGGTTAAAAGAAAAACAATAACAAATTTAAAATACAACCAATCTTAATGCCTTCCAATATGATTTATATTTCAATAGCACGCACGTTTTCATAATTCTTAAGCCAGTTCTTCCAGTCTCACCAGATTCAGCTGAATACCGTAGATCGACTGCCTATCTGACCTCCACAACCCAATTACTAAGCAATACGTTATGTTACAACAGCTACAGATACTCATGATTTAGAACGATATATTAATATATTTATCAATATGTTTGTCCGTAAATCACAGCTAAATATAAACCCTTCAGTCACCTGCCGACCGTTATATCACCTGCTACCTATGTATCTAACTGTATGATGTTTGTCAGTGTTGCAAGACTGGGCCAATCTGTGTCGATATTATACTAGCAGATAAACTGATGGTTATGGATTTGATAGATAGTATAGTTTAAGTATTACTAAAATAAATGTAGATATAGGTTTGCAATAGTTTTAGATATTTTTCCATTAAGTTTGATGTGTCCTTTCTATAAATTTTAATATTTTAGTAGGTATATCGTAAATGCTTTCAGTGTTACTGTCAATATAGAGTCTAAAGTATTTAATTCTGAAATAAGTTAAAATTAGCTTCTAGTATTGTTGGCCAAAAATATGTACTATATATACAATGATATTTTTCACAGTCTGCTAGATAATAATCCAGTGCACCTTTTCGATGTACCTACTTACCTAAGTAGGTACTTTTTAAGATGTTTTTTAAAGGTTACTTTGCTATTTCTATCATAACAAAAAAATAAACTAACTAAATAACAAATATGGAATACGGATACAAATATTGTATCTATCGATGGCCCACTACCGTTGGATAGTCTCCCAAAATATACCGTCCCACGCGAGGGTGTAATGACATATCACCTCGATTGATGGCAATATGGGGTAACACCATGGATTTATTGGAAGGCTGCATTTGTTTTATGTGTGAAAGTATGCTCATACTAGTTTTAAGGATTGAGCTATAAACTGATGTGTAAGTAGAGGGTTAAAGTTCAATATTTTTTGTGTTCTATTTATGCAGCATCTAACTTCAAGATTTTGAATGGTTCCCAGAATTGGGCAACCTACTAACATCATAAGTCTTAACAAATTTAATCCCGTCTGGTCTAAACAAGTTTAGGTTTAAATAAAAGGTTGTTGACTAATGCTCCTTTAGTTTGGGCTATTTTTTCATTATTTTATGGTACCACTGCTAGGTAAAAGCCTCCCCTAATATGCTCTAAGGCCTTCTATCTTGAGCTTCCTAACAATCCGCCAGAGTATATCCTTAAGATTTATACTAACAGAAATATAAAGAAACGGACAATAATGTCTGTACCATCATAAGATTCATCATCATCATCATCTCCCGAACCTTTTCCCAAACTATGTTGGGGTCGGCTACCAGTCTTACCGAATTCAGCTAAATACCCTATTTTGCATGGAGCGACTGCCTATCTGACCTCCACGACCCATTTTACTGGGTAACACAGTATCCCATGGTAAGACTATACCATGTACCAATATACGATTATTTGACTCTCTCTCTCACATTCATCATATTTTTTCTTCAACCTCATTGTAAGTTCAATAACCATTTGGTAGACGTATTTTGTTTTGGTAATAAACAAAATTTTTATAGTCTTCTTCCCCTACTATTGAGTTTTTAAGCACACCATTATGTCACTAACACCACGTTAAGTTTTAAATGAATTTTAAATTAACCAATAACTATGCCCGAGTGTATATTTAGTGTTATAATTATTTTTTTTAGTTAATTTTGTAGGGTGATTTAGAAGGGACACTTTAAGCTTTTTAAGGTATCGTGAGAAGTTAGATGTTATCGATTTGGTACTTAGGTTATTTATTAGTGTATTAAGAATGTAATCTTTATGAAAAATTTTGTTGCTTTGTTAAGCGATTTTTTAGAAACGAAATACAGCCATGAATAAAAATATATAATGTATACATTCTCCAATTTTTAATTGATTTTCTCTTCAATTCTAGATTAGGAGTTCCAACACAAACATCTCGCTAAATTTGTTATAAAATTTCGATAACTATGTGTTTAAATATTTTTGCTCGTGACTGTACAAGCAATGGAAAGCAATTTGTATTAGCATTGTTTAATTTAAAAACAGAATAGGTAGATACTAGAATAATTAATAATAATAACATAATTAAATAATAAATACTATAAGTGCCTTTATGTCCACAAACACTTGCAGTTGTTTTTAAAGGCGCCTTCATTGCTGGCCCCCTATAAACGCCGCTTACTCTTTAATAAAAAAAAAAACTTAGTACCTATACTTATATAATTTTGACGACCTCCGTGGTCGAGTGGCGTACGCACCGGTTTCAAGGTGTCGCTAGCTCTGAGGTCCCGGGTTCGATCCCCGGACGTGTCAATGTAGAAACCAACTTTTCTACATTGTCCCGGGTCTGGGTGTTTGTGGTACCTTCGTTGTTTCTGAATTCCATAACAGAAGTGCTTCAGCTACTTACTTTGGGTTCAGAGCAATGTATGTGATGTTGTCCGCATTTATTAAAAAAAAAAAAAAAATATACCTACGTTGAGTTAGACACCTAGGTTCTCAAGTACTGCACATAGTTATATTTTTTCCTTTAATACCTAATTAAAGTGCGATTAATTCAGTAGGTCATAGATCCGATGCATTAGATAACACGCAATCGATCATAATGAACGTACTCGTAAGTAACGATAGAACGTCGCGCGTCGCGTGTCAAGCATAGTGCAGTCGGAGACAGAAGTGGGCACAAATATATGAGAATATTTTTATGTATTTTTTGTTATGCAGTTTTTTTTAAGATATCATTAAATATTAAAGTCGTTGTTCTTATAGTTGTTTTTTTTTTCATTATTATTTTCATGACATTCGTATTTTTATGATACTTATAAATAAGTAGTTTTTTTTTTAAGTTTAATGAAAAGTTTATAATGCTTGTAACGATTCTACAAAACAATTCTTTGGACAAAAATCTTACTAATCTAGAATTGAAGCAAGCATTTCAGACGTACTTTATGAAAGTAAAAACATCTATGCCGACGATATAACTGCGGCATATTAAATTTTAACACTCTCGCCTACCAATGGCCGTTTTGCATACAAATGCGTTCACAAACAGCAATTGGAAATGCAATAATGCACTGAACATTACTCATATTTAATTAATTACCTGTTCAAATACGCGATAATTTTTGTAATTATGAAGGCTGATGACAGCCTCTTGCGACATGTTTACTGTATTTTATTACTATTTTTTACGAGGTTTAAAATATAATTTTAATTTTTTGTAATGGTAACCTTAGGTTCCATGTTTATTTTTCAATCATTATCCAAAATACTTACAACTATTGTCTATTTTTTTGGTAGATTAAATTGAAGAGGTACTAAAATAACATATTGTATAAAAAATGCAAGGTGCTTAGATTAATTTACTACACTCATTAAAAACAAAAGAGTAAAAAAATGCAATGCACGAAAAAAAAACATTGTGTTCACAATTTTAAACGAACATCCAACTATAATAAAATGCTTATAATAAAAATATTTATTTTCCTAACACTTGTATGCTCACCGATACATTTTTTCAACTTGACTCATTCATGACAATGCTTTTTCTGTTCGTTCAACAAGCTCCAGTAATTGTTGCTAATTATTAATTCCGATAGATTACACCTATTACTGCATGTTCTCCATATTTTACGTTCCTCTCATCTCTTACATTAATTTCTATTAATTTTAATAACATTAGAATACAGGGATAGAAAGACTAGGTTTAGAGTTCGAAAAAAAAGTAGATGACAAGTTCAGCTGTCAGTTTGCTTTTATTCTGACATTTGGAAGTTATGAAACTATAAATATTTAAATAGTTGCTATTTTAGATCCTGATTGAAAATATTCAGAACCTCAGGTAAATGCGTTTATAATTATCTGGTTCTTTTACTACCTGTGGCCCACACCTTGGCATAACCTACAAGCTTACTTGGCCCATAAAAAAACAACCTAAATACCAATGAATGCTCGACATTATTACGTCTAGAAACTCCAAGACCTTTCAAAAACGACACACAATATTTATACTATTATACAATTTTAATAAAGAATACTATGACAATAACATAATGGCGGGCGAAAAAAGAAATTTACCACCGCACCTGCTTGTGATAAACACACACGCAACTCGATACAACTGTATCGATAATCGAGCATTTAATAATCGAATGGCGCGTCACTATCGTGATAGTGGGACGTTAAAAAGTGATGTACCTTATCGCAAGTGAAATTGAAATTGATCATTTCCTAGAATTCATGTTTATTGGAATGATAACCGTTATTTGTCGTACGGTCAAGTAATTGGTTTGAAATATTTTTTGTTGATGCTCAGAACACGGTTTGGTGTTAGGCTACCATTGCTTTTTATTAATAGACGTAATTTATATAGTAATAATCGAGCACCATGTCGACTACATTATGAGGTAAAGACAGCTTTTAGTGCCTATAAACACGAAGATACTATATCTCATAAAGTATTTCTAACATGCTCCTTGAATATTGCGTTACATAGCACAGCAATTAATAACAGACCACACATTCGAAGTTTAAAACTATTCCAAAACATTCGCAGTCAACTGCCACAAATCGAACACAACAGAGTATAAAAATTTAAATCCATTCAATAAAAGAACACTCGTTTTAAACCAATACGACAAAAGGGCACTTAGCACACGTTCGAAAACCGCTCCGCTTCGAAAAAAGTGAAAACAAAACCCATCAATCAAAGAACAGAAATGAAATAATCGAATTGCAGAACGTCGAGCGTAGTTCAAAGAGCACAAACGAAGAACCGCAACAGATTTAAAAAGTGATAATAAAAAACTAAAATGGCCGAACATGACTAGATAATATCTGGCACAAAGTTCGGTGTCGATATGGAACAAAAGGAAAACGGAAGGGGGAAGGTATTTAGAAATGGAACGTTCAGAACGCTCGCGGTGGGAATTGATTCATTTTGAATTTCGAAGTCATTTTGTCTTACTCATTGTTTAGTCTTACTTTTTTATGCATTGTACTGGCTGTTATTCTCGTTCTGATTGCCAGCTTGTTTACTTTTTTAAAGCACAAGATTTACAAATCGTTGCAAAAATTATACTTCTTTTTTCAAAAAGCTATTGGCTTTATAAACTTTTGTAATTCTTCATTTAGAATTCCCACCTGAATCTAAATTGAGAGGTTAAATAAGTCTACTCAAATAATATCCTTTTTTCTCCACAACCGTTGCATGTGAATAAATAACTAAGTTAGAAAGTTAGTGAAAAAAAACGTCAAACTAAAAGGCATCGATTGACTACTAGCGAAGTTTTGTGTCACGAAACCCAACGTTTTTGATGCACGATAGATTTTTACTGTTCGGTTCACTATTGGCGCCAATTCTTAATTTACATCCCGATGCCAAACAAACACTCGAATATAAACTTTATATAGTTGCAATAGAGTTTATTGAGGGTGTAGGGGAGTGAATGGATTTCTGTTTTCGGATTCCTCTGATATATTTTAGAATTTGAGGGTATTTTTTATTTACAACAGTGATAAAAATGTTTGCGGCGTGTATTCGTTTGGATATATTGTAAAGTATTTGGATAGTCGTAAAATAGTTTTTAATGGATTACTAAATCATTATAATGATACTCAGGTTTGTATGGGGAAAGTATTATAGGCGCGATTTCGTTAATAGATATTAAAAATCTTTTATGTTAGTTTTTATATGAGAGGTCACTTTACATTTTATTCTCTATGCTTGAACATTATCTTTTTATATCAATAGATATCCCACACTAAAAATCTATGTCATCATCTCTACACTCTTAGAAAATTTGGTTCCTAATACATTGAAAAAAAAAAATATAATTTAGTAACGATGATTTCCTTATTGCCATAAAGAGGTAAGTTATTCCCGCTGTCAGTTCTACTCTATTAATAGTGTTGCCACTAGCCCAGCACTAGTCAACAATCCCTTTAACGTTTTCAATTACCCGCCAATTTTAAACGTACAAGTACACGACACAAACCACTCAGCGACACGACAAATTTACAATTCTAATACACAGTTAATTTATATTATATTCCAACGTAGACATATTTTAGGATTTTGTCGAAAAATAAAGTTGTTAGGAGCCATTGTAGGGGAGCGAACGGGCGACCGACACGCGACCAGATCACTATCGATGACAAACTTACCGATATCTATTGAATAATCAAATATTCAAATAAACTAATCCTTATAACTTTTTACCTTAGGTTCTAGTAGAAAAAAAGTTAAACTGTCAAACTGCAAACATAAATAAGCTCGCGGCTAGACATTCGATTTTTAAAATTGACGGTTCAATTTTTTTTCAGTTAGCGCGCATAATTAATTCAAAGAGTCATTTTTTTATGAGTTTAGTAAATTAATTCGATCGAAGTTTCCGTTTTTTTACATTAATAGGAAACCTTTTGCTTTTAATTTTCGTTGATGCCAATTAAAAATAAAATATTCCATTTATTGGCATTTAGATCAAGTGTCAATGTCATTTATAACTGGCATTTTGACTGACAAAATCTTGTCAAGTAACCAAACGAGCTGTCAAATTTGTGTAAGTAGTTTTTTTTCCTATTTTGGATTACATAAAGTTAAGTAAGTAATATCTAAACTAACTTCTCTAAACATTTAAACTTTATTTTCTTTTTTCTTTGTTAATACAGATTATATTATTAGTTATACGTAGTTCACGATGTTAACAACAGTTGGGGACGTACAAACCCCTTGAAAGCGTTACTAATAACAACTGCAGCTTATCTAGACGATCTGACCTCCCCTGCTAATGAATATTAACTAATATCAACTGTAAAGTGGATCGCTATAAATATGTTTGTCATTCAGTGACTCACTTCAACTTTTAAATGTACTAGAAATCTTTAAGGTTTTAACAGCTTTTATGACTAATTTTAATTAAAACAAAATTTGTTTGTTAAGCTGTAAATAGCTTGAAAATGATGTATGAATTTATTGATATTAAGATTAAGTACTTAGTTACACGAAATGCCGACTAGATTTCTATACATTGCTTGTTATGTATGCACACGTCCAACAGATTAACTAACTCAATCATCAATTAACAGCATTGACTGTCTAAGTCTCAGTGTATGTTGGCCAGACTATACAGCCTAGTGTTGTCGCTTAATAATTAACATTAGCAATCGATTCGTATAATCGGCTAATCGATTCAAGGCGTGTAGAGTTCGTGCGGCCGTGTAATCCTGTTTGCATATCGGCTAGCACGAAAGTCCCGCACTTATCATGTTTATTGATTGACACGGCAGTAATTCAACGTACCAACCCCACCGGCTAACTTACCGCCTGCCGTACAAATTAACGGTGGATGGCGGGGTTTAGAAAAAAAATACAGATTCAATTTAAAAATTTTATTTCCGGAAATTTGAGAATTTATAAAATGATTAAATTAGTAACATGGTTTAGTATTTGTTCCTGTGTTGCCAAAATCAACGAAATGTTACAAATTAAAAACCTGAACATTTAAAAATAATCTTTTAAATAATTATATCAATTAAAATAAGTAAATTAAATAGGTAACCTAACTTCTTGGAAAAAATAAATTATTTGTATCGCTACAGTTCATACCTTGTAGCGGCCTCACAAATTCACAGGTAGCAGTTTACGGCTTTTGTTTGGGTGGCGATAAGTTTTTACATGTTTTATTATACTATTTACTATAACATGAACCAAATAAAAGAAACAAACAAGACTTGGGAACGAATAAAACCATTTTCTAGATAACGAATTTTATGATTCGAAATTCGAATTGCATGTGTTCGATATTTAAATGTATTGACTGACTTTATCAAACAATTTATTTTTATATTCTTTTTTTGTGTTCTATGTTTGAAATATGATAATTTACTCTGACCAGTAGGTATTGGATAGGTTTTAGATATAATGGAACTTGTTTGAATTGAGAACATAATTGCGCAAAGGTGGTGAAAAGTGGCCGCGACCAGCCCACGCAACAACCTATTTTAGCATAACAACTTAAGTACAATACCGTATCGATTCTGTCTGTAATTTTCATCACAACTACATTACTATAGACGATCAAATTAACGAGGCACGGTCATTTTTCATACGTTTCCTTTGTATTTCACAATCGTCTTCGTCCCAATTGTTCTTTTCGATCCACGGACCTGTCAATTTACTTTTTCGACTATCGCTTTGATCAAACTTTGCAACCAAATTAGTTTCGACACGAAAACCGAGTAGCCGATTGTCTACAGACAATAGAATCGATGTAAAACCTTCCCCTTTCAATCGCCTTTTTCTGTTTCAGGCTGAACAGCGCAACAATAAGAAAGTAAAAGAAAAAAACATTCGACACGCGAGGCAAAGGAAAGAACAATCGATTTAAGTCAACAATCGATTCGAGTGAGGTTCTATAATTTTTTAATATAGAATGTGTCGTTGTGTTCATGTGATGTATAAATTGCGAGCGCGATGGTGATGTGGTCAGTATGAGCCGGGCGTGAGACTTGGACGGATGCACCCCACGGGCGCGGCCAGCCTGCCCGCCGCACCTGAGGCGGAGGTGCAAGCTATGCACTCGATGGACTGGCTCTTCAAGAAAGAGAGAATATATCTACTCGCGCAGTTCTGGCAACAGGTAAGCTAATAAATGCCAATAGACAAAACCTACAAAAATGATCCAATAAAAATCCGAGCCACAATCACAGTTTAAAACAACTGAACAATCTCCCAATCAAACAATCACACCCACACAATACAATTTCAAATTACGAACATGTATTTAACCCTGCGAACGCGACACGGGGTCAATTCTACCCTAACTCCGTATTCAAACAATTGAATACCGATAGATATTAGACAACAATGAAGCAACAAAATCAATTAATAGTTGAGCATTAAGGACAATTAACCTGGCCCGGGTCGGGGCGGCCATCGAGACGTGATTATTGTATTGTCTCGTATGGTAATTGTGATTGGTGTATTAGCTATCTGTATATGATAGGTACCTTGATTTAATAGATAAAGCCTTATTCTGTTGAGTACCTATTAAAACATTAAATGATTCTTAATGCCCTTTGAAATCATCTCTTTAAGATTCAAGCTACCTATTTGCGACTTAATACATGTACAGCTGTCAAAATCACGTCAAAAATATGGATTTATGTCAACATGATCAAAATACCGTACAAAATCTTAGAGACTTAAAGGAAGTATTTATAACAATAAAATAGGTATTCTAAAGTAGCTAAATCAGTCTTAACATCAAATAAACAATTACAACAATACAATAGTTGGTAGATGTTGATCTATTGCGATATTTAGATCTTATCCTCAATAGTAAGGTTAAAGGATGTTACAACGGAAACCAGTTATATTCACATCGATGAGTAGGAATTACGTAAGCTAAAGCTATAAAAAACATGAATTCAAAGATTAATCGTCTGTAATCGTTGGTAATTATATGAATTGTTGATATTATGTCTTTACTTGGCTAAGTAATTATTTTCAAATGACTAATGAAATCCAAAATTTCAAGATGTCTGACAAATATTTTAAGTTTTGATCAATAATACCAGGGTATAGCTTTTCAGGGTTAACAGAATTCGATCTCCAAATTCGAATCACAAAACAAAAATTCAAATTTAAAAAATCGAACAGATCGCCTCAAGAAAAACAAATAGGTTTTAATACGTAGGTACTCAACCATAGATAATGATTGGTGATCTGTGACACGGCATTGGCTATGTCAAACGCCATTCAATTACTCGTAACCATTAGAGGCTAATGTATGTAATATTGAATAATAGCATCGATCCTGAATGGGACACACGTTTGAATTAACATGTAATGGTGAGGATATCACGGGTCAATATGGCCTCTTGGAGAATGTTAAAGACTTGGTCGCGGCTAATGATTTGTTTAGTATTTATTATTGAATTGATATATGTGTAGGCTGAAAGATTTATTGTTGAATATATTAGATTCTACATTAAACACTAAGAACTTCCTGCAACTTATTGTTTATATTCAGATTTCTCTGTATTTTAAACCAATTACATTTTCTTTACCTTATTTTTGAAAGAGTTTTGAATTGGAAAAGACACTGGCTTAAATTAGAACGTCCTAAAAACAATAACATCTCAATTCCAAATTCGAACATTACGAAAGCGATTCTAATCTACAAAAGCAAGCAGCCAGCAACATTGAATTCGAAATTCAGATCAATAAAAACAATTCGAAATTCAAATCGGGATCCGTATTCTAGATTCCGATACGAGACAAACGACAAATTAAGTACGAACAATAGTCATATAAACTGGTATGCGAAATAAATATTCATTCATTCGTTCGTTCACAGAAAGGTTCGCCGATTCGTCCCAGTGATACTAAACACATTTGAATGCTGCTTTCTGATACTATTGTTAGTCCTAACAAACCAAGTAAGCTTTAACATTGATTAAAAAGCATATTTACATACAAAATTAGCATACTCCGTGCCTCGAATTGCACTTATCGATTAGAACAGCAAGGACGTTTTGTTTTAATTTCATAGTTAATTTTATGATGTTTCTCTAGTATTTTGCATATAAATGCTTTTTAAGGTTGTGTTTGCGTGTTGTGTTGTGACATTGCTTATACATGTGGCGGGCTTTTGAGGGCCTTTGTGTTTATTTATTGTATTGTGCTGGACTTTGAGAGAACTTGTAATGGTAGTAAAAAATATATTTAATCAAAACAGTGATACACATTCTCTTATTTTTTTTTATAATCTTTTACTTTATTATGTAATATCACTTTTTAATTAAAATAAAGCTATATTAACTAATCAAAGAGCATATTTTCTACAACGACTGTTATTTAATCTGCGGTTTTATTTATTATAAATATTGAGACGCAAGACTATATTTAAATAAGACTAGACGCTCCATCATTAAATATTCTATCATAAGTACTCAAACACACGGATCAATTACATTTTCAATTACAGAATTCATTTGCAGTCATAAAGCTTGTACTATTGCTATCAAAACCAATAGCAAACATAAATGAATGAACTAAAGCATAATGTCGTTCACTCATCCTTATGTCATTTCCACTCGCTGTCATTACACCGCACCGGTCCTTTCATAGATCGTTTTATATTGGAGCAAAGGTATTCAACAGACAGATAAAACTAACAATTAACGTCAATAAAATCCTTGCGGATACTACATCACTTTATTGTCACTGTAATTAAATGAGCTTCGATCGAATCGTTTTTATATCGCTTAGCGTGCTGTCTCGCAAAAAATAAGGATGAGACATAACCTTGGAGTATTTGTCTCTTGCACGTCTTGCATGCCACAAAAACTTACATTGACAGACAAACAACCGAACTTTTGATCTACGACGTACCTATTGTTCTGTTATTTGGCACGAACGATCATTAGTATAACTCCTCAAAATTAAGTGTTCATTATTTGCATTGCTGTGCATTTATTTGATTTATTTTTTGTGATTAACTCCGTTAGTAAATTCTTAGCAACTCATTAGTAGATATTATTACGTTCGCATGCAAAAACTATTTACGGTAGCGAAGCACACTCGCAGTTTCCAAAATAACTTTAAATTTAAAAATTAAACTTCGAACGCTGCGTCCCGAACGTTAATTAGTGTTGGCCGAGGAACGTCACCGCAAACATTCGAATTTCAACGCCGTAATTAATCGACTCGATTCATCGGCCGATCGTATCGGTTTGGATCGTAAAAAGAGCATTTCCCTACGAGTCGCAAGCGGAATGCAATCGGTTCCCACAGCCTTGATGTCCCGAAGAATGTGTCCCGTGTCCCGTTTAGAGCAAAAAATCGCGTGCTTTCCCATGCCTACGTCAGTTATGGGTCGAATAGTGACGCCAGCAAGGACGTAGACGCTATAAAAATAAAAGAAAACGACGCCTCTTTTTCTTTTAAGCAAATGAGCACTAAGTGTCCAAAGTTTATTTTTAGAAACTTTTTACTCCAATTATCTTATTATCGTGCAAAAACCGAAAGCTTCAAGTTTCCAAAAACGTGGAATTTTGTGGCGCGAATGTGGCCCGAACAAAAACTGTAACCTGTATTTAAAAATCGATTGCAACCAAAAAATTGTCACTGACAAATGATTCGAACGCCTTGCGGTTGAAATTACGAATTCAAATCTTCGAATTTCGAACAAAAACCGCCATTAACCGTCGGTTGTTACCTTTTTTCGGCTGTCAATGATTTTCGGGGCTAATCGTGTTTTTTGCCGATACGTTCGAGGCTAATCGATGCATCGCGCACACTAATTCGATTTGCGCCCCTCCCCCTTCATCTATAAGTGGGCGTTACCTATCGATCCTCTAGCTCGATCATTACCATAGACTAATCAACTTCATCAAACAGTAATCCCATGATTTCAAGCTTGATGTTTTTGTGATTGGAACATAAAACATGGTTATAGTTAATGCCGAACATAATTTCGGTAGCGCAGAATCGAACATTAAAACCGCGAACGATAAACGAGGGGCCATCACGACGGATCTCGATAATTTAATAAAATACAATGAAAAAAAAATAAAGAATCGATTGTAGTTGATGGCCGGCCGCACGAATCATCTGTGGAACATTCAAATCATCAAGCGCTGATGGTTTTTTAATGGTATTTTTCACAATCGGCCCGATCATTGATGGTTATTAGGTATAGGCGAGTGCCCCGAGACATGAATGTTAAGACTTCGACACAGTTAACACCGCTTCGCAACTTCACTTACGCTAATCTGATCTTTAATCCGACTAGATAAAGGGTACAATCGTGTATGTTGATCAGTTATTAGTGGTATTTCCATGTGGTCGAGTATTCAGCTGTGGTGGGAACGTCTCCAAAGGCCTGATGCGTCACACAAAAATTATAAGAATTGTAAATGTCGTACAAAATTGAATAGTTATTGCGTGGTTCTCTCGTTTGATATGTACCGTCTTTTTTACGTAATATTCTGAGACGAAAATATTTCTTGACTATTTTTTTTTCTACTGAGTTCAATAGTAAATAAGGTTGTTTAAAATGAAGTAAAGTAAGTAACAATAGCAACCCGGGTAGCATCCCAACGGGGCGGCGGTACTCGAGTGTTCATTATCATAATCTTAACCGCTTTCAACTGGTTTCAACTAATTTCCCGCTCGCCGTCGCGTGTTTAGTCGAGTCGCTAATACGGCGCACTAATGTTTGTAAACACAGCACCGTGAATGAATGTATCGATATTTGATGGTACGTCACTATTGATAGACGTGTGGTGAATGAATGGATTCGGATTTGAATGAATGAGTGTTCTTTTTGTGAATGATAAAATCTTTCATGTTAGGTGCCGACAGATATTTAAATGTTCCCTTTATGGAGAACTACAGTATCCTATTTTATTTTACTGAGTTGCAGTTACTGAAAATTAAATTAAAAAAAAACTATAAACAGTACTTTTGATCAACCATTAGACCGACTCAAGCATATAACGATTAATTTAATTAAGTGATTCTAATATTTCAGTTAAATGCCATTCACAGGCCACTAAACAAAAGACAACACTTTCTTTTTAAATTAAAAAGCTGTTACAAGCAGCTGTTTGTTTAAAAATAGAATTCAATGACACCGTGACACCTGTAACGCATTTAAAATAAGAATTATGATTTAATCGCTAATGCGTAATGAACGGAGTTATTGTATAATACCAATTAGAATATGGAACTATTATATTTGGTATTTAGGTATGGATTGATAAAAGAAAATAAAAAAGTTTGATAAATTTTCACATTTTGCAAGATAAACTTAAAAATTAATTTATGACATAACCAGCATGTAATAAACATTTACACACTATAATTAGCTCTTCAATTTGCAGTCATAAAATACTGAAAAACAAAAATGATGATAAAAACGAAGCCCTAAAAAAAAAGAATCATATACGTCATAAAGCAAGTAATTAGCAATAGATAATTGTCGTACATACCTATAAGTATCCGTTTAAGACAGTGTCAGTGCTAAATAAGTGTTAATGAGCTCGGCCTATTGAACACAGTAATAACAGACCTTGAACTACTTGCAACCTCCTTTGTAAGGGTATAAAGAAAAAAATATGACTTACCTATTAGTATTGGCATATAAGAAAAATTTTTACTGACATAGATTTCATTTTCAAATTTAAAAATGTATTAAGAAATAGAAACAGATGACAAAAAAGTTTAATAACATCATTACCACATTCAAACGTGGAACACAAAAAGTTGAATATAGAGTGCGTCTGCATTCCAAATACAAAACAAACACGACACGAATCGAAGATTAATTTTGACGAACATTCGTATTTAGAATTCTTAAGCAACGCCCGAGTGTTGTATCGGCACGTAATTAATCGATTACGTTAAATCGATGGTTTTACCGATTAATTATGTATCGATAACGCATCGAGCAACAGATACTAATAGCTTGTGTAGGTGATTTACGATACCATTATAGAAGGAACGGCTAAGCGATGTCGCACAAACTTAAAAGGTTAATTGGGTTCTCTTTACGCCTAAAATAACCAATCGTAAAGTTTTATGTAGAGTGCTCAGATATCGAGTGGTGATATATATGATGCTAATGCGTTATAATTTAGAGCTTTTCATTAGAAACATCATTAATGAGCACACTTTTATCTATTAAGAGAAATATGTATCAGTCCCTAAAAGGAATTAAAACTTCTGTCCGTCAACAAAATTAGATCAAGTAAAGACGAATAACGTGTATTCTAATAGTAATATTAGACTCATAGAGCCAGTCAATCAAACAAAGACAGAAACAAAACACGACGGTGCCTAAACCTTTCCATTACAAATCCTAGCATTTAACAAATACCTCCTAGTTACCTAAGCGAGAACAATTTATCCATCGTTGTGTAAAACAAACAAACTTATAACAACACTAGTAAAACAACCGCCAAGCAATTTTAAACTTTACATCTTGGAAATAGGAGTGAGGTACAAACAATTGGAGGGTAAAAGAAAGATTGTAAGTCCAACTGAAATGTCATTCATGTTTGACTGATTGCTATCGAACTGCAAAATGTTGGCGTGTACGGTGAGCAAAAAAAATGGCATGACTGCAACAAAGGTAGCTATTGTTTACGAATAGATCAAAACAGGAGATTATCAAACGTTTCTTGTTGTACAGTTTATTGCGAAACAATGTCAATAGATAGAGTCAGGGAATATAGACTACAAGTATATTGAAATCAAGAAACTATTGGTGAGACGAAAGTGATTAGTTTAACTAACCAGCGGATTCCCATGAAAATGCCTAATAATAAACAAACCAAAGGCTAGAATTAAGAAGTACTGAAAATTATTTGCAAGTATAATAACTTTAAAATATCATAGATACAGGTGATGGTAACTGCGAATACGCATATGTTCCTTTTTTGCTAATGATATTCAAATGTCTCTATGTCTTGTTCCTAAATCCCACATGGAACTCTTACTTATTGCACCTACAAATAGATTAGAATAAACCAACGATGACCCACTCAAAAAACCCATCGAACATTACATCCATCAAACGATTTTCAAACTTTCGCGTTACTTTGCCGACGGTACAAAAGCTGGCCATTGTTCGAGCGATACGCATCGCAGCTAGAATTGCTCGCGCGCTCCTGTGAGAAATGACTTCATAACACTGGACCTGATAGAAGTATCTAAGACACGACATGACTGCTACTGAGCTTAGGAGTATAAGAAAGGGAAGTAAGATCATAATGACTCATCGCGACCTAGGGAGAGAGAGAGGCAATAGGGTATATTGATTATAGTAACAAAAGTATAACACAAGTAGATATACTCGTAGTAGTAGTAGATAAAATGGACGTTGTGATCAATTAAAAATTGATCTATAAAGGAAGCTCTATGGAATATAAACTAAATGGTAAATAGTTAAATTAAGTTACATTGGAGATGGAAGGACTAAATCCACGTTTTGCTTTAATAAAAGTATTTGAAGAAGAGCAAAAATATTCAATAGCACCTAGAAGATGAATATGGCAAGAGAAAGAACACGATGGTGAATTTTTTGAAGGTGGAGTGTAGAAAGGGCTTTGCCCTGCACTGTGATGGCAGATAAAACATAAGTCATCAAAAGATAAGCATTATTAAGAAAGATGACGTTATGAGTTCCCGTTAAACTACCTGAATAAATAATTAAATTCAAGACACGTACATAACGATTGTTTTCAGCAAGAAGTAAATATGGTGCTGGGGTTTCCCAGATTTCACGTTACACTGATGATTCATGATGACCGAAAATGTGAGAAACAAGTGATTTAATAGATTACTAATGTCTTGTTAGACTTGAGGATGTGGAAATGGAGAAAACTAAAATAACTGCCTCAAGAATAGATCCATATTGTTTAGTAAATATCCTACGTCATGGATGAGATAATGATGCATAACAGTTTTCAGCTAAAGTCCCTTTGTGACATTTCCATTCAGTTTATTTTCCTCTCAATCAAGCAAACTTACGCAACTTTCAGTTTTACATAACATGTTGCCCTATTTCATTGTAACAGAAACACGTTTTTGTAACAAAGATGAAAATCCCGTCACGTCATCCCAGACAATAAACACAAGAAACAAACGCATTTCATAACTCCCGCGCAATTTTTCACAACGACCGCCGCCATTGATGCGTCTCGGCAGCCGTTCGAAAATCGAAAACATTTCAAAATTAGAACACCCCCGCCCGCGTTCGAACTCTTTCAAAATACGCGCGGGAATCGAAAACAGCGATTAGTTTTAAATGTCGCTGTTCGAACTTTAAAAATATGTTGTATTCTTAATTTTAAATATAAACCAACGAACGTGTTCTATTTCGTCGCCACTTTACGATGTTTGTCAGTTTAATGATTTTCGTTACGAAACATTTCGAGATTGGTAATATTAAATTTATTTGCGCTTTTAACAATTTTTCTTTTTGTTTTTACGCGCGGAGGCGTGGTATATTTTTATATTATATTCTACGTTAGTGATGAGCGATTATCGTAACTAAGACGTTATGTCATAACACTAAAGCTTTTAATGATCGAGCTTACTAAAGTTATATGTTCTATAGTTTTAATTAAAACCTGGCTGGCTTTACGTAAATCTGGTAAAATATTTGTAATCAAAATTTTAATAACATTTTTATGCAACCCTCTCTGCTCTATAATTTTGTGTCTATACTTTTCACTGTTATACCTCTATTTTCGCCCCAATTACGTCTATTTGACCTAAAACAAGTGACAATGGCAGTGTAATCAATAAACCTCATAATTCCAAAATCCTAGTTCTCTCAGTGTTGTCCGTCATTCACCGGACAGCGTCTGACAGACCGGACGGACGGATTTGCGCCGTCTGTGGCCCCGGAGACCGGCCTTAGATTGTGCGCAAGGAAATATATCATTTGTATCGTTTTTATTGTCTTTTGCAATCATTGGAATCTATTTTGGTCTTTGAACGTAGAGTAACGTGTTATGAGTATCCAGAGATGTGAAGTCTAGGTTCAAAGATACCTTAAACATAAGTCCTAGTCTTAAATTAATATTCATTACTCAGTTGAGAGAAAACTGTTTTTAAAACTGATATTTTTTTATGTATGAAGAATATTTTATTTATGTGACTGGGTACATCACTAGTTAGTAACTACCCACAACACACAAAAAGATGTCATAATCATTATCGTCAGTTAAAACGTCGATAAAATTTTATTGTCCGAATGCCTTTCCTCAATTTATTTAAGAAAATAACTCATTAATATTCTACAAGTAAATATTACATTATTATTCTCTCTATTAATTATTCTGAATAAAGTCATAAAAATCGATAACGTATGTTTTATTAATCATGTCTAAATCCAGTTTTATCACTATTATAATCATATTTTTACGGCGGTATTAATAATAATTCGAAATATATTTAAATGTCTTCTTAGACTATTTTTATGTTTTAGTTCGCTTATCATAAACCACCTGATAATAAGTTTTGAAAGTCTTTACCGAAAAGAAAATGGGAAAAGTCCCCTTTACTACACCTTTTAGACAAAACATTTGGATGAAAAACGATTTGTCTGTTAAAATAAAAAGATAAATAGCCAAATATTTTCAAAAAAGAAAAGTTTTAACATAAATTTCAATTTTCAAATACCGAATAGCGATTTGAAATTCCGCGTGTCGCCTGACTCACTGTCCAGTGCCATTCATTTAAAATAAGAATAAAGCGGAAAAGTTCGTTTCACTCATCTTAATCGCGACAATAGTGTCTCCACGATAGTGTGAACACATGTAAAGCTATAAAAAATAATCTTCAACATTCCTAAAAAATGGAGCGGTGTTGTAACCGATTTCGTAACGGTCACAAATATAAATTTGGCTTTTATGACATTAATTTCTCTTTATAATTTAAACAAAATAATCTAAAAATAAAGTACATTGTGTTTTGTTTCATTGACACTCACCCACTTGGCACGTGTTTTTGGGATAATGACGCTTTTACTAACGAAAACATTCGAGTTCTTCATATTTCCGTTGATGTATTTATTTACTAATGATATATTGTTGTTAACGTAGCGTTGTACTAAAAATTTGGTATTCCTTTGATGACAACACATTTTTGGCTGTATGCAGTACAGCGAAAATTGTGTTGTCATCGTTTTAAACTATTATATAAGATTAAATACTAAATGACCACAAACATAATGTGATCGTTTAGTAATATTTATTGGATTTTGATTAGCTAAAAGCTTAATCAATTCTAGCAATAAGTAATTTAATTGATTAACACAAGTAACTAATAAACATAAAAATAATAAATTACTTATAAACGATAATCCATCAAAGACTAAGCAAAGAATGCCGTCGCGTCCAATATCTGCGTTTATTGCTTTTCCGAATATGAAAAGCATGTCAAATGACGTCACAAGTACACTTCGCTCAATACGAACAGGACATAAGCAATAACACGAAATGAAAACGTTAAAAGAAATAAAAGAATGTTCTAATTTTAAAATCGTAACGATATCCCCCTCGTGGTTCGATGGAGTTCGATTTTTGAATGCCGTTTCGTTCGGAAATAGCGCGCGACAGCTGAGAGACGACACCGGACTGTTTTTTATTACCTCCTTCGTGTTTATGAGCACTTTATGAGTTTTTATAGATTTTATTTTTCTAATCCAATGAAAGTCACACCGGGTTCGTGATCGGATACATTCTGAACGTTAGTGAATTTACGACTGGGACCTGTTCACACGTTATTTATTGAAGAGTTTAACGAATGACACTTTTTCTGGGTATTAAAACTTAAAAAGTTATGTTAGCTAGATAAATACTAATGAGGAATTACGAGGTTTTCTGAGATAAGAGCTTACAACCAATTAAATTATTAAGCGTTATGGCCGGTAAATGCTGTGTCGATATTCCAAACCACACTGACCGCATGTCTCGCAATAAATATGCAAAGATATCGACAAATCTAAGATACTTAAACGTTGATATCCAATCCCAAAGTACTTCGGTTAACATGGTATAAAATGTCCCGACTTCGGTTGAAAATTAGTTTAATTTAAATAAAAAGTCCCTTTGATTAGATCATTGAATAGCCCGATCAATAAAATAAGCAATATCCTTTAAACGAGGTCACTTATCGAATGAATCTATAATCGAAATTCGAATCTCATTCGGTATTCAAATTACCGATTGAGTTCCGCACTCTATGCTCATTCAGAATTCGAAAAGAAATAAAAACCTATTTAAAAGAAGCTTCTGTTTGAATTAAGAACGGAAATCAACCGTCGCGACCGCTTGTTCCAAGTGTGAAAGGATCGATTCGAAATTTAAAAGGGGTTATTTTTTCCAGCCAGCTCTTATTGACATGTTGCGTGTTGTTTTTTCAAAAAGAGCCATTGTCTTAAGGTCTGACATTTGCGTTCCGAAACACGCACAAATTACTCAGGTTTCGACGCGTTTTGTTTTGTATTGCACTAGCATTTACACACGCACTAAGATTTTATTTGAAGAGTGCAATAAAAAGAGTGTTTAAATCAAACATACTGACTCCATCACGTCTCTATATAAGACCAGTAATTACGGATTGAATAGACATTAAATGCAGTTATACCGGAACCAAGAAATAAGCTTTCCACCTATAAGTAGGTAAATATCCCGATTCATTAAACAAATTAATTTCAGGGATATTTTCTAACCTGTTAATATATAATTTTATTGTTTTCCGAGCACTTAATGAAGTCAAATTAGGGATTTTCGGCTTCCCATTATGATTGGCTTGTCGTAAAAATGGTAGTAAAATTGTTGGTATTGATCACGGCCAAGTAAACTATTTTATGTTGTTTTTATTGTTATTTATAGTGGAATAAAATGGTTTTATTAATGTCATCGGTTCTTGAGGGCAGGACTATTAATGTATCGATAATTAAAGGTTTATTTGGTTTCGAGCAGGTAGGTCCAGAGATGTAGTGACCATATCTTCTCGGCTTATGTATTAAAATAAAGTAAAAAAATGACATTGGCAGGTAATAAAAAAATAAGCATGCCATTTTTTTTTAATTGTGTTACAATTATTCGAAAATGGAACCTTTCCAGTTGTTTAAATCAATTAAACTGTCTGTGTCTTTATACGTCTTTATTACGTTGTTACATAAGTATTAAGTATTTCATAATACAAGAAAAATAAGAAAGGAAGATAATCTCGTAATACGTGCACGAGTCCAAAATAGAAGAAGATAAGTGTCACTAAAAAGAAGGCCGCCGCTGGACGTCAATCCGAAAATGTTCCATTTTCGTAATAATATAAACCTTTCATAAAGAGACAAATACTGGTTTGCGTCCGCAAACCAAGGAGGATCAATTTCTAGGTCCATTGCAAACATCCTCCCCCCCCTTGGGGACATGGTCCCCAAGGAGCTCTTGGGAATCTAGTAGGGCTAGTTTAGAAACGGGCCTATGAATGACGCCGTTCTCTGTTTTGATGTCAACTACCCTGCATACACCGTCAGCTCCGAGATACAGCTTCACAATGCGGCCCATGAGCCACTTCATAGGTGGCAGCTGGTCATCCAAGATGAAGACTAAGTCGCCGACACGAAGTTGGTGCTGTGCTTGCTGCCATTTGACGCGCTGCTGCAGAGTGACTAGATAGTCCTTTGTCCATCGGGACCAGAAGTGCTGTCTTAAGCGCTCAATCAGCTGGTATCTGTTGATGCTAATTCGTTCCGTAACAGGTGAAGGCAGTGAGGTCAATGGTCTACCCACCAGGAAGTGCCCAGGTGTAAGTGCAGACAGATCAGACGGATCAGCAGACATTGAAGTAATCGGACGCGAGTTCATAATAGCCTCAATTTGTGCAAACAGTGTATACAATTCTTCAAAGGTTAAACTAGAGTTACCTGCTATTCGTTTTAAATGGTATTTAGCAGTTTTGACGCCGGCTTCCCAGATACCGCCGAAATGCGGTGCATATGCGGGAGAGAATTTAAATATTATTCCTTCCTTGCTCGCGTAGTCGCTAACGAAACGTTCACTTTCCCTGAGCAGTCTGTTCAGTTCGTTATTCGCTCCTACAAAGTTTTTACCGTTATCACAGTATATAGTGTGAGGTTTACCTCGTCGTGAAACAAATCTACGCAAGCACAAGATAAAAGCATCGCTACTTAAGTCACTGACGACCTCCAAGTGCACAGCCTTAGTGCTGAAACAAACAAATATGCAGAGATAGCACTTAGAGGTCTTGGCACCGCGACCCTTCCTATTCAAGATTAAAAAAAGGTCCTGCAAAATCAGTGCCACAAGTTGCAAATGGTGGAGCAGGAGTTACTCGAGGTGGCGGTAAGTTACCCATTATGGGATTTAAAGGTTTAGCTCTAAATCTTTGATAACGAACACACTTTCTAACAGTAGTCACAGCTAACACTTTCCCACCTGTAGGCCAGAAATTTTCACGGATAGTATTTAAAAGTTGCTGAGGGCCACAGTGTAGGAGACGAAGATGTTCTTGCTCAAATAGAAGTTTAGAGAAAGTGTGTTTGGAGTCTAGCAGTATGGGATGCCTCTTCCCATAAGGACAGTAAGATGCGTTGTCAATCCGTCCACCGACACGCAATACACCATGTTGATCCAAAAATGGGGTTAAAGAGAGAACTCGTGACTTAGAATTTAATTCATTTAAAGTTTCAAGTGAGTGAATCTCTTTTGAGAAGCATTCTCTCTGTGACGCCTTAGCTAAAAGTATCAGTGAGTTGTTCAACTCAGAACAGGTAAGTTCACCATTTAATTTAGTCTGCATAATCTTAATATTATTTAAAAATCTTAGTACATATGCAAATATTCTTTGCAGTTTATATAGTTTAGAGTATTTTTGAAATGGTACAATGTCAGTAAGCAAAGTTTTAACGTTTAAACTTATTTTCATTTCAGGTAAGGTAGAAGAAGTAGATTTAACTAGGGGCCACTCATGTTCAGACTTGGTCAGAAAGGAAGGACCATGCCACCAAAGAGTATTATTAAAGAGAAGATGTGGTTGAATGCCCCTGGACGCCATATCAGCGGGATTATGCTCAGAAGGTACATGACGCCAAGTGGTTATATCAGTTAATTCTCGAATTTGTTCAATCCGATTGCTTACATAAGTTTTAAGAGTTTTAGGTGGGGTGTGTAACCATCCTAAAACTATGGTTGAATCTGTCCAAAATACTGAGCGTGAAATCTTAATTTTTAAAGAGTGAACTACCTTGGTATATAGTTTTGCACCAATCAACGCGCCTAACAATTCCAGACGGGGAATTGTTTCAGATTTTAAAGGAGAAACTTTAGTTTTAGCACATAACAAGTTACATTTAACTTCACCTAAACTATTTGTTGATTTTAGATAAATACATGCACCATAGGCATCTTGTGAGGCATCAGCAAAGCAATGTGCCTCTATATAAATAGAAGAACTACAGAAAATGTACCTAGGTATCTGAATATGAGCGAAATGTTGAGTTTCATTATAAAATTCTATCCATGAGTTTTCAATGTCCTTTGGGATTTCATCATCCCAGTCCATTTTAAGTAACCAAAGTTTCTGTAGTATGATCTTATGAAAAATAGTGCAAGCAGATAAGAGACCTAAGGGATCAAATATTCGACATGAGTTTGAAAGTATAGAACGTTTAGTAATTTTAGGACTAGATTTAATTTCGACTGAATAGTGTAAAGTATCAGATCTAGGTGACCATTTCAATCCTAAGACAGAGGATTGTTTGCTAAAGTCTTGAGATTGGTCAGTAGTATGTATGTTATCAAAAATGTCAGGAGAATTTGTTCTAAATTTACGCAAAGGGAAACAACCTTCAGTAAGTTTGTCAATTACTCCTGAAATGTTTGCCTTCAAATGCGATTTTGAGTCCGACCCAGTATTCAGGTCATCAACATAGAAGTCGTGTCTAATAGTATTGGCAACAGCTTCATCAGTACACTCTGCTGCGAGTTGCACAAGACACCTAGTACTCAGAAACGGAGCGGAAGCTGTTCCATACGTGACAGTATTCAGTTGCAAGGTTTTCAGTGGTTGACCCTCATCTTCCCTCCAGAGTATGAGCTGTAAATGACGCTGTGATTCATTTACCATAATCTGCCTATACATTTTTTCCACGTCACCTGTCACCACGTAGGTATGCTGACGAAATCTGAGCAAAATTGACATTAAATCGTCCTGAACTACTGGTCCGACAAATTGGATATCATTCAGCGATTTATTTGAGGAAGTTTTACATGAAGCATCAAAGACTACTCTTAAGCGAGTGGTTTCACTACTTTCGCGAATGACTGCATGATGAGGAATATAGTATCCGAAACTAGGTCGACTTACTTCAGTCAAATGTCCTAAACGTTGATACTCATTAATAAATTCAGCATAGTCTTTCTTCATTCCAGATTTATGCAATTTCCTTTCCAGATTAAAGAAACGCCTTCTAGCGATAAGATAAGAGTCCCCTAGAGCCTCACTGGGAACTTCACGCAAAGGAATTTTTACACAAAATCTTCCATTGTTCAGTCGGACAGTGTTTTCCATAAAGTGGTTCTCACAATATTTTTCGTCATTGGACTTAATATCTTTAGTTGGCTGAGCAGGAATCTCTTCAACTTCCCAGAATTTAGTCAGAGAGTCCCTAATCTCCTGAGAAAAGTTAGAACGAGTAGTAGTAGTAGGGCTCACACCGGTTGGGCCCGACACGAGCCAGCCCAGCTTAGATTTTTGTAGTGTAGGTTTATTTTTCCCTAACCTAATTTGTTTAGAATCTACAATTTCCCAGTAAACATCAGCACCTAGCAGTAGATCAATTTCAGAGGGTATATAGTAAGAAGGATCTGCTAGTTCTATAAATTTGGGAATATTCCATTCAGAAGGGTTAACCCTTGAGCTGGGTAACATGCCAGTAATATCAGGCACTAAAAGACATGAAACATTTGTATGGAATAAGTTAATCCGCGATTTAAGTTTTATGTTACACCTTTTAGTAGTATTAGTTAGTTTATTATTTATACCAGCAATTGATATATCAGTATCAGAACAAGGCAAATTCAATTTTCTTTGCATTCTTTCAGTTATAAATGAAGACTGGCTTCCATTATCTAGTAGTGCTCTAACAATGTGTGTTTTAGAAAGTTTACTATCAATTATTTCTACTTGAGCAGAGCATAGAAGGATCTGCCCAGGCATTGCCACAGAGAGTGACACAGGATTAAACATGGCAATAGTGGAAGCTTGAGGAAGTGACACCTCAGAAGACTTATCAACAGGTGAGTTTGTCTTGTCATTATTGGATTGTGATTTATGTAGCAGTAAATTGTGCCTTTTGCTGCAGAATTTGCAAGGATTATGTTTGCAGTGAGTAGCAAAATGACCAGGACGTAAACAATTATGACAAAGCTTATGCTTGGAAACTTCACTATATCGAGCATCTAAAGACATGTCTTTGAATTTATCACATTTATATAGTAAATGATCTTGTGAACATACAACACAGTTTTTTCCATTTGTGTTAGAAGAAACAAATGATTTTGTTTGTTTATTGTCTTTAGAATAAAACCGTTTTTCAATTTTGACAGGACCATCATTTTTGCTGTACTGCAAAGTTTCTAAAACGTCAGCACGATTTCGTAAGAAAGTATAAAACTCCTGAATCGTTGGAGAAGCAGCAATAGTATTCCTATGTTCTTCCCATTTGAGACTTGTGGCGCGATCTAGCTTTGACACCATAATGTATACAAGTAAAGTATCCCAGCGGGATTCAGGATCACTTAAAGAAGATAAGGCTCGAATATTCTTAGAATAGTAATCTATCATGGAGCGAAGAGAAGTGTAATTTTCTTTATTTATTGTGTCAAAACTCAAGATAGCCTTTAAGTGATTATTTGTAAGTATGCGCTTATTGTCAAAACGTTGAGTAAGCAAATTCCAAGCTAATTTATAATTATCAGTAGTGAAGTCTATTGACTTGATTATATCAGAGGCGCTTGCCTCTAATGAAGAACGGAGGTAATGAAACTTATTTATGTCTGGAATACTATCATTGTTGTTAATTAAAGAATCGAAAGTATCTCTAAATTCCATCCACTTCAAATAGTTTCCATCAAAGGAAGGTAGCTGAATAGTAGGCAATTTAATACTATAGTTGCGGCAATCTTCTACAAGATTCTGACAGCTAGATGTTGAATTGCATTTAGTGTGTTCAGGTACTACATTGTTAGGACTGAGACTTTCAATTAACAACTGAGCATTAGCAATGTTCGAGCAAAAGTCACTTTCAATCATGTCATTTTCCTCCAACTGACCTGGATCCAAACTTTCAATTTGAGTTTTTAAATCATCAAACTGATTCAACAAGTCTTTAAATCTTGATAATTTTAATTCAGTCTCAACAAGTATTTGTTTAGGAATGCTGTCAGTTTCTAACAGCTTTACAGTATTTAAGTATTTAGAAAATATAGTTATTCTAGCCTTTATCGTGCTACGTTGCTTAATAAGATTTTTCAATTCAAGAGACATAGTGAACGCTTATAAGAACCGAACAGACCGTCAAGAAATAAGTTATCCCAGTATTAGATACCGTGTCTAAAAGTTAAAGAAAGCCAAACCATGCAAGTCGTGCAATAGCTACGACAACAGCTCGTCAGTCAGCGACACACACGAGCAAGGCAGGTCCACAGCACAGGATGCGAGCAGTATTTGTAGCAAGCAGCTAGATTTAGCAGCGCATTCCAGCGGAACCCAAGAAGCAGGTGCACTCGGAGAATCTGGAAAACGCCAGGGTGTTCCCGTAAGCGAAGTGCAAGTAGAAAGAAAGTAGAGGTAGGGAGGTTACTCTTGTCGTTTATAAGTACCGACCTACTAAGAAGTTATCATTAATCTCATGCAATAATAATTGACAGTTAAACAGTATTTAGGAAGGCATAGTACTTGTCGTTTAAATTAGTACCTTCCTTAAAGAGGATTATCGTTAATCTGACTCCATAGAACATGCAACGTAGAAAATAATTAATTAGGTAGGTTTACATGTCATTTAAAAATAGGAACCTACGTAATAAATAAACTGGTGCACAAATTTCGGCTAAGCTTTTTTATTATATAGAAGTATACTAAAATTGGGCTTACGTCCCTGAGAGTGAGTAAACCAAATCACTCACTACCAATGCACAGGCTTGGTTGAGTCGCCACGGCGCCATGAAGTCACGCCGCCAGATTCAGATGTTTTTTTTCTTCTTTATGCATGTTCAGATTCTTCAGATCACGTCGGGGTCACCAAATGTTTAAATCAATTAAACTGTCTGTGTCTTTATACGTCTTTATTACGTTGTTACATAAGTATTAAGTATTTCATAATACAAGAAAAATAAGAAAGGAAGATAATCTCGTAATACGTGCACGAGTCCAAAATAGAAGAAGATAAGTGTCACTAAAAAGAAGGCCGCCGCTGGACGTCAATCCGAAAATGTTCCATTTTCGTAATAATATAAACCTTTCATAAAGAGACAAATACTGGTTTGCGTCCGCAAACCAAGGAGGATCAATTTCTAGGTCCATTGCAAACACCAGTATTAATAATATTTTTTGTATTGCATTCAAAAATAAACAACAGAACAACGTCATTGACTATTGAAGGGTATAATATAAAAATTTGATACACATACAGACATTTTATATCAGTATTAAATAATTAATAATAATATATTGGTACTCAATCGAAAACTATTTCTGTATCTTAAATCAAAAATACATTTTCTCAAAACTGGCTCCTATTAATATTAATTGATCATATTAATGAATATGATGATAGATAAAAAGTGACAAATTACCTACACCAGAAATTTTAAATATGGAATTTAATAAAAACATGGCGTCGATTTAAAAAAATATCTTGTGACAGATCTATTTCGTTCAGAAAAGTTTTTATGTTACATAACGTAATCAAAGAAATGCATTTCCTAAACATTTTTATTTCACATATTGATCATTAAACTAAATAGGAATAACTACCGCATTTTAGTGCCGAAAAATCAAAAGGAGATAATTTCGTTTTGTTATAATTTAATATAATTTTTATGTCAGCTGTAAAATTACTTTTGGATCGTAAAGAAAACGTGTGTCGTGTGTAGACTATATTATTGTTAATTTTATGATGATACCCGCATGTCTACTTGATTCTAATAATCCTTTATTTAAAATAATACATTAACTCACCCCTCATTTGATTAACTGTATCTATAACACAATGTGCTTCAAGAACCGCAAATATTTTTATTTAATTTATTTTTCTTTTTCTCAGGTAAATTAAATCCCGTATGAAAAACTACAGTGAGTACCACAAATGTTATTTTTTATGTTTGCTATTTAACTTTACTAATCAATTAAAAAATATCGGTCAGAAACGCTGAATATTAAAAAAAAAATATTTATTATGTTTTTATATTAGATCATCTAACATTGAAAGTAAAAAAAAATAGGTTTTCCTTTAGGCAATCATTTAAAATGAGTATAATATATTCATAATACATTCGTAATTAATAATAACTCATTAAATAATTATTCTTAATCTGCTCGACATTGTACAACCAAAACCAGTACATTTCGGACTACACTGACAGATTACTAACGACTTTGACAAACATCTTGCGTACAGATGCAGCAATGGACGTTGAAGTGTGGATATCATGTGTCATTGCACACATCAGGCTAACGGGTATTATGTGAAACTGTAAAGCAGTGTTTGGACATTGTAATGATCAGCCGGTGATTTATGTCTAAACCAGCGATATTTGCACACGGAATACTAAATATCTACCACTGGTAGTAAACCCTCAATTTTGCCTGTCAACGCATAAAACCTTCATTGTTACTGGCACAAATTTACGTCACTCAATCAATAATGAAAGAAGAAAAAAGTATCGTTCCTTTTTTAAATATCGAGACAAACACCACGCAAACACTCTCGCGTTAACCGTCCACAATTTTTTTCTTTTTTTAACGCTTCAATGATGGCAATGGAAATTTGTTTCAAGCGCAACTTTTTTATAAAAAGAATACAATCAATAAGTCGATTTTAAAAGAGTATTTACTGTACGCAAACAAATGAACTCTTGGAAACAGAAATAGGAAATGCAATAATGAAAATTTCAATGAAGGTTGGATAGATAAAGAGGATTTATTTTAAGTAGATGCATCGATTAAAGTTGAACTGTGGCCAAGTCTAGATAATAAAATACAGTAGTCTGAGAAAAAACTCTTGTTAACAATGAAACAAACAAAGAAATGAAATACACCCTTAGGAAACAAAAGACATTATTTGAGAGGACGCCAATAAAAGGGTGATATGAAAAACTTGGCAAAGAGGAAAGACATTGACGTTTCGATGTGCGATTGAAGTGATCTTCACACGAATTGTAAAGACATAAAAACGCTATATAATTGCGATGATTTAGAAATAAATAATTGCTGTTTTGTATAACACGAGTAGATTTTTGTTAAAGACTCTCGTTGCATTCTTTTACATAGTTTTAAACTTTACGAACCTTGAAATCACTAATGTTTTTAAAGGTTTTGCCAAAGTAAGCCAATTCAGTGACATACCCATTCTCAAATGAAGTGACATACCCATTCTCAAATGAAGTGACATACCCATTCTCAAATGAAGTAGTGAACGGAATTAACTAATCAGTATTAATGTTTAGATGATGCTTTTATGAAACATTCTTAAATGATTAATATAATAATAGAAATACCCACACGTAATACCTCTTCTTGGTAGTACCTGAAACAAAAATAACTCTCTCAAAACCAAATCTGTCAAAACACAATTGTCTATCAATACATCCTAGAGGGGACGGAATGGAGTCATAAAATTGATTAGCATCGACAGTTGGAACACGTCGGGACACCCCTAGTGACGTCGTAAACTTACACTTTTAGCACTTCACCCGAATTTGAGGGTAGGTACAAAAAAGTGGAAATTATGTTTAGAATATTGATAGATTCTATTTTTGATTATGATGCTTTTGTTTTTTTTTGGGGACTTGAAGTAAAAACAACTTAATTGTTAATATCTAAGCTTCTGTAGTGCTCAATTTCTTTAGACTATTTATAGGTTTATTGGATTAAGTTTTACCTACTTGTACTGCTTTTATGAAGGCTTATAAAACTGCACGAACACTGTGACCTTATCTATCTCGATATTTAAAAGCCAAGTAATGAAGTAAAGCAATAAATTTCATTGCTATAACGGCTAATTAATTAACTTTTACCAACAAAAGTAAGAAAATAAAAATTCATAGAAAATTTAAAAGTCGCTTATAATTTCAACTACAATTATTTATTGCTCATAAATTGTGCATATGACGTGTTTTTTTTTAATATATTATCCCTTAAGCGGCGAAATTTTTAACATTTGCGCGTGAGCCACGACGAATTATCATTCAAAATGGCGGATAAAATTCTGCACATAACGCGACTTTTCTTTGTCCGTGACAAAATTCTGCAAATGCATTATACATTTATTATAATTTCGACCGTGTATTGTTTGTAATAAGGGCCAAAAAAGCGTAAATTTTGTTTAAATACACAAGTAATTTTGTAAACGATCTGAGGAGACAAAGATCTTGCTATGTTCTGCCGTATTATGAAATTAACGCATTACTTCCCGACCGACGACGCGGTGTTTCGCGAAATTACGTTTTTGGACACTTGAGCCAGTTACAAGTCAAAACTCTTTACGGAAACTCATAACTGAGATGCCGAGATTGTTGGGCCTTTAACACCTTTAGAAAAACATCTGGGTTTTTCCATACTTGTTGCCCGTACTCCTTATCAAATGTATATAGCCTTGAGAATTCTTATTATAATAAGTAAAAACACAGAAAACTTTTAACAATCCAATTTCGATTACCCAAATATTGAGCCACCGATCACGAGCCCCGATACACGTGACACGACCCCAATTGAAAATAAAAAAAGTTGTTCGATTTCTTTCGAACACCCAAAAGTAACAAAGTGAAACAAATAAAGTCAATCGAAGTGAAACCGCAAAGATTTCCCAACATCTTTCAACCGATGTTTACAAGTTCAAAAGAAAACTCCTTCGTTCCCCTCCGAGGGTTGGGACACAGGTAAAGAGGTGCTTAAAGGTATTTTTTCGCAAACAGATCACGTTCGATGTCTTAAGTGAGACATCTTTGTTTCCCCTCTCAAGCGATTTGACTTCTAAATCGAACGCTTTATTGATTCTCGTGTTCTAAGTTTAAAAGTTTGTGTTATTTTTTTTGTTTCGTAATGGGGGTTCTATTATTGAAACATAACTTTTAAGACGTCGATCGGTGACAATTATGTAATCGATAATTTCGTAAGTTTGGTTCAGTTTTGTTTGGTTTCTCGAAAATTTACTTGAGAGTGTTTCTGAATTATGTTAAGTGGCTAATATTTCTCAACAAATAAAGCGTATTTGTGTACCAATCGCCATCTTGTCAGTCAATATAAAGGTAGAATTATTAGTCGTTTGTCCACGTTAGGTTTCTGCTCACGCCGGCGTGTCGTGACTCCGTGGACGCTGCACTGGGCCGACAATTGTCCGCCTATTATCCGATAATGCCGATCAATCAGTTTTGATTGAATAATCAATCGTTAGTCAATTGAACTCGATTTAGTTTGAACGATGTTGTTCGGACGTTGCGAGGACGTTTAGATTCGCTGAGTTCGACGTCTTCGTGTTAGGATTTGTTTGTATTTGAGATGAACTAAATAATAAAGTAAAGTAACTATACTTTTTTTTTTAAACAAGAAAATTCTTAACTTAATTTGAGCATTTGGATACTTCTGTGTGTCTTAAAAGAAAGGTGTTGATGTAAATATAAGTGGATCCCATACCAAGTGGTATTTATTATTTAAATCGTGAGCAATATTAATATATTTTCATTAAAAGCTACTTCGACGAAATCATTATTCACATATTTATTACAAACCCAAAATGAGAATTTCGACAAATATTTATAGTGTCTCGTCCAATTTACGATTTAAGAAGATTATAATCTTTTAATTAGAGACATATATTTTCCGGACATAATCGTCCAATATTCGATACTTAAAATCGATCTGGAGAATAGAGTCACCTACCAGAGCTCCTAAATTTTTACGACCAATAAAAACTTGACTTATTCGATACCGCACTCGCCACGTAACTTTGAAAAAATCACATTAAAAATTCTATATTACGACCGAAAGTTCTAATTTACGATGGTTTAAAACTAAACGATAGGGTTTTTTCGACTAATATATAGACACACAACAAATTGATGATTTTTATTACCTATATACGATTTGATGAAAACACAGTCGTAAAAATTTACAGTATCGTTATGGGACGTTGATTGCGGTACGTAATTCAGAATCAGATGATCGTAAAACGACATTTTGTAATCTGAAATATTGTCATGATATATTTCCATCTCTTTCCAACACGACTGTAAGGACAAGGATGTGAGTATAAGTCACCGTGTTACACATCACATTTGTGGAGAAATAAATATAAGTAAAAAGGGTTATTATGGTTGAAAAGTGTGTTTAAATGAGACCGGTTCCCTATTCTATAAAAAGTGTGTGTTCGAGTAGTTTCGAGTGGTGGATTCTTGGCAAGGACGCGCGACCGCCGAGACGATGCGCGCGATTCGATGCCTTTTAATTGTCAAAATTGCGCTCGAGTCGCTTTGATGTCGCCGACAAGCCCCCGCTGTGAGACTTGCGGATTCCAAAACATACACGAGCAATTATTATTAAACGGAGTAATATTTACCAACATAAAGTCTACTTTGGTACGTTGATGTTTTACTTTTATTTAAGTGTTTTTGAGTTAAATATCTCAAGTATTTTTCTACATAATCTTGACATATACGTATGTATATGTCAAGATTATGTAGAATATTGAGTGATTATGTACAATAATGAGGTCAAAATACAAAAAATCCTTCAGAACATCTACCACAATCAAAACTGAACATGTAATACTACCTACACATCACATCGTACACAGTAGAGTGCGCACGCGGCGCTCGGCCCTGACCCCTGCGCGCGCGCAGCTACGCGTCACCGAAGGGGATACGTTCTGCACTCGCACTGTGATGAGCTGTTAAAATGGCGTCTTGCATTGATTGGAGATCTTCAGATAAAACTGAATGGATTTATTGCTCTTAGTTTAAGATTTTATTGAAACAAGTTTGTGGATTTAGTTTGTATTATACAAGTAAACTATTTACAAAGTCTAGTCTAGTTTACACATATTTATTTAAATACATTCGTCTGAATTAAAAAGGTCCTGAAATACCTAACCTACATTTTTCACTGGAAAAGTACCTACCATCTTGTTTAAATACACAATTAAATAATTTTATTGTAAAGATATAAATGTGAAACTTTACGCTAAGCAAGAAAGCTCAAAATTAACTGTCAATCAATTTAGACGTCCGCAATTATAAAAAGGTTGATCTCGAAACATCCACAGGCCGGTTTTTGCGCGGATACCGATTATTCGACGTGACGTTCCCACAGTGCTACCGACCGATCTCCGGAATAGGACCCGCGGTGGAATTAAGACGAATTCTTTTTACGAATTAGCGAATCACCTGTCTAATTACCCGAAAACCCAACTTTGAATTTCGAATACCGAATTCTTTTTCTTCTTGCTCCAAATTTGAATTTCCAATCCGATAAAGTGGTGCAACCGCGGAAAAATAAAAGCGGTGTAAGAAAACAATGATTAACATAACAAAAGTGACGGAGGAGCGTTTGTTGTGAATTGACAATCTGACAAATTTACAACCGATCGCTGAGCAAAACACACAAAAGTGCCCTTTTCGAATGCAAATTTGTCTGAGGGATTCTTTTCCGAATTTTTTCCCCGGCGCGAAACTTCCGCCTATTTTCCCGCTCAACGCACATCCGGCAGGGGGCGCCGCTTCCGCTATCGGTGCTCGTTCGGAAATCGGATGAGTTCCACCGACAAAGATACGTCTATTCTCAACCCTCGCCCCATTGATTCCGTGTAAAGTGCTCATATTTTCTATTTCATATTTTTTATTGACTTTCAATGATTCTATTGTGTCACATTCTGTCTCAAAAATTCAATCTTTATCCTTCTTTTACTCAACAGTTTTATTCCTTGCTTTAAAGCTACTTAATAGCCGCATTGCTAGAAACAAACCCTCAATTAAGTCGCCACGAATTGGCTTCCTATCGACTATAAAGTGTAACGGGCGTTCTGACCACAACCGGGGATCCTTATCGACGCTCCCGTGGGTTCCGTATCGGCGACCGCAAATCGACCGCCGATTGACATCGAACTCAACGAACTAAGCTTAACCAAACTGAACTAAGTACGGATAGAATAGAATGACATGACATATAGAATTAAATGACAATAGGATTTCAATTTCGTGGAGATATGTTTGTCTGGATGTTTTTATGCTTGTCACGCGATTACATAAAAACCGTTGAACGGATTTCAATAAAATTTGGCATATAAATAGGTTGTGTCTTGGATGATAATTTGCGTAAACTATTTTTTTTTGTAGACGTATTTAAATGAAATCGCTGGAAGATACATAAAGGTTTTGATAATACATAAATAATGTGACGAATCTGTCTAATTACACGTATATAGATATCTCTGTATAATAATGTATAATTAAAATACTGCAGTGTGATTACAGAATAGGTATTGTAAAGTGGAAAGAAATTATCTTGACGTGATAACGATGGCACCTTATTATCTAAATAACTTGATACTTGAGTAAATACATAATGCGACGAGTATTTAGGATGAAGTTAGATACCGTATTGAGTATTGATGGGAAAAAGCAATTCCATTGCTTCTTTTGTTTAAAAATGTATGTTATAAGACCTAAATAATTCGTCAATGTATTTAATTCTCATGGAATCTTCGAGACACTATTTAAGAAAAATCAGCGTCTGTGTTTTAAGTTGCATTAACGAACTATCCATTGCTCCTTTTGTATAGAGTTGTGTGTCATCAGTCTTAAATTACTCTTCAATGAATGTCACTGTTAAAAAATCTTCGCGTCAAGTACTACTTATAACTTTTACGTATGTCAATAACCTTTACCAATCTATTCGGAGTACTGAACATAAAACCCAATAGTATTAAATATCGGGCATGCCCCACTAATGGCTCGTAATCGAAGCGTTTGAAAACAACAGGTGCCGGGAATCAAACCGACTGACAGTTACGACACGCATCTGCTCAACTATAAGGATTCCACTGGGATTTAACTAAAAATAATCTAATTTTTTTTACGAGGAAAATGTTTAACATTTTCATTATTTACTGGTCGTATATTTCACTTATCTTTGGCCTATTTTTGTGGTGAATATGAAGACGAGGTTGTTATAATAAATATTTTATTATGCAGCTTTCTCAGTCGCTATAAACTACTGTACGAAAATATTCCATTCCTCAATTTCTTTAATAAGACTCCCCCACTCCCTGTATCACAAATATTTGACAAACATTCAAATTGCACGAAGATAGAACTCCCAGACTTGGAACAAACATTGGACAATAACACGAATGTTTGTCCCATGCGTTAATCGAGCCCGTAGCACGACTCATTTCTTTGTTAATCTCTATTAGTTGCCAGACAGATGAATTTTAACCTCAAACTCAATAAACTAATCATAAACAAAACTAACAATACGACATAACGAAAACATTTCAAAGTCCAATTAATACAAACACAACACCTTGCACCAAAACTTGACCTTTTCCATCACAATGAAAACTCAACTCTATGTTCAGCAAACACTGTTTAAATTCCCTTGTGTGGACAGTAAGATATAAGGGGTGCTTGGAAAAGGGTATTTCTCAACAATAAAATACTTTTGGTGTGCCACAACTCAATAAATACTTCATAGTATCGGTTTGAGGGCTTGACCGGATGTCCGGCCTTCGATCTTTTGCCCTCAGGGAGGGTAAGGTCTGTACTGAATGTATTTTAGTTATTTGTAGTGGGAAATTTTATGTTTTGTAAGGGTTTTGGGGGATAAATGTTAGTTAATTTGGGTGGTAGGTGTCGCTTTTGGGTAGGGATTGGTTTGGTCCTTTGAAGTAATGATGTGGTTGACTGTTTGATTAGATATTTGAGTACAGTAGTGATAATTTGGTTAAATATTTAACTACTAGATATTACAATGAAAAAATACAATACCCTTAATTTAAAAACTCTAATTAAACCATGATCAAAACAAAAAAGACCTTCTATTCCCTTTAAGCGTAAATCCATTCATCCAACAAATTATTAGACCAAAATTAATTTAAATTAACTTACGGAATCCAAAGTTAAAATATCACCATATAACATCACATAATTCAAGAGGGCAAAGGTCGCTTTAAATAATAGAAGCAAAGGGGTCCAAAGCGAGAAAAGTCCGGTGCGATCCGGCGCGAAGCAGTTTGATCCAGTTATTACTAGTATTACTTGGACTTTGGATATTTAACATTATATTTTTTTCTTCGAAAAGTATTAACAAAAATACTGCTTTTTAATTATGGTTTGGTAGAAAAATAAGTGTAGTTTAAGGTAGTATTTTTTGTGTAGTAAATATTAGTTTTTTTTTTGAGATTTTGGGGGTATTTGCGAAATTAATGGAGTTTATCTTATAATGGTGATTTGTAAAGATGTTAGTGGACCCGGTCAAGAGGTGTTTTATTGGGATAATCCCGGATTACTATAGTATCCTGTCACGGGCCATCGCCTTAATGAGGGTCAATAGTTTAGTGTAAACTGTCGGTTCAACTTTAACTAACACTTTATTGGTGTATTTGCTATCGGAGCTTAGTTAACTGGTTGATTGGACTGTTAACTAGTTAGTCAAATGTAAAGTTAGACTAATTTTAGTTAAAAATAAAATTAAGTTTTTGTTTATTAAACTGAAAGGTATAATTAGGTACTTAATATTTACTTATTAATAAAGCTTGTAACAGAAACCTAACCACATACCTAATTATAATTAACAACCATTATATGCATCCGAAAATAGATATTAAAAAATAATTGCTACGTTAGTCTTTTTAAAACGTTAAAGCAAATACCCCTAAACCAGACTTACAAAGAATTAAGTTTTATTCATAAACAACCACATAAAATATTATATTTATTTATTGGTGCCAAAGCACTGATTAAAAATAATCTACCCAGCTTTTCGATAGACTGAAATATTTTGACGGGCCTGTTGGTCTAGTGGTTAGTGACCCTGACTGCTATACCGGAGGTCGTGGGTTCGATTCCCGCCCAGGACAAATGTTGTGTGATGAGCATGATCATTTGTTCTGGTGTCTGGGTGTAATTTATCTATAATATGTATGTATTTAGAAATATATAAGTAAGTTTATCAGTTGTCTGGTTACCATAACACAAGCTCTGCTTAGCTTGGGATCAGATAACCGTGTGTGAGTTGTCCCAGGATATTATTATTATTTATAAATTGAATAGACTAGTCTCGTAGGTTAAATAACTAATAAACTGAAGGACAAAATATCGATTTCTTTTCTTAACAAATGAGATTAGGCTATTATTAAGTGACCTTCACATCACCTGCCTTACAAAGCCTAATCCCTGTGACGAATCCTTTCAATCCTACATCTATTGATTGATCGAGACACAAAGACACTACCAATAACAAAACGACAAAACTATCAAATACATATCAAGGGAATAACAACTCTATGTTACTAGGATAGAGTTAAAATTTCATTGTGTGTTTGTATAACACGTGTTCTGTTTGTAAAAGGACGGATATTGTTTATTAATGTAATGACTGGATGACTGAATGACTATTGGCAATAAAGATGATTGAGACCACTGGAGGTATGATTGTCGATGTTATTGATGTAATGCCTATAGCAAACGTGTGGGAAAGAGGTTAAACTTCTAAATATAGTTTAAAGTTAGATTATGTACTAACCACAAGTTGCTTTGTAAAAATACTTGGGATATCTTCTTCTTAATATAAAAATGAATCGCTAAATGTGTTGGTAAGCGCATAACTCAATAACGCCTGGACCGATTTCGCTAAATGTTTTTTTGTTGTATTTGTTATTGTCAGGATCAAAAAGTTTGCAAAATTGCGCTGAAAATTAGGAAATTGAAGAATACTCAACCACCAATTTAAGTAATCCTGACTTTTGTTACGATAGTGATTTGTTGGATTCATCTCCACCCCTAATAATACAAAGGCACCGGGAACGGGACCTAGGTATTCACGCTGGTGAAACCGCGGGGCACAGCTAGTTTATAAAAAAAATACCAATGAAAAACTATAATAAAATGAAAGGTTCTTACAATTGAGTTGATACGAGGACGCCAAACAGGAATAGGGTGCGAATCGCTTTCCATTTCAGGTCTATGACATAAAAATCTGTTTTAAAATCTTTGTATTGGGCATGTTTAGTCTTACACTATGAAATATCGTACAGATGTGTAAACAAAGAATATTGACTGACTCAGTTATTTCACTAACTCATAAACAAACGTAATTCAAAGTAATTGAACCCACACATATTCTCAAATCAACACCAACCGAAAAAAATCTATATTTAAATTTATGATCCTCATAAAATATGACAAAAAGATTTAAAAAACGAAACCCAGATACAAAATTACCGTTTTAAATAAACAAAGCACCATTAATCACGTTTCTGACTAATTACCGACACCAGAAAACAGGGATTACATAAAAATAATAACATAAATAAAACTCTATGAATAAAAATCAAACAAAACTCGATTGAGTCGCCACATGTATCATATTTATGTTTTGAAAATTTATTTCTATATATCAGCCACGTTAAAGAAATAATGACCGTGCTTTGGGATTATGAACCTTAATTCAATGACTAACAGTTCAGTTTCCATCACATTCAAATTACTTTTAGGCCCTTTTCGGTAATATTTGTCATTCTAAAATGAACTTAAACACATGTTGTCAAAGTTGATAATTGCGTAATTAGTAATAACGTTTAATTCTCTTTCCAGATTGGCTTTAGTATAGTTCAATCTAAATAAAACGTAACATAAATACCTACGCTTACTGAACTAAGAAAACATAATAAAAATTATTATAATATAAACATTTGACGTTTCATATTTATGGTATGTTTTTTTTATTCGACTTAGCCACCGTTTCTTAGGTGACAGTAGACATTCGTGATTTAAATTTGGAATGATTTAAAATGTCATGTTTGGAACCTTGCCTTTTGATCGTGGGTTTATGTGCATAGTTGTTAATCATAATATTCCTTTATGGATTTATGATAATTCTTTAATTACGACATCTTTGATGATTTTGATCTTAAAATAATCTCAGTTTAAACCTAAACATTAGTTAAGAATCTAGTTTTAATATCTACTAGTGTTATTTTAAAAGAGAATCCGATATTTACTTCCACGATACAATATATTAGACCATTATTAGTCTGTCGTACCGAGTATTGTTTATTCCAATATCCACAGAAATCTTGCCCGTTTATTTACAAAAGCTATGAATTAAACAGTAACGCGTAGTATCTCTCTAATTATCTATAAATAAGCACGAAAACTTTCCTTCGAATTTGACGTCTAACTTCCTAATAAATTACTTATACAGACATTCAAGTAGTTAGACACATTTCTACAATGAAAGATTGACCTAAATATTGATAAATCACAACCAAGATTGGTTCAGAAATTCTCACTAACCTTATTACTAAATAAACGCTCAGAAACTACTAATTGCAGTACTAAATACCTTAATTTAAATAAAATGTAATGCAAACAAGAGTATATCAATTACACAAAGTACCAGGCAACCATAAACGGTTAGCATTTTAATACATTTTATTTGCCCATTATTACTTGATAAGAAAGAATGCGCAGAGAAAGACTCCTCATCTCAGGACGACCTGCGCCGCTGAAAAGGACGCACATATGGAAAAAACTCGCGAGCGAAAGAGACACAAACACCTCCGATAACACGTCAATACATTCCTTGCTGCACCCACATACGAGAATCGACTCTATCTCGTTGCAGTAGAGTCGAATATCGGTTATTTATGTTAATGGAAAACCGATACGACATCAATATGTTTTACTGCGCCATTTTGCAGAGAAATATATATTTTAGGAGGGTATAAATAAGGTTTAGTTTGGTGTTTCGGATGTTTTCTTAGAAGGCGTTCTCGATATCTTGTAAGATAGTCGGGGCGTTCGGAACCGATCGAACGCCGATAAAATGTTATTGGAAAAACAGCTCTATAGAGCAAGCGTAAAGGTTTTAGTCGACAAGGCGTTCCCTTAGTGAGACACGCCCATGTCTTATATGGAAAAATGAGGAGAGACGTTTTTTTATTTCCCCCGATCGTACCCGCAATACTTCGAGATAACACGTATATATTTTATTTCTATGTTGATAATGTTAGCTTTATCTTATTATGCTTTGATTTTTCCAGGTACGTTACGATGCTGTGTCTCTATCAGGTAAATATAGATAACTAAGACTGCCAATAAGGAAAACGTGAGCCTTTGCTATCATCAAGTATTATTTTTTTATTGATGTTCTGAAAAACCAATGTTGCTTCTTACACGTGTAGTACAAGTTTTACCCGAGATACATTCAAATTAGAAAGATAACGGACATAATTACAACGAACAATTTTAAATATGGAACTCAATTTAAATTATTCGAATTGCAGTCACAAATCGCGCACACCGTTAATTCGTATTGAATTACACGCTAGTGTTCTAGAACAATTCCAATTTAAAACAACAATTAGAACTCCTATAGGTGAACAAATCGAATAAGGCGAACGCGATCCGGCTCGAGAAACAATGCGATTAAAAACCCATCGAAACAAATGAAGTGAAAGAGCTCGATTAACGATTTCAAAAAACGAACGCGTTCATTATGCGTTTGGTTTTAAAACAATAAGGCATTCAGCCATTGGCCCGTTTGAATATGGAACGTGACGGACAGTTCCACGGGTTCCTTTTAACTGTTTATTTCGGGCTCGTTCAATTTCGCTACCTGTGTCAAGGATTTCATTATTTTTTACGAATTGATTGACACGGATCGCCGGTAAAATGTCTATCAATATGACGTTTTAAGTGATCCGCTGCATCTGACGGATTCTGGTTAATCCGTCTAATTTTGATTTCAATGCCATTTCGGTATTTACTTTTTTGACAGCAAAATCACAAACTGGATAGATTTGATGTTGATTGTCTTGCGTTTCGAAATTCGAATTAAATAAGAACTCAATTTAAATTCGGAAAAGGTTAACGATTATGGTCTGAACAAAAATCCACCTCGAGTCATTGATGATTGTTTTATAAAAGTTTCTGTTATGATTTTTTTGAATAAAGAACACTAATGGATTTGTATTCTAAATTTAATTTTCTGTCGATCTGACTCCGTGTTGAACTTCATAACTCTACAAAATGTTAAAGCGTGGTTTATTTGTTGATAATCCGAGTTCACGAAATTCATCTGTTCGACCGTCACGGGAGTAAACAAAAAGCGATAATCAAAGGTAGCCGGTTCTTGTTCCTCGCTATCGGGCCATTTGTCCGGCGCGCCTACGATCCGATAGCCCATAGCCCATCGCCCCGCCGCAAACAACAATTTAGCCCCAACAGTGATTGATATAGCCGATACATCACTAAACGCGTTTTTCTATGAAAAATTGCTATAATCGACTTAAAAACTCATTAGGCCGAAGACAAAGAAATCTTCCGACCGCCATTCGTCTAATTTGAGTTTCTCGATCGAAACGAATTTCTGTCGTGATTACTGTTCCCCTTTTTTGTTATTAAATGCCATCAAAGAATTTTAATACCATCATCCTTAATATTTGATGTTTTACTATCATTGTCTGATAGCTGCGTGTTAGATGACGTGCCTGTGTAGGTATGCGTGTGTGTATGTGTGTGTGTGCACATGTCCTATGTCGCCGGCGTCACATTCATTAGTGTTGACAGCACAGGAAATAGTAATAAAGCGTGTACGCCGCACAAAAATCATAAACAAGAATATATAATTTAAATAAAGCATCCATATTTGAATACGAGTCGACAGGCTCCAGACTCCGTAGGGGAGTCTTTCATAGTTCCGAATAAAAAAATCGATCACAATGCACACGATATAAAAAAAAAATCTGTGTCACCGTCACCATTCAAATTAAATGACAAGATAATTTTTGAATATGTATCGAGGTATATTTGAATAAGTGTTACATTAATATTCTTTTGTGATAATTTCGAATTCGGAACGCCCACGCCGTCCCATTGTCTCGCAAGTTATTGGCTCATTAGGCAACGTGTCGCTTTGTCTCGAACGATTTGAATTTTTGATTTAAAAATCGAACGTAATTGATTTGTGAGCCTTTCGAATAACGAAATCTATAGAGCCATTGATACAAATTAGGACCTTTTGTGTAAAGCTAAAAAAAAGTGTGTGGGTAGGTGAAGTAGTATAAGATTAATACCTTATTGTTGGAGGTTATAACGACTCATTATTTCATTTTCAACGACAAAACATTATCTAAATAAAAAATCTCGAAATGTCAAATTGACAGTTACAACTTCCGTATTACCCGCGCGTTATCTGAAATCAAAATGCGATTCGAACGTACACAAAGGAGCGAAATGATATATTTGAACAATAAGAAAGCGAGAGTCGCCCACGTGTGTCGCGGGACAGATGTGCTCACAAATTACGTATGCTAATGTATCTTGTAATCCTTCCGTCGGACCTCCCTGCGCCGCGTCACCTTGTCTCGCGGTATAATCGATCGATTATGAATGCGGGCAATGATTCTCGATTATAGGTCTGAGATGTCGCGTCACTCAACAACTAGACGCGCCTACAGTTTCGAAGAACACAAAACGACGAATAAATTTAATTTCGAATATGGAAGCTACAGATAAACAATGTCCTTACGAATCACGGGTGTGTATTATTAGGCGCCAGTTCGAATGGCATTTGGCGGCAATGTAACGGAACCCCCAAATATGAAAAGGAATAACGTCAAAAATGAACGAATTTGCGCGACATTACCGGTAATCATGTTTTATGAGTTTCCCCCGACGAAATAGACGCACAATATGCCTCCCCCATCGGTTGACACGTATACTTGTAAAAAGTTAAAATTGCGTAATATTACGTAGATACGTATTATTGGCATTCATCGCAATAAACGCTCAAATTATCGTGTTCGCCATGTCATATCCCTCTAGCGAGAATCTGTACTGAGCGTAGGTACATCCACCTATCGCATTTGCATAGAACTGCCTATTATATAAGTCATTATCGTAAATTTCCGTTCAATATAATAACATGCGTTGTGTCGCGCTACACAATTTTATCAATAGAAACGTTGCGATATTTCGTTTGAAATTAGAATCAGCACCGTTTCCGCTTCCGTTCGATATTTGAACTCGAGCGTTTGAATTAAGAACGTCGTTCTAAATAAATGATAACTGTCGATATCATTCAAATAGAGAATGCGTCGGTTTATATCAGAGGCGTTTTGAATTATTTTTAGAACACCTGAACCGTTTGGAATATTTTGTTTGTTCGTTCGGTAATAGATAGCAAGGGAAGAAGCAATAACCATTAAAAGCTTGCGGAGGGCCGTTCCTAAAGTTTTCTTTTCAATAACGCGTCTAATATTCAAATTAGAGGCACTAAGGCGAGGAATTCTCAGCGATATATCATCGAAGCTAATCAGATTTTTCCTTGCTCCGTACATTTCGTAAAATGTTTCGGGGATTAAATAGGGTACGTGGAGACGAGGATAATTTAGTAGTTTCGAAGCAAGATTTCATTTTTATGCGAATACTTATTGTGCATTACTTAGATCCATCATTTATTAACACCCTTGTTTTGAGCATACAATATATTGGCCATCTATTCTTATAAGAAAAAGAAAACGAAACTTATTCAAAATTGGAATTATTAAAATATTCAAATAAGGAACACATCCCAACACTACATGAATCATACTCGCGCTTTTTAAACTCAATTCCAGAACGCATTAAATCTATCACACATATTTAAATTTAGAACGCGTCTCTATACCCACGAGTGGAGACAAAATCTATTCAAATATGGTGGCATCAGGCATCACATAAAGTATCAGATGGGTTCATATAATATTTACGAAGACCCGGGTATCGCTAGGCAATTCCTCGATCCCGTCATTTGGCGAACTCTCAATACACTCGGGCGCCATAAAAAATAATTTAAATTGCTCTTACAGTGACTCGCTATCGCTTCGAACATTTGCATACTAAAATAATGCAAAAATCTATGCGCGGAACGCACTCGGCGACTGTTCGCGTTTGTATGCGGGTTCTGACGTGACGTTCATTTTGAGGGGTACTAAACTAATAACATTGTACTATGCAAGTTTGTTTAGAAATTGTCTCTAATTGGAATATATTTGTTTCAAAGAGAATGAAAAAATATACCTACATGGAATTCTTTCTTTTAGAGAAAAATAAATAAGTAAAAAAAAATATTTTGTTCTATTTTCCCCGTGTCTATTCAAACGTCTTGTCTTTTCATCCGTCAAAAAACATCCTCGAACACTGGAAACGCACACAAACATTAGAAGCGTGGGGCAAAGAAATTTTTATGTGTTATTTTTTTTCTTGTTTTGAAATATGTACGCCGTTCCCGTTAGGTTATTTATGGGCTCCATAGAGGTTATATTTCGGGAAGTAATGAGGTTTCGTTCGGAAAGGGCAATTTAAATGTGCGTAGATTGAGTCGTTAGGGGCGCATCGGTCCCGCGTAAGTCGCGAGCGATCACGCGTGGCCCCGATCAAATTGTGGCTTTAAAGGAAACGCGTAATACGCGTAAATTATCCGCGTAAAATGAACCGGGAAAAGTGCGGAAAATGAGGCTGTGGCATACTAGAGTTATGTGATTCATTGAATCTATTAACTTAATTTAATGCTAAAAGATTAGTTAAAACTCTTTAATAAGGTACCTACGTAATTACATATGTTGCCTATGCTTACAATATTAAGCTTCTAAAATCAAAATGGCTGCCAAAGAACCGAAATATTTGTTATGTTGCAACTCGATAAATTGATAAAACGAACAAAACAATTCGAATGTTAACGGACGCCAAACGGAGCGTATTATAACATTTATGTGTTCAAATACAGTGGACACGGTAGATAAATTAAAAAATTCAGCAAGTGTACACCGACCACGACCGCTACATTTCAAATCTGATAATGAGCGAGTGGTTATAAAAAGTCTTTATTCATAATTTTTATTTATATTAATTAAACATTGTGCTAAGTGTACTGTGACGGCCGGCGGGGTCGACGCACGTTTTTGGCCAATATCGGGACAGGTAGCGTGGTAAATACTAACGAATTAATTGGCCGTTCCAAATTTGAAATTTCTTTATTTTTATTTTTGGCCAGTTATATTTTGTTCTGTTTTCGAAATTAATGTTCGGTTTTAATTAGAGAATACTTAAATGTTTTATTGTTTATGCGTAGGGCTAGTAATTATTTTTGGAAATCATGTTTTATGTGCTTTTAATTCATTAAGCCTTGTTAATTCTGATTACAAATCCGGTAAAAAAATTATAGCCTATAGGCACTTGGTAATTAAAACTAATTAAGAATACATAAAATTATCTAAATCATAGTTAGGTACATAATATGAGAAAAGTTCTTAATATTTAAAGGCATTCACAAACAAAAATAATACAGGCCACATATTCATAGACAATCTGTACTATAGATAGATTATATGGGATCTTAAAATATTCTTAATTAAAGTTCATTAATACCATAGTTATCAGAAACGGTAAACAATTCAAGCTAACCAACAAAGAGGTCAATTGCGGTACCAACCAAAAATAATAATTCGAACGAATTAATATGAATTATTGTTTACGGCACACAATTACTAAATTCAAATTGCACTAATCCAACGTTCATTCATTGGACAAAACAATAATATTTTCTCATACAAAGTAGATCAAAGTTTATAAACCTTATCTAGTTTAAATAAAGGTGATTTTCGTTTGGCAATATTTTTTTTAATAGTGATAATTAATTAAAAAGATTATATATTCAGTAAAACATTTCCAAATTCTTTCGGAGTCAACGAATCGTTGGACGTGAGACCGACACTTAAAGCTATTGTTTAATTTTTATTATTTCGACCGTTACCACGAGATACTTTTACAATTAGCTTTTTATTGATGACCGTTAAACTACTTAGGATTCGGTTTTTAAATTTCATTAGACTAAGTTTTAGAACACAATTTAAATTGTTCTTCCATTATTATTTTGTCATCTATTAGATGAGTTTTTATTTTTTTTGCTAATTTTAACCCTTCACTGCCAGGTAGAAAAAATAAAAAAAAAAACTTATTAAGCGAATTAATTTTACTCATTTTATTTAATCACGAACAAAGCTTTTACTTTCGTAAACAATTTAGATATTTGTACAAGTAAGTAATATTTATTCAGAGCTACATCAACATACGTTTATTTGCCAATAATATCTCGAGTTAAATAGACCGGGCCTTAATTACAATGTCCTCGTTACGTGTCAAAAGTTATTACAATTAGTCTGAATCATCGGGTAATATGTTTTAAATTAGTATCTACTTTTAACAACGGAAATCGCTCAATATGCTTTTCCTGTATGTTTAGGATTGTACACAAAAAAGTTCTCGTCAATATGTACCAAATTCTATTTAAAACAATTAATTAATTAGTAAGTAAAACATTTTTTTATATCAAAAGCAACTAACGTGTAATAATCTTACTCCCTTTTTTAATACCAGACTCAGTACCCATCGAAAGTAATAAAAATAAAATCTTGCATATTTAAATAACGAATTAAAAAACACACCAAGAAATTCGATCATCCGTAAAAATAATAAATCATGATCGAACCCACGGTGCAAGTATAGATTCTCACAAAAAAAACCAGTCGAAGACATTCGGGGAATCTTAATATGCAAATAATTAACCAAAGTATCGCTCAACCCTTAACCCGACACATGTAGGTCAATAAATTAAAAAAATAAAATAAAAATTAATACAAGAAAATAATTCAAAATAATTCAGAGAACCGGTTCAAACCGGTTTTACCGATCTAACCCCCCAATTGTTCTATGATTTATACAGATCGATATGCATATGGTAATTCGAATAATTATTACGGAGGTCGAAACTACTTAATATGCGAATAACAATTAGTGTTTCCTTATTTTTCTTGAGTCACTTTCTCACGAATGGGGTTGATTGATCGGATGCCCTGTCTGTTATCGGGGTGACGGTTTTATTCAAATTTGTCCTGTTTTTTGGAATAGTTAATTACACTTACAACTGAAACTATACCAAACAAAAAATTCGCAAAGTATATTTTTTATTATTTTTCTAAGTCCCTTAAACATAATCTCAAGTACAACTTAGTCATTGATACACAAATTTCGTTTGCAAGTCCCATCACCAGTCACACGGCTTAACAGATCAAAAAAAGAAAGTTTGTATTCAAAACATCATTTTTCTCCACACTGATTATTGTCAACGACATAAATCGTCAATACTGAATTGAAGACATTAATGCACGCAGACGATCGCATCGCATTATAAAAAACCCATTTCCGAATTTCTTTTACCGAACAATGAACTAAATATCAATACTGCGACACTGACATCTGGCAAGGGTTAAAAGTCTTAACCCTAATCCTATCTCAGGACGAACAAAAGCCGCACATATATTTAAACCTGTTTTACCGATTGATAGCTCGATTTCGATATAAAATGTCGAGCAACAATAGGTTAAGATGCATGCTCGCATCGATTTGCATACATCTTCTTTGTATATGCAAATGATTTGATACGATTTTTACAAGGAGCCGATAGTATGGGAATCTGATGTCGGGTGCGTATGTAAATGAGGCGATATCGCGGCGAGATGGGCGCGTTTATCTAACTTACGCAGTTAGTTGCTCGCGCGCTTCTGATCTGTAAACGTCACGCGCGAGAATAGCGTCCATGTTTAGTTCTAGTGTAAACTGGCGTTCGATGTTTGAAAACTTTGTAACTTATAATTATTGTTCGGTAAAAAAAAATCTGTTCTAGTTACAATTTTTTTTTTTTTTTTTTAATTTGGAACAGATTTTTTTATTTTATTCGAACAATATTTATAAGTTATTTCAAATTCGAACGTCTAAACAAAACGTTGTCCTGTTTAGGGTTAGATATTATTAGAAGTGTTTATAAATAAATAAGTTATCAAAATAGAACTTTATCAAGAATAATAAAATAAAACAGTGCACATGAATGAGATTTACTGTGACAGACTGAAAATTACATTCTTTGAAATTATGAAAATTAGGAATTATTATCATGAGGTAAGAGTTTTTTATTCTTTTTGTGTTGTAATATACAATTTAACAGTCATATTTATGTAAAAACTTGCAGTGATTTTTTAAAAGCTAATTTTTTTATACTATACCGCTTGCTTTACTTAACAACAAATAAAACAAAGTATAACCCGATCAGTAGTTAGTTAACCCCGTCCAAACTTCAGCCGCTAATTAAAAGAGAATCTATAATGGAGAAGGTTAACTTTACTTACGAAATAAATGCTAAAGGATGCGGCAATTCGAAAATTAAATAAAAAAATGTAAACTTAATTTAAATTTAAAAATTTTAGTTTAGTTCGATTTTTTTATTTTTATTTAATTTAATTTACTTTTTGTTATCAGAATAGTGACTGATATAAAATAATTTGATTGTACAATGATATCTTGTGCTCAATAACATGTTAATTTAATATGTAAACTTCCTTTATGCTTATCACATTGTTTTCTATGATGTCATGGTGATCTAGAATTAGTGGCACAATTGATGTCGTATACAGATTGGTAGATAATGTTTGAGTCATGGAATGACAAGATTCGCATTGCCTGAAGATACGTTATCATACAGCCTTAGAATTCGTTAAATAACCTTAATAATTTTGCACTTCATCATGCATTTTCATAAAGAATAATGTCATTTTTTTCCTTAAGTAAATCTTTAGTAATTACATGTCAATATTCATTCATTAATTCCTTATTATTTCGCAGTTTATTTTTATTTTGGTACCTACATACATACTTATTTACTTACCCAAAAGAAAGTTACACAACACCATTGCAGCTAATTAAAAATAAATAGTACCTCTTTCAAAAACAAATTCCAAATTCAAAATAAATAAAACAAAAACACATTCAAATTTGGAATACCGCATCAAAAGCTTTCTACGTAGAACCACATCTGCTGTAATTAAGAGGCGCAAATTAGCGACACGAAAGACGAGTGCTGTTCTTTTTCCCGCCCCTATGTCCTACGGTGCGAGCCCTGAGGTTTCACAGCTACCTCACGTTTGTTTGTCTCCTTCACATTGGTTTCGGATTCCCTAAGTAGGTAGTCTCGAGCAAAAATATGTGTTCTACGGAATTCTTAAACAAAATTAGAGATTTTTGTGTTGAAACACTTTAAACTTAAAAAGGAACTGTTTTAAAATTTTCTTCATAGTCATGTTATACAATCTAGAATTGAAGAGTCAATCAATTAAAAAAAATATTATTATTTTTTTTAATTTTGTGTATAGGTACATATTTTTGATCGTGACTGTACACTACTGTACAGTGTAGGGTGGTGTAGGTACATGTTTTTTTTCTGTTTTTTTTTTTTATGTTTGTCAACCGATAGTCGTTTGTTTAATTGGATTTTGTTGTAATTTCCTGAGTACATGAATCATTGATAATGTTTTTAGTTTTAGTTAAGTTCGGTTTAAGTAAACTGTCGTTTTGTCGTTGCGTGATTTTCAGTTCGTTTCAAACATTTCATGTTTGATACAATCAACACGAAATATATCATAGTTGAGTTATTACTTGTTAAGTATATTCTTATTAAGTAATCGGTATTAACTAGGAGTTAGACATTATTTGGTACTGTTTTTATTGTAAACCGTTTTTTAAATCTATTTAGAACTTAGTTTAATATTTAATTAATACCTACATAGATTAAGAAATTAGTTTTTTTTTTAAGTTTACACGCTATTAACAAGTTCTCAATACTGCTATATTTCTATAAATAACTGAAAACATAGACCTAACTAAAACGAGAAAATTACTTTTCCACGAAAAATATAATTCATCTTGTTCACACGTTGCTGACGCTACGCGCATTAAAATTGATCAACACATAACGACGTTATCCATATAATGCGACCCGACTCAGCGGTCACTTCGACAGCGGCCAACCTTACCCAAATACACCCCCCCCCTCCCCCCCCAACAACCCACTTTTTACGTCAATGTTTTTCTATAGAAACGAGGAGGGTCGGTATAAGTATACGAATAAGTGAATGATGGGGGCTATCAAAACATCTCCCTTATCAGCCGGACTAAGGGTCCCAGTTTTTAGGGAAAAGGATTAGGTAATACATGACGAGGAGGTTTTAATCGTGATGTCGGGATCAATTTTGCGTGAGTTGACGTTTTGGAGCGATTGTCCGGTGCGCAGTGGAACGGACTCATTAGGAGTCAAAGGACGTTGCGTAAACTAAAAAATGTCTCCAAAATATTAAAAAGCTAAAAGTAAAATATGGCTGACTATTAAGTAAAGAGAAATATTTCTAGACATTTGAGAATGCTTTCCATTTCGAGACGAATTTGCGTACTAATTTAGTTAACGTCAAAAAATACTATCCAGACTGTATTCTAAAATATTATTTATTGTCTTAAGTATTTATTGTAGGTCTGTACATTTTATTTACCCTTTTTGCCACTTAACTTTGAAGTCCTATTAATACTTTCTTTAAACCTTTTAAACGAAATATCAACCCTAAAATACATCTCTACCTTAGAGTTTAGTGAAGAAACTAATTAGTAAGTCTATCAGTGTATGAACCGTGAGCACTAGTATGAACTAGTTTTATCGTAAATTTTGTATCAAGACGGAGCGCGCCGGTTTAATAAAACTATCTAAAACCCTAATATTATCCTAACAATGTCGAAACCATCGATATTTTCGCATATTAGTCTGTCGTTGCGCAAAAAATAACTTTAAATCAGTAAACGAATGTACTAGATACAGACAAAAAGTGCTCTCGCTTGGCACGAAGGAAAACTAGCGATACTAGCGGTCTATAGTATATCTAAAGTCTATGATCTCTACATAAGTCACTGTCACAACTATCCAACATTTTGAAAATGGACACAGACAAAAGACAACTAAATTTTTAAAGTGATTTGTTACAATTACCATATTTTAGTAGTACCTACATATCCCAAAAAACATAAAACAATGCGCCACAAAGCCCAAATTACCCATCGGGCAGTCCTTTATAATTTTTCCACTCATATTAATTCCTTAATATCGACGAAGGGTGGGCAAAGGGGAAGGAGGGGGCCAAAGGGGTAGATAACGGGAGACATAAAGAGTAGGAGATCGCTAATTCATCATAAGTTAAAGGGGTTTTTATGTAGGGACCTTTGTAGGGTCCGCAAAAGGCTTTCCATCTGCGATACAGTTCAAAAAAATAGCGTCAAAGGCGGCCATATTAATTAACTTTTTAAAAAGGTGATTCTGAATACCGTGAAGTGTGATACACTTATTGGACGTGTGTAAAGGTTTGATTCTTTTTCTTGCTTTTACAAGCCTTTTGTAGCGATTGCATTCGCGATTGGAAGCGATTGGAATTTACTTTTCTAATTCGTTTATTGGATCTTAATTAAGTGTAGATTATGTAATATGAGCCTTTTTTTCAATTAATTTGTTATAAAAATATTTATAATAATATGAATAAGAAGCTAGGCCAGTACGTAGAATTTTTGCTTCCAATTAAATAAAATCGGGGAAAAAAAACTAAAATTTATTGATGAATTAAAAAGCTACTGAACTAACAGCTATTTAAATACATATACATACATTGTATGTATCTAAATATCCCAGTATCTACAAAATAGATTTTAAACTTGTAAACCATTTAAAAGTTGTCGAGTTATCGACAGACGAGCCCGCCATGGAATTCAGCTATTAATTGTATTCTGTTAAAACTTTACTTTTAATCCGATCGATCCTCAGAACGCCGTGAGGGTGTAAACAATATTATAATTGTGTTATAATGTATTGATTTAGTCTAAAAGGATTAGATTCACGATAAATGAATTTCATTTTTAGTTTAGTTCAGAATTGAGTTTTGTTTTTGGAGTGGATATTTGTGATGATAAGCCTGTCTTGTAAGATTAAATTCTCACACAGAGACGAAGTTTAGTATTTACAGATTTGATAATTATGGTATTAGTAATCAATATTGTCAACAATAGAATATCTATTGTCATTCTGGGTTTTGATTCTTTCCTATAGTTAAAATAATGTTTATTCATGATATCACTATTATTTTTGTGTTTCTTGATGTGTAACAAATTTTACATGAAAAACAACAACATTTCAAACATAGCTACTTAATACTTTTTCCAAAATAAACTCAAGCACTGTACCAAATTTTCTATTTGGGGTTCCCATCATCGAAGTAAAAGTTACACTCTCCCACATCCCTTAGAGTTAAATCAATTAAGGGCTGTTTTAAAATCGTCGCGTGAGGGTCGGAGGGCTTAGAAAAACTTCTAACGAATGTCCCGAACCCTTTTTAATCAATTAATTACTCAATAGGAGCATTGTCTCAATTTGGTCGAACAGTGAGTCATGGCGTTGATTTAGTTAAACACACCTTAACATTACATTAATACTTTATGAAAATATTCATTTAAAAATTTACCTATTTATTTTACGATATATTTTCACTAATATACTATCTCCATTACATCGTTCGTAACTCATTCAATTGAACGACAATCGATAACAAATGTGCTGATATTATTGCACCACTAAACGAAGCGACTAATTCGTTCAGATCGAATGAACGAACCAATCACTCTAATAGGAATCAATTCGAAGATTCGTTCCTGATTGATTGACGGTTTAGCGTCGGAATGAAGTCATTCAATTAGATAATGTGTTGCTACTAGAATCTTTATTGTTCGTTCTGTGAGATTGGAAAAAAAATTAGATTCTTCTTAATGTATTAAGAACATAGTAATTAAAAAATGGGTATATAATAGTAACATAACATAACATAACATACCATTACGCCTGTATCCCCGCAGGGTTAGGCAGAGGTGTACCAATGTACAGCCACAGTTCGCCGGTACGTGTAGGTCCCATGTAATAGGGGGCGAGCCTATTGCCACTAACCGGGCACAAATCCAAACTCCGACCTGCTACTGAGAATTTCATATAAAAACCCAATAACACCTTGGTCGACTTGGGAATCGAACCCAAGACCTCTAGCGTAGCAGTCGCGCTTAGAACCACTAGGCCAACGAGGCAGTTTTACTATATAATAGTAAAACTGAAAATTTGGATGAAAAACAAAGAAAAGAATTCAAGTTTAACTAACAAGATAGCGAAGACTAAAATGGGCGTGTCAAAACACAAAAGTGTTAAAAAATTTTAATTTAGAAGTCTTAAGGTTAATTTGTACCTCCTAAATAACAAATAACATACGTACCAATTAGCAGTAATTATGAATTAACGTAACGAGTGCCATAAAAGTCGTGGATTGCAAATATTGCCGAAGCGCCAGACGGGACGGGCGCAAACTTAGCTCAACTTGGCAAAAGTTTGCCAACTTGGACCAAACTTGGCCAACTTGGCAAACTTGGCCCCAACTCGATGAGCTACAAATAGGCATCGGAATTAAGTTTCTGTCGGTTTTCTGTACGCCTTTTAATTATTTCTTCGTACCCTTTCAGGTACTTTGATCGGCCCCCGCCGCCTTTTGATTTACAGAATTGACTGATAGGCACTTATAAATTGTAATTACGTTTGCTGCTCATCCCTTGAATTTGTTTTAAAAATGACGTTTTTAAGCAAACCGAAGCAAGGGTTGGTTCGACTTTTTGGGGGAGATTAAATAGCTGTGATTTTCACTTCAATAGGCTTATTACGATCTATTGACTCGAAAAAAAAACACTTTAGACACCAAAACACCAAGCTTAGACAGACGAATTAAAACACTCAATTAAAAATCTACCCATCGAACTCCTGGCAGCGTTCCAATTGATGCGCTTGCGTCGTCAATGGATCCCCATTCACACGTCGGCGATCAATCAGCACCATGCATCATTACGAACATCTTCCTGACCTATCCAGCCAATATAAATCAAGTTACTATAACGTTTTATTTCATCTCCACACTTAATATAGTCAAGACATCAAGGAAGTGTTTTCTGACGTTTCTTTTGCTTTATAACTAGACCAAGGAACTATTCGATTGGATGCGACATTAATTAAACGGTAATTGACGTTTCGGTTGCAACTTGCTTTACTCTCCAATAAAAGAGATAAGAATTGATTTTGACAAATTTACATTGCATAGCTTCGGTAAAATAGAAGCTCTAAAATTGTCTGTAAGCTAAATAAATGATTGCAAAACACACTCAAATATAAATAAACAAAAAATATCTCTCACTTAAACTTGCTTAAGTGACACATTTTTACAAAAGCATCCTAAACAGCACACAATAAATAAACCAAAACTCACCAAGATCCTATTTAACTAAAAGAGTTCAAAAATCTCCTTCACCCTCATGACGTCACAATATCTTGCAAACTTTTCCGTTCTACCCTCACCTCAATAAATGCGGTACATGGTACACGGTGTCAGATTTGTTCCGCGCCTCGCGAGCATCGGTAGTTGCCAATAAACGCCTCCCTTTGTACTTCTTGCAAAGATCAAGTTTAAACAGATGAGACAGTGCATATGTTTACTTATCAAATGTTTAAACTAAAATGGTGGAATTATTTTCGGGTTTAAATCGGCGGGCCTGTTGGTCTAGTGGTTAGTGGCCCTGACTGCTATACCGGAGGTCGTGGGTTCGATTCCCACCCAGGACAAATGTTCGTGTGATGAGCACGATCATTTGTACTGTGTCTTGGTGTAATTTATCTATAATATGTATGTATTTAGAAATATATAAGTATATTTATCAGTTGTCTGATTACCATAACACAAGCTCTGCTTAGCTTGGGATCAGATAACCGTGTGTGAGGTGTCCCGAAATATTATTATTATTATTTAATGAATGTTATTTTATCTACTTAATTTAAGTATGTAGCGGTCACTATTTTGCTTTTGATTGATGATGAATCAAAATCATCAACTTATGATCAAGTAAAATCATCAACCAGTAAATAGGAAATAGTTTTAGACGTTAGGTAGTGTTTGTTATATTTTCCATTTACACTTATTTTGCTTGTAAACAATTGAAATGCTTCTAAAAGTAGTTAAAAGTAACATTCTTATACTAAAACTTCATCATTAAGAAATCGTTGTCCTATCTGTTTTGAACATAGTGTTTGCCACATCCCTCATTACGAACAGTATAGAAGATAAAAGCCTGCTAATAACGCACCAATAAAGCCTTTATTGAGCCGAACAGAATTAAGAGGCGACGGAAATTACCGATGTTAGCCGAACATCGGCGAATTTAATAACGCACGTTCACTTTTTAATGTACCTTCGAAGGGGAACACGTGTAATTAATTGAAACATTTTATTAGACTTTATTACTTACTGATTTATTGAATGGAGATAGGTAGGATGAAATATATTTGCATAGACCTTAAGATTGTATTTATCTAAGTTGGTGAGAACTGACACTTAATTCGTGTAGAAAAGTTTCTAAATATTCTGGTTTCTCGTAAATCTTGTAAAAGATACTATTGGAATACTCTGGCTTTTAAATTAAGATAAATCACGTATAGATAAGTTCCTAATTTATTTGAACCTTACGTATCTATGTAGAATAGATTGGTCTTTTAAGTTTCTTTACTTCAAAAATATAGCTCATAAGGGTCAATTATTGGCTCTTCAAAAGACTGATTTGACAATAGTTACAATATTTTGTAAGCACTGCTTATTTCAGCTAAACGAACGACAATCGCTCGTAATTTCGACCCAGCGAACTGTTCCAAAATCAAACCCTAATTCAGATTTAACAAGCCCCAACCTGTTACAGTTAATTCCGTCATTAACACGGTTCCCAGTTGACCGGACCAATAACAAGACAATGTAAATCATTGCAGCACACGAGCTTGCACGAATGATTCCGAACGGGTACGAACAATGAGCGATAGTATCTAAATGAGGCGAGTTAAATATTGTTTAAATGCGCTCTTTTGGCTTAATCATGGGCTCGAGTGGGTACCAGGCGATCATAGATAGTTGGTGCGTTGACTTCGCTTCCTTGCTTAAGAATTCACGCAGGAAATGAAAGCGTGAAATATTTTTGTAGTGTTAGATAGCTATGGGTAAAGTTGCTGATCTAAGTTTACTGTTATCTGATGTATTTTGGACGATTTTGCTTAAATTGCTTGTTTTAATAATAGAGTTAAAGTTGATAAATGAGACATCAATATTTGGTGGTCAAAAAATGAGAGAGATGAAACCCTTAACCTTACTGTAACAGTAATCAATTACAAAAGGGTTACAGCAATCAAAGAAGAAAAGTTCAAACAAACTTTACAAACGCACCCTAAACATACAACTTATGATTCACGTTAGAATTCGCGTCTAACCAAATAAACAGTCAATAAACGAACAATACCGAACACAAGTGCGTCTGCACGTAAAGTTGGCACAACAAGCGAATAAATGTCCCGCAACGGCACAACTTCCGCGCACCACCGTACACCTATACTTGATTTGTGAACTTCGAACATTGGATATAGATTATAGTGACAGACATGACAAGTTATATACCTACACTTATTTCGAGAAGCAATTATAAAGCTAGACTTTGATAAGCTATATTATTACAACCCCTCATTTAAATTAACTCAATTTTAAATTTAAATTAAAGAACAAATATTTACTGACGGCCTATGTAATCATAACGGAAAAACCTAGTGACTCATTAACTGAAAACTAATTTTAAATATATTATGTTATGATAATTGACCAAAGAATCGAGAAGTGAAATACTGACGTTCCAACTTGAAATCTAAAATGTCCTCACAGAAGGCCAGTAAGTGTAGGCAGGAAACTAAAAGACCTTTTCAGTTCTGTAATTAATAACTTGTCCATATTCAAAGTGCAGGTGTGAATATTGGGTTTTATTGGCGCCCCCAGTCTCGCCTCTCGGGTGAAAGTTTTTGATTTAGTTTCCAAACAACTACACCAAAAACTAAGTACACTTCCAATGTGTGGGATTTTATTATCAGTTAATACACTCTTATAAAGAATTTAACGGATTAGAATATTATGACCAGTGTTATATCAAAAGAAAAAGTAACAGTAATTTCTTATTTGAAGATTGAAATGGAGAAAAAAGAGTCATTCTTTAACATAATCAACATTGACATCTAATGATGCTGATTACTTTGATAACTTGCCAAATTTTTTTTCATCATCATCAACCTGCATTCCTTTCAAAGTTATGACGATCGAATACTTTAAATCAAAACGTAATAATTTCCCTAAAAAATTGTTATTCTCAATATTTCATACATTCCCATTCATACGTGCCAAGTTGTCTCTTCCAATATAGTTTTATGAATGTCAGAACACTATTCTAGCTCTGTCGCTCATATTAGAAATATTTTGCTGTCTGCTCTCGTAAAGAGTATTTATGTGAAAATATATTGTCATTGAGTTGCCATGTTTTATCAGAAAACATTCAAGCATTTGTAGTTAGGAGCCTGACAGTCTGTCATAGTCTCACCTTGGAATACGTTTTCCTAGAAGTGAAATTGGAACGCAATCACACAAAGTCAAATACTATTAAAATTGTAATTGAAAACAGTCTCTCAAATGTTGAAAAGAATTGATTAGAGCTTCAGATGAGGCCAAAGACAAATAAGTCATAGCTCATTACAAAAGGCAGTCATTACCAAAACAACAAGATACTACACAAATTCTAATCGCGTTCCTGAATTAACGGGAACACACGAAAATTCAAATGTGGAACGCCGAAATCACCAATCGGATTATCGTTCTACATGTATAAAAGACGAAAATTCCCGTTCTTACCCCTTTGCCCGACACCCCTCGAGGACGAGGCCGGGGGGAGGGGGCCGTCGCGGGGGCAGGGGGGAGCTAATGGCAGTACCACTCGGATTCATTAGTAAATTAGAAAGCGGATGAGTCCAAAGTTACGAAAATTCAATATCTAATAATGATCAACTCTTACCTGCCTGTACACTTATAGCCGATAGAAGGGTGTTTGAACGAAAATTCCGCCTTTCGAACGTTTCTATTTGAATTTGTCAATCCGACTTTGTTCTGAATTGAATTATTTAGTTTTCGATTCGACTCTGTTTGGGTTTTGTGTTTGTCTATCTGAGGTGTTCATGCTCTGAGGGTTTTGTTTTGTCGAAAGATTCCATCAATAAGGGTCTTGTGGGACCTGCAAAAATATGGGTCGTTTGATGAATGAATTTAATTATGTGATGACCAAACATAATATTGATCTAGCCCTATTTTTGAAGCATAAAATATATAAACAGATAAAGTTCGCACTAATTTAGATAACCCTCCACATGATTAAAACGATCAGATTTCAAGTCCAGGTACAACAGACCCTTCCCAAACAAAATTGAAAATGTGAGAGCGTAATCAAATTACTATGCAGACGTTATTAAAAATCACGAATTTGTTCCTCTATCGTATTGAGCAGCTTAATATCTCACTGTCGGTATTAATTTGGTAGCATCACGTTACCTCCACAGTTTTATTTAGGGAACAAGACAAGGAAACACGTTTCGACAGCCTACGAGAAAATAAATATATTTGGATCGCGATGAAATGAAAAATCGAACGTGATTTTTATTTTAGGTTATTTTTCGAAATGTTATTTTTCTTAATTTAGTTTCTACCAACGTTTTGAAGATAGGTAGGTAAGAAAAATCAATAGCTACTTATAAAGCAAGTATGCATTAGTACAAAAAACGTGAATACATTACTTTTGTTGACATGTACAAATTAATAGGCAAATTATCAGACAATGGTCAGACGGACCGACAAGACGAGAGGGTTGCGAGAGGGTTAGGGTAAATAAAGTCCACGAAAAATATCATAGAACAAACATTTGTAGAACCGACGTATTTTACTGTTTTATTTGAACAAAAATATGTTTTCATTAATATAAATTTAGTTAGCAAAAATGTTTTAGATGAAATTATCTTTTTCGACCTTGATTTTCATATGAGCTTTAAATACCCTCACATTATTGTTCATTGCTCAATAGACTGATCGACAACCCAACATAAACCCAAATTATAAATAATACTTCAGTATTCATTCCCACAAATCCAATTAAAAATCTCGCTACAGTCTAGACATCAAGTTAGACCATATGTTTTGCGTAACATACCGTATCAATCACCCAGCGTTCTTGTTATTTAATATACTCAAAGAATTTCTAATTAAAATCGACGAAAGCAAACAATTGTCTACGTATTGACGGTATAATCCTTCGCAAAAAACGGACGAAACCCTTAGAATGGAGCAAGAGGCGTCCTTTATCATATTTATTTTATTTCAATTCGGTACGAATTTAATCCTTTTCCATTAATTAGTGACCGCTCCCCGTATGATGCGGGGTCTGGCCGACCCCTCGCGAGTGTGCGTTAATTTTTCTTGGCGGTGGCCGCAGGGTTAGCGTTTGGTGCAAGTGATGGACGAATAACAACTGAAAACAGTCGTAAATGTTATGAAGGTTACGTGAAATTAACAGAAGTTGATGTTGATGATCTTAATGAAGTACTAGATGAAAATCTTGAAGAAATAGATGTGAAGTTTCATAAGATAATAATAATAATATTCCGGGACAACTCACACACGGTTATCTGATCCCAAGCTAAGCAGAGCTTGTGTTATGGTAACCAGACAACTGATAAACATACTTATATATTTCTAAATACATACATATTATAGATAAATTACACCCAGACAACCAGAACAAATGATCGTGCTCATCACACAAACATTTGTCCTGGGTGGGAATCGACCCCATGACCTCCGGTATAGCAGTCAGGGTCACTAACCACTAGACCAACAGGCCCGTCGATACTGCTGAATTGTATAGTGAAGTAGTGGTTAGTAATAACGCAGCGGACTCTTTTGTGTGCGAGGGTGACAAGCCTCATTCTCCTACTTTCGTAACATCAAAATTCATAAGCATTTTAATGCGCCCGCTGGACTGTGACGGCTCTCACCGAAACATATATGTTTTCCTTCATTATCTTCACAATTTTATTATGTTCTAGAAACGGATGCGTTACTCATTGAGATTCACCTTTCTGTTATCAGATCTAACGTACCATGTATCATATTAATTGGTCGTTTCATGTTAATTATAATTAAATCTTAATTTTTCGGCTCCATGTTTTTTGTTAATATGTTTTTACCGTTAGGTTTTACAATTTTATTGTTTAAGCTTACACGTGGATGTTATTGGTGGCAATGGACTTATTTATCACAATATTCTGAGTCTTATCATAAAAGAACAATAGATAACATTTGGACGTGTTTAGTGTCTCTCAGCCTAAAAACGTTACCTATTTACGTTCGGAATTAATTACATTTAGTTCAGCAAATCTATCAACAATCTTTTCTTAAATATTTTTTTCTGAGTTTAATGTTTCTTATAGTGCTGTATAATCTCTTAAATAACGTTCTACTAGTACTTTATATCAAAGCTCTTCCCATCAAACATCAGACACAACTCGAGCCGTTGACATATCTACATGACACACACTCATAAACGTCAAGTCAACTATTTATCCGACATAAACACACAAATTGTCATATTTTTAGTCATTTTCTTGTTCTTTGTAATCATTATCAGTCACTATTATAAACAAAATGCCGATGTTGTTACATACGGACCTATTTACTTTGACTCATAGATATTCCTTGCCAAAGTACGCGTGTTTTTTAAATTATTGTTTCAGATTTTCTTATTTAAATTCTTGAATATGACAGTGACAATCTTGTTGAGGATAGAGTTATGTTTAAATAATAGTCGTATGTTTTCTTATTTTAATATTGAGAGAATTAGCCCAATATACGTCATCATGAATTTTGTTACAAAAGGCGTGTTGAATAATATGTACTTACGACAGCACCGAAACGAAATACAGTTTGTATTCGCTAATACATATTTGAAAAACACTCTTAGGTATACTATTCTACGTCGGTGGCGACAGTATTTAAAATATAAAACCTTTGTAAGTCACTTCTAAACATTGCAAAAGTTTTAAGAGGAAAAACTCCAACCCTTTCAATTTTAAACAAAAGCAATAGCCGTAACCGCGAAGAAATCAAAACCGAATCGTAAACAAATCGCATTCGATTTGTTTACAACAAAAGAGGCTAAGACAATGAGCCTTCAATACAAGCTGATTTCTGGCTTCTCTATTGCGAATTTATTGATCCCTCGCCCACCAGCCTTTTCAATAACTTTGATTGATTTAATTGTCGTCGAGACCTATAGAAAACAATTCAAATTATGAAATCTGAAAGACGTAGACGTTGCGTTGTATAACTTTCATCTGTACTTATGTAGGCATGGAAATCAATGGCAGTCAAATTGCGAGAGTTAAATCAATTTATTCCATGACTATCTTTACTCTGGCATCGTCTTAAACAAGATCTGATTGGACCAAGTTATTTCCCAAAAGTGAACAGCACAATAATTCATTGAATCATTAAGCATACGACCGTTACAGTAATTGTTCACCGTGAGAGTTCAATTACTAAAATTACACCGACTTAATCTATTGCACAAACATACTAAAATTTAGAATTAGATGACTCGGATAGATAAGTATTCTTTGTTGGTAAGTCGCCATCGCGTTAATTGTCGGTTTGCCTCCGTGTGCACTTAGGTTAGGTTCATTTTGAATAACGGATCGCCATTGATTGCTATCTGCGGTAATGTAACTTTTGGTTAAGACTGCTTCAAGTTAGGATAAAATCTCTTAAATAAATTATTCTTTTGTTACAAGCTGTTATGGTAATTCTTGATTACGGTTTAATTGTGTATCAATAACAGGTAAAAATAATTTATGTGTAAGCTTGTTTTCGCACAAAATATTTTGAGACAATGGTCTGCCATTGGTCGCGTCAATCCGCTCTAGTTTCTCGGTCATCAGAGTTTCCCATCTCTTTCATGTTCACAGCTATAATTCATCAATGTCGGGCGACTCACCTGTCTTGTCCTCACAATCGAAAGAAACGACTTTCTCACATTACACGCTTCCGAAATGTCTCTCGAGCTATTATAAAAACATTTCAGACGACATCGGCCTTTAATTATTCAAAATTATTACATTCTCATTACGTTTTAAACAATGATGATAATTTTTCTTCTATTTTAATTGAATGTGCTACTTCCTAATTTTTAATAACCGCTTTCGAACTTTCATGTGTTTTCGACTTTCTAGTTGTAAACATAAAATTATTCGGTCGAAGTACATCGTTTCTGTTTAAGGTTTAATTTGAATTACGCGTTTTACGATGGCGGTTTTCTATAGTCTGAACAGATACATCGTGGTCGGTCGCGGCTCGCGGAGCATAGATGACACGATAAACGGACATATTATGCTTGCAACTATGTTTTTGGTTCTACACAATGTTCATTACACGTGACAATTATGTACCTACCAGTCTTAGCTACCTGTATAATACCACTTCTTTGTTTTTCCTTTGTATTACCTATAGTAAACACATTACCTATTTTGAATGTTCTTCCTTTTATCTCACTTTCTTCATCTATAAGTCCCTAATTCCTTTCCCCCAGTTCTTTTCCACCTGAAGTCCCCTCCACGTCTACCCACGGTGTCATCAGTAAGGTTTCGATGACGACAGTTTCCAAGGGCGTTTATTCTTAAAACAGTCTGAGTCAGGCACGAGGTTGAGTGATCAATCTTGTTCAATTGAGAGAACGTTACGTAATCGGGACACCGTCAATTTTGTAAGGTGATAGGAATTATCGGCTATTTGGCTGTAACTAAATCTATGATATCATTTACCGTTTTATGTATAGCATCATCGATATTACGGTCAGTTAAAATAGTATTTTCAACCAAATTGTATCTTTCAATTATATTACACTTATTAAGTCTTATTTTTCTGTAAGATACTTTATACCATCAGCTCTGAAAACAAAGTTTACCTCTATGACATTTTCAATTTATATCTAATAATATTAATAATAATAATATTCCGGGACAACTCACACACGGTTATCTGATCCCAAACTAAGCAGAGCTTGTGTTATGGTAACCAGACAACTGATAAACATACTTATATATTTCTAAATACATACATATTATAGATAAATTACACCCAGACAACCAGAACAAATGATCGTGCTCATCACACAAACATTTGTCCTGGGTGGGAATCGAACCCACGACCTCCGGTATAGCAGTCAGGGTCACTAACCACTAGACCAACAGGCCCGTCATCTATTCATCAATTACAATAATAATAGAGTCTACGATAATATTAGAGGCTAACTAATGTTTGAAAACAGACTGAGTAACATAAATATTAACTTATTGCAGTATTGGAGGGGTTTCCAGGAAACCTCATCATTTGGAGGCGACCGTTCCTGAAACTGAGCCATTAGTCTTAAGTGTTTATGTATCTTATAGTATTTCTATCTATTTGTTTATTTTATAATAATTCATGGACTTGTAACGTGACTCATGTAAGTCGTTGCATATTTTAATGAAGGATCTCTGTCCTTAGATATTTTTAATATTTCTGGTCTTGAGAAAAGATTGTCGGCTTTAAAAAACGGATTACAGTGTCCAACATACTAGAAGTTTTCAATGCTATAAAAATTAAATGCCCGTAACTGAATTTCACGTATAAAATGTTTAACATGATTAAAGATACACTACTAAGTAATTACCAATTAGAGTAATTATAGAAAACTGTGCTCGATGGCTATAAGGAGGCTATACTAAAGAAAGTTGGCTGACGAATATAATTACAATTACGGACAAGTATGGAGCATAATCCGGTGATCTTGGTTTCATCAGACATTTGTCCGATGCGTAAATGTTCGTGCGTTTGTTAGAGCTGCTTCAGATTGGATGAGAATCGCTGCGACCGAAAATGAAGTCTTTGTGAAACATTTGAGATGATCAAAGTATCGTCTCATGATATAAAGACAGAAGGCATTGATTAAATGCGTTTAGACTATATGAAAGTTATAAATAGTGGGTATTTACTGGCCACCTTTAACTTCAAATTTAACGACACGTTACTACGGCTTTAATAATTAAAACTATATTGCACATGATTTACAAAATTCTTAGAAATAATGTGGTTTTACGTAGTTAAATTAATTTAGTATTTACATTCTGATCGCTAAACCCCAATACGATAAAAAACGCAACGACAAGTTCGGTAGTGTGTTGGGCCCCTAATCTGCGTCTATATCATCACGCTGATACGATCTGTGCAGGGGGCGTGCAGTCACGCGTGTGTACACTCCGCTTTACTTCAGCTTTCTTTAATGACTCATTATTTCTGGCCGTTTTAATAGTTTCCAAAATAGATATTTTTTGTGGTACTATTTTTTTCAGATTGAGTTGCAAAACAAAATTTGGTTTACTTTCTCGTGTTTTCAACGGTTTTATTATTAAATGCAATTTAAATTGTAACTTTAAAAGTTTCAATTATTTTTAAACGATTTAATTTCGAAGCATTTGCCAATTCACCTTTCTACATCTAAATCCTCAGACTGAAAAAAAAACATTTACATGTAATATTATTTTCCGACCAGTATTTCTATAAAACGCAGGTTTGACCATAAAACAATGTATTACAACACCTTTCATTAACCCGACCGATCCTATACACCAATAGCTACTTCCGGTGATCGCTGATAGCCTGAATGATGTTACCGGAAGTACGTCACTATGGGAACTGGTAATTACATTACATTAATACATTTGCATATTCACTTGTGAAAAAATTTGCTTCCTTTGTGTGTATTGTGGAGGCTCTGTTGTGGCTTTAATTGAGGATATTGATAGGCGTCATGGATTCCATAATGATGTATAAAATGGCAATTAGGAGCCATATAATAGGGCTCTTCGATTTTGCCTATTAGGTAGGGTAGTATCTATTAGGTAGGTAGGATAGAGTAGGTATCGTTTATACCCCGTGTAAAGATTTTATCTTCGTCCTCGTATCCTAATGACATAACTTCTGTCAGCTTTGATACACTTTGCCACATAAGTTCCAAATTCTTAAAAACTCATTTCTCTTGTTCCAGCGAGCCACACTGGCCGAAAAAGAAGTGACCACGTTGAAGGAACAACTGGCCACCACAAGCCCAACCCCTCTGCAGGCGTCGGTCCCACTTAAAACCAATGGGTCCCACATAGACGCGACCAGGGACCAAGCCACAGAGACTAGGATCGACAGGTACAGTCCTGACATCAAGGAAGAGAAGCAAGACGTTGATGACGACGTAGATCAGAAGATGGAGATGGCAGCGACTGCGAGGAGTAACAGCAACTCCTCGAGGAGCAGCCCCGTCGTGCACCAGCCGGGGACCCTGGAGAACGAGCTGGCTGCTAAGGAGAAAGAGGTATGTACCGACTTAGACAGAGATTTTTGATTCATCACTCATTAGATACGGCATTAAGACAGCTTAGCCTAAGAGTTAAGTGTAGGAATTGTGAGGAGAAAACTATGCTAAGTACATAATCAGATAAATAGGCTGAGAATAGGTGTCGGATTGCAGGTGTCTTTTGTATTATGATGGTGCAACAAGATCCATAGTTTTCCAATACTTAACACCTACATCAAACTCAAGACAAATACGAAGAAGTAATTCACCTACATCTACATATGTTACCAGTCATATTAATACACATTAATCTCTATACATAAGAGCAGCATTATCCACGATTATGGCAGCATGTGGGCGGCCATCGCGCAGCTATGACAACACAACCGATTGACTCAAACGCTGCATCACCGCTCTATTGCTCTCAATTAGAGTTGCGCCCAGCCGAGTTGCGTTAATTGACTGTATCGATAATATTGATTGATCGATTGGTGGGCGGCCAACATTTGTTATCGACGCTTCAATGAGGCGATTGGGGTCTATGGGTCTTGGGAATTATTTGATGGATCTGAAATAAAGAATACGGGTCAGTTTAGGTATTACTGATAAAACTAGGTTAAAAGCACTTTATTTTGTCTCTTACTGAGCTTTCACAACAAAAGCTTTTAAAACCATGTAAAGAAACTACAAAATTGTGTCAAAAACAATCGATTACGCAACATTGCCAAAACATTCTCACTTTTAACAAGAAAACTCAATTTAGAAGTCGTATCATGTAAAAGTGTTTTAAGAGGTGCGGAAAAAACTTATCATGTCTTGTCGACATTTCAACATTCGCGTTGGCACAACACTAATTGAAATTAGCAGCGCGCTCTGATCGCTTGCCAATGCCAATTAAGACAGAAAAGCTTGAGATAATGTCGAATTAGATAACCATAGTTTTTTCCTGGTAATTAATTTTATGTTTAATGATTTATTATCTATATCTAATTCTAAGAATTTTGAGATATGTGAGAAATAGATGCATATAATTTAGAGCAGGAATACATTTTGGTATCTACATCTATACGGGCTACGCTAAGTTTCATATCAAGTTATTTAACGAGCGACAAAGTCTCAAGATGAAAAAGGAAATAAGCTCACATTCTTAAATAGTGTGATTTACGTGAAATCACAAACCAAATTAAGTTTGATAGTAGCAACTTCATCAGCAAAGGGGAAAACTAAAATTGGATTACAGTAAAAGGATATAGATATTCTAAATTCCGTTAGTAACATCCAATTAGCTTCAATACTATAAATAACGCCTCAGTCGCGTGTCTTAGCGCCCGTGGATCATAAACGGTGATATTTATTTAGTGCAAGGATTACGTTCGTTCGGTACCGATCAATCATTCCATTGAACGTATCCTGTTTCCTCTGCCTAGGGATGTACTCATCACTTATCGATACTTCCAATTTTTATCGATAAAAATGTACAGTACAAAATAATTGCTTTAAAATGCCTTTCAGATCGGCCTTCGTTGAGCGTTTTTAATTTAACAAGTCATATCCTTTCTGACTGCAATCATGAATGATCCACTACAAGATATTTCTAATGACCGTTTACCGAGCTTCCTGTTATACTTTATAAAATAACTTCCTCATGGATTCTACTAAGTAACCTTAGTATTAACTTCTGGATTATTCAACCTTATTATTACTTAAATAAAGATTTCCGTTGAAATAAATTAAAGTTTACCTCTAAATACAATCAACAGAGTTCTAGTTATAATTTAAAAATTAGAATATGTGTAATAAAAAAATCGTGTCAATTCATCGACAGATTTATCGATAAAATCCCACCCACAAACTGCGAAACCCATCCCTAGATCTAACTGACTGTCAAACCCAATTCAGCATTGCCCCCGCGCACGTAATTGATTTATTGATCGTACGTTACATTCGATACGAGATGAGCTGCGCATGCGCATGAGTGCTGCATCCTTTACTCACAACCTAACCAGTTGACCGGCTGACCTCGATCGCATAAGTCATATGGTAGCTAGGGGACGATCACGATTGCTTGTTTTGAATGTCACGGAAGTAAAGGTTACTAATGCCCTTATTCCGTTAGATGCCACTGCAAAGCTCGAGAAACTAGCAAAGAAAACAGAAAATCTACCACTCAATATTGTTTGCAATTTTTAAGCTTGCAAACGAAACAAAACTACATAATAGTTTGTTTTAGTCGTAGTGTAGTGTACACATCTACAGCCTTTGAGGTTCTATGAAATTCTCAGGCAACATAAGTTGGTATGGAAAAATGTTTAGTGAATGAACGGAGTTCAAGTCACGCATGTTCGCATGCTGAGAAAACGATTACAATGTCTGCTGATGACGAGATAGGGACTGTCGTTACTATGTAGAAAGTATTATTATATCTTACTTATTATTGATGATGACGTATGTCTAAGTTAATGGAGATCTTTCGACAGATTTCGGAGGTTTTTATTATTATAAAAAAACTCTCATACTAAGAAATTAAATGTATGTTGCATTTAAAAAACTTATTGAAAATATAAGAAACATATAAAAAAGGTTAGAAAATAGCCCCTCGTAACACTCTTACATCGGCTTATGATCATGAAAACACGTGGCTAGTCTATACATAGCCTTATTAGAAAGAACATGTAACATCCATTCAAAATTGGGCAAACACCAAAAACAGTGTACCCAACGAAGATTACTCTATACAGTTGCAACAGAAAACAAACATTTACATGAAAGAACTACAAACAATTCATGAGTCAAAAACAGAACCCCATCCATTTCAAGTAGTGCTCATCGGCAATGCGGCCGAATTTCAAAGAAGCCTAGTTGCAAGCGAGCCTTTCAGAATGCACCCATTCATGCTTCAGAATCATTAGTCCATTGAATCCCCGAATTTAAAGCAAGTGAAAACGTGGATTTGAAACGAATTTTCAGCTTTTGTTGGGCATTCAATAGCTCTATATAATTACAAGTATGTTTGGCTTGATTGGTGAAAAATGGACGTTTTTTTGTGAAGATGCGAAGTGGATGAGATTTTGGGAGTAATAGACTGGACCCCAAAATTTGCAAAAACAACAAAAAACTTTATTTGAAATAACAGCAGAATAAACTCTTCGAACAAAATACACCAGTTTGCTAAAATAGCGATGAAAAGACACAAAAATGTACAACATGAAAATATGAATGGTGTTGAACGCGGCCCTCCAGAATACTTGCACAGTGTCGAAACTCAATGAGTTCGCGATATAAAAGCTGTTATTTGCCGTAACGAACGCCTTTGTGCCGAGGAATTCCTTTACAAGCACTATCTTAAAGACGAATTACCGTACAACGCTGCGCGAGCTCCAGCCAGTGCAGTCACAAAGCATGATGACGCCGCAATGCAAACAATCCACGGCGATAGTTCCGCGCACAAACTAGCCATAAACAATCCGATAAAGGTACCGAACGAACAACTTTTGATAGTGCGCCGCTTTTTATGCAAATTCGTACGGCGTTGCGAAATATCGATGTGTTTAGCAAGCTTCACTGTTGTCTTTCACATTTATTTGTGTTGTTCAGTTTTCAATTTCTTCTATTGTTGTTCTGATTCGAAGCTGGCACGAAGGAACTTTATTCTCTTTACAAGCTTCTGTTTAATCTTGTGACTTCGAGAATAAAGTACTTGAAAACGTAATCCGTTAAAAAGCAATTACAGTTTTCCCAACCAATAAATAACATTTCTTAATTTTCTCCAAATCAAAAAACTCTCGCAATCAAATTCAAAGGAAGTTATCAACGTAAAAGAAGACCTATTATCGAAATGTCATCAAAAAGGAATAACACGGAGTCACCCTTTCGCCAACTTAATTAAAATCTTCGCAAAAAAATCCCGAAAAACTTGGACCCTTCGATAAGGTTAATAAGTTTCTGACCGCGGTTCCGTAGACTGAAAAATTGATCCCCTTTAACAAATTTGTCGAACAATCAAAGTGTATCAAAAAATACATGGCTTGGGGTCCATTGTCGCGATTTCCCGACTTATAAACCCTTTTGTTTCGATTATTTTCGCGAAGATTGTTTTGGCTTCTTTATTGTTAACTTTTTGTTTATTTAAAAGAAAGAGGGACGTATACAGGAAGGATTTTTCAATTGTTTTCAATTGTATTTAGTAAAAAAAAAAAAACATGCAACACATTATTAACAAGATGTAAAACATTATTTCTATCCAAGATCAAATATTTTCTTTCAGTCTATCATGTATGCCTAGTGGTATATCAATTGCCTTATTAGAATTAACGAAATAGGATTTAACGTCTGTCACCAATTTATCATGATAAATGGTGGACGATGATGTTTCTTTTTTTATAAATTGTCTATTTATTACAATAACCAATGTTTCCGTCTGTTCTATGTTAGCTAGGGAACGTGTGGAAGGGTTTATATGAATTATAACGTTTCAGAGAATCTGGGAAGCTCGCATCAAAGCTTGTTCCCTCTTTATGTCGTGTTAATCTTGATGATAAAAATAACATGAATGCTAGCGATTGCAATGAATACATTAGTCATTAACAACATAATGGGCAAGGCGCTGTTTACTCAAACATTGCGACAAAAGATAAAGAGATCACAGCATTGTTTTCCTTTCGCAATCAGATCAACACACATCTTACTTTATTTATATTTTCTTGAACAGAGTTATTGTACCATAAACAAGACCTGTACGGCTATTATCACGTAGCCAGATACCATTTTGTAGCATTATTTTTATACATGAAACACCTGTCGTTAAATCCAGTCCGACTAAACTGACATCAGCTAAACAAACACATTTATACCAACACACAACTATTTAATTTCAAAAAGCAATAATATCGTACATAAATCATAAACACCTTTCTTTTAGGCAGTAAAAACGTTACTTTCATCTCGAGGCGCATAGATGGCGCTGTACTAAAATCCAACTGTAAATTATAGTTTAATGTCACTTCACGGCGAGACATGAAAGAGTGACGATGCTATTTTTGTACACACCAAAACGAAAACACTCGAAATTAGTTTATGACGTTTGTCTGTAGTTCGATTTATTTTAATTTTGTTATTTTCGGGGGCGTTCGCTCTTATTATGTGTTGGTCGTCGTAAACTTGTGTAGTTCGACACTGAATTATCTTTCGGCCAGCTTGACTTAATGATGGCGGCCGTATGTACAAATTTAGACTTTATTGACGTTTATCGATGATGAGCCGGACTCGGGCCGGAAACTCTCATATCTCACACACTACAGCTTGATTAAACTAATCAAAAACAACTGCGGAACAAATATTAAAAGCATAACATTTTTAATTTTTGTCGGCTTGTTATTTTCCTCCTTCTACTTATTATTAGAGACTGATCTAGTTTTAATAGATATCATATTTTATTTTACTAATTAGATCGCCTCATCATCATTAAAATTAGATTCATCAACAGTCTTCATATCATCAAGTGTAATTAATTCTACAAATCTGCATATTATTATGAACGCAGTTTGGTTAATTTTGCTATAGGATACATACTTTGTTGTCTTCCTATTCACTAATTTATAGTTATCCATCCAGCTTTATAGGCAATGATAAATTTTATTAACAACTGGACCGATCTAGGGGCATTAATTTGCAGTTGTACATATGTTTACTAATAATTTACGTCGAGAGGACGATGCCAAAACAAGACCGGCTGACATCGTGAAGAATGACGATATATCGACCGATAGATTTGTATCGATAGATATACGAGTATCGATAAACATGACTCTCGGCTTGTTAAAATAACACATCCAATAATAATCCTGCAATATGCACTCAACATGTCGTCGTCCACATTCTTTTGTTTGACATTAAACATCGAATTCATCCTCAACTAAATTGAATATAACAAGTCTACATAAAATAAACAACGACGTTGTTGCCAATATAAATCCATGTTTGATTAGATACGCGATCGTACAAACATACATTATGACCTTTGCGTTCTGATTTCCAAGCAAATCAAAGAGAAAGCATCGAGGGATGTCGACAAGAGAAGCAATCAGATGCCCCATCAAACGCAACCTATCATCTTGTCAGAAATCGGCACGCACGTTAATTTAATAACAAAAAAAGCCTAGAGTTACATTAGAAAAAAGGACAAAAATAAATTGTAAGTAGTGTGCGCGTGGGTTCGCTCTCGCCCGGCGACGCCCGTAATTACGCTCCAAACACGCGAGCGCAACTTGAAAGCAAATGTCAAACTCACATATTTATTTCTTAGTATTGAATGCTGCGCCGCTTCTCGGAACACCCGATGTAAACATCATCGTGTCGATGATGAAAGCGATCTGCTTCTTTGTACTCGATGCTGATTAGTCTAATTTTATCCGACAAAAAACATCAAAAATATGTAATTTGTGTGTACCGTGACAACGCTTGGCGTGACTCGGGGGCTCAATAATGACCGGAAAGTGTTCGGCACATCTCAACCGGCTGGAAACTTTGTTACTCAGTCAGCAATGTTACTTTAATAACCTCGTAATTAACTAAAACGAAGACGGCTCGTCGAATTCGTCCCGGTTTATTTATACACGATCCCGCGTCGATATTCAGAAGCCAACTTGATAGATTCATAGCAGGGAACATCAAAGACCGTACATTAATCATAACTCACATCAATCGCCGGTGAAACATTTCTGTTTTTATTGTAAATCAGTATTAAAAAGCGACAACGTAAGCATATGAATCAAACGTGCGCCTGGAGACGTCGACTATGTGCAATAAATTCGTGAAAACGTAAATAAAAAAGTGTAGCGGCCCGATCGGACCACCCTGCGGTACACCTGTTGAATCTATTACCGAGTGCGCGCCGCCCGCACCAGATACTATCGAACTGTCGGCGTCACTCGGCGAGTGCGACTCGTGTGTCCCACGTCATCGATGATCAACCGCGATGCGTTCAGAAATGTGCTTCAGCGGCGCCTTCACGTGCTGCCACAGCTGTGGGCGCCGCCGTCGAAGATGTCGCGCAAATTGAGCGAGGATATAGGTTTTTTTTTTTCAAATCATCGCTCGGTGTAAGTGCGCCCCGACTGCGCAAACTAATAAAAGTAAAACTTCCTACGAAGTGATATTTATGTATGTACTACGTCTGGCTTCCATCTTTTACGATCGTCAACAGTTACATATTTAATGTTCGATGTTTATCAACATTTCTTTCTTATGCAGGTTTTAGTGGAGCGATAAATTATTTATCATCAAAGGCTTGCTTATTTTGAAACTTTTGTTTCTTCAGCACGGTAATGCCTGGCTTTACAACAGACGTCACTGCCATTATTAAGTAAACTTTTGTATACTTTTATCATACGATTTGATGTATTAAGAACGGATCGTAAATTCAAAGATAGCTAGTATGATAACAGTTTCGGCAGGACTCGAACTGGGTGTTAGGGTGATATCACTGTGTACATAGATGCAGACTGTCTGAATCCACACATTACTCACTAGTTTACTAATTGACTCATTCTGAAAATCTTTGAACAAGTGACGCACTCGTAAACTTCTAGCAATGATTTTCAATTAAAATATTTGACGGCTCTAAGCCTATTATGACCTGGTTTAATGGCGTGTTCAAAGAATTAGGCTATTAAGCGATCTTAACAATTGGCAGATATAGCTACGTTAAAATAATTTTCCTCCTTGTCAGTGTGGCCAGCGAAGTTAATTGCAATGTTATCTTTCAGCTTCCATGATTCAGTCCTTGATTTCACAATTATGTAGAATCTGTTTGCCATACTCCTGCGTTGACTTTTTTTTATTTGAATGCTCCCTTTGTCTTAAAGTGGTCTGCGTTTAATAAGATACATCTGTTACTACTATATTTTGGGGACACCGTCTTCAAACGTCATATAGTAAAGAGCGTCGATATTCGGTTACAGGAAGATTTTCTCACCCATTTTGAACCTTATTCCCTTTACACAAGGATTGTGGAATTGTGGAAATACACCTTTGATGTATTTCGATTTCTTTGAGTAAGAGATGACAATTTTGGATGGCTCATCGAAACACACCAGATGAGTTAATCAACGCGATGCGATGTCAATATTTTTAACAGCTTATTCATAACGTGTGTCAGGAAATTCTTCTCGTGACTATTTTTGTATCGAAATAGAATTATGAACTACTTTTCTGTATTATATTTATTTAACTGAATTGACTTCTGTATTCACACTAATTAAATGTATTACGTGTATTTCTAGTTACGAGATTTTAATAAAACCATTAAGTAGATAATCTTTATCAGTTATCTATTACAGAGCTTACAAGAATCTAATACAATATAATCTCGTATCAAACTGTGATATTATACCGTAAATATGTTAACATAATCTCGCAGCAAGTTGCCAAGAATTCCCGGCGATACCTCAGCATTACACATCACTTCATTATTCGTTTGATCACCTAATGTTTTATGTATGTCGTTGTAATTAGTTCGATCTACTGATCATCAATATTAATTTGTAATTACAATATCACGCCTCCGTACATGATTAGGTTCATTCCCGTTTGATTAAAGTTTAATAATACGTTTTGTTTATTCATGATTTACTAGGAATGCTTTTTGCTGTAAAGTGTTATCATTCAAGTTTTTATTAGACGACTTTTATGGCTCGTTATTTTTTGCTCTTGTTAATAAATGATGGTTTATGGTGTCCATTCGTAATTAATCTTCATAATTTGATTAACGGATGTGGCAGTCATTTCTGGTCTACTGGATCGAAATTTTATGGCTTGAAAGCAAAGAAACAACATTGAAATTGGAGCCACACACGAAACTCTAATGAAAAAACTGAAAAAGCAAATGATCCAGCTTTACATTAATCCGCAATAATAATAAAAAACCAATCTTCCAAACTCAATTGCGTTTAATAAAAACTAGTAATTATAAATGAAATTGGCTCCAATACTAATACATAGGCAATTATCGTCGCAACTAACGATCAGCGGGTATTACACTTATCGGAACTAGCGCCATATTACCTTAACTAAAACCTTATTGGGTTTCAATAAGAACCAATTTGTTCCGCGGCTACCGTACCTAAACGTGCCTCCAGTTGATAATGGACCTAAGATGCTTCCTTGTAGAGTTCAATATGTCTTGCTTGGTCTTGCTCCCATACGTAGGGACGTGTTAGTTTGAAGCGAACACGTGTGCGGAATATGTCAATTCATTATAAACTTTGTGTCGTATAGAAGATGATTTGTGACATATTATAGAATAATGCGGTATCTGTTAGTACATGCATCCATTAAGGACTTATTGTTTCGTGTGTAGATACCGCCGAATTCTGAGTAATTGACGAAATTCGTCGGTGTGTGAATGTCATTATGTGTTTAATTAGTTTCCGTCTGTTTATTGTTCGTATTATCGATTCTAGTTATGTTATCTGAGAAAGTTTGAGTGTCTGGGATGAATAGATACGTGTGATCCTGTGTTTAGATGGTTTGAGAGGATTCTTTCTTCAATCAACAAAGTTTTTCCGATGTTGAAAATAAAATCCCAAATTGAAAACACGAACTTTCTTTTACCGCTGATTTTGGTCTCATTAATATTAATAAAAATACTTGTTAACCGTCCCCACCTGCAACTTTCTTCCAAATGCAATTACAGCACGTCGAAAACATTCGACTATTGTTTTTATCAAAATTAATTCTGAAAATCAATCAATTCGGAAGTTTCTTCGTCCCCTGGTGTTCGGAGCATTTTTCTCTTCCCCTCGCACAGACAATAGAAAATGGTTATTAATATTCCTTGTAAAAAAACACGGTTGCTAAACAATAGGTGTTGTTAATTTACTCATTAAGGATTCATGGGGAGTGCCCCCATCAGGGAGGGTGGCAGATTCCAAATGATATTGGCTTCCTTTGATACATTTGGTTTTCGTACAAATTGGAATTTAATTTTATATCAGTTTGGATGTGTCGACTTAAGGGCGCTGAAAAATAATTAGTTCTAAACAAACTTTGTGTATGCGAGATATATTCTCGAAATTAATGATAAAAATAGCATGAAGCTATAGTTTGGTTTATAAATAGGAATGATAAAAAAGCTGTTTTCGTTCCAGTTGCTAAAGCATGAATGACAAAAATAAATTTTGGTTATAAATCAGAGATTTCAACAGAACACAATAGGGCAGCCGATAATTTTAATAAAACTTTGAATGACAAAGCTTTGACCACGTGTTGGGGTCAAAACCGGTCCTAACCGGTTCCTAATAAAACATCATTCAATCGAATTCACAAAAAAACTTCCGCAACAGTACACGCAATTCTCACCTTTATTACTACATCATAAGGGATATATTTACGTGAATATGTGTTGGGGTAGTGATTGGAACATTTGATCGGCCATTCATTTGCCAGATTTGAATGTACGCAGATGTCCGGCTGGTCATATTAAATCGAACGAGATCTATTGATACGATTTTTATTGTATTAATGGTCAATGTAAGCGTGACAATTTTAATGGTAGGACTTAAAATGATTCTGTTGTCATGTCGACTACTAGAGAAATACTGCAACATTGATTTGTCGGGAATTTGTTAATTTTGCTTTCCAAAATGTAATCTGTACCAATCGTTATCTTCTTATATATAAAATTCTCGTGTCACAATGTTTGTAACCATACTCCTCCGAAACGGCATTCTAAGCATATTCAGTAGGTCTGAGAATCGGCTACTAACTATTTATTTTTCATACCCCTAAGAGGTAGTAGGCAGGTGCTAGGTAGAAAAAATTGCATCGCAACGCATGCCGGGTACAGCTAGTGTTACTATAAAATCTAAATATTCGAAAGGGTAGCATGCTAATTGAATCCGATTTCCACAGAACACAAAAAGTCGATATCTTTTTTCCCATTTTTCCCAGACTCCTTTCTTTTTTCCTTTTAACAAAACACTAAAATTATTTGCATGTCATCCCTATCTTTCTGGAGACACTTTAATTGAACGTTTTCTGTGGGTCTCATCGAAACAAAGGCGTCAAAAGAAATATTTCGCATAAATTATTTTTCTTTTTTTTTCTCAACACTTCATTGTGAAGATATCGTTAATATTAATTTTTTGACGCGGCAACACTGGGGCTTTAATATTCGTAATACAAGCCTTTGTTATTGTAATGGCTGCCGATATTTCCTCTTTTATATTTGTATCATATAGCTTGACTTAGCTTTCGTTGCAATTGGGGTGGTTTAGTCAATAATTAAAATGAATTACTTCTTAATTAGCAGATGTCGTGGTGGCCTGGCGGTTCAATGAACGGATTTGTATGCACGAGGTTGCAGGTTCGAACCTGGGCAAGTACCAATGTAACTTTTCAAAGTTATATGTACTTTCTTAATTATTCTAAGACACTTCTGACAAACGGTGAAGGAAAACATCGTGAGGAAACCTGGATTCCAAAATTTGGGATCTGAAATCGCCAACCCGCAGAGAGCAAGCGTGGTGATCAATGCTCGTGCCTTCTCTATATGGGAAGAGGCCTGTGCCCAGCAGTGGGACGTTTATAGGCTGGATTATTATACTTCTTAATTAGGATGACTTTTATATATTACAAAATTATTAGGTAGAATTAACGAATCACCTAAGCAAGAAACTTTGAGTTCAGTATTGGGTCAAGTTAAAAAAAAAAAATCCAATCATTGTTGTTAACAACAGATGAATTTCCTACCAAAGTAAGATTTATAAATAGCTCCAAAATTGGATAAGAGTGCTCTGACGCAACTTAGACACGTGTAAGTAGAAATCGATCGGTAAACACTATCGATACAGAGTTAAAGTCAACGGCCGCTCTTATCAGCGGGTCAGTATCGCCATAGTTTTTGTTAAGAGCCCACGATTAGCTGAACTCTTGCGCAGCGGTGCGATTCTCAAAGTTTTGCTGTTCGATTTTAGAATGTGAGTTTGAATATTTGGTTTTAGAATGTCGCTGAACCTATTCGAAATTTAAAACATATTTTTTTTATTCATTGCCCTTTTTGTTTTATTTTTTATTTGAACGTAATAAATTTAAACAGAAGTCTTTCCTGCCTGTGTTTAAATACAAAAAATAATGCTGTCAAATATGTAAATATATTTTTAAATAAGATTGAAATTGAAGTTATAAAAATTACAGAAAATAAAGTAATTTCTCCAAAACTTAGAGAACCATAACCCAGTGATCAATACTCGCATTTTAACAATAACAATGAGAGTGATAAAACTTTGTTTATATAATAATATTAGTATGAAACACATCGCGTATTATTTGACAACGCTTAGATTAAGTTTTGCATCCGCTAGTGAGTGATTGTGAGTGACCAGTGGACTTTACTGAGGTCGGTTCGAAAATAATCATAATTTATTTTCGTTATTTATTTGGTAACTTTTTTTATAATAAATATCGTGAAAAATAATATTTTATTTATTACCTAGGTGTTTGGTATTTTTTTACCCAATAATGCTCATGCTAAATTTTAAGCTATCTTTCTTATTCAATTTCTAATAAGTAAAATATATTGAGAATTATAAAAAAGTAAATGTGATTTAAAAAGTCATCGCCTAGACAGCCACTCAACGAAATCTTTTAATATTCTAACATTACAACAAAAATAATTAAAGAACATTAAAAGCAAATATTATAGTTAATTACAAAGCCTAAAAGAAGCCTTAAATAATATAGATTTAGTTCCAAGAAAAAGATATTAAATACTTATTTAATTCTATCATACTATCGCGAAAGTTTTATAATAAATAACGCCTTACCTAGTCTTACAGAGTAGACAATATCGAAGCTGTCAGAAAACTGAAAAATATAGTATCTAACGGGTTCCCAAAACAGTGTATATGTAACGTTAAATGCTCCCATCATCCCAACGTCTTAATAATACGACGAGAAACAACAAACAAGAGAATAGTTACCTAGAAACAAAACGTTTCCACCATCCGTTTAAAACACATTAAACGATTTACTTAATGCTTCAGCAGGCACGCCGATCAACAACAAACTTTAACTGCCAATCAATAAGATTTACATTCGATTGAAGATCCAACCGTCCTTGAAATCATCCGATCTGTACGCGTTTCGAGAAGGGGGCTATTCTCAGAGTACTATCGACTCTATATCGATAGGCGTCGGTCGATTATGAGTCGATACCGTCGCGCGCGTTACGTCACTCGGCTTGTTACCAATCTATCGGGATAGTTCTCTTAGGAAGGTCTAATGCATTGTCGTTAAATTAATGCCACGATTTATGACAGTCGGAATTAGCCCCAAACGAGGGCCAGCGATGGATCACTGTTTAGTTTTATTGATGAATGTATTTGAATACAAATAACTGTGACATTATCCGTGGATTGATGTTAAACCATTCTCGTGGTTAGTGTTATGAGAATAGTGTGCGTTTTAGTTACAGAAAACTGTTTGATAGTCATTTGTTAGGTTGATGGAGTTGCGAATAATTTTGTAATCTATCTGTCTAAGGTGGTAAATCATTATTATATGAGATATTCTGAGAAGACGGTTTAAGCGTTTATATTAAAAGCTTTACAATGTAATACAAATCGATTAAACTTAATCGATAAGTGTAATCGATTCTAATTCTGATATAAGCATCCCTATAACTGTCATTCTCAACAGAATTGCTTGACAGTTGAGTGGAATGTAAAACATATTTAAATGAGGGACCATACTTGACAGTTTTTCTTCAAACAAACCGCCATGTTACTAGGCTCCCATGACCGTAGATCCATCACATTAATATAAAAATGTCAACGATTCGAGTTACTCAATTCGCCATAATTTTGTCCCGCGGCATGCTTGAGTAAATCCACCATGCAGTAACAGCCTGCCGTGGATAATGAGGTTCGATTCCGCGGGAAGCAATTTTCTTCTATCATACACCGATTTTTATTTTACGATCGTTTCGGTACAATGACTTTGTTGTTGACAGTTTTCATACTGATTGGTCAAACGTTTGTGTTGGTGGCAAATGTTTGTTAACTTGTTATACAATAGAAAATGTTGGTGTAAGATATTGGCAAGTTGGTGATATTGTTTGATCTGTTTTATGTACATATTTACTATTGAATAGATACATATTTATCCAACTAGTTACCTCAAAATACAAAAAAAAAAAACATTATCTAATCAACAAAAACATGAAAAGCCCTTTACAAACATCAATATCGACCAAACCCCTTCTAAAATTTATTTCAAAACAGTCGCCAAACTGTTTAGCGCCAGACATTGTTTATTTACTTTACAAAAGAGGGCATTTGTCCTCAAAGACAATAGGTATCAATACAAGGGCCCCTCGATAATTGAGAGCCTCTTAATAACCTTCGATTATTTATTTAAGTATTTTCTCACCTGAGTCTTTAAGCAAAAAAACTGCTACCAATAATTTTAGCTATCTATTGAAAAGGTATTTTAAACTGTATGGCTGCGGTTTTAAGGTTTATAATTGTTAGTTTTGTGGAGAGTTTCCCGTAAAAGGATTACATCAGGAAGCTGTGGCTTACATTATTTTTACGCGCGGATTGGTGTTTTTTGTGATTAATTTTGGGGTTATTTTCGATGTTAATTACCGATTTTTTCCTTGTATTATACTTAGCTAGAGTTCTCAAATATAATAGTAAAGCGTAGAACAGAGCTATGTTTAAAATCGTAAAATTGTTTACAATATTCTTTTTTAAAACAACGTACAGTAATCCTTATCAATCCAAAGATAATTAATTTATATTAATACGCACATACAAAGGGGAGAGCGGGCCAAACCGATACACAATTAAAGAGGAAAACAAGAATACTTGTAAGTACTAATGCTAAGACGAATGTTGCGTAAAATCGACGCGGCTCCCCCTACCCCGGCCTCCCCACGGCCGTAGGGACGTCTGATTTACGATATCTAGAGGAGAATGGGGATTTGTGTTTTTTAAATATTCAAGATTGTGGTGTCTGTAATGATATAAACAAAAAAAAACAATAAAATTTATGTTTTTGAAACATTTTTATTTGATTAGTTATTAAATTTAACTAGTCTTTATTCTACTCTAACTATACTTAACTATCAAGTCTTGAAAATTTATATAATTACTACTAAAAAATCAATTAGCCAACCAATTACTAAAAATTACATATTATTAGCACTTTATTTAGAAGTAGGTAAGCTAATTATTGTAAATTTTTTGTACAAATTGAAGTTATAAACAATTTATTATTATTATTAATTTATTTAATTTATGTCGTGGTGGCCTAGTGGTTCAATGAACGGATTTGTATGCACAAGGTTGCAGGTTCGAACCCAGGCAAGTACCAATGTGGCTTTTTCAAAGTTATATGTACTTTCTTAATTATTCTAAGACACTTCTGACAAACGGTGAAGGAAAACATCGTGAGGAAACCTGGATTCCAAAATTGGGATCTGAAATCGCCAATCCGCAGAGAGCAAGCGTGGTGATCAATGCTCGTGCTTTCTCTATATGGGAAGAGGCCTGTGCCCAGCAGTGGGACGTTTATAGGCTGGATTATATTATATTATTAATTACACAAGTAAATTGTACCAAGGAAATGATCAGATACAATCAAACTTTAAAATATTTTTTTATATTTATTAATTTCATTCACTGAATCACGCTTCAAATACCAGTATACCAATATATTCTTAAAACATTTGTCAATACATATGTAAACATAAACATATATCTACCATCACGTTTAAGTCGCAGCCCTACACCCCAGAGCGTTCGGTTTTCTTTCTCTAATTGATAATTCTTGCGCGATCCCTCATCGGAGCTACAATAATACAATTAATTCCCTTATGCCGAGACCTACTTATAAATTTCTTACGCGAACCTCTTATTGGGAACCTTGTACATTGTGTTAAAGGGATTACTTTATTCCATCCTATCTGAAAAAACATTTAAAGATTTTTTTTTTTTGTATATTGCATTCATCATTACAGGTTTATTTTTAGATAATGCATCGTTAGTTTTGTCCTTGTGGAATGGTATCAATGCAAACAAAATTTGAACTAGTTTGGACCAAACAAACTTATTTCCGTCAAAACTTTCTACTCCACAGCAAAAATAGACCACTTTTATCCATTTCATCTTCATTCACGAACTCGGCCACACATTCGCCTATTTTGCTCACGATAAAAATAAACTTTTTTGTTTTATCAACGAATGCTTTTGTAAACAAATAGTGCACACAAATACCTTTTAAATTAAGATTTTTACTATAAGGCCTTTTAAAATAACTAAGTCATAAAAATGTTCTCAAATTGCCCTTCTTTTCTTTTTAACCAGTCGCCATTTTATTTTTCTAAACGTCAACCGTTAACTTAACATTATGTTCATATCAGCCAGTATCACCAAATTATTTTTTTTCAAAACCAGTAAGAAACAAAAGAGGACTCATTACATTTTGTTATTTTTCGGGTAGTGTATCACCTCCTCTCGCCTGTATGTGTCGTGTTCACCCTTCAGACACCGGAGCCTTAGTAATTGCTTCCCCGATCCAAAGAGCGCATCTTTTGTTATCCGCTACACACAAAAACATATTTAATACCGCGATACACTCAAATGTTCCCTTATCTGAGTCGTCACATTTCTACGTATTGGTTTTACCCCTTTCTCAAGTGATTTTAACTTGAGATGTTTTGTTAACGCCTTGGTATTGTTACATACATCTATCTATAATTTAATTTTGCTATTTTCCTTGGTGACAGAGATTTCTGCTAATTTTATTACTTACTAAAACATTCGTCCTAGAACATGACCTTCGTTTTAATTATCTAACTTTGTAAATAAGTGAGTCACAATGATAAAATACAAACAATGCAGAATAAAAATGAAATAAATAATAATACAAAAATAAAATATAATTAAGAACCTTTCAGCTAGGTATCGATAATTTAGTAACAAATTGTGCGTCTCGCCCCGTCCTCCCCTTTTCCAGATGGTTTGCCGATTTGGCCGGCGCGACTCCTTGTACATTTAAATATGGCCGCCTAATGTTCGAATACAGAATACAGATGATATTTTATGCTTCTGCTACTTTGTTTTGTTGATAATGAGATAAACAGAACAGATCGATTCTTTGTGTTTTAATTAGAATTTGTCTTAGAATGGAGTTACTTTGTATATAAATAGCTTGCGATGTTTTGAATTATATACTAATGTTTTGTGTTTTTGTTTCAGGTAAGGCTCATTAAAATCGGACTCTAATCGATTACCTTCAATCAAACTAGGTAAGAAATAGAACTACCAACAAAAAAAGAACAATAGTAATTTTAGAGTTCCGTCATCCGTTGGCGCCAACTGTCAGTAGCACATCAAAGTGAAACAATTCAACTGATATCGAAACAATTGCCATTAAACCCACTCGATTAGAACTAGAAATTTGTCAATATTCGAGTCGAGCGGCCATTAATAGCGTTAATCTTTTACGTCAACCGATTAAAACAAATCGCGTGACTATAAAAAGGTTCCATTTTTAAACGCGACTTATCGACTGTCACTTGTTAACGATAACACGTTTGAGTAGCCGTTAGTAAAAGCTTTCCACGTTCAAAGTAGTGCTGTGCCGAGTAGTGACGTACTCTGCTACAGATACATAAGAACCGAATCGCGTGGCGTTATGGTGGCCAGTCTTATTGGCTGAATACATTGTTGTCTTGGTACGATAACGTCTGATTCGAAATTTGAAATCTAATTCTGTTGTGACATGAAATGGTTTAAAGTAAATGTTTATTTTACATAAAGTAGTTTATTCATTTTATTATTGCATGTATCTGATACCAAGCTGATACCATATAAAATTTACATGGTTTTTATTGATAAGGATTACCGAGGAAAAATAATTAAAAGTAATCCTGGTAGTATCAAGGTGCTTTTCGCATTTAACTAAACAAATAAAGCGTCAGACCCTTAGAAAGAAGTATATGTGTGTATAAACACCAATTTACGATCCGGTAATATTGTATAAAAAAGCTGTTGCCCTTTTTAACGTAATTGCGTAATAAAACTACAGGCTAGCAATAAACTTACAAAATAACGTAAAATCGATAATCTCGAGTAAAACAAACGGAACAAATATAAATAACTCTGAACGGGTTATTAATTTTTCTTTCGTATTTAATTTTTTTAACTGCGCAAATATTCAAATGTTGCTTTTAACGATTATTTTTATTGACACTTTATGGTTCGGAAACTGAAAATGACTTAGATATGATCCGATGCTTGGACGTTTAACGACTGCACGCCGGTCGCCATTTTGGAAAATGGAGCGTCTGAGAATGAGTTAACACCACATCGCTGCTCGAACATTTAGATCATCAATTTTCAGTTATGCTCATACCTAACCCTTTTCTAGTAAATATACAAAGTCATCAAAAATCAATGAGGCGTCTTTAGCGAAAGATGAGCGCATTAATCATCTCGCACGATGTTACGACAATGGACAGAATCTATAAACACACCCTCTGACGTAGGAGCCTCCCCCGCCACCCACACACACGTTATTAATTAAAATTATTAATGACAACGCATAATAATGGATAATCAATATTCTCGAGTTACAATTATAAAGGAATTAATGTACGGTAAAAGGGTTAAGTGTTCCGCTAAATGTGTTTAAGAAATAACAATTAAATAGAAAAAAAAATACCTTTCCTAAATGGAACATAGTTTTTAATAATATATTAATAAATATTTCAAATAACAGGAAATTTAACAAATGTTTTAAAAATGTTGTTTTGCGTTAAGTAACTCACCAGTACCTACTTCAATCGGTAAAAAATCTTTATTTATATCATTGTTTATACAATTCAAAAACTGATTACAACTACGCAATACTTAAAAACAAGTAGGTAACAGGAATACATTACTGAATAATAATAATTATTACTTATTAAATCAACATCCACATTTACATTTTTACACACACCAACCCATATTTATGTGATTAATTATACACATTTATTAGTAAAAAGGGGGTGGGTTGGGGTGTAAGAAAGGGTTGTGTGCTATTAATATTTATTTCGTATGCATAAGTTATGTGAAGGATTGATTGCGAAGCCCAGAATTCGTACTTTGATTGATTCAGTTCATATTATTCATATTTTGTGCTGTATTTTTTTGTTATTAATGATCTGCTACAACACCGCTAACTATTCCTAATTTAAGTTTGAATAACCTAGTTGTAGATTACTAACAGAAAGTTTAAATTAAACACGAATTTAGTTTAGTAATAGGTACAATAGAATAAGGTTGTAAGTGCAATTGTAAAAGAAATCGAACAAGATCGTAAGTAAATAAATAAATAAATGCGGACAACATCACATACATTGCTCTGAACCCAAAGTAAGTAGCTATTAAGCACTTGTGTTATGGAATTCAGAAACAACGAAGGTACCACAAACACCCAGACCCGAGACAATGTAGAAAAGTGAGTTTCTACATTGACCCGTCCGGGGATCGAACCCGGGACCTCAGAGCTAAAAACCGGTGCGTACGCCACTCGACCACGGAGGTCGTAAGTAACTCTGAACCCACAATTACTCGTTATATATTTAAAAATTGCCACTTAAAAAACCGGTGCCTGGTTACGAACAAAGGTAACACAAAACAAGATAACAATCACTAATTGCACACCAAAAAGCAAGTCTTTAAACGCGAAAATTTGAGTGTGAAAAGTACGGACGATTCCGTGTCAAATAGTATGTAGTCGGTCACGCGACGACTGCGTACCGTTTCCAACAAGACAACACTGTGTTACAATCCTATGGAACTTTCCACGGTGTACGAACACTGTGTCTATTTTACTCGACACTGTGCACAAGTTTGGTGAGCTCAAAATGTTATCATAGTTTGCCTGGATCCTAAGTATCGCATGTCGCACCACAATAAAAGTGCATTTTGTATTATAAAAGTTTTTGCAAATACTAACTACCTTATAATGTTAAATTAGCAGTCACTCAATAGGTATGTGAATAGGCTTTCTACTTTTATATCAAAAAAGGATTAAATATTTATGAAAATTTAGAGAAACTGTAGGGAATATAAATGTTTACATCTATCTATATAAATATAAAAATGAACTGCTGTTCGTTAGTCTCGCCAAAAATCGAGAACGGCTGGACCGATTTGGCTAATTTTAATATGGAATTATTTGTGGAAGCCCAGGGAAGGTTTAAAAGGTGAATCAATATAAAAATGCTCGGAGTTAAATAAAAATAAAAACCATTTGTTTTAAGTTTATTTTGCACAAAAGTTTAGGTTTTTATTTATCAATTGAGGCAGTACGAAGTCTGCCGGGTCAGCTAGTGTCAAATAAAACATTGCAACTAAATAAGAAATCTTAATTTCGAACTCAAATCACACAGACGCACAAACAAACATGTTACATACACATTCTGTATCATTCGATCCCCTAACAATATTTTAAACTAACCCTTCGCTGCAACCCTTTGGCAGCGACTTACGATCAATCGATTGGGTCCTGACCACCCCTTATTATTTACCAATACCTCATTATATACATAAAAATGTATATGTCTGTCTATTTGCACACATTAGAAACATACATTTAAATCTCTAAATAGATACTCAGTTACAATACTGATTTCATTTTATAAATGCAAATAGGGCTTTTTTCGTCGTTAAAATAAATTTTATAAATAATTTGATGAGGCAAGATAGTGGTATCTGTAAAACATTTAGTTACGCCATATAAGTAATTTCGAAAAAGTAAAATTTGTGTGAAATTATCTCAGAAATTACTTGACCAATTTAGATAATACTTGCACTGTTTATTTCTTTTGTAAATAATTATGTGAGTAGCGTCACGCTATCGCTAAAAAGGTCGGATTTGATTGGTTATTTAAATTCTATAATTGGTTTATATTTTCCAAATAATCGTGACTATTTAGAAACAATTTTCTTCAACCATCATCTTAGAGGCAGTGAAAGCGTGGAAAATTATTTCTGAATATACAGTCGGATTTTTATCTTCAAAATAATCTCAAAGCAGAATCATATACAGATGAAATGCCTACCATCATCACAATGTCCAAAAAAGTCACCCCTAATCTATCACCCTCACACACACATTCATACTTCATACACACTAAGACAGTTCGATAGGGCTCGATCGCTTGATTTTTGAACTCAATCCCTATCTCAAATTTGTGTCCCTTGAGGACCCACCCTTTTCGATTTTACTATGTACAAGAATTGTACATTATAGTTGCATATACGAATTAAAACTGCGCCCTTGGGTGTTAGTTTTATGGCAGTTGTTCGCCATTTTGCATTGGCTGTATAACTTATATTTTAGACACAGTCGAAGAATAAATAACTCTCAGTGCCTTATAGAGGAACTCAAATAATCAATGACAGTTTGAGACATAAATCTTCAAAACATTAAATCAACATTTGAAAGTAAATTCACAATCATTAAAATACTCAAAGCTATACCTATCAATCGTACAAATTAATAAAAAACAACCACGCTAACCAGAATACAGTCGAATGTAAAAATGATTCATATTATCGCAAATAAAAACAAGAGCCAACGAAACCATCCCTTAACCCTCAAAAAACAATAAAAACATATAGCACGCACCTCAGACGGACACGCGGAACCCTCTCGCATAGAATTAACCCTTTCGATACAGAAAGGTGAACAACCCAGTTAAAAACGGGACTTTCTTACCCCGTGTTAAGGGATGGGCGGGAGGCGATTTTTGGCGACATTAGTCGATTGTATGAATACTTTTTTTTATCGATGACTAGTCATAAATATTCTTAAACGGATTTGTGCGTAACTTACATGGACGTATTTTTTTCAAATAATTTTTTTTTTCATAAAATATAAAGAGTATAGAGTGCTTTTGAATGTTTTCTGAAATCGATCTCGTTTTAGTCAAAATGCATTCATAAGTTTTGGCTAGTTTGCCTTGACTTTTATATATTAATCGCTTAATCTCTTCTCTTGTCCTATAACTCGTATTTTATCCGCAGGGCGACACGCATGCACACGAATATTCATATCGAACTTAAAAAAAGGAGCGTTCATTTAGAAATAATCTGGAACGCGTCCAAAATGTTCGCCACGTTATTAATTTCTAGATCAAAAGCTTTTATTTTAATTGTTCATCTATTGATATGTGGATATTTTATTGTGAATTATTATATGAATCATAAATTACAATAAAAGTAATTTAAAGCATGACTGACAGCTATAAAAGTCAGACTAAGCTTCATTTGTTGGTAGAGAGCAAGATAATGAGCATCGAGACTCTTAAACAAATCATCTTAAGATACAACTGATCTAAAAATACGCCACCCCAAGTCAATGCATCACCCAGAATTAATATAATTCTAGTCGTCAGACGTCCGATCGCCGCGACGTCTTCGCTCCAACTGACAGTTGACATTGACAGCTCGTTAATGATGGCTGACAAGTGGCGCCCTCTGTCGGCCCTCTTGCCAATTTCGTAGGATGTTCTTGAACACGTCTCGATGTCAACTTGGTATATTAAAATATGTTTAATTGTCTACACACCAGTTGTTAGGGAAACAATACGCTGATTTGTACTAAATAATGAATTGAAATTCTTCGGAAGTAAAAATGAGAAATAATATAATTACGATGAAGTTGGAAATACGTCATTATAACCATAAAAATGAATAGCGAGAATCATTAATAATAACAACAGCGCCATAAGATCGCAGCGAAAATCTAAAAAGCATATCGCCAAAACCTTACAAATACCGAGTAATCAAAACAAAACGTACATCATTAAATATCTGCGTACGATCGCTGGCAAGACTGAAAAGTAAATTAATTCTGGAAGTGGAACAAAAAAACTGCAAAACAATAAGACTTCGGAGGAAACCGCACAATTCGACCGCCATTAATTATTCAGTGTCATCATCCAACGACGGATATCAACGCTCATAATAAACTCGTATTTTGTATTTATACATTATGTATGTAAGGAAAATTTTGAGAATATTCGAGAATACAAAGTATTGTCAACGATTTTTTATCGTCAACTCAATACTTACGTGACTATTTAGTCGATTATAGTTTCACAACCCTATCAAACGTACGAGTACAAATATTTATAAGCACAAGTACGTAATTCGAAAATCGAACTTTTCAAAAGTCTCATTTGATGAAAACGGTGCTCTAAAGTCCACAAACGGCTCAGTGTTTCGAATTTTAAAATAAAATACTCGCGTCTAAACCTTTGCATTCATACAATGAGCACAATTATTACAATCAATATACACACACACTGACAATTATAAATTCGTCGCACACACACAAATTTTAACGAAACTCATGCATATTTATAAACTTAATGTGTATATTATTTTATATCTGCGCCTGTGTGGGTAAGGAGGGTCTTAATAACAGATATTCAATCAAAATCAACCCCTTTTCCTGTCCGATATCTTTGCACTGTGCATCTCCCCTAGTGTTGGTTTTGTTTTGGTAGTATATACCTACGTATGTTGACAGTACTACGAAATATACCACATCACATCACTGAGAAAGACGGTTAATTACTGGCCTGAAACTAAAAGAATTTAAATTTCGAATCAAAGAAAACTATTTGAAAGAGTTCGTTTTATGACATTCCTTTTTCGAATAAATACGGTAGTTACATAGTCGTCACAGGCTGGTGACTTAAATAACACAATATGGCAACCCATTAAGTTTTAACTACGCGTCGTATAATTTTAAAAGTTCCCTATCATTAATGTTTCTAAAGATTCCTGTCGATCTAACGTTCTGTTCCTTTTATAAGGCGCACATTTACATATGAATGGGTTCACCTTTGTTACTAAACTATTACTTTGAAAAATAGCGATAAGTTATCAAAGATTGCGAACGAGCTCCCCTAGTTGATCTTGAGCCGACAAAACTTCAAAAAGACTTGAGATTTCTTGCAGGACTAAAGAAAACTGGAAGAAAAGCTAAGATTACCAAACGTTTTTCCCTCCACTTACTTTTGCAAAAACTCCATTCTCGTCCACTTCAAAACTCATGTCCATTTTGCAACAGAAACAAAAGCCCGTCGCATAACGCATGAAAAACTCGACATTCCAATAAGATATTAGAAACACCAATTTCGTATCAGAAATATACAATTAATAACGAGTTCGGTCAAAACAAAAGCGTGGGTAGACGCAAAAAAACAGGGAAACATATAATGCATCACTGAATCGTAGAATTTGAACAGTATCGTGGCTCGGGGTGTATAAAATGTATAAATCTTTCGGGGTGGCCGTCTGGCAGTCCTAGCCGTTCCGTGTATACGTATTTAAAATTATTCCCTTTGATACAAATGATAATTTCATTCGCAGACTCGCACCGTCAACAAAAACAGAATTAACTTTTTAGAACTTAAACTATAGGCCGTGAAAAACTCTATCGGTGAGTTCAAAGAAAACTAAAAAAGAGTTTCCAAGTGTTTTTAGTTCTCATGTTTAGTTGTTCCGAGATTAAAATTCAGAGAAATCATCAAGTTTGAACAGAAAGGCGGCAGTTTGGATTTTCTTAGTCTTACTTTTATTTTTAGGGCTTCTACTAAGTAATTTATGTAACTGAGGTAAAGTTATATTTCTAAACTCAGTAACGATTACACAAAAATTGCGTCGAAAGAACAAATGTGGGGTATTAAAATATAACTGGCCATCACTAGGGATTTGAATTTGGAGGTAAACATTCGAAAATCAAACGGTTCGATGGCGTATAGCGGCCAGCACGTGACACAGCTTGTCGGCAAACTTTTTCCCGACGCACGCCGCCGAGTTCTGGGAAAGTTGTGCGGCGCTTTGTTTCGCGCAATCATACGCTACGTTGTAAGGATGCGCCGCGATCTCCACTCATCCTTTTGCCAACAGTACTTTGATTTCCGAACCGCTTTGATTCAAACTTTTAAGCATCCCGTGTTTTGACGTCGAATATTGCATTTCCGTGTGTGTTTAATTTGATATTTGTTTGGAACTACACCGCACGTAAATCATCTATATTTGAAATTGAAAACTTCAAACGGCGATTCCGATGAATGTTATTTAAAATGTTGGGACGCGGCGCGATCAGGCCAATAACACTCAGTTTCTAGTTATTCTCATTGTATACAATCTCACCCCACAGACCGCGACCCTCCGAGAAAAAATAATAAATTATTTTAGTTAGTATGCAAATAAGCGCGGACCGATATTTTAACCTACACCCCATTGAAATAGCGCAGTTTTTTTTAAATATCTGTTCTTTATGGTTCGTAAGAATGTGCTTGTTTTTAACGTGTACAATAATTCGAAATTCGAATCATAAATAGTTCTAGAACAAGGGACCCGCTTGTTTGATTTTGAATTTAGAATTGCAAAGTGATTCTAAATTTGAAATGCGAGTTCAACAGCCAACTATGGTTTTAAATGGTGGCGCTTCTCATAGCCCCTTCAACATTAATCTAGATCTTAATGCGTGCGTGTATGTGTGTGTGTGTGTATGTGTGAGACAGGGCAATGATATTTAATTCGAAGGGTAGAATTTCTCATCGATTTTAATTTTATGCGCGCATCCCGTCTCGGCGTGTATTATTTGTTTTTTATGTAAATATTCTCAATCTCTTATTCAGACGAGTGGCGTCCATTTTGCGGACTTTTTTCCCTTTTCAGATATTTAGACGTTGGAATATTTTAATAATGGGTTTTGTGTTTGCATATCGGCATAACTTATTTGGAAAATTTTAATTCGTTTAATTTAGTTTTTGTATTTTTTCGACTGTCGGTGACGCCTTGACGTTGGTAATAAAAATAAACGTTTTCATAATTTTATGAATTAAATTGTAAAGGGTTGGAATGGTAAAAACATTTTTTACTTTTCTTTACTGTATCTATTCGTATAAAGGTAACATAAGTCACTAACATTATTCGTCATAGTAAGTACATACCTACATTTCGTAAACACAACTAATGCCTAAACATAATTAATATTAAAATATACAACTCCCTATGCAAATACATCATAGGAACACGATAGAGTATCTTATATTCTAATGAAGAGGTCAATGACGTAATTAAGGCACAGCCCTCACACACGAATACCTGTCGATATATCAGGCCCACCCCTATAAACCCACAGAATTAATATAGCCCAGAGCTACGTCAAAAATCATTATATTTTATGAGCGGCCAAAATAAATGACGCTTATACGGTACTGGTGGAAAGTTTATATTCAAATTTCACTCAGTCCGTCGGTCCGGCATCTCCAAGGATCAATTTACATATTTTCACAGGTTTCCACGATTACATTTAATGTTAGATATGTATGCGGAACCGTGAGCGTTAAAGATACTTTCTTGTTTCAAGCTCGCGTGGTGTTAGATCCACTTTCTGGCTGTTATAGCTTGCCATAGCCTTATTTATCACTGAATTTAAAAACTTTCCGCTCGCCGTTATACAATTCGAAGTGCGAATAAATTTAAATGTAGAACGCTTTCGACATCACACCAAAACCATAAACAAAAAAAAACATCGACACGTGCCCCTTTCCACGAGAATTTTCTTTGTCAAACTTAACGTGTTTTCTAATTACATGTGTGTTTTATACAATGTAAATTCCAATTAATTCTTGGGACTACTAAATAATGAAAACAAAGGTTTACGTATGACGTCTGTACGTAGGACCATAGAACACGCAAATTAATTCTGAAGAAGGCGAATGTCAAAAATAAGTTAACGTCAAAGCGTATTCAATTAAAATAATGATAGGGATGTATTTGTTTCTTAAATAATGATGTCGGTTTGTGTGGTGGCTTGCTTATTTTAGGGTGAAAAGGAAACGTCTTGCTAGAAGAACACCTATTTCTTACCTATGTATTTTATTCGCATGTTATTCTTCGTTTGAACCATGTTTGTGGAGCTCCAACTTTGATGAACGTGGAAGAGAATTTTCAACGAACTACTTTAAATACGAACACATTGATATGCATAAAACACACGCTTTGATTTAAAACTTTCGGATGCGGTGCAGCGCACAATTTGTAAACCAAAAATATTTGGTATCAGTTGAAGAGTCTTGAAAGTGAAGCGCTACTCGAATCGATGCATCGATGAAGCTGCCGAAAATCATAACAAGCAACATTTTATGTTCAACTAAAAACAAAACAGCCACCGCAGAAACTAAAACGGCGAGAATCAATTCCCGTCTGCGAATTAAAAGCATTAATAATACAAAATTTGATTATCCCATAAAAGATTCGGCCCATAAAACTCATAGTTGCTATAGTGTGCACCGTTGCCGAATGTACGAATTAGGAACCCTTTTGATCGTCCCACCCTCCACCACGAGCGCCCGTCGCCCCGCGCTCGCCTGCCATTCATTTTCATAATAAAATCGTAACAAACGGCGCAGGTAACAAAATATGGAGAGAGATCCAAAATTTATGTGAACGCAATGTGATTATTTATGTCGAAACTTGAGATTTTGCTAGAGATATTGTCGGCAGCCGGGATGTATGGCCGCTGGTCTGACGGCCTCGAGATTTCGATGATATACACAGTCATAACGTAATGTTGCGTTACTTACTGCTATCGCGGCATTCAACAAAATTATAAACAAGAAATCGTGAGTTACTGACGTCTGTAGATGAGTGAACTGCGTTGTTTGATCCAAAGAATATTCCATCCCCTTGCAAAAACATTCGAGTCTTCAGTGAACGTCTCATGCGCCAGACAATAATAACAAACAAGCCAGTAAAACATTTTATATGATAAAACAACAGCGTAACGTTATCCTCACCTCCACATCTGCAGAAAGGGCCCAATCAATCTGTCTGTACGAGATACATCCTCCGAAATCTAACTATTGTTCACGAATAGGGAAATTTCCATTTGGATTTATTCATTTGTCTAACTATTGTCGGGCCTTCCTATTTTGTATATTAAAATAATTGTTATGCCGCCATTTCGACATTCCGAATTCAAACTCGTGAAGTTTCGTATGGGTTTAAACATTGGTCGATTTATTCAGATTTAAATAGGTTTAAAGTTATTAATAATGTCTTTGGTTTCTCAATTGAAATATCGCTTGTAATTAATAACTCGGCCGTAAAATCGACGTCTTATTAATACTAAAATCCGAAGCCTCAATAAACGTTCCATTTCACATCGAAAACTGAAAAGCCGTTGTATAATAAATTTAACGACAAATTCCGATAAGAATCGGCGACGCACTGACGCAATTTTCATAGATATAGCTCAATTAACAATTGGTTTCAATCGCGAAGACATTTCGTATAATAAAGTGCTCCCCCCAGGCGGGGTGCCTCCAGGCAATCTTATTTCTGTTTGTAATATTGCGGTGTCAATTTCGCATATTGAAGTGTGAGCACGAATATGGAACGCCATTGTTTGAATCCATATTGTCTATGAACTTGCTTGTCTCTGATCTGGCAAATTGGATCGTGGGGTTCTGTTCAAATTGGAACGATTTCAAAAAGATAAAAATAAATAAATACATGATTTTTCTTGTATGAATTTGTGTTATGTTTTGAAAAGGGGATGATTAACAATAGCTGTTGCTAAAAGTCAAATACAATCTGACCCAATTAGATCAGAAACCACCAAATCCGTACAAACACAATATCCGCTCGTTACAAACGTTCATAAACAAACAATCAATAAAAAACACAAACATGTAAATAAAAACGCCAATAATCAACCGTCACAAAACGATGAAAAAATAAAACCATTGTGTGAGAAAGAATTACACACAATATCCAATTGTGGTTCCGTCAACGAGCTTTGTAATAAAAAAACCGCCACCCCACGGAACCCAAGCATTAATATCAATCTATCAATAGCTTTCAATACAGAGGCGTGAGCGGTGATCAATAAACTATAATAAAAAATACCCTATTTTTTTTTCTCCCCTCTATTACTATTTTATCGATGATTCGTATCGTCTGTTTTGATTGGACCCTCTACAGCGTTGTCTATTGAATTATCAAGTATCGCATTTTAATTCCTCAATGTGATTTATTCCGATTCGGTTTAATTTATTCCGATTGAATAATTCGATTTCAGTAATTGTTTACGGTTATAGCTTAATTTTTGTTAATCGATTGTCACTTCAATTGTCGATGGCTTGTCACTTGACTTTTAATCAATTGGATTAAATAGGTGTGATGAATCGATTAAGTATCGATAACAATGACACGTCGAGACTTCGTAATCGAATTATATGCTACAATGCTACTTGTATATCGATAGCAAAATGTATTTTGTGTTTGTTCCAAGTCACATATCAATCAAACAGAACTTTAAGTATGCGACGTTGAAAGGGCTTCAATACTACGAACAAGCCAGCTCTTTAATCATGTTTTATCAGAAGCTCCCCGCGCATGGCACAGACATTTCAAAGAGACGAAAACACTCGTAACTTGAAAATCTTCAATAAATATACATCGCGCTAAAACTTGGTACATTTTAAACTCCATTACTTATCACTCGCGTCTCAATCCACATGTACTTAATTACTCTTGGCAAATACAATGACGTCACATCGATAGCTACAATAGATAGGTACAAGACGGGGGAGGCTGGGGAAGATAGGAATCGTATGTTTTCGGATTAATTCGTTCGTAAAATCGTCTCGTCCCGATAAGAATGGTAACTGCTCTGTACTAATTGAATCTACAATTGCGTTGGCATGTCTGATTTCATTAGGCGCCTGTGTGTGTGAGGGGGGTAAGCATCCGAAGCCGAACTGATGGATGCTTCAAAGTTTTACTCATGAAATTTTTCGGCGATATTGGCTTCGTAGTTATTAAATGTTTAGGTCGTTTTATGTTTTTGATTTTATGGTATTGCGATTGAAAAAGTAACAACTCAAGTGAGTCTGTAGGTAACATCAAACATGAATTTATAGCTCAGATACATGCAATATAAACCCTTCCAACTTTATGAATACATCACTTACATAACTTAGTTTTACTTCAAAATATACGAAATCTCAAAAGTTCTGTACACAAGCGTCTTATTCAATACCCCGTTCAATTCACAACAACGGAACGGGTCCAAAGCGTGAATTGTTTCAGAATAATGGTATTTATATGCTACATTGGTTTCAAGGGAAATCACTCTTTGGAATAGTCCATAACGTCTGGTTGTGTTGGCGCTGGGAAGAATGGTGTATCAAGACGAGCCTCCCTTTACAACGCTGTACGTGAAAATGTGATGCCAGAATTCGATATTACTTAAACTCGTATTGAAATCAGGCGGCAGGGGGAGGAAGATTCGGAATATTAAACATTCACGTTTATTAGTTTGTCCTCAACGTATTTGGTAGTATAAACGGGGGTAGTTTTCGATGGGAAACTTGGAAAGTGTGTTAACGAGTTCACCCTTAGCGAGTGTAGTCGATTTTCCTAATGGGTATTACATTTTAGTCGATTGTGTCAGTTTTGAACTAACTTTTGATGTAAGTTAAGTAAGTAGTGGTGACGGTTCACTGCACTAATTTGCTTGATTCGGGAATCGAAAGTAACGGGTTCAGATATGTCGTTATTAATAGTCAGTGACGTGAATTACATTTCTCTAACTCGATAAGTTACAGTTTACATTCACCCATACACTAATATAACTAGAAATATAAAACAAATATTAAAACGCTGACAAAAGTCCTTCAATACATCAAAGAGGTGACTTCCAAAACATTCCACAAACTCATAAAACTCAAAACCGTCCAGATCACAATACCAGCCATTAAAATAAATCAAAACTTCAATCCGGACGAAAATTCGCTCTTAATCGATGGCTCTTCAAAAAAACGTCAAAAGAAAATTGGTATCGTATGATCTCGGCTGCACAGATAGCTGAAGGGGCCCACAAAGGCAGCTATCGGAAGGAAAACGAAAGGGTAATGCGGGCATAAGATGCGCATCGACACACACGGCCTAATCACGACACCCCACACCCACCGCCCAACTTTTGCATATTGCCCAAATTGCCCCAACCTCCCTTAGCTTCGCCGCTAAGCGCACATTTTTGCTGGCCGGATAACTCACTGTTTTCCGTTTTTATCCAATTTCCTATTCGATTCCCAACCTTATTAGAACACAATAAGAGCGTCGGGTTCTTTTTACGCTGTGTGCCAATGTTTTGTTTGTAGTGTAAGGGTGTCATGACGTTTGAGGGATGTTTCGACTCAGAGGACTTCTTAATTGTGAGCGTGCAGTTTTGCTATTGATTTTTTAATGTGTCTCTGTGTATGGGGGCCTTACGTCGTATTTTAAGTACGTTTACATTCATTAAGTTTTCATAAGTATGGTGGATGAGTTGTTCAGAATCTTGAGTACAAAGGGAATTTCAAAATTGTATTTGAATTTTATGTCTGGCGAATACTCGTGTCTTTAAAAAAAAAAACAAAATGAATGTCGTTATGTGCTATTGACGTAACGTCTTTAAACGTTCTAAATTTAAAGTTCCCATTATGTTTTTAATAAGTAAGTCTACACCACAGCCTCATTAAATAATTAGTGTAAAAAAGTGTAATTCATATAAACAAACATTAAGCAGAACACGGCTCTCATTGGTAGTTCGTTAAAATGTTCAAAGTATATAATTATGGCACAAATAGTACCAAAGACGCCGCTCTTTAGTAAACCTGTCTATAATTCCACTTCTTAACCATAGAGTAAGATGTCGCCAGACTTATCACACGATTTAACTTAGGATATTAAAATTCGAATTTGGGATTCGAAATTGGACCTTATTTTTTAAAATATTTTAGTTTGTATTTTTTTATCAATTTATTTTTTATAATTATATTTTAATTTATCTACATGACATAGCTTCAAAATAAAGAGGTAATTCCTATTTCAAGCGTTCCAAAAAAGTCTCATCAGCCAGCAAATAATTTTGACAAAGCCAATAAAAAGTTGTATCGTGTCTGTGTCTGTACTCCCGCCTCGGGTATGCGGGCAAATCGTTCGCAGTGTCTCCACTGCCCCTAGATACTCGGCGACATTAATCTCTATCTTGTTAAATTATAATAATTGCATCAACATTTAATAACTGCGTTTCATTACACGCATTTACCTTTTCTCGTATTAAAAGGAATTATTTTCTAGAAATTGCTAACCCACTTTAAAAAAACATGGAGACGTGTAATTAATGTCAATTTTATTTATAATTACGCGTCCAGCCGCCAGATGGCGGTATTTGCGTAAAAACGAGACCGGCCTGAGCTATGCGATAATATAAATATTTCTTACAATATTAGACTTTAGTATCTGTGGTACAATTTTATTATTTTAATCTATGACCGCATTCCATTAAATGCGTATCTTTGTACTAATATGGAGTTAACTTGTGCGTCCTTATTTATAGAAACAATTATGTGCACTACATTTTTGTCTTGATCTTGTGCTAAAAACGACATAATTACATCATAAGATCCTACAGTCTGTACTTCAAAGCGGGTAATTTGAGCTTTACATCGGACGTTTTAGTTGTAATTCCTTTGGATGAATGTCTATCACTGTACTAGTTGATATGAGCAGGTATTGTGACAATTAAGCGCATTACTGTAACAATGGCGGCCGCCTGCATTGTGTCCGGCCTTGTGGAGACAATGCTAGGTGACAATCTTAACAGATAAATAGGCTGACTTCCTTGATCACTGTAATGGTTCTAATGTATTGTGAACCATGGTTAGCGTCTGATTCGCATCATAATTATCGCCTAATTAGTATTGTTGGAAACCTAGATTTATTTCCACTTTAGCAACGTGGCTTTGTATCGTGACTTCTTTATATTATTTCCGTTTTAAATCTTTAGTAAGTACTTAAATATTATTATTAGAAAAAAAATACTCGGAAAGGTTGAATTTGTCAACCGGGTTCCATTCAATCATCTAAATTCAGTCGACTATCAAACTTACATTTATTCAAAACAGTAGTAATGAGTACTCTATAAACAAAAGAATTAACTATATTTGTAGAGAACAAAACGAAATATCGTTTTCCATTCTCTTTATCTTGTCATATTATTTGCTTACGAAGCCTGCATAGGGGCACCCGCGATGTACGCGATACTGGATGGCTTCATTGTTCAACCCTTTATTATTGAGCGTAGTTACATTCCAAATTCAACTTGTAGTTGCTCTGATTGGTCGAATGAAGATCGAAATTGGAAATATTGTGCCAGTATGTTTGTGTTCTAGAATTAAAAGTGGTGTTTTACTTTTTTAGTGTTTCGTAATTTGAATGTTGACTCAAATTCAGAACGTTCATTTTATGTAATTTAACATAGCTTGGTCGAATTGAAACAAAGAATGTAGAGTCTTAATTATATTTAACTCGTGCAGGTTTTTCTCATACAGTTACCATTTCCAGTAACACATAATCCACACTCGTTCCCCCTTCTTCCATTCTATTTGCACAACTCCTTAATGCTTTATTTCGTTTGTGTGCTTAGTCTAATTAGAAAACTCTGAATCTACTAATGGCTAATATCGAATTTTACATCTTTTTGTTTTTCTATGTCTTCGCATTATCAAATTATGTTCTTTAGACAGTTCATACGAGTTTTCATGTACTCGACTAAAAGGACGATGTGAACGGAAAATTACTGTGGAAATTTTTCGGGAGTAGAATTTCCTTTGGGTTCATTGGAAAGTTTTGACGTAATAATATCTTTAAGGTCTTATTTTTCGTAATATTTAATTTAATCTTATAACATAAAATAGATGTACCTATATTTTTAGATTGGCGGTAATACATTTTTTGCTTCGTTTCACGTGAAGTTACATTGATACTGAAGTACCTAACAATAACTCTGACAGGCACAATTCCGTCAATCTCCGGCTCGTTCCGTAAATCGGAACGTGTTCCGATTAACTCGGACGTGTTCCAAAGACAAAACACTTTAGGAAGACATCTTGCTATGCTTCAACTGACAGAACGATCAGCCATTCCGAAGATTTGAAAATAGAACGCGATATCATTTTATATTTAGAATTTCTATCTTTAACTAATTTTTTTTTAAAATAGTTGAGCAAGTTTTGTTTTTGTATTGTAAACTTTTTAAAAGTTGTATTGATTTGATGACGTCATATTCTCGGTATACGTAACCGGCTTCTATTACGAGCAAGTTAAAAGTCAACAAAAGGGTAAGGGGTTAAATTATTCGTCCGCGATGAGCTAGCATTTCTCTTTATTTATACCCTCGATTTAAATCCAACACCTTATCGCACGAAACAGAATAACTCTAGGTGAAATTCTTGAAAAATAAACGTGATAGAAACAAGCGATACGTAACTATAAATTAAAATAATTATCGCGCTTTTTGGGGGTAGAATGCAAGGCCTCGGCGATCAGCTGTTCGCTGCACGGGGCACGAACGTGCTAAATTGTGTTCTATTCTGACTGAAGTGATTTATTTCAAGTTTAAAAAAGGAAGACTAATTGTTCCAAACATTTAAACGTTTACTATACCAAAGAGGTAACTTTATTATACCTTTATACAAAATGATATTTTATGGCATCTAAATTCAAATGATTCTAAACTCCACAAAAAAAAAATCCTAATTTTTCATGCAGTTTAAAAAGAAACCAGCCAGTTCCTTCCAGCCCTCGAAACAAACCATTTTAATTGCAGCACGAGGCAATATTTTATCCATGGTATGCATTTTTTCCAGCCGCCGACGGCGGGCCGTTACTCAAAATAATCTAGGCTAGATATCGCACCCCACGTGATGTACCGCCTTAACCAAGAAACACGTTACACTTGATATTTTTCTTTTAATCCCGAATGACGTCTGTACGTAATTGGCGGTTATTTTCGAGTCGCGTGAGGTTGGTAGCGTGCGATGTATTGTATCGGTGGTTCGTAATTTGAAAATGTGTGGTTTAAAGTGTTGGATAAATTGGAATCTTTTTTGCTTGTACTTATTTATTTATCTTCCGGTACTTACGAATCTATTGCGCGATTGGTAAATAACAAAAATTTCTTCTAGATCATTCAACTCTACATGCAGATAATTAACAACCATCAAATATACATATATCTAAAGATACCAGTGCAATCAGTCCCCAATAACAAAACAAAACCCAATAGAACATGGGAATCAAAAGAGCGACACCCCAACGGTACGAAGTCAACCACAACAGGCGAAACTTAGTTTTCCATTCGGTTTTATAACGCCGAACGATAGACAGGCAATAAATGAGCTCCCACAACTTATAATTGCTTCATTTCGTTGTCGACTCAAACTGAGAACTGTGCAGTTTGCATTTGGCTTGTGTGACTCCTATTTCGAAACGATAATTGGATTTGTCAATAAAAGTATCGCTGAAATGTCTGACAGACTTCTTATTGTCAATAATTCGACGGATTTCAAAAGGCTTGACTGTTTGAAGAGAATAAGTAGAGAAAAACAGCTTTAATTAAACCGTAGCGTTAGTATAAAAAGAACAATAAACGAGACGGGTATAGCTCCGTCAATCTCGCCTCAAACTCCCTCTGCGCGCTACAAATATCCTTCATTCAAATTTACGTCTGTTACACGGTTCATTAAAAACTATCCTCTATTTAATACTGACAGAATCTCCGCGTAAAGTTCCCAAACATGAACTGACAACGTCGAAAAAGTAATAATCGAAATGATCACGATTCATCGCTATGTTTATCCAAACGCCACCGACGTATCATGTCAAAAGTGCATGGACAACTTCCATGTCAGTGTTTGCCGTTAAAATATACTCCAAAAACAAATTATCAAGCTAAAGTCGACTTTATACCCTACACAATAATAGAAAAAGTTATTTTGAACAATTCGTGCTTATTAATTTTTACCATTTTCACGCCGCACGTTCGATATGACACGTGATTGATGATCGCGACGTTGGTTGTCAATCAAACTGTTACTGTAAAAGCATTTGCCGAAATGTGAATATTTATGAAACACAAACGTTTGTCCCGTGCACTACGTTAAATAATTATTTTCATTTGCCCGTTTTAATTCCGATAGAGGCGATGACAGGTGAAGAGCACGTAATAAACGGATAGTAGGAATCTTTTTAAAACTCGCGTCCAACTGTTCAATCATTCGCGTCGTTTATCGTTTTTTTCCAAACGAAACGAAACTCGTCGCATCAAACTAGACAGAGTATAGATGACGTAAAAAGAAAAACAGCCGTCCCGCCGTAGAAGCTTTCCGAACGTCTTTTTGTTCATACAGTTGGTATTGCTCGCGTTCGAATTCGAAATTTGAATTTTCCCGCTTAAAGGTCGGCCTAATAAATGTTTCCCGATGATTCGCGACTTTTGTAGGGTTGCCATCCATGGTCGAAGACATCCGGACATAATTAGAACCTTATTTGTTGTAAATGTATGTACATCGTTAAAATAGTACTGCTGTACTGCGGATATTCAGTGCGGTGTAGTATAATAAAATGACTGACATTGAGAGGCACTGCAGGTGGATACAACAGAAAAACTGATGTTTATACGGTCTAATTAGTCGAACATTTACTTAAATAGGTTTAAGAAACAACAGTTTTTTTTAACACAAACAAGAGTTTTTTTATTCACTGCAATGAAACAGTCTGACAGCACAAATTCCTATGAACAAAAGTGATATTAATATCATGACCAAAATAGGACAAATCCGGCGAAACTCCAACAGATGCCTCCCCTAAACTGTTTGACCACTTTGACAGATCGCCAACATGAACTCTTTCTGACGTCAAAATGGCGTATTAGGTTTTTTTAGTGAGTTGTCTGTCGTCACTTCCTTTGTGATTGAGCACTGCATTGACGCATTGTGCTCCAAATTGATTCGCTTTTGTTACTTTATTGAGTTTTCGACAATCGACGTGGTCGGCATCTTTGTTGCTTTTTCATCGATCTTGGGATAAAAGAGGTTATGGTTTTAGTAAATGAAATGAAAGTGGATTGGAGTTTTTCGTGGCTCTGTTTTATGTGGACAATGGAGAGGTTTTCATTCGTTCCATTTGGGCATGTGACTAGTTTTCCGTTCTTACTTGTTCCTATTTTGTACTGGGCAACAGTTCAGCAGAATTTGCGATACTCGGATAACCTGACTTTTTAAACATTGTACTTACAACTTAATCTTGTCTTCTTTAAAATCAATTCTACCTACAAATACCACAAAAACGTGTTACCATATTATCACGTATATAAAAGTAGGTGTAAAGTAGAATCGAGCATGTCTGCTGCCGGCGGCGGTGGCGGATTTATGGCCAGCGACCATTTGCATCGGAAGGAAGACCGAGAATGCGAAGCGACGCACGCAGACAGTATAGGCTGCCTTGACAACTAGGCTGAACGATTAATTGCGTTGACCGATTCCTTTTTTAAACTAGTATTAGCTGTCTTTTTGCGGGAAATAATGTTGGATATGGTTGGGAAGAGATTGCTCTATGTGTTAGTTTTCCTTTGCAGATTTTGGTCACTGTTAAAAGTAATTGCAAGCTTGTAGTCTCAATGTATTCTAAGTAAAAACCACAACTAATATACCCAGGTACGTATATTTAAAGAGAATGCTACAGAAATTGACCCTCACCACACTAAAATAAATTGCATTATTTCCCCGCCGTCAAAGCAAGTACAGTCGGCCACATAAACAACTAACTCCGAAAACATCACCGAATAAACGAGCAACTACTCCGAATGAAGCCCCGAAAAATCCCATCTGAAAGTCAAAACAAAGTTGCTAACACATGTAAATCTCACCAAATTGTGTAAAAGGTCTTTTTTAAACGATCCACGGTGTAGAGGTATTCGAGTTAATCGGCGTCACAGTGGGGTGATCACAGACCCTGTGGGCCACGCTGTAATTATACTAAAAATGTGGTAGACTTCAATAAAAAGCTGAAACTGTGACGGGCGGCGGTCGAAAACATAATTGTCCATAGTAATGATTGTAGGTAATTGTGCGAGGGTTGCCCTTAACCCTTCGCTGAAGGAACAACCCTTGGATGCTGGACAAGATGACGGCGAAAAGCGATTTCACAAAAAGAAAATCTCTTACAAATAAAAAAGTAACCTACAAAAAAGCAAATATTTCCTGGCTTTTTATATCTCATCATAAAAATACGAAAAATCGAATAAAAATTAATTTACCGTGGAAAAAATATTTTTCTGTAGCCATCTTGTATTTCCCCGCTGCCGCGTATAACACGGAGCTAAGTTAATAGCGGTCAGCGCAGTCCGAATTAAGACAATAATTACTCGCGGTTCTGTCCGCCCGAATTTTCGTTTCGGCTAATACTTTTTATGGTGTCGACTGTACTATTCTGAATGAAGGCCTCGTGTTTACATAGCCTTTATTGGGACATGAAAGATTACTTAAAATAGACAGAGAAAACATTTTAAAATTTCCCACCCAGTTTTTTGGCAGAATATTTGATGATATAGAAAACTGATTATATTTATAAATTGTTTATCTTACTGTATTGCTATCAAGGCTAAACGAAATCTTTTAATCCTACATAAATATAGGCAAACATAAATTAACACATTTATTGAAAACAATCTCTAATCTAAGTGCTACAGGAATGCGTTAACTAAAAAAAACTATTAAACCTTTTATTTTATTACAAATGTCATTCGAATTCCAATATTAACATTTTGATAAGAGCGGGAAAAATACCGCGAAAACATGTATTTGACGTTGATTTGACGTTTCCATCGTTCTCTATGTCAACATTCGAATTTGTTCTCATTACTATTCTAAATTATACGTATCACAATAATGATGTCTGAAGGTCATTTCAAAGATTTTACCGCAGTATATAAAGAGGCCGGGTAATGAAATATTATTTACAACATATCTTCAAGGCTCCATCAAAACTGACAATATTTACTGAAGTATTACTCTACTGATATGTATTAAGATATCAATTTCAAGGTTTCCTATAATCAAGTAAATTTCAACCGTATCATGCAGGCTATAAGCAGTATCTTCAATTAACAAAATTTAGTTAAACATTCAGTTAATTTTATTACATATTTTGTATAAAAAATGGTAATACGATCGTTCATTTTATGAAAACTATGAATATTATTTTTAAATTATAGCTCTTTTTTTGTTTTATTCGTCGAAGGGAAACGGTATTCATTTTATTACCATACATTGTCTAGACTTTAAATTAATTAATGATACAGGCAATTAATATTTTTCCTATTAATTTTATTTATTGCTCGAAATATTTCCTGTATATTCTTTATTTCAGTTGTACTTGCAAGAACTAATTTTATTGCTTAATTTCATTACAAAACAACTTGTTATGTTTAAGATATTTTAATTATATTAAAACCTATAAGGATTCCATTAAGAAGAATATAACAACCATAAAAAAATAACGTTCAATAGAATTAGTGTTCCAATATTGAATCATCGACACATAAATTAAGACTCTCAATTTTTAAATTACATTTTCTCATTGTGTCGTTTTATCATGTTGAATATTAGATTCTTACATGGTTTAGTGTCACTTCTTCATTATAATTTCATTGAGAAATATTAAATGCGAAAACTATTGATTATAAAAACTGCAAAAGGTATCCATTTCCCTAATCAAACTCTCATAAAAATCAGGGAAGCGTCCACAGTTTCACAAGCTTGAATTGGAACTTGTCTCAAGACGGGCCAGGGTCACGAGCTGGCTTCCGTCGCATCCATCTCCGAGATAGGCATCTTCACGCTCGAGCGCCGGTGACACCCCACCTGACGCCAACAATTGATATCTTCCGAAGGTCGGCTAATAACATACCGAGACCTAACCGACCATCACACCTCAACCAACCAACATAGCTAAATAACTCTTATCACGACGACATAAGGATCAATTTACGTTTTTTAAACGGTTAAACTAAAGTTGTATGGTTCAGTGCTGATTTTATGAATAGATCGTCAATTGTCGAACGGAAACGCGAACTAAAATTAGTTTTAAGAGTTTGTTTCTAAATAATACCTACGATTGAACTTTGATTTTCATAGGAGTTTAATTATAATTGTTTCTTTATATTGTTTGGGAAAACCCGAACTGTTAAGCAATAGCGTTACACGTTATTAATTTTATAAAATTTACTCATTGTTTAACTAAAATGATCTTAAAATCGGTGGGTACGTGTAAAAACCAAAAATATCCAAAATTTTATGTATATTTCGAGTACAAAATAACTATTATAAACACGTTTTACATTAAATGTCGTCATGTCTTCAAACAATACAATAGTAATATCAAATACAGACATTACAGTTTAATGGCGCAATTTAAAATATTTATTTTATTATTAAAAATGGCTGACGCGTCACCATCTTTATCGTAAAAGATTGATCTACATAATTACGGAGTTAGATGCTTTTATTGTGTCCATAGATAACATAACATAATTACATATACTTATGGCAATTAAATTCTTTAGAAAATATTTTGCTGGCGACATTTTTTATGTCGCAATGTTGTTACGTCACTTAAAAGCCACATCATTGGAGGGAGAAGTTAATTTGTTCTGCTACAAGATACTTCCTAACTATTTCGTTATTAGTGTATTGTTTTATAGATGGTTACAAGATGATTTATAAATACAGCAAGTAAAAAAAAAACCTCGAAAAAAATCGCCTTCAAGATTATAGGAAACACTATGTTGTACTTAAGTGTATCATTGGTAGTTCTATTTCTGAATTGAAAATTGCTTTTGTTTCAAAAATCTTTAAACCCTACCATAAACAAGTAGATAATCAACAACCAAAAAGTTCCATTAACAAAAAACTAAATCGGACCTCTTTTTTCCAGATCGCACAGTTAGTCGAAGACGTCCGCCGCCTGCAAGCGTCGCTGACAGCTCTACAAGAAGCGCACGCGCAGCAGTTGCAGAGGCTGGAAGAGAGGCTGGACGAGAAGAAGCAGCATATCGCGAGGCTGGAGGCCAGACTCGACACGCAGAGGGACTACGATGATATTAAAAGGGAAATCAGGTGAGTATCAGTCACTAACGACTGTTTAGAAAAACAAATTTTAATTTAAAAGGCATTGAAACTACAAAAAGATGCATTTGAAACTAAAAAAAATATCTACACTGAATGATTTCCAAATAGATTTGGAGTCGACAACATTGAATATTGCAAAAAAAATATCTAATCGATTACAATAGAATCGATACCTATTCAAAATTCGAGCGATCTCTAAACTACTTAAGGTACATCCCTAGTATGTAGGTACAGGTACCTAAAGAGCACATAAGCACGTGTTAATAAACTTGATAACGACGTATCTCGGTCATTCACCTGCACACAGATTATATCTGTTTGTTGAACGAGCCTTGAATGTGGCCGCACTTGACGCCAACGTCTAGGCTGTATGTGCATTTCCCGTGCGTCAGATTAGAAGAAATCAAAATGTCATCATACTTTACATTTAGATGGTCAATTGATTTCAAAAGAATATTAAACTTATATAACTATAAGCTATAGTTTTTTTTTAATCTAGTTGAGTTTTATTGAAAGAACATACTTTGTCCCATTGAAAACTGACATAATTCTCTATATAAGTAGTCTTCAGCGCGAATGTCATAAACACATGTAACAAATGTGTAAATTAGGTACCATATCATCAAAAACATTCTACAGTATCTACTTTTAATATGTCCAATCACTGTCCCAATTATCTAAACGATTATATCGTTTTAATGATTGAATACCAATTCACATGTCCAAATGCCAATAGTTAATTTTTACTACTTAAATTAAGTGCGTAATAAACGTTAAAATCAAAAATCTATTGCAATATAATTAACATAAACAATAATTCAAGTTATACATTAAATACATGAATCATATCTTCATTTTATAGTTTATTCTTAGTACAAGAAAGTTTGTCCTGTCAGGAAGGCTTACTTTTCTTGGTTCAGTAAATAGTGGAAACAGTATGTTAATCCAGTTAACTTAATGTCATCATGAACATACATTTGTGTTTGATTGTGTGCATTCAGTGCATGTTTGCTGACCCTAGCTTTGACTGATAACGCCAGCTTTGTTTAAGCGTTAATACTTTGATAAGGATGTACCTTACTGTCAGTCTCAAGATTATAAAAGCTGTTGAAATATTTTCTGATAGGATATTTTCTATTTCTTGAAAAACTAAAACTGCCATCTCCGTCTTTTTTTCTTGTGAAAACGGATGGATAGACTTAATGCGAGACTAGCTAGACTAGCGTATATATAATGAGAAAGGGCTGTTACCTGTAACACAATGTAACAGTTAAAGCTCCATTTAAAATCAATATAGACTGTTTTCGATCAAGAAATCTAATGTACTAAAAAACTATCCATTCATCATTGTCGTTCTTATTTCCTAAAACTGCAAGAGTAAGTCCTGTTCCTTCAACTTCAAAGATATTACAGGAAACTTTGGTAAGTTACGATTACATACGTCTAAACAAGCGAAAAGTCTCGAATGTCAAACAAACCACGGCAAGTAACCGTGATGACTCAATCCTTGTTTAAAAACTACATAAATACACGGAACTCCATAAAAAGTCCTTTAAGATGTGGCCTTTGGTAATTAACTGGTACTTTTGGTGCAAGCTGTCCAAACAAGGGCAGGACGGCACTAAAAGTGACAAAGGGATGCGTGGGGTGCACTTTAATTATCATCGGGTCTGAGAAGTATCGAGACCATTGTAAAGGATTGATAAGTCTTCTTTTTTTTAAAGCAAATCACTACATAGTATAAAACAAAGTCGCTTCCCGCTGTCTGTCCCTATGTATGCTTAGATCTTTAAAACTAGGCAACGGATTTTGATGCGGTTTTTTTTAATAGATAGAGTGATTCAAGAGGAAGGTTTATATGTATAATACATGCATAATATATAGTAGAGAAACACTGATAATCTTAGAGTTTTTTATGTAAGGTCGTAAATAAACACACTTTTTTGCGCTTACATTGCAAACGCTGGCTGAATCCTACGAGATAGATCAAAGTAATGTAGTACAGTATTGTAAACCTTAAAAAGGTCTACAAAAGGTCTACACCTTAAAGAGCGCGTGCCTATACCAAATAGTGCGTCGAAGGCCGCGCTTCGCCCTACAACACTTTATGATTATGTAGTATATTTAGTATCAGCAATGCACCCGTGCAAAGCCGGGGCGGGTCGCTAGTGTTTGTATAAACGCAATCATTTGTTTCAAAAGTGTGGGAATGGTTTTTTAAAAACCCATGAATATCATAAAATGGCTTTATATTTTCTTTTGTTTAGAACACAAACTAAGCTGTTTATCTACTAGTTATGTTATGCTACTACAATACTTGAGATCAGCCAGTAGCTTTCCCATATCGATACATAAGCCTTACAATTTACATACACGAAACAAGTAAACAATCGAATAGTCCAAGAAGTACATACACATGTCTTTTACTATTTGCTGAGACTGCGTACATTAGTAAACGTTTGACATAATACATCGGCTCCCAAACTCACAGAGGAGGTCCAAACGTTTTTTTTTATTGGAACACAAATCGAGGCCCACTTGAGTGTCCCATGCACCTCGCACGCATACGCTAAACGTTCAAGATAAGGAATTTAGCAGCCTCCACGCAGTTTACACTATATATTGATACAGAAATCGCTCCCTGAGAACCTTAAAAGGTGGCTTTTTTATTTTCCTGTCCCACCAGTGGGAAAATAAATAGAATTATCGAGGGATGTTAATATCTTGACGCGATAGTCCCATGAATGGGATGCTGTTTTGTTTTTGAACGAAACACCGGTATTTTTTTCATATCGACATTTGAAGTCTTTAGTAGCGATTTTACCGTCAAATTCTTTATAATATCTTCGGTAAACATTGCGGTAACTTCGATGGTTTCCCACGTGGTGTGGTAATCAAGCGATCAGTCAACTTCCCACAATCTATCACCTGAGCTGATAACAATTAGCGCTCACAAACTTTACCGACTCTAATCATAACGACCGGATGTATTCACATTCAGTTTAAGCTCTAATATAGATTAGTTTGGCAAACTTCGAAATCCAATCAGGATGTGAAGAGCTTTTTGTTGATATTTATTTGGTAACAGGTGATATCGAACCAAGAAATAACGAACCAAGAATATGACGACCTCCGTGCTCGAGTGGCGTACGCACCGGTTTCAAGGTGTCGCTAGCTCTGAGGTCCCGGGTTCGATCCCCGGACGGGTCAATGTAGAAACAAACTTTTCTACATTGTCTCGGGTCTGGGTGTTTGTGGTACCTTCGTTGATTCTGAATTCCATAACACAAGTGCTTTAGCTACTTACTTTGGGTTCAGAGCAATGTATGTGATGTTGTCCGCATTTATTTATTTATTATTAATAGGTTGTGTTGTACAATGTAATCGTTATTGATAACGACTTCTGTCCTTTATTGATGCTTCCATATCATTGAATAATTCATTGTTATTCTCTTTACTAAAGTAGTAGTTTTCTGGTTCACCGAAATCAAGTACAACATTCCCCAAACCATTTAAAGCCACAATGAAGCCATCAGAAGGAACCACTCAATCTATATATAACCAATGTTTTGAGCAGTTTAATGTGTTGCCTTAACCAATACGGTGTCATACCGGCGGCGCCTTTGATCCGCCGTCAAAGATCACATCACAGGCACCGACATTGCGACATAAAATCAAAACTGTGCAAACACGATAAAAAGCTTTTTTAACTTCAGTAAAATGACGATCGATGAACTTTTATGACAGGAAATCGGAAATTAGAACGAACCCGAATAGTTTTATGTATAATGAAAAAAACGTTGTTTGACTCTTTTTAAGAAAATAAAGAATTGCAATTTTGACGGAGGAATAAACTTAAGATTAAAAATAAGTCTGAAAATACATAGGCAATAGTGTCCATACGTAGTTAGAAATAGATCTTGAGCCTACAAATAAGCAAAAGAAACCAACAACAAGCGAAATCCGTTCACATCACAATCATAGAACATAACAGAAATATTATCTGTCCACACGACACAATATGATAGAAAAATTAACGGAGAACCATTTCAATTATTGCTCGAAGCACGCGACTCGGAACATTTGGTTTCGTTCCCATGATCCTTTCCTTCCAACAAAAGATATCTCCTAATCCTGTAAGATCTATAATTCCCGATATAAACATTGAAAGGCACCTGCACTGGTTTATTGCTTATTTATTCCCGTTCTCAAGTAAGGATTAAGTTATAGCAAGCCCCCGAAGATTAAAGCTTAATGGAGGGAGGAATGGATTGATTTCTGAACGCGGTTGCCGCCAAATCTCCGCTTAACTTGCCTTGGCCTGGCGTCATTACGTTCGATTTATTTATTATCTGCGGATTTGTGGGTCTTTGTTTAATCTTCGGAGGTTTTAATTGAATTGTACAAAACCCGATACCAAGCGAAAGTACCTACCTAACCGTTTGCTATGAAAAATAATATCAACAGAGTTTGAAACTAGATTGTTTAACAAACCAATAGAAGGGTTATTAAAAACGTTTCATTATAAATTCACATTCTAATCATGATCAACAAACTGAGGTTCGTTATGATTAAAAATGTTACCGAAATTCTCTAAAAACCAAATACAACGGAGTTACGATGTTGACACGTCAAAGATGAAATTTAAAACAGTCAAATAAAGATTGTAGTCGGTTATCTCGTGTTTAATTAACATCTATGCACACTAGATTTACATAATTTCAAGGAAACATTCTCTTATATTATGTGTGGTGTGTTTGCGCCCCTATATATCAATACGAGAGCCTATCGCAGACACCTGGTCTCATTTGCTTAGGCGTTGTTTGGCTTACGTTTAACGAAAGTTTAACCTAACACTGTCGCACACAAATTATCAACTAATTTACGTTCCCCGACGATTTCTGATGCCATAAAGAATCCCGACGGGCCTAAGCTTTTTACTGTTGGCTCAACATTTCGACAAACGTTCGTTGCTTAAATACGTAGACTAAGGAACCTTGTGTCAACACGGGTTTGTTTATGAACAGAGCCAATGAACGTTGGTGTTTGAGATTTTGAAGTAGTTGTGCTTTGTGTATAGGCGTTAGTTAGTGACCAATCGATCGTGTTGTGATTGGTCAGCGCCGGGGGGCGGGGCCTCGTTATCGCCGATCGAGTGATACTGCACTGTGACGTCAAGCTCATTGTCCGAGACATTGATGGAAAAAATAAGTGCCGATCGCAGATAGCGAATCATTTGAATACAATTGATACGCTTAACTTACACGTGGTGGATGTTTGACTCATGGTTTCAAAGTCATATTTTTCAAAATTCAACATTTTATATCTCACTTAAGTATACAATGTGATTTTTTTGGCCATAATAAATCGTGGCCAATGTCAGCCATTGTGTACATAATTCAGCATCCTATTGGTAATCAAAACCGCGGATCAAGTCCCCGGTGTCAGTCCAATAAAACAACATCGTAAGAACTCGAGAGGAATTCGTAATTCGCTAATCAATATTGAAACATCCCTTTGCAGTACAACCCCTTCGGAAATATGTCTTTGAAATATCCCGTTTAAAGGGTTGAACAGTAGCGGGACGATCAATCAACATTTTGTCACAGATTTTGAAATATGATAGTCATTCGCGAGTTATTTGTCGATCTTTGTGAGTGATGTACTGGAAAAATGTTCTGTAGGGGTTTCCCTTGATCGTACAAAAGTGTTTTTCCCTTTACGACTTTTATAAAGGCGCGACTTCCTTCTATGATCAATATTCTTTCCCAAAAGACTTATATAGCTAAATGTACGAACTAACTAGACCTACATGTGATTTGAATTCTTGTAGAAACAATTTTTGGTTCTAAATAAATTCTAGCTGCAATATCGCCTACCCCGTATCCAGTAAAAACGGAAAAAGATCACTAAATAAACCACTAAATAGAATCAAAGTTAAGTTAACCCTAACGACACCGATCCCATGTAAAGCTTATGCACACAATGTTTTAAAAGTTAACCCACTAATTAATTCAAAGTTCCGCGGTAACCGTACATCGGTTACATTGGAAACATCAAATATTCAGTGTGTACACGCCTTAAACTGAAGGCTTTTGGCCGAAGACAGAGATGCTTTTAAGCTTCCCTTTGGAATAACGAAATATATGGAGACTTCTACCTTGGAAATTTTGTGACACCGAAAGTAGGCAAGGTAATATCCAATAACGGCGTCTCATATACTTCATACTGCCTTATCTAACTAAGTATTTTGAGAAAACCAATTCGAAACCCTAACAAAAAATTGCAAAAAACACATTTTTCCCGTCCATTTTGCTCCATCACAAAAAACCTTTAAATTTTCTCGTAAAACCGTCTCCATACCTTCTAAACTGAGCTAGGATGTCGTCACTTTCAAACTGTGTCATAGCTGTTTATTATGTATCAGTTTTAAAACCATCGTAAACATTAGCTCGTGTAAGTACTTACATTTTGTGGGACTTTCTAAACTTCCAAGTTACTTACACTTTACTTTTTTTTGCTCTACTGCAGGAATATTTAGGTAAAGGTACTTAGCAGCCATTTTATGTGCCAGTGTTTTGTTTCTCTCTGCTGTCAACTGTCATTCTTATGTCATAATATAACCTAGTTTTTCTATTTCACTAGTATCAAAACTTGCTACGAATATACATAAAATATGTTATAATGCAACAGTAATTGTATTCGTTGAGCATTTAAGTAACAATTTGAACAATTAACCTGTAAAATCAAAGCGTTGAGTTTACAAAGGAGCGACGCCGGGAGTCAACACTAGTTATCTGTATTCCCAATGCGATACGCTTCAACAGACAAATACAAGCAATAGTAACTAAGTCTTCAATAATACTAGGAACACACGGTTTTGATACTTGAATAAATACTTTTCAACCACAAAATAAATATGATTTATGATCTAGATTCTAGGCTAAGTTAGATGACTACAATACGGGAAATCATTGGTTTTTCAATCTAAAACTTGAGAAACAGTTATTCATTTATCGAATTCTATAGTTTTTCGAAACGTTTGTCAACTTTTGTGTCAGTTACAACCTTGTTTCATAATTACAAATGCATGTTTAGACACTTTAAACTAGAAATGATATTATCATAAAATCAAGTGTCAAAACTATTAGAAAAACTAGTCATAATACGACAAAGTCACGCTTTAGAACCAGCATTAAAATCACAACAAATGCTCACAATTCCAATATCATTTGTGCTTACCTGCAAGCGAAGTTTGTAACACCTTCGAGACAGCACTACCGATCAACGATTTAATTGGCTATATATTAAATTGTAATTAAGGTGCAACCCTATTGTGGCCGTCGATCTACAAACTAGTTGCACAACAGATCGGGTAGTACATTCAAATCTGTCAACCAGTTGGCCAACTGATCGGGTGCTTCGAACTAAAGTTTCGTGTAGTTGCTCGATTAGTTTGGAGTTTAATCGCTAATTGTAAGTTAAGGTAACAATATGGTGTTGATAGTTTTATTGTACTCAGTTCTGGATTTGATAACTTTAGGTGTATAGAAATTTGTTCAATTTCAACTGTACATAGAATCGTTTATTTATTTATAACTAACGGTAACATAAAAAAATTACTTATTACTATTGATTACGGAAGAAACAATACTGATGAAAGTAAAGAAAAAGTTATGATTAAGATTACAAAGCCTTACGAAATATCAAACAATAAAAAAACACGTCTTAAACCTAATATAGTTCGGTAATAACTTCCCCTAAAGCTTAACAGAAACTAAAGGCGAGTAAACCTTCCCCAAATAGACATAAAATAATACCAATAAATGGACGGGGGCAGGTACGGCCTTATCTCTCGTAAGATACCGCTCAAAGCGACCCAATCTCAATAAATTTATTAAAGGAATATTGCCAATAGAGACCCAGCACATCCTATTAATTAAATACTTAATTAATTCACCTGGCAATTGTTTTAATCAATTCACTTTTGCAATTTATTGGGGTCTATCGAAGTGTGAGACATCTTGTTGTAATTAAGAGCTTTAGATTACAATATGGATTATAATTACCTAAGGTTCGTGTTCTTCTTAAAAGCATGAATGTTTAGTAATTCTCAACTGAATATCTAAATGTAGTATTAAATTAGCGTAGAAACGTATACATTGAGGAAAAATATAATTATATTTATTTAAGTCAGCTTTTATAATGGATTTTTCTGGATCCGTTGTTCTTGGAATTTCCGTTTATTTTCCTTGTGTGTTTTTAATTTTCCTAATAGGTTGTTTTGTTTGTTGCAGCATGCTCCGCGCCCTAGACTTGGGCGGTGGCGAGCGGTCCCTGGAGCGCAAGCCGGAGCTGCGCTCGCCGAGCACGGCGCCCTCGCTCCGGGACAACTCCGTCGAGCGCGAGCGCAGCGCAGAGCGACGAGACACAGGTACGTCACTAGCTCCAGCAACTATTGGGCTTAGTAGATGAAAGGATCTAACAATGCTTCAAGTTCACACAGCCAAGTAGACTTGTTTTACTCAAAGCTGAGAATGCGGCCCGAATGATGACGACACCCATTTCAATATCGATATGTAGCTCTGCTTGTAGTGACGTCATCTCGGGCCGGATGCTTCGCCAGTGTAGTCGTCGCCAAGTGATCCTTGGAAATCGATCGCGACATATGCACGTTCGATGTTTCAAACCTTGTGTATGTCCGTAGCTAGTTCGTGTTCGCTTCACTTTTCTGTCCGCAAAAAAAAACCACAACAATTCGCAAAAAAACGCGCGGAGTACGAGGAATATCCAGTTCCCACCACCTCAGCCATGCCGCTCACGGACGCGCGTAATCGTTTCAAACTTAGGCTTTAGAATTCGGAGCATGCCATGATGCCGACATGAGAGACGCCGCGCGCGCATTAAACATTCGTACGTCGTTGCCGAATGATTGCGACGCTTACGAGCGTGCGTGCTAGCCTGGAGCCCCTCTCCCCCTCCCCCCGGCCCCCACCCTCCCCTCCTCGTGTTCCCGCGTAACCGTGCTCTCACCGCAGGTGGCGAGGAGTGGCCCAGCACGCCGCCGCCGCTCAACAACAACACGACGCACCACAACAACAACGGGCCCACGCCGCTGCCGCTGCCTCCGCCGAGTCCCTTCCGGTTCGAGGAGCACCGCACGTACAGGTTCGCCGAGGATATGGGCCCGTTACCACCTGGCGCCCTCGTTGGACGCCTCGGCGACTCCCTCATCCCCAAGGGCGACCCCATGGAGGCGCGGCTGCAGGAGATGTTACGATACAACATCGACAAATACGCGAACACGAACCTGGACACGCTGCACATCAGCCGGAGGGTCCGGGAGCTGCTGTCCGTGCACAACATCGGCCAGAGACTGTTCGCCAAGTACGTGCTGGGGCTGTCGCAAGGCACGGTGTCGGAACTGCTGTCCAAGCCCAAGCCCTGGGACAAGCTGACGGAGAAGGGCCGTGACTCCTACCGCAAGATGCACGCGTGGGCCTGCGACGAGGCCGCCATCATGCTGCTCAAATCACTGATCCCTAAAAAAGGTACTTTACTATTACACGTTCACGTCTGTCTAGTTGTATACAGGGTTATGTTACGTGTGACATATTAACGAACATTGTCAATTTGCTACTCTCGCGCCCTTAGGATAAGTGCAAATACTATTGATGATCTAAGAAACCCAATTTTCAATAGTCCTGTCGTCAAATGATACAGCATCAAAATGTCTTTGGTATTAGCACTTGCATGTTCCAGCTAAAACGAACCAAATGTGATCGTAACAACAATAAATCACATGAGCAGCGTACATCAGCATTAAGACACATTTGCACTAAGTGACAAAATTATCTAATCACATTTGGTGCGTCAAGCTGTGATCATCAATTCCTTTAACACGAATCATCTGAACCGTTTGACACGTCGGTTATCTTGGCTTGTCAAGTTTACCTGACAATACAGCTCATCAATCACGGCACCACTCGCCTAACGTTTACAAAAGATGTTTACATTCGCCGCGCCAATCACGAAATTGATCAAACGTTGCTCTCTGGCTGATCAACGCGAACCGTTGGACAATCGAAATTTGAAAATTTAATTTTAGGTTTAGAACGCACTCGAAGCTTCTTCATATAGTTCCGCACTCTTTTGTTTTAACACTATTATTTTATTTTTTTGTTTTGTTCCTTTTAGACCTGTCCACTTAATCCCTTTTCCTGATTCCTTATTTCCTTTCGCGTGCGGATGTTTTAGGAACTGCTTAAACGAGAGTTTTCTTCAAAATTTTCATCACAATTCTTTTTTTTCATATGATTTATAAATGCCAAAATTATTATTGTATCTTTCAGCTTATCATTATTCTAATTATTTTTGTGTTTAGTGTGTCTATAAATAAATCAAGAGCGGCAACATTATTAAGAAAATTTTCAAAATTTAACAGAAAAAAGCCTACAATTATTTGACGCAACTTATCTCAAAGTAGAGTCCATTCGTTACATAAATTTGTAAGGAAATGGAAAAGCGGAGCGGACACGCACTCGGTGCATACAACGAACTAACCGCACGGCGATAGCGTTCAGTTACATAGCATAGCAACTGCAACTGTCACCGGCTCCTGGCTTTGTATAGTTGCATGGCAAACTTTAACATTATATCGGTACAATCTGTACCGCATATTTAGATAAACTTCATATTATTTAGTACAAAATAACCACTAATGTACAACAAATAAATTCCGGAATAAATAACTACTAACATTTCAGTTTCTGTTCCTTTCAACGAATTCATAAAACAGATACGTAATACAAACAGTACCGAATTCGGTGGAATTAAAAAGAACGTACTCATTGTAAGGCTGTGTACACATTAACGACAATGCACGACAATGTATAAATCTGCGAAAACAATGGACTCTTGTGTATTAGCCTTTGTCCCCATCGATAGGGATGAGCTCAAATAGATTGAATTTCAGATAATTCCCGGAAGGGTTACGGTTTTCTTATTTCGCTGCGATGATATGCGGTTTTCGTTTTCCTATTTCGGTTATTGCTGATTGGTGTTTTGGCTGCGTTTATGGGGTTATTATGCAAGATTTAGGATGCATTTCCCCTTTTTACCGGATCCCATTTGTTCTATGCTCGCAGAAAATTTGAAAGAGGATTTTCTGTTGCATTAATCAAAGCAATTGTTTTCCTTCTCTTTGCCATTGAAAGTAGGATCACACGTTTACATTTTCAAAGGGTAATTCGTCCCTAATTTTTTGCTTTTTCGACCGATAATTCTATCAATTTGAAAAGACCTCATGCAAAGATTATTTAATAATAAAAGTAGTAAATATAGTTCCATTCATCAATAAGTGGTGTTATGTGGATCGGCCATGCACTGTAATAGGCAGTAATGGCGGCTCGTTGGTCACGCCACATTCGCAATCAATCCACTCGTGGGAAGATGGTACGATGGATTCTTACAGCTGTTCATTATCAATACCTGTATTATTGTGTCTAGTCTCTTCGCACTAAACTTGTGTTATTTCCTTGGCTAGCGAATCTGTAAAAGGATCTGCTATATAATATGGATTATTGAACTGAAACTTTAGTGAAACTGTAAAACTATAAGACGATTTAAGAACAAGTTTCGTATGTGGCGCTTTAGGCAACCTTTTTGGTCTGGTTACCATAACACAAGCTCTACTTAGCTTGGGACCAGATAACCGTGTGTGAGTTGTCCCAGGATATATATATTACTAGCTGTACACGGCATGCGTTGCAATGCAATTTTTTCTACCTAACACCTGCCTACTACCTACCTACTACCACTTAGGGGTAAGAAAAATAGATAGTAGCAGATTCTCAGACCTACTGAATATGCATATAAAATTTAATAAAAATCGGTCAAGCCGTTTCGGAGGAGTATGGTAACTAACATTGTGACACGAGAATTTTATATAAGATATATCTTTTGTAAAATTTCATTGAGTTTTTCAGTGACAGTCTTTGTCAAAGATTACAAGTATTTTACTTCTATTGGTGAGAAATGTCAGCCATCGACGTTTTTTTGCTAGGAAATTGTTATGTCGAAAGCATGTAGATAACATAACCCATGTTTGTCACCATTCTTTATTGACATTGTCTGTCTGTCACTTGTAGAAAGCGCTACTTACATAAGTAGCGAGTACGAGCGTATCATTTCGTAGCATTATGGGTGTCGGCCATTTCCCAGTTCCCACGATACACATGCATAATGTCCGTCCGTCTGTCCGTTGCGAAACAATCGTTGTTCGACGTTCACACGCGACAGTACAGGGTGTGGGTAACGTAGAGGGTGCTGCTAAAATTGCGGAAAACTTGGGAGGAAAATTATTATAAAAAATATTGAATTATCTGAGTAGTATGGGCACCTTATATACAGCTGCATAATATTGATTCTGTAAATAGTATATAGTTTGTTTTATGTAGCTTAATACATTCAAATCTACGCTCAATTTAATCACGTTTTAACGCTTAACACGGAGAACATATATACATCAACATGTTCTTGTAAAATAGTTAAAAAAAACTACCTATTAATTAGTTATCCAACCTGCATCAGTAGTTAGCTAGTAATAGTCGCTTTTACATACATTTACTCAGAACTCGACAGTACATAAAAATAATTGGATAAACGACGCACGCGCCGCAACAATGGCGGATCAATTAAAACTGGCAACACTAACTTCCCGCCCTACGAGTAGTGGCGCAAAAACCGTAAAACCGTAGTTATCAAGATCTGCACTATATCATCGATACTTTTTGCACGGCTATTGTCTATGGCTTTTGGCGTAATGATAATGAAACGAAGTTTAATAACATAAATAAATTATATTAATGTTCAATCAGAAGCGTACTTACAGTAATGACCAATGGACGTTTTTGTTGAGGGGCTTTATTTCTTAGTGAGTCTATCATAAACTTTCCTGTTACATTCTTTAATTGGATATTTTATGTCGGAACATAAATCAAGCGTCTATATCATAATTATTATTGATCAGATAACTACGTGGCTTTACAACATTCGGTAAATTTTTCGCAATGGTAAAATAAAATATGAAAAACAAAAATCCAGACCTCGTCAACAGAATATACGATTACCCAGTCTTACTACCGGTAAATAGTGATGTACAAATTTTACGGTTTCATTCTAGTAAATGTCGTGACTAAATTCAATTTTCGAACGCGAACACATCAAATAAATCGGTAAACTATCGTCGTATATCGAGTTAACACGAGACAATAAAATTATTTTATTTTTCACGGCCACTAAACTTCGATGTGAGTTGCCAACGTTATTTATTCATATAATCCTTCATTCCAATTAAGTTTTATAATGGTGGTCGTAATTATTGCTCTTATTACTTGTACGGTTCAGTGACGAAATAAACTAGCGGACGTCTCGTTGTTAACGATCACAAAAATCGATTTAAAAGCTTATTGGTTGAGATTAGTATCATGTTTCATACACAGCAGTAAATCAGCACGCTGCAGTTTCACGTGATTTAATCAACGCACGCTACAGTTTTTTAAACTTATTACGACATAAAGTTTCAACACTTACCAAATAGATGTCTACAAAGTATTTAAAGGTAAAGGTTATTTAAAGTTGCACAAAAGTCCGATCTAATTTTCGAGATTAAACAAAAACCGTAGTTCAAATAACCGATATCATGCGACTCTAATTAACTCGGCCCTCTTAATGTCAAAAATCAAGAGCAGCAACATTCCGAAAAAGGCGTTTGAAAATAGAACACGACTTAATGTCCGGATACACGCAGAGAATTTCGACAACCCACCAATATTTAGACGAAGTTCGGCTCTCAAAAGCATTTCAAGCGTAGCGTGAAAATCTATTTTCAATGGCCACTATCGGCCGGCACAGGACACCCGCCAAAGGCTTTATGCCCGAAGTTAAGCGTCCTCGATGCTCCTACACTGTAAACTCCCCTTGTAGAGCTCTTAGTTTAACGCTAAGCAAATTTTAATATTCAATTGTGCTTTTGCATGTTCGGGATTTGTTTTACAATAGGTGCTTCATACTAAAAGTTTATCAAGTAGTTTAAGTTTATTATTGTCAGATAAAAACAAGCTAAATATTTTTTTTTAATTAAATTATTAAGCTACATTCAAACAAATAAGCGAATTCAATCCTTGTATGTTTAAAATTGCGTTGAAAACAATAGCATGTGTTGTCTTGTCAAAAGTTAAGTCATTACACGCCTACATCTTACCCATAACCATTAAAGCTGAAACCTGAACTTTCCTCTCACATAAACGTATCGCTAATAAGTTATCGATGTGTCGCACGTGCGGCCGGCCCGCACGGGGGGCTGTCAAAGGCGTTTAAAACTGAACGGAGTTGGGAACTCTGCAAGTGTATTAGCCGCGCGGCTAATGCGCTCGGACAGCATCGAGCGCCACTGACACAGCGCTCGCTCCTCGCCGTCTTCCCGGCACTAACTTTAAACTCCGAACACTCTTTACAATTCATTTGAATACGTTCTATTTTTAAACTCAATTTACTCTCTCAAAACTTTAAATTAAATACTCTTTCGATTGGAATTCTGCAATGACATTTAAAATATTAAAAAGAAGTTAATTTTTCCTGGATGCCAGTTTGTCATTTTGCCAAGTTTCTTTTGAGATTTCTTAATATATTTCAAGTTTTATTCGATAGTAATTCGTACACTAACAAATAACAAAATAGATTAGTCAAAATGTCACAATAATAACCGTTTTCCTGTACAGAGATAAATAATGTACAGAATTGATGGGATTGCTATAAAACGGTACGTGCTGACAGATTACTGCGAACATTATTTGACAATTAGACGCATAACTAATTGATAAACTAGCGTTTAGCAAATTAAATGCCCTGTATTATATTCACTCGTAGTAAACTATTAGGAGGGTAAATCGATTGCTCTATAAAATAAGTGGCTTATGAGGGGCGTAGCTGCCGAAAGTAGCGAGCGAACGATACCATAACACATAAATCATAAACTTTGAAACATGAAAATTCGTGTTGATAATCACATAATAATTACCGACCCGATAAAACCCTCGGGAATCGAATAGGGATCAAAAGGGATTGCCTGATAATGAGAATAAAATTGGCGACATACTTGTTCATAAATATCAATTTAAATTTAAACTTCTTGTTTATTTTAGTTTCTTTAGATAATACGCTTATTGGCGGAGGTACGAACAAAGAACGGTTCGAGACAGACACGCTCTGTAGCGCCATCTCGTAGCGAGCGGCGAAACTAAAGTATGTGTTCATTAGAAAATTACAGGCTTTAGCACTCATAATACATAAGCCGAATGCGTCTTACAAACACTTATGAAATTACGATGACTGAGACAAACATTTAATTTACGACGCAATTATCGCTAAAGTATTATTACAAAGGACATTTCCAGCAAAAACTTTTGCGACGGCCACTTAGAAAGCACCTTTGAAAAACTAAATGCTCGTTTAAGAGCGTTTAAGCAGAAATAACTCGGAAAAAAGGACGTAGGAAAAAAACGTGGAATGCACGCAACAATGTGTACGTAACGCCATCTGTTGCCGAGTAGCGTAAAGCTAGCGTAGAGGTCAAGAAATTATTTTGCGAAGAATGCCTGTCGTTCCGCGGCGGCTTTGATGGCTTCCGACGAAGCAATCAGACCTCTTTACGGGCATATTTATGATTATAATACCGTGTCTCATTATATACTTTATGATTTTATACCTAAACGACTGTCCAAGATAATAATACCTAAGTAATTGTTACGGCTGAACGCGTAAATGACTTAAGAACCGAGACGAGTGTCTGTCTTTGTCTAACACACCCGAACCTATTACAGAATATTCCTAATATACTGCTCTATACGACTTAGTCATATAGTTAATAGCCGTGTTGTTCTTTTATCATAATTAATTACATAATACAAGCACAATTCCTTTTTATATCAAACAAATATTATTTCGCTAGTTAATTGTTTAATTATGCCTCATAATTGTTATAATTAGAAATTCAATTACGAAATAAACATTCTTTAAATTGGTATGAAAAAGACGCTATTCGAATATTTGACTGAAATTACAATTATTATTTCATTACCTACATACTTCATGATGGCTTTTTTGACATTTGCGCAAAAGACTTTTAGTCCAAGTATGTGTAATTAAGACAATGGAAATATCGTATTCAGCCAGTAATGTCAAAATGAGTGCATAAAGCCTTAAATAGAAACTATATCGTAGAAATTGTCGAAACTATTAAAATCCAACTCAAGTACGTTGGAACACTTCACACAATTTACTCGTATAATGTGGTCTTCATAGTCCTTAACACAATTAGCTTTTAATAGCCGAACTAAAATAAGATGGCGCTAAATTATTGCAATCAAGAGCGCTTGTTGTATAGCGTTCCGTTGCAATAATTTTGTTGCGTTTTACATCTGAACAGACAAATATATTTTAATGTATATCAGTTGACATACGGGAATTAACATCAGAGAAATATCGGGGTTAACTATTTTCATCTACGACGTTACAAAGACATTTTACAAGCGTGCTTATTATATTGCCTGTCATATTGTTTGTAGAAATTAATTGATAGGATCTCTTCGAACATGTGACTTTATTCATTCGCTGTTTATAGATACGCAGTATTCATTTAACATAACAGTCTATTAGTTAAACGTAAGCTCTATATTCAGTTGCGTTAGTTTTGAAACACAATTATTTTTTTCGGGGTTTTATTAAAATAACAATACATAGGTAGGTACTACATTTAGTTTGTCATTACCAACACACGGATACACGATCTCATTACTCACATCAACCATAAAAAAAAAACATCAAAATCTATACAGATTATCCAAAAAAAGGCCTTAATTCGCCAACAAAACATTGAAAAAAGGGCATTCTCGTTCGTCAAGCAAGCGACCGAAGCGCGGGTAATTATTTTAATAAAGCCGCGGTCGCACCGGCGGTCGTAAACACGTCGCGCGACCGTCGCTACGTCAACGCCCACCGTTCACTTCCAAACATTTCGATTTTCGCGCAAATGTGATCGAGAATGCACCCGTAGTCGTTGTTGTTCGAAAATAATGATGCGGTCGGCCTGGATTGATGACTGAGCGCGCGAATGAACGCCTGCATCTTTGTTCAACGTTTGATCGATATCTACAATGTTGAGCGGTATTTATCGCTCGTTTCGCTTCTTAATGCTGACTTATGCTCAGATTCTTGTACTTTGTCCAAGTTATTTAATTTCGCCAGATCACCTGAGCTTCAAAGATGGCGTGGATTTACCTCTTCCGCATAATAATCTAGTTAAGTCATCACAGACACAATATATTGCAGCTAAACAGCGCTATAACAACACCCTCAACTTAGTACATTTCAGCAGAAATCATACGAGCATTTCACAGAAATATCAAAATCGTTGCGCGCCAAATCGCGGGCGCCATCTTGTTCACCGTTTTCTTAACAGTTTAATAGGAAATTAAGTGCATCCTGACGTATTATTCGTCGTAATTAATTACACACGTTTCCTTAGCATACCCGAGTTATATATCAGGGATCTGTCTCACAAGATGGGTTGTTTAAACTGTCAGTTCGGACGCGATTTGTGACCGACCATTTTACATCTTTGCTCCCCGTCTTGCATAATTAGTAAGGATTAATGTGCAGCTATGAATGACTCGTCATTGTGCCGCGAAATAGTTTTAATCCAACACACTCGCAAATTAAATCAAGCTCTAGATTTATCTGTATAAGCCGCGCAATTTATGATAGTGCATCGTAAAAATATTTCCAGATATTAAAAAAATGGGACTGTTTTCTCGAAATGTCATTTTGACGGATACCTCCCGTCAAACTAAAGCGTTTTGGTGTGTAGAGAAAAGTTTTCGGAATGATTGCCAAGATCACATTTTGAACTTTTGTCTGTTACCTATTTTTAATGCACCGTATTTCCGGTCTTGCGATGCCAAATGTTTTTACTGCAAAACTGTCAGATTATTTGAGGTGCGCTTATTCCTGGAAGTTCTAAGGTCGTTCATGTCACGTTATATTTTATCCGCATCATTACAACGATCGTTTACTCCATAATCTGTGACAAACATAGGATCGCTAGTGTATGACTGTTCAGGTTTCAATCATCAGTATATCAATAGTTTGTGGGTACTAAACCGTGACAGAATGTTTTTTATCTTACGGTTTTATTTCAGCCGTAGATTTTCCACAAATCCTTCATACAGTTATGGGCTATAGACTTGCCATCGATCTTTTTTTTTTCAATTTTCACGCAACAAAAGCCCTCTCGGCTTAGCGCGTGTTTGCGTGCCGCGCAGCAATCAATCGCAGCTACAATCAATAACACTACTGTGCGAAATCAATGCATTAATACCTGCCATTATTGCGGTACACGTGAAAAATCGTTATATTTGTCACGGCATGTTGTTTCATATCATTTACACAAACACACGCTGGCTACTTTTGAAGATGGCGGCAAATTATTTAAATTAGCTTCCATTATTTGAACATCAATTGCGTATGTTTAAAATTCGAACAGCATTAAATTTGTCATCAATCAGACACAACACTGCGAGCGTGTTTTTACATAGCAAATTGTAATAAAAAAAAACTATAAAATTAATGTAAATCTTGTTGAAGTAATATCAGTAAACAAAGACACGGCAGAGACCTTAAAATCAATTAAAAACGGCACATGAAGCGGCAGACGCGATCGGCACTAACCGCGTTACCGCCTGTAGTTAACGGAAATTCGGTTATTTCGTTAAAAAACTTCGCTACGCTATCGTTAAAAGTTATACAGATAAGCTCCAGGGAGACGCCAGGGTGTGCAGTCTGCAGTTTTTGTGCTGTCATCTCTGTACACAGCAAATGGGATGAAATGGGTACCTACGTCTGTCTAGGTTTGTGCTGAAAACTACTGAACTAAATGTAAGCGGAACGTGCCGACTGAAAACTTTTAGACTGATCACAGTTTGTGACGGGAAGCTTTTAAGATAATATCAAAGACCTTTTTTATACAATCGAATAGGATGATATGGAAATCGCGGTCGTAAAGTATGATAAGAAAAAGCACTTTCTGATTTATCGTAATTTTATTGTATGGAGCAGAGTTTCATGTATTTTGCGTTCGTGAATAAAAGCACTCGACAGACTCATCTGTCTAGGTATATAGAAGTCCCTCGGCGGAGCTGGCAAAATTGATTATTGAATCTAGTTACAAACTAGCGAGTAGCGAGCTTTTTACCCGCCGGGAATATAAGCTAGCACCGACATTTTATTTTATATACCCACGTAAATACGTAAACACTATAGTTTCACGATTGAAGCCGTTAATACTCTGTCTAAAATAAACACTATTATAAATAATCTGTGGAATTTATTAGTAATGAAGACAAAGGAATTCTAGGTAGAGAACTAAGCTGTATACACACGATGTGAAAATAACATACTAAGCCGCTGAAATAACGACTGTTGACAAAACGCAGGGGTCATTCAGACAAATTGATCTATAAAAATGATTTAAATACTCAACTGTGTAATCTCTTCCTAAACTAATAATATTTTAAATTTTACTACAGAGCGGTAAATCATAAAAATATTTCACTATGTTGGTGTAACGCGACACATTTTACTACTTTATAATAAAAACGAACCCTCAACATTATAGTTATAACGAAATCGTGTCATTTACGCGCTCGTGACGTCATTTGTTCTGTTTAACCGTCAGCCAATCAAATGCACGCAATTTGTAATTCGGTAATTTTCGGCTCAATCAGCGAACGTGATTTCCCATTACGCTGAACCGTGATCACGGAAATGTAAGCCGGTCGCATGTAAGTACAACATACACTTGCCGTAGGTACCCGCAAAGCCTCTTAAATATCCTTGTTAGATTTCTCCGGAGTCCCGAGCGCACATACAAATCATTCCTAGAATTGTCTAACTCGTCCTTATCTTAATTTCATGAGGTCGCTTCCTCCGCATGTACGTGTATGTGTGGGTCTCGTCAATGCACAGGAGCATTCTGTTTCTCTCTCGTGTGGAATCAATTGTGGTCGGTGCCCCCGTCGCGGCAGATTGCCATCTAGCACGCGATCCCGATCACCCGACCCTACGCACGCGACGTCGAACAAAAGAAACTTACCAATCGAAAATTATATCATTCCACAATTTTACCTCTTCATTTTCGATGTTATCGTGTTCTACGCAGCGCCAGATTTATTATGTGCCGTTATCGAACATTCTGAGGTTTGGGGGCGCCATATTCTAATACCTCCCCCGGCGCATGCGATACCATTTCTATGTTGCACCACTTAGCACCTAATTTTAACTCAGATGCCCGCTTATGCAACTATTTCTTTTGCATATAATTAACAATTCAAATGCGGTATTTTTTTTCGTGCTCTGCAACACTTTCGAGCGGCCCTGACGTCCGCTGCCGACGACGACTCGAATGCAAATGAGCATCGATCGCCTGTGTGACGTATAGTGCGCGCACTTCTCACCCCTTTCTTGCGACTACCCGCCAACTTGATTTACAATCCCGGATACGAGTTCCCCGTTCGAATCCAACCTATACGGTTAAATTACGAACGTTACTTTTTTCACTATGTCACAGTGACACTATAATTTAGGGCACCGCCCCTTTACTTTCCAAAGCCTTTGAATATTCATACGACTATAGCAATCAATAACGGCCACAAAGAAAATAGTTTTCGCGTGCACGCACGCGATATAATGTCGCATAAACAAATAATTTCTTCGTTTTTATTGTTATCCTTGAATTATATTATTGCCACTCGAATTTACACGGCGCCTTTCCCGCCATCGGTCAGAAGCGATCAAACGGCGACCGATAAATTTTAAACTTCCGTGACTGGACGACGTTAATTGAGCAGCGCGTTTTTTAAAAATATCCATCAAAAATGCACATCTTAATGGCCTACAATAAAAACTGATATCGTTACATTCTTTATAGTCTACGAGATAAGAAAGGCGAACGAAACTAGATCAATAAAAATATAAGTTTGTAATATTTAGAGTAGCCGCCAGCAGACCCGCCATGTTGATGACTTTGACGTGTGGCGATACAAAATGGCGCGACCTGAGTTGCGTCACTTCACTGTGGAAATAACCTCAGTTTTTTGACAATATTTCGAAGCACGTCGCAGTAATTGCCCGCGTGCCGTTTACAGAATAACAAAATGTCTGCAACAAGATCAAAGGCATTAATAGACGTGTGTTGAAATTTATCGACGGCCTGTATGTCGAAGGATGAATACATACATACAAATCGCGTCGATTCCTTCGTCTCTGATTTAAAATTATCTACTATATTTGCGAGACGTTTTATTAAAAGCGCGTGTATTTTTTATAGTTTTAGTATTTACGTCCGTCCGTTTACCTACCCAGTACATTAAATTACACAGTTCATAAAAGATATCTGCGTGCCTCACATTCTGATTCGCTACGATATGTCAAGCGGTTTGAACTTACAAAAGAAAAACCGCGAAGACCGCCGCGAGGCGAGCCGCAGCTTTCAAATAAACTAAATAATCAGCCGGCGACGGCGGACGAGACACGCGGGACATTCTAATTAGGTGTGTTTTGATCGGTACTTATTGACATAACGGGCGTTTTTACAATACTAAACTTAAATTTTGAATATGATTGTGTGGCTTTAACCATCAATGTCGTATAATACAATATTACCTCATCCGTTTTTACATACGGTCCACGCAGGCCACAGATGACTGAATACATTTATATCACTGTTTGAAAACTTGTCGCACCTCATTTGTTCGAATTACAAATGCGACAGATCATGAGTTTCGAATTAAAATTGGAACGTCACAGCGATTATTTCAAAATTTCGTGTTGCCATACTCAGCGTTATTGTTAAAGTACCAATTTACTCCAACATTAAGAAAATAATTAATTTGTAAACGAGTCACGTATATAGAGTTATTGTCTAACATTATGGACACACAAGATCATAATCTGGAATATATTTTTAAATATTTGTATCACGTTCGCTCAGTCATAAGTCGATAAGTTCGTGAACGGTTGGTTTCACAAAAAATATTGTCTATAGAAGGACATAACTGCGTTCATTGTGTCTTATAGAACGTGAGAATTACCAGAAAGTGACAACGACAAATGAAATTTTCGAAAGTGAAAACAATAAAGTATTTTAAAATAGAAAAAATAATTATAATTCTAGTGAAAGTTCAAATATGCGTTGCGAGGGACAATATATTTATGTATTGTTCTTTTTTACTTCGAGCTAGTAATTTATTATTCAGGTAACACTTATTTATCATGGTAGCATGATAGTATGTAACTGTCCAGCTAATAATACGAAGACAATATAAGTTTAATGGCATCCACAATACGTACAAACAGTGTGACACTGAGATCTTAATTCATTTTTAACTCTCAATAAATAAAATACACTTAACGTTCCAATAAAAACCCGGAGTGAGTTTTCGAAGAAAAACAATTGCATCGCAGAGCATTATGCTTTTTATTGTCAAATAATTAGGGATGAACTCGGCGCAACGACAGGCGAATCTAAAATAAACGGAATGGAAATACTTGTGTTGTGAGGAAATTAGCGTACATATTGTCGGTTTCCAAATAAAATTTAAGGACGCAATTAAGTCTTTGTGATCCTTGAAAATTAATACGTCAACTCACAAACGATCCGTTTTTGGAGTCGTTAAAATACCGCAAAGCAAATAACATTATCGTTTTTCTTTAAACACTTGACGGATGTGGCCGATTTTTTACTTATATCTTAATACAATACGTAGACTGGCACACAATAACAGCAGGTATATTTATCTAATGAGATGGCGTCCAATTATTATTATGTTCATAAGATAAAATAAACGAGGGCGCCGCGCTAACATCGCTCGGATTTAACACCAAAAATTCTTTGAACTCGAAATATACGGTAACAAATATTACCCGCAAGAGATCTCAGTATCCGAACATTATGCTCGCACTTTAATTCTATAATCATCTCGGCGAACGTCTAAAACTAATTACGCGAGTTAATTAAACTAATTCCATGCGTACATCACCATCTAAATAGTCTCGTTTCATTGTGAAGCGGAGACAATATGTTGACAGGATGAATGACCACAGTATGGCGGGCGGTTTTCACGCGTAACTTCACTTGTTTATGAGTGCGCCGGCGCAGTTTTAGGATTACTGGACTTAGGCGATGAGTGCTCGTTCCCATTCAGCGATTATCTTTTAAGCGCTATGCATCGCTTTATAGTTTAAATGAAGCGCCTAATTTCAATTGTACCAAATATAACTCGCGTATTTATTACTTGGCAACAGTTAAAGCTACTAACACGGATGTGTGCCGGCCCTGCGCATGTGTGCGTGGGGAACAATTTAGCGGCAATTAAAATTGTTCGTGTGCGGATTCGAATGCAAAACGATGCTCATATATTATGCAAAAATATATTTGTTTTCAAGAGCAATTAACATCACAACTTCAGTTGCACATTTATACCTATATCTACTGCCCTAATTTCATGATAATTTAAAGACTGCAATGAGTTACAACTAATTCTGAATCGGGTATATAAGTGACATAGGTTAACAATATGTTTTATTTTGTTTGTAGTTGGGACGAAGGATGGCACGGGCTCGGTGTATGGCCGGCCGGAGGGTGAGGGCGACGACCGCCTCGCGCACGCCATCATGAACGAGGCGCATCTCATGAAGACGCCTATCGGACCGCCCAACAACGACGACTCCAGGAGCTGCGAGGACTCCAGCTCGCCTAGGACACAGTGCCCTTCACCGTTCTCCAATAAGGTATGTGGAAAGACACATATTTTTGCGTAAATAAACTTCATCTAGTATTTTTTTACTACGAGTATATCATTTTGGTTAATAATTTATTAATGGTATGTTATTTTCTAGGAGTCGAGTCAAAATAGAAGACTTAAGAAGTATGAGAACGATGACATTCCTCAAGAGAAGGTGGCCCGTATATACCAGGAGGAACTTGCCAAAATCATGACCAGAAGAGTGGAGGACATCCGCCGCGAGGGCTTCCCTGGGTAAGCTTTTATTTCAATTCATAATCATAAAGTATTTGTTACAAAACGTATATTTCAGTAAAAAATTAAACGAGAACAGCACATCTAAAACTAACGTATAGCATGTTTCCTCCTTTTTTCAGCGGTGGCATGCCACCACATATGGAGAGGCCCCCAGAAGACATTCGTATGGCACTGGAAGCGTATCACAGAGAACTTGCCAAGATCCAGCCGGCTGGCAACATTCCCAACCTGCACAACTTGCCGGGGATGCCGCCCTTCCCAAACCTCCTCGCGCTGCAGCAGCAGGCGATGCAACAAGCTCAGAACCAGCAGATGAACGGCTCGGGAGCGGTCCAAGACCTCTCACTGCCTAAAGATAAAAATGCCAAAATGAATGGAATGACTGATAGTGATAAGGAAAGGGCAATGGATGCCGAAGAGGCTATTAGACACGCGGGAAGCGCATTCTCGCTAGTAAGGCCCAAACTAGAGCCGGGACAGCAATCGACGGGATCCTCCGCATCCAGTCCACTGGGGAATGCGATACTACCGCCGGCAATCACTCCTAATGAAGACTTCAGTAGCTCAGCAGCTGCGAGCCCGCTGCAGAGAATGGCATCGATCACCAACAGTCTCATCTCCCAGCCCTCTAACCCGCCTCATCACCCGCCAGTGCAGAGGTCCATGAAAGCAGTTCTTCCACCAATCACACAGCAACAATTTGATCTCTTTAATAACTTGAACACAGAAGATATAGTGAGGAGAGTTAAAGAGGCTTTAAGCCAGTACTCCATCAGCCAGAGGCTATTCGGCGAGTCTGTCCTCGGTCTATCGCAAGGATCTGTGAGTGACTTGTTGGCGAGGCCGAAGCCATGGCACATGCTGACGCAGAAGGGACGGGAGCCATTCATCCGCATGAAGATGTTCCTGGAGGATGACAATGCTGTGCACAAGCTGGTCGCGTCGCAGTACAAAATTGCGCCGGAGAAACTAATGAGAACCGGAAACTACAGCGGAGCACCTCGTAAGTATCTTATCTTTCTAATAGACAACGCATTAATTGTGTCGTCATTTGAATAGTGGATTAATAGGTTTTTCCTATTTTTGTCTTTACAGCTTGTCCGCCAAACATGAACAAACCGATGCCGCCAACACAAAAAATGATCTCCGACGCGACCTCCTTGCTCAGCAAAATGCAGCAAGAACAGCTGTTGGGCCCGGGGCACCTCGGGCACCTGGGCCAGCCCACACCGCTGTTGCTGACGCCGCCTGGCTTCCCGCCGCACCACGCCGTCACGCTGCCGCCGCAGCACCACGACAACAACAACAAGGAGAGGAAGCCACCACCGCCACCACAGCCGCACCACCAGCCCCCCGTCATGCGCAACCTACACCAACATATATCGCCGAGCGTCTACGAAATGGCTGCCCTCACCCAAGATTTAGACACGCAGACCATTACGACCAAAATTAAAGAGGCGCTTCTAGCAAATAACATTGGGCAGAAGATCTTCGGTGAAGCAGTACTCGGCCTCTCACAGGGCTCCGTTAGTGAATTGCTATCCAAACCGAAGCCCTGGCACATGCTCAGCATTAAGGGTAGAGAACCATTCATTCGTATGCAACTGTGGTTAAGCGACGCTCATAACATTGACCGCCTTCAAGCTCTGAAAAATGAGAGACGAGAAGCGAGCAAGCGCAGGCGATCCAGCGGCCCTGGACAGGATAACTCTTCAGATACATCATCAAATGATACTTCAGAGTTTTATCACTCAAGTTCGCCAGGCCCCACCGCGGGGGCGCCATGTGCCAAGAAACAGCGGGTATTGTTTTCTGAAGAACAAAAAGAAGCCTTGAGATTAGCGTTTGCACTCGACCCATACCCGAATATGCCAACTATCGAATTTCTTGCCGCGGAGTTGGGTCTCTCGTCCCGAACCATCACTAACTGGTTCCACAATCACCGCATGCGTCTAAAGCAACAAGCGCCGCACGGTCTGCCGGCCGAGCCCCCCGCGCGGGACCAGAGCTCTGCGCCCTTCGACCCTGTCCAGTTCCGTCTCCTTCTCAATCAGAGACTACTGGAGCTGCAAAAGGAAAGAATGGGTCTCGCTGGCGTACCTCTACCGTACCCGCCTTACTTCGCAGCGAACTCTAATTTGGCTGCGCTAATAAGCCGTGGCCTAATACCCCCTGAAGATCAGGTAAAAGATCAGTCTGGTGGCCTTGACTTGTCAATGCCTTTAAAACGAGAGCCAGACGGTGATGACTTTGAAGACGACGACGTCGAGAGCAACCTCGGCTCCGAAGACTCACTGGACGACGAATCTAAGACTGAGCCGAAGGCGGCGTCGACGCCGGCTGGCCGCTCCAGCAGACGGAAGCCGGCGGCGCCGCAGTGGGTCAACCCCGACTGGCAGGATGAGAAACCGCGCAACCCCGACGAGGTGATAATCAACGGAGTGTGCGTGATGCGGAGCGATGACTTCCGGAGAGAGTCGGAGGAGACGGTGCGCGTGGAGCCGTCGCCGGTGCCGCGCGAGGGCTCGCCCGCGCCGCGCACGCCAGCCACGCCCGCCACGCCTGCCACGCCCGTCACGCCGCACACACCGCTTACGCCGCACACGCCGCATACGCCGCGACCGCCGCACACGCCAGACGACGTCATCCCCGAAGACAAAATCAAGTCTGAGACTGACGACGGCTGGGAGTACTAAGACTTTAGCGATGCTCCTACCGAGTGTGATAAAACGGGTCCCGAACTGTGAGGTGTTGTTGACTGTACCATATCACGTTCGAACGATTATTTATTGAGTGACAAGTGGTGTCGATGCGGGGCGACGTTCAGTGAACATGTTACTGAGTAGCTAGTGTTTGTTGTAATTCGATTGTAAGGCCAAAGACTTTGTACATATACCCTCGTAGCTCCTCGTGAGTCGCCGAGCACGTCCTCGAGCGGGACGAGATAAACTTGCGATACAAAAATATGCATTTTGCTTTAATTTTTTAATGTAAACACGTACCCTGATTAGGTACAAATATCTGAGTATTTTTAAGTTACGGCTTTTAAATTCGATTGTAAATAAATATACCAAATATGTGTCGAATATTGCCTGTGAACCAGACCCTGTATATAAGTAGGTTAGATATTATTCGTGTAAGATAACTCAGTTGCTGATACATTTAGGGATAGGGAAGGTTCATTTAATTGTTAATGAAAATTATAAAGTGCAATCAGATGTAAATTTAAGCTATGGTTTAATGAGCCCCAGTTGAAAAGTATTATTATGTTTATTAGAACCGGCGAGGTTTAAAATATTATAATCGGGTTAAATAAGTTTAACATTTAAATTATTATCTAATGTTTATTTTATACTATTGTATGTTTTTCTATTGCATTATTTTATATAGATACCGCGGGACCGCTCAACTTTGTGATGTACTTGTCAGTTTATTGTCGTTTAGCTTTCGTAAACTGTCTCGTCAGTCGTCTGTTTCCGTACAATAGCTATATTGTTTGTTTCTTTTCATTTTTATATATTTTTTAGAAAATGTACAAATCAAGACACAAAATAATACGATTAAGCAAGTAATGTATTGCTTATGGTTTATAGTTTTATTTTATTTTAGCAATAAATTTGCTTTTAATCTTATTTTCTTTATTTTATTTTTTCCACCTTTTATTTTCCTTTTTTTCTTAGGATATAAGTGAAAGAAATGTAAATTTAAAAGGAACCATACTCCTTGCATCACGTTACGTTGTACATACTTATATTCAGTTAAATGTACATAACTAAGTAATTGAAATGCCACGTTAGACATAAAATAGTTAAGTAGGAAAATAGTTTAACCCAAAAAAAATACTTCGTAAAAGGGTAAAAATCATGAATAATCGAAATTATTGTCATTCTAAAAGTGTATCGAAATTGTAACGAAATTATGTCGGAATAGATTTAGGCCTTCAGGATTCAATAAAAATGAACAGTTTGGATAAATTTCAATTTTACATGAAAATTATAAATTGTCTCTAAAAATACATCCATTTTAGAAATACCAACATACATATCGATGTTATATATAAACAGTAAGTTAGTTAAGTAATAGCGTGTAATAGTCAATAAAAAACTTAGGCTGTTTAACAGTTAAAAAAAAAAACAGTTATTTTAACTCTCCAACTCCGTTGTAAGAAGTGAAGGACATTTTTTAACTTAATGATTATTGATTTTTAGAGTCATTTCATAGCTTTTTGCTTTTAAAAGAATAATATATATTATGAATATTATTGTTATTTCATATAAACGCTTCTAATATTTTTTATATGACGGCTACTTACCACAACGCCTCCGTTTTAACATTTTTGTTTTTTTGAGGTTGGTACTTCAGGTTAATTACCGTAAAAGTTTGCCAGGTAACAAAATATATCAAGTAAATATTGAAAATATGAGTAGATAGATGCATTTTGTTACGGTTGTGTCTGTCTTTGAAATAATAGATTCTAATAGATTATAGTTAATAGTTTTGTTTTTAAACCTGACTTAAAATTCTTGCCATTATCAATTTACTTTAAATTATAGTTACACTTTATTCATTCAGGCATTATCATACGTTTCACTACTAATATACGGTGTGACATTCATTCTTACCACCTTTTTTTAAAAATGGTTTATGAAACAAATTTAATAAAAAAGATTACTCGTCGGTTAAATCTTAATTTGCCTAAAACCAATGTCTCATCATTTGTCTTCCCAAACTGTGGTATTTATATGGTCAGTTACAAATATTAGAAGCAAATATGTATTATAATTATATGATACGCCATCTTGTATTTATTGTTACGTTGAGTGTTGCCAGTTTAGTATGTACATAGTAACCCGGTAGTGAATAGATTATTATTATACGTTATATCCATTATAATAATGAATAGTATTAAAAATTATAGCGATAATTATTATTGTTCATATCATAATATTAATTAATAATGATGCTGAAAACCATTGTCTTCTTTCCGAACAATTTCTAAAGTTATTAAAATTAAAAATAAAGAAATTGCTAATCATATTTTGTTTTATTGTGGTACATGTTAGAAAATAGATGAAACCAACAGGATCAAACAAGTCAACATATCATAGTCTATTGCTGGACATAATAGACATCTCAACAACCTCCGAAGCCCACGCTAAGGGTCCAAGCATATGGAACCTGACATTCTGCAATAGTAATCCTCGAACCAAACGGTCATCTGAGCAAGCAGTTTATATGAATATACAGTAGACTACATACGGTTTACTGAATGATGTCTTATCTTCTTCTTAGCGTATCGATCAATGGCATAGTAGCTAGATTTTTGTGGACCAGGCCACGCGGACAGCGTTATCTGTTATAGCGTTGTTATATGCGTGTTGTCTTATGAAAAAATAGCAGCCTAGAAAATAGACTAATCTAACTATGCTGAAATCCTGACTACTAAATTAACTCAAGAATATAATTGTAGTAAATAAGTAATCAGAATATAAGTTTTAGGTTTGTTCAAGATAAAACTACTGATGTGGTTTAAAAAAGACAACTGCGTAAATATTTTAAAATAAATAAAACATTTTAATAACAAGAAACAAACTAAACATTACACTAAAAGCTCTAATCAATTTCCTGAACCGTCGGGCCGTCGCTGCCGCCCTGGCCGGGCTTTCCGACGCCATGCAGCTTCTTCATGAAGGGCGAGCAGTCCCGCGTCACCTCCTTGTACTTGGCCTCGTACTCGTCCTTCTCCGCCAGGCTGTTCGCCTCCAGCCAGCGCAGAGTTTCGTCACACTTGCGACGTACCTTCGCACGTTCCATCTCGTCTAACTTACCCCCCACTTCCTCTATAGCTTGCTTCAGACTAAACACGTAAGTCTCCAACTTGTTCCTGGCCACCACACGCTCCCGCTGCTTATCATCATCGTCCTTGTATTTCTCAGCATCAGACAACATTCTGTCGATCTCACTTTGAGAGAGGCGGCCTTTATCGTTCTTTATAACTATATTCTTACTTTTGCCCGTACTGTTCTCTTTAGCAGAAACATTCAGAATACCGTTGGCATCTAAATCAAAAGCAACGTCAATTTGTGGTATCCCGCGTGGTGCGGGAGGTATTCCAGTCAAGTCAAAAGTTCCCAACAAGTTATTGTTCTTCGTCATCGCTCTTTCGCCTTCGTAAACTTGAATGGTGACTGCTGACTGATTGTCTGAATATGTTGTGAATGTTTGGGAATGCTTGCAAGGTATCTTAGCATTGCGTTCGACTATAGTCGTCATGACGCCGCCAGCAGTTTCAATGCCCAAGGATAAAGGTGCCACATCGACCAGCAGAACATCTTGGATCTTTTTATGACGTTCCCCGCTAAGTATAGCAGCTTGCACGGCTGCACCATAAGCCACCGCCTCGTCGGGATTGATAGACAAGTTCAACTTCTTCCCATTGAAGAATGTTTGTAGTAAACTTTGTATTTTTGGAATCCTTGTAGATCCTCCAACTAGAACAATATCATGTATAGAGCTCTTTTCTAGCTTAGCATCATTCAAAGCTTTCTCGACAGGGTCTAGCGTTATACGGAACAAGTCAGAGTTCAGTTCTTCAAAACGTGCTCTGGAAACTCGCGAGAAGAAATCTACACCTTCGAATAAAGCATCGATCTCAATGCTAGCCTCTGTGCTAGATGACAGTGTCCGTTTGGCCCTTTCAGCGGCTGTGCGAAGGCGTCTGAGCGCCTTTGGATTGGATTTCAAATCTTTCTTATGCTTTCTCTTGAATTCATCAGCAAGGAAGTTAACCATCCTGCTGTCAAAGTCTTCACCACCAAGATGTGTATCACCGGCAGTTGCTTTAACTTCAAATAGAGAGCCCTCATCAATAGTTAGTATCGACACATCAAACGTCCCGCCTCCGAGATCAAAAATCAACACATTGCGCTCACCTTTTAGGTTTTTGTCTAACCCGTAAGCGAGAGCAGCCGCTGTGGGTTCGTTTATAATGCGAAGGACGTTCAGGCCAGCGATGGCTCCCGCATCTTTTGTGGCCTGTCTTTGCGAATCATTAAAATAGGCTGGCACTGTAATAACTGCTTTCTTTACAGAATTCCCTAAGTATGCTTCTGCGACTTCCTTCATTTTGATGAGTACCATACTACTGACCTCTTCGGGAGCGAAGGCCTTAGTTTTTCCCTTGTACGTAACCTGTATTTTAGGTTTTCCTCCATCGTTGATCACTTTGAAAGGCCAATGTTTGATGTCTTGTTGGATCTTTGGATCGTCAAATTTGCGGCCAATAAGCCGTTTAGCGTCAAATATTGTGTTACTTGGATTCAGAGCCACTTGGTTCTTTGCCGCGTCACCGATGAGTCGCTCAGTGTCGGTGAAGGCGACGTAAGAAGGTGTTGTTCTGTTTCCTTGATCGTTTGCTATAATATCGACATTACCATGTTGCCAGACCCCCACGCAGGAGTATGTAGTCCCTAAATCAATTCCAACCGCAGCCATTATTTATTTATTTAATTTAAGATTTTGCAGTATGTTAGGCTATATTATGATGACAGTATATTTTGATGTTAGTTTCTGAATTTAAATAGTTAGTGTCACAACAAAAACGTGTTTTCAGTCAGTGTTTTATTTTGTAAGATATTTGATAAAATTAATTTAAAATTATTCGAACATCGCAAAGCATACAAATCTTTAATACTCACTGCTAGGATCAGTAGCTGTAGTTATTAAACTATTTAAACCAGTAATTAGAAAGTACAAGAACATCTATGCAGTTGTGTTTTAAGTTTAAATATAATATCATCAGTAACTTACTTCAAGATACAACGAAACGTAAAATTATAAAATAAGGTTTAAGAATCTATGGTTTAAGATTACGAAAGTGCGACAGTTCGTGTCAAAACTGTCAATGTCATTTGCAAACAATCACAAACCGAGTGGAAAGGTGGTGTTTTAAAAAATATTTGATCTTTTATGTTCAGACAGACTATTTTATGAATGTTAATTGAATCTCCAACTTAGTACAAGAACAAAAATCAACTTTAGCTTATAAGTTTTTCAAATTGTTAAGGATAAATGCTTGTAACATAACCTCGAAGAGTTTGTTTTGAAAATATTATTTTAATTAAACATGCGGTACGCACAATTAGTAGTAGGTCCAGCGGGAAGTGGAAAGGTAAGTCCGTAAATACAATGCAACGCATTCCTTGATACTTATACTATGCCTAAATAATATTTAATTTCTTTATAATTTGACAGTAACAATTAGTAACAAAATACCGTCTCATTATTTTTTGTGTTGTCTATTAGGCAGGCTTAAGTCTTTAACCATAGTGCCTAGTCTATCGTAGATAAATACCGTTTCACTCAATCAATCAATCTTATTTTTGCATTTCTTTGTTAATTCTATTGTAATGTCTCTTACAGTCAACATACTGCTCAACAATAGTGAAACATGCGAGCGACGCCAAGCGTATAGTGGAGGTGGTGAACTTGGACCCGGCGGCCGAACACTTTGATTATGAGCCGCTCGTGGACATCAGGGAGCTGATACATCTCGACGATGCTATGGAAGATGAGGAGCTGCAGTTTGGACCTAACGGTGGATTGGTGTTTTGTGTAGAGTAAGTTCAATATGTCTAAGTTCTGTTACTGTATTTAATTCTATTTTTTTTTTATGAATTATTGACCTACTACACAATAGTTCTCATGTAATAAAGAGTAGTCAGTAGGGTTGGGAAGAAAAACTTCAAATTTATTTTTCACACATGTTTTACCTGTAGTGGGATAAAAGTACCTAACTGGTAATAATTATTAAACCATTTTTTTTTAATATTTCACTATTAGAATTTTACAACCAATCTGTTTCTCGGTCAGTGGGTCATCTTAGGGGCGGAGTGTAGGAGTTGGAATATACGCTTAGGGGCACTATGAAAAGCAAGGAAAACAAAAAAAAATTTTTAGTTAAAAAAAAAAATTTCGGACAGTAAATTTTTAGAAACGGTGTTATACGGTTAGTTTATTTAGAAACGGTGCGTCGTAGGGCCATGCTTCTCAGACCCTAAATGGTTGCTTCAGACAAGGTCAACCTGATACTGCAAAAAAATCGGTAAGATTCCGAAAAAAAAAACTTCGAAAATTTGACTAAGTCCTTGCTCCATAGCGCCCCTAAGGCTACAGGCTGTTTCTCTCTTTTTGTAATTTAAAAGACAAGTACTAAGCTAAACTATGTGATCAGAGAGCAAGTGTGGTGATCAATACTTGTGCCTTCTCTATATGGAAAGAGGCCTGTGCCCAGCAGAGGGAAGTTTATAGGCTGGATTATCATTATGTGATCAGTGCAGGTATACAATAATTTTAATTTTAGATATTTCATTATTTTTTCCTTCAGCCATTTCTGTCCCACTGCAAGGCAAAGGCCTCTTTACCCTCCTACCATTACTCTAATTCCATTTAATAAATTAAATATATTTATTCACAGGTTTTACCTACAAAACCTGCATAATAACTTTTTATTAATAATTATTTTTCTATACTTCCAGAACTCTCCTAGAAAACTGTGACTGGCTGGAAGAGCAGCTTGGAGATGTGGACGACGACTACCTCCTATTCGACTGTCCCGGCCAGATCGAGCTGTACACGCACCTGCCCGTCATGAGGAAGCTGGTGGACCTGCTGCAGAAGTGGAACTTCAGGATATGTGTGGTCTTCATGGTGGACTCACAGTTCATGATCGATGGGGCTAAGTTCTTATCAGGTAGACTATATTTGATTAACTGTTATTGTGAATGAGATTTTTTTTAACTGCCTCATTGGCCTAGTGGTTCTAAGCGCGACTGCTACGCTAGAGGTCTTGGATTCGATTCCCAAGTCGAACAAGGTGTTATTAGGTTTTACAGTAAGTTGTACTTAAATGATATTATAAATTAAAAGCTTGTAAATATATTTAAGCTTGTAATAAACTGTACATTAATTTGATGAATATGAAACTTTTTTAATAATACAAATGTCTTAGAAAGAAAATATAAACTGTTCAAATAACTCCATTGTACCAATCCTTGTGTACACTTCTATGTGCTGTCAGTCTCTAGTAGGTACTTAAAGGACTTCCTAACATAATGATGGTGTCTATTACAATAAAATCATACTAAGTATGTAGTAGTTTGATTTTAAATTAACATCCTTATTGTTCAAAAGTCTATAATTATTATCATCAAATTTCAGGCACAATGGCAGCGCTAAGTGTGATGGTAAATCTAGAACTACCGCATGTGAACATTCTTACCAAAATGGATCTGCTCAGTAAATCAGCGAGGAGACAGATTGATGAGTAAGTTTATAAGAAGTTAACAGTAGACATCATAAACACTTCAAAGAAAGAGGCGAATATACGAAGAAATGTTATTTAGATTAAAACATCGGTCTCGGAAGGCGTCAGTCTCGAAAGGCGTCAGTCTCGAAAGGAGTCTGTCTTACTAGGCGTCGGTTTCGGAAGGCGTCGGGTTTCGGAAGGCGTCGTTCTTAAAAGGCGTCGGTCTCGGAAGGCATCGGTTTTGGAAGGCGTCGGTCTCGAAAGACGTCGGTCTCGAAAGGCGTCGGTCTCGGAAAGCGTCGGTCTTGGATTTTGGAAGGCGTCGTTCTCGAAAGGCGTCGGTCTCGGAAAGCGTCGGTCTCGAAACGCATCGGTCTCGAAAGACGTCGGTCTCGGAAGGCATCGGTCTCGGAAGGCGTTGGTCTCGGAAGGCGTCGTTCTCGAAAGGCGTCGGTCTCGGAAAGCGTCGGTCTCGAAACGCATCGGTCTCGAAAGACGTCGTTCTCGAAAGGCGTCGGTCTCGGAAAGCGTCGGTCTCGAAACGCATCGGTCTCGAAAGACGTCGGTCTCGAAAGGCGTCGGTCTCGGAAGGCATCGGTCTCGGAAGGCGTTGGTCTCGGAATGCGTCGGTCTCGAAAGGCGTTGGTCTTGGAAGGCGTCGGTCTCGGAAGGCGTCATTCTCGAAAGGCGTCGGTCTCGAAAGGCGTCGGTCTCGGAAGGCTTCGGTCTCGAAAGGCGTCGGTATCGGAAAGCGTCGGTCTCAAAAGGCGTCGGTGTTGGTAAGCGTCGGTCTCGGAAGGCGTCGGTCTCGAAAGGCGTTGGGTCTTGGAAGGCGTCGGACTCGGAAGGCGTCGGTCTCGGAAAGCGTCGGTCTCAAAAGGCGTTGGTGTTGGTAAGCGTCGGTCTCGGAAAGCGTCGGTCTCGAAAGGCGTCGGTCTCGGAAGGCGTCGCTCTCGAAAGGCGTCGGTCTCGAAAGGCGTCGTTCTCAAAAGGCGTCGGTCTCGGAAGGCGTCGGTCTCGGAAAGCGTCGGTGTTGGTAAGCGTCGGTCTCGAAAGGCGTCGGTCTCGGTAAGCGTCGGTCTCGAAAGGCGTCGGTATCAGTAAGCGTCGGTCTTGAAAGGCGTCGGTCTCGGAAGGCGTCGGTCACGAAAGGCGTCGGTATCAGTAAGCGTCGGTCTTGAAAGGCGTAGTTCTCAAAAGGCGTCGGTCTCGGAAGGCGTTGTCTCGGAAGGCGTCGGTCTCGGAAAGCGTCGGACTCGGAAAGCGTCGTTCTCAAAAGGCATCGGTCTCGGAAAGCGTCGGTCTCGAAAGGCGTCGGTCTCGAAAGGCGTCGGTCTCAAAAGGCGTTGGTGTTGGTAAGCGTCGGTCTTGAAAGGCGTCGGTCTCGGAAAGCGTCGGTCTCGAAAGGCGTCGGTCTCGGAAGGCGTTGGTCTCGGAAGGCGTCGCTCTCGAAAGGCGTCGGTCTCGGAAAGCGTTGGTTTCGAAAGGCGTCGGTCTCGGAAGGCGTCGCTCTCGGAAGGCGTCGGTCTCGGAAGGCGTCGGTCTCGAAAGGCGTCGGTCTCGGAAAGCGTCGGTCTCAAAAGACGTTGGTGTTGGTAAGCGTCGGTCTCGAAAGGCGTCGGTCTCGGAAGGCGTTGGTCTCGGAAGGCGTCGCTCTCGAAAGGCGTCGGTCTCGGAAAGCGTCGGTTTCGAAAGGCGTCGGTCTCGGAAGGCGTCGCTTTCGAAAGGCGTCGGTCTCAGTAAGCGTCGGTCTCGAAAGGCGTCGTTCTCAAAAGGCGTCGGTCTCGAAAGGCGTCGGTCTCGGAAAGCGTCGGTCTCAAAAGGCGTCGGTGTTGGTAAGCGTCGGTCTCGAAAGGCGTCGGTCTCGGAAAGCGTCGGTCTTGGATTTTGGAAGGCGTCGCTCTCGAAAGGCGTCGGTCTCGAAAGGCGTCAATTTTGGAAGGCGTCGGTCTCGAAAGGCGTCGTTCTCAAAAGGCGTCGGTCTCGAAAGGCGTCAATTTTGGAAGGCGTCGGTCTCGAAAGGCGTCGTTCTCAAAAGGCGTCGGTCTCGTAAGGCGTCAATTTTGGAAGGCGTCGGTCTCGAAAGGCGTCGTTCTCAAAAGGCGTCGGTCTCGAAAGCGTTGGTCTCGAAAGGCGTCGGTCTCGGAAAGCGTCGGTCTCAAAAGGCGTCGGTGTTGGTAAGCGTCGGTCTCGAAAGGAAATTAAATGAGCTAGTTTGCACTATTCTCTGTCTATTTATCTGCTATTATTATCTTTTTTATTTTTCACTTCCACAGTTACCTAGACCCCGATCCACACGTCTTGCTAGCAGACATGCGAAACGCGAAGTCCAAATGGCACGAGAAGTACGCGAAGCTGACCGAAGCTATCGGCGAAGTGATCGAGAACTTCTCTCTGGTTCGCTTCTACCCTCTGAATATAAAGGACGAGGAGAGCGTGGAGAATATTATGTTAACCATAGACAATATTATTCAGTATGGAGAAGATGCTGATGTTAATGTTAAGGACTTTGATGAACTGGATCCTGAAGATGATAACTGTGATTAAAAGTATTTTTTGTATGTTTTGTGTTTGATTATTTTCCTATGCAGGTTGGATGTAAATGATGTAAGTACTATAAAATATATATTTTTAAGGTATGTGTATGTGCCTACTTAATCCATGATGCCACTTCTCTTATTAATACCAAAAAAAAAGAGCTTTTATTACTAATAAATCCAATATGGGTTAGTTGATATCAACGACAAGTATCAAAAATAATTTCACTTTTTTTTTAAGGCGCGTTATTGACGGTAATGTCAAATATCTGGAGGAGGGGAAGAGAACTAGGATAGAAGCTTAGGTATAAATAAAACTGAATAAAACGAAATAGTCTTAATTAACCTTTATTTAACAAACATAAACATCATTATAGTAATTACGCTACATTATCGATATACATAAAATACTAAGCTACACAATACGCGTCATGAACAGGTTACAACTAAAGGCCTCTATAAGAGGATGAACAAACCAGCTTCATAAATTACATAACATGGGTAAATGGATAAAGTCACTTTTAAATTACTCAAGATAAGCCTACAAGTAAGGAAGTCTTAGAAAATTGTCAAGAAAATGGCTGTTGTATACAAGAAAAATCACTATTTAATTAATAAATATAAATTGGATAATTAGTTACCCCAGTAAAATGGGTTGTTGAGGTCAGATAGGCAGTCGCTCCAGGTAAATACAGTATTCAGCTGAATCCGGTGAGAATGGAAGCCGACAACATAGCTTGGGAAAAGCATGTAACAAGGAAACAATTGGTATTTGAAATATTTGGGTTTGTATTATTACCCATTAATATTATTACTCTTTGAATTAATGAACTTTTGAATGTTTTTGCCGACCGTAAAAGTGTATTTATGGGTGAAGTATAAAATACAATTTAACATAAGTATAATAATAACTTTAACATTACGGATTATAAAATGGTCATTAATCTACTGAAAATCGTTACTAGAATAGAAAACCATACAATTAACAATTATTACAGTATGCACCATACAAATATACAAGGGTTAGGCTAAGGCCGCACTGCGGTTTTTTTCCGCAAGCGGTAAACTGCGAAACCGCAAAACCGCCCAAACGCACAGACTACGGTTAAAAATCAGTCGCGGAAAATAACCGTCAGTGCGGCCGCTTCCATTAGTTTCCTTTACTCACAAAATCAGGCGGTTAGAATCCGCGGCGGTTAAGCCGTAGTGCGGCCTTAGCCTTAATGGTAACAAAATCTAACCAAAACCAGTGTAGGCTCGAATCATTTATTGGCAGTAAAACTAATCAGTATCAGTTATTTCAACAAACTACCAATATCGAATCCCAATATAGTTTATCCAGACCAAAATCCTATAATTTTGATCTAATTAGTAATTAGTTTTCTTCCCTATGATATCCAGTACCCAATAAGTGTGAGGGTAACCATTATTGCGCTCACCAGTTAGCGCCACTAGCGCATCAGCTGTCAAAACCCACAAACAATCTATGGGATTTAATATTTCGGACATTAGATGCGCCCAGCGCGTGTGATAGCGAAATTACTAAAGGTAGCCCGCATTATATTCGTAACCAAAGAAACACATTTTTCTCAATTTTTAAAGAATCTTTTGCATGCACAAAATAATACACATCATCATAATAAATCATTCATTTCGTTCCTATATTTACAACCAAACACAATTTTGAAGTAGCATAAAATAAAGTTTTGTACCTAAACCTTAAACATAAAAAAAAGCTCCGTCTGTTTTTGTAATTCACTGAAGAAAATGAAGCATTTTAAAAATCTCCAATGTGATCATATGTTTAATGTAAATGTTGATCATAATTAAGAAAACGTCACTATTTTGTTTGTGAACGGGCCGGCCGTATTATAAAAAAAAAATGGTCAAACATCCGTCATGTGTGTTGATTGGTTTACAAGTTTTATTACTGACACAACTACATTTAAAATAAATTATAAATATGTAATACCGAAGGCGGTCCACTGATATATTCGTTGTAAATTTTGTTTTTGTTACATACAACTGTATTTTTTCCTGTATTATAGTTTTGTCATTCCCTATCATAAAATACACTAAACCCTACGTCCAGTAACAACGGATAAAGAAAATATGGTCTCATGAAACAGGCATTGTCACGTCATCGCCTTATCCTAACTGGTATTACGCAATATACAGGCATCCTAGTCATTCTCCTATTAGAAAATAATGTAAGCCGCAATAAATAAACGTTACTTAGCAACCGGCTCAGCAGCATTCTGTCTAGCAAGAAAGTTTTGCCAAAAGAATAAGAATAAAAGGTCATTGGGCGTAATCTGACCCGGTTTGTGAAAACTTGTTTCATAAACCAAACTAGATTTAAATTGTAAAGTTATACCCCTCTTTTAATTTCATGTCACAATGTAACAATGCTGGGCAAAGGCCTTCCCCACATCCTTCCAGACAGTCTTCTCTTGCGTAACTTAAGACTATACCCACATTAATGCAACCCATACTATCGTAAACTAAAAACATTAATCTGTCTTTTTCACCTGATTTTGTTTGTGTACAGCGTGGGTATAGTTTCTATACTAAGCCCATTGACCTTTAGCCATATCATTTGCTTAGGTAATGTTTATTTAAAGAGGTCTAACTTTCATAAGTCCAGCTTCATGTATCTTAACTACCGTAAAAAGTAAGTTTAAACTGCAAACAAATTCAACAGAGTACATTTAAGTTAAATAGGCTAACACAGGTTCAACTTAACAAGTTAAGACAGTTTAACAGTAAGGTATAAACGTTAAAGTTAACCATAGTATAATTAAACTAGACATAGTATACGATAACATAATGCGTTGATATTAACCAATGTATAAATTAAATCATAGGGGTAGGCAACACTGCACTTGCGCTTATTTATTTTGAATGCTGGCAATATTTATAACAATATCATTTCACTGCTTATATGGCGGAGTAGTATAGCAGGTTGAAGTCTACATGGGCCAATATTTGTTCCGTGTGTGAGTATTCAAATAATGACATGTTTTTTTTTGTAATATTTTATAAATAATGAACAACAAAGAGGTGTATCTCTTGAATTTATGACTTAACAGAAAACATGACAGTCACAATATATGGCAATTAATGTATAGGCTTCCAAATTATCCATTAATGAATGATAGTTGAAAGTTATCTTTTTGCAACAGTAACATACCGGGTACTTTTAACTTAACACACCCTCGAATACTGAAATACAAGTTGTAATCTTTAAAAAGTTTTTTATCTGCCGGTTCCTTGCATCTTGAATTAAAAGAGACATAAGTTTAAGGCTTCAAACTGATTAACGTTCTATACGATTGGCAGATTGGTGCAATTTAATGTGTTAGTACTATTTTCCTTAAAATTTCCAACTATAATCCGACCAAAAAATAAACAAGGTCAGTTCACTGGGTGTGCTATAGCGCGGGGTGTTCCTGCGGCTGTTCGTATGGGAAGGCTCTTGCGTCGGTGATGCTGAAGACGAAGCGCGCGCAGCCGAACGCCAGCAGCGCGCCGTGCCCCACCAGCGCCGAGCCCTCCCACGCCCCCGCCGCCGCCGCCGCCCCCCGGGGGGCAGGGCACGCGCACAGGGACTCGTCCGGGAGCGGGGAGGTCAGGTTGCCCGTTATTCTGCAAAACAAACATTGTTTATGCCCCTTTAATTTTAATACGACAACAGAAATCAACAGACAGGTTTGGAGCACAGAGGGGGAGTGATCAGTGATCATTCTATTACAGATTAAATTATTTTAAATTTTCTTTTTTATAACGTAGTTTGTACTGCGTTTTTGACGCATATATTTTAACAATAATGTACAAATAATTGTAACAATTATTATTTTTTAAAAGAGTAACCTATGGAGTTTCTTGCCGGCTCTCCACCATAGAAAGGACACTTTGGAACCGAGCAACTAGAGTCAGTAGTTTATAACTTAACGTTTCTTAACCACCTTTTTTTTGGTTTACAAGAAACAAACACTTTTTGATTTGATTTGAAGGCCTTTGCCTAGCAGTGGGATCTGATGTAGGCTACAAAAAAAAACAGAAATCGACACTGAAATTTCAATTGGCTACCTATTACGTTCATGAGAGATAGTCAGCTGAAAGACAGACAGCAGAGGATAAAAACTAAGGCTCTGTTGGCACTCTTGCGGTACGGAAGCCATAAAGGCGCAGTACGTGAGTCTTTTTCGAACAGAAAATTTATTATTTCGTAATTATGCAGTGTGGATTGGCAGCAGTTTAGTCAGGGTTTCTTAAGACACAAAAAAAAAACATGTCGTGCATGCAACAATGTCAGATATTGGGCCTTCGCCCTCCGAGAAATCATAAAACTTGAGTCATGTAGCATGTAATACCTATATAAGTTAAGTACGTACCTGAGTGGCTCCCGCATCCGATGGCTGACGATGTCTCTGAGCGCGGCGGCTCTGACGTCAGCGTCGGCGGGCTCGGGCGGGGCTCGGCGCGTGACGTCACAGGTGTACAAGACGCCGTTCACGCTGCTGCCCCACTCCGAGTAGTTGATCAACTCGAAGTGACGACTCACCTGGTAAGTGAAGCTTAGGGTAAAGTAAAATCAGGAAAGAAAACGACTGTCAGTTTTGCGCATAATTTTAGAGAAAGCTTAGCTTGAAAGAGTTTTTTTTTTCAACTTATAGACTCCAGTGAAAATCGGATTTTTTGTAAAATTATATTAAAATTGAACGTTACAATAAAAAAAATTGGATATATACTAATTTAAATAAAATATAGTTAACGCTTGTGCACACATTAACTTTTACACGTTAACTTTTAAAATTCCTATTTTTTGTCTGGGGTCAAATAAGAGTGAACTAAATAAAAATATATGAGCATCTATGCCATTCAACGTTTTACTCATTCAGTCTTCCGTGAACAAAATATTTGTAAAGGAATCAAAACATCCTTTCTTCATATTTTTTTACCAATATGAAATTAATACAACATTCTCGAACACTCACAAAATAAGGAAAAACAAAAAGAAGTAATTGACAGACAATACACATTACAATGTCAGTAACTCACCTCATCCATAAATATAACAGCATGATTTCTTGACACGCGCTTGCAGGCGGTGGGGTCGAGCCGCACGTCGCACCCACTGTCCGTGCCGATGGACAAGGAAGACAGTCTCATGGGTATTGGTCTGCCTAAACCATCGCCTATGCCGTTCCTGTAACAAAATTGTAAGATTTTAAAACCTTCTAAAGTTTAGGTTTAAAATGAATACTTTAAAGAAATCGATTTTGGGTTTTATTTTGAAGAGTAGTAATAAAAAAATCTTTTCACACAAATATAGTTGTCAAATGTCACAGCGAACACCAGTAGTTACTACGAACACCTAGTTGCGCCGTCATTCCTATGTAGGAATACGTCATATTCTGTAACTACGTATGCCACATATTGAACCTATGCAGTACGCCGTGTATCATAGTATACTATGATACACTATATGGTATGAAGTACACTTCGTATTGAATCTTAGTACGCCTCATGCATAACCTGTTTAGTACGCCACTTACTGAACCTGTGTAGCACGTCCCTTGCTAAACCTGTGCAGTACGCCCCTTGCGGTGTCTCTGTAGTACGCCTCTTGCATAACCTCGCGGCGGGCGAGGCCGAGGCGGGCCAGGCGCGCGCGTGACACACAGCTAGAGCATACCTCGCGGGTGTAGTGATGGCGCAGAGCGTGGCTCGCACCGTAGCGTCGCTGAGCGAGTGTCCGGGCGAGCGCGGCGCGGGCGGGCGCGGCGCGGGCGGCGGCGCGCCCCACACCTTGGCGGCGATGCGCGCGCGGTCGGCGGCGGACAGCAGCTCGGACGGCAGCGCGCGGCGGGCGAGGCCGAGGCGGGCCAGGCGCGCGCGTGACACACAGCTAGAGCATACCTCGCGGGTGTAGTGATGGCGCAGAGCGTGGCTCGCACCGTAGCGTCGCTGAGCGAGTGTCCGGGCGAGCGCGGCGCGGGCGGGCGCGGCGCGGGCGGCGGCGCGCCCCACACCTTGGCGGCGATGCGCGCGCGGTCGGCGGCGGACAGCAGCTCGGACGGCAGCGCGCGGCGGGCGAGGCCGAGGCGGGCCAGGCGCGCGCGTGACACACAGCTAGAGCATACCTCGCGGGTGTAGTGATGGCGCAGAGCGTGGCTCGCACCGTAGCGTCGCTGAGCGAGTGTCCGGGCGAGCGCGGCGCGGGCGGGCGCGGCGCGGGCGGCGGCGCGCCCCACACCTTGGCGGCGATGCGCGCGCGGTCGGCGGCGGACAGCAGCTCGGACGGCAGCGCGCGGCGGGCGAGGCCGAGGCGGGCCAGGCGCGCGCGTGACACACAGCTAGAGCATACCTCGCGGGTGTAGTGATGGCGCAGAGCGTGGCTCGCACCGTAGCGTCGCTGAGCGAGTGTCCGGGCGAGCGCGGCGCGGGCGGGCGCGGCGCGGGCGGCGGCGCGCCCCACACCTTGGCGGCGATGCGCGCGCGGTCGGCGGCGGACAGCAGCTCGGACGGCAGCGCGCGGCGGGCGAGGCCGAGGCGGGCCAGGCGCGCGCGTGACACACAGCTAGAGCATACCTCGCGGGTGTAGTGATGGCGCAGAGCGTGGCTCGCACCGTAGCGTCGCTGAGCGAGTGTCCGGGCGAGCGCGGCGCGGGCGGGCGCGGCGCGGGCGGCGGCGCGCCCCACACCTTGGCGGCGATGCGCGCGCGGTCGGCGGCGGACAGCAGCTCGGACGGCAGCGCGCGGCGGGCGAGGCCGAGGCGGGCCAGGCGCGCGCGTGACACACAGCTAGAGCATACCTCGCGGGTGTAGTGATGGCGCAGAGCGTGGCTCGCACCGTAGCGTCGCTGAGCGAGTGTCCGGGCGAGCGCGGCGCGGGCGGGCGCGGCGCGGGCGGCGGCGCGCCCCACACCTTGGCGGCGATGCGCGCGCGGTCGGCGGCGGACAGCAGCTCGGACGGCAGCGCGCGGCGGGCGAGGCCGAGGCGGGCCAGGCGCGCGCGTGACACACAGCTAGAGCATACCTCGCGGGTGTAGTGATGGCGCAGAGCGTGGCTCGCACCGTAGCGTCGCTGAGCGAGTGTCCGGGCGAGCGCGGCGCGGGCGGGCGCGGCGCGGGCGGCGGCGCGCCCCACACCTTGGCGGCGATGCGCGCGCGGTCGGCGGCGGACAGCAGCTCGGACGGCAGCGCGCGGCGGGCGAGGCCGAGGCGGGCCAGGCGCGCGCGTGACACACAGCTAGAGCATACCTCGCGGGTGTAGTGATGGCGCAGAGCGTGGCTCGCACCGTAGCGTCGCTGAGCGAGTGTCCGGGCGAGCGCGGCGCGGGCGGGCGCGGCGCGGGCGGCGGCGCGCCCCACACCTTGGCGGCGATGCGCGCGCGGTCGGCGGCGGACAGCAGCTCGGACGGCAGCGCGCGGCGGGCGAGGCCGAGGCGGGCCAGGCGCGCGCGGTCCACGCTGCGCCGCACCAGCGCCGCGCCCGCCGCCGACAGCGCGCAGCCGCGCCACGCGCCCCACGCCTGCTCGCCGGCCACCACCTGCACGGCGGACACGCACGTTACCACACGGCCCTCCAAGCACAACGACAAGTACACACGGCCGCGAGTACTAGTAGTAAACAAGATCGCGATCAATACAATGGTATAATCACCTGTTACGTACGTGGCTTGCTACGAAACACTGATATGTGGCTTGCTACAAAACACAACTACATAGCTTGCTACGGTGACTTGCTACGAAACACCACAACGTGGTTTGCTACAAAACACAATTACATAGCTTACTACGGTGGCTTGCTACGAAATACCACTACGTGGCTTGCTACGAAACACAACTACATGGCTTGCTACGGTGGCTTGCTACGAAACACTACAACGTGGCTTGCTACGAAACACTACTATGTGGCTTGCTACAAAACACAACTGCATGGCTTGCTACGGTGACTTGCTACGAAACACCACAACGTGGTTTGCTACAAAACACAATTACATGGCTTACTACGGTGGCTTGCTACGAAATACCACAACGTATACAAGCCGCATAGTAGTGTTTCGTAGCAAGCCGCATAGTAGTGGTATTTCGTAGCAAGCCATGTAGTTGTTTTGTAACAAGCCGCATAGTAGTGTTTCGTAGCAAGCCAAGTAGTAGTGTTTCGTAGCAAGCCACCGTTGTAAGCCATGTAGTTGTGTTTCGTAGCAAGCCACGTTGTGGTGTTTCGTAGCAAGCCACCGTAGCAAGCCATGTAGTTGTTTTGTAACAAGCCGCATAGTAGTGTTTCATAGCAAGCCACGTAGTAGTGTTTCATAGCAAGCCATGTAGTGGTGCTTCGTAGCAAGCCACGTAGTAGTGTTTCGTAGCAAGCCACGTTGTGGTGTTTCGTAGCAAGCCACCGTAGCAAGCCATGTAGTAGTTTCGTAGCAAACCACGTTGTGGTGTTTCATAGCAAGCCACGTTGAGGTGTTTCGTAGCAAGCCACCGTAGCAAGCCATGTAGTTGTGTTTCGTAGCAAGCCACGTTGTGGTATTTCGTAGCAAGCCATGTAGTGGTGCTTCGTAGCAAGCCACCGTAGCAAGCCACGTAGTAGTGTTTCGTAGCAAGCCACGTAGTAGTGTTTCGTAGCAAGCCACGTTGTGGTATTTCGTAGCAAGCCATGTAGTGGTGCTTCGTAGCAAGCCACCGTAGCAAGCCACGTAGTAGTGTTTCGGAGCAAGCCACGTTGTGGTGTTTCGTAGCAAGCCACCGTAGCAAGCCATGTAGTATATTCGTAGCAAACCACGTTGTGGTGTTTCATAGCAAGCCACGTTGAGGTGTTTCGTAGCAAGCCACCGTAGCAAGCCATGTAGTTGTGTTTCGTAGCAAGCCACGTTGTGGTATTTCGTAGCAAGCCATGTAGTTGTGTTTTGTAGCAAGCCACGTAGTGGTATTTCGGAGCAAGCCGCCGTAGCAAGCCATGTAGTAGTGTTTCGTAGCAAGCCACGTTGTGGTGTTTCGTAGCAAGCCACCGTAGCAAGCCATGTAGTAGTTTCGTAGCAAGCCATGTTGTGGTGTTTCGTAGCAAGCCATGTTGTGGTGTTTCGTAGCAAGCCACGTTGTGGTGTTTCATAGCAAGCCACGTTGAGGTGTTTCGTAGCAAGCCACCGTAGCAAGCCATGTAGTTGTGTTTCGTAGCAAGCCACGTTGTGGTATTTCGTAGCAAGCCATATAGTTGTGTTTTGTAGCAAGCCACGTAGTGGTATTTCGGAGCAAACCGCCGTAGCAAGCCATGTAGTAGTGTTTCGTAGCAAGCCACGTACGTTACTGGCGATTATACTAGCACTAGTAACTTTATCAGGTAGGTCGTAAGGGAATTTATTCAGGTATTCCTAAATGTTGTAAACACAACATACTAATTATTTTCATTTTGAGATAGAAATATAAAAATACTTTTGTATTTCATTATTGCTTACAAGACAAAGAGAATTAAAAAAAAATGTCCTAAATAAATATTCAAATGTCCTTACAAATAAGGGGCTTCAAACAACGAGACAAGTGCGAGTTGAACTCACGTGAAGAGGGTTCCGCACGATGTTACCTATCACAATATTGAGTGATTTACCATGTTATTTTAATATTATGGACTGCTTACAGGTTTTCCTAGAATCTATAGGTAGAAAACTAATTTCTGTATTTTTTCAAAATTTTAGGTCCAGTAGTTTCGGAGATAAGGGGGGAATAGTCAGTTTTCGTCTATTTTCTTGAATAACTCGGAAACTATTCATTAAAAAATTACAAAAAAATACATTTGAGATCTTCACAACAAGCACTTTCATTTGATATGGCACACAATGCAGTTCTCAATATTTTTTTTAAATTTTCCACCTTCCCCCCAAATATCACCTCCCATATAAAAATTTCATCTATTCATGTCACACCTCTGCGTTTGGGTCACAGAAATTGATATGTGTACAAAATTTCAACTCAATCGGTCTAGTAGATTCGGAGAAAATTGACTGTGACCGACGGACAGACGGACACACAAGTGATCCTATAATTGTTTTTATTCGGACGTACTGAACCCTAAAAAAGATACGAAATGGCCTATCGCATACTAAAACCTTATAAAAGTCTTACCTGCTGCAGCCGCTGCCACGCCAGTAGCTTGACGAGCCTCTCATCTAACTTCTTGAGCTGTTCATCGACCACAGCTAACAACTCCTCCACGTTCCCCTCCGGCCGTAACTCTAGCCTCTCACTCTTCCCTCTCTTGTTCGGACTCTTGTCTTCAGATTGGGAAACCTTGCGCTTCTTGACCGTGGCTGTGAGATACTCGAAGTCGGAGTCGGATAGATCGCTTGATGAGTCTGTGTGGCGGTCAGGCTGGAAAGATAGAAGAAAATAAGTCCTATTTGGGTTTCCTGTCTTGTATTAAGTTGGTGTGAATGTTTGGTTGGACAGTGCCTGCCCTTTCTCTAAATTTCTATAATTACTCCATACCTTGAGGCTGGGTTCCGAGCTGATGGCATGCAGGTCGTCAGCCGCGTCCTCCTCCGTCACTCCTCGCAGCGCGTCAGCGTCACAGCTGCCGCCGCCGTACTGCGGACACGTCAGGTTCAGGCAGATCTTCTGCTTAGGACCATCTTCATCTTCCGCCTCGTCGTAACAACCACTGGCTTTCAGGTTCTTTAGTACTGTAGGAGAAAAAAAGAATATGTAGACTTGATACGAAATGAAGCCATAATCCTAAATAAAAAAGACACAAGAAATCAAGGTGTTCCAAATCAATCTAAACAATATTATTATACACATTCAGATTTAATGTCAGTAAAGGCATTTGACACATTTTGACAATATCTGTCGACCATTATATTAAGTCTTTCCATACAGTAAATAATGGCATCATATTCTCACCATTTCTACACCGCACATACTCTCTTCTGCTGGGCATCAACGGCGGTGGGTTTTGATAGTGGTAGCGCACCATGTCTGGTACTACCACGCGACCTTTCATCTCCACTGGTACCTTGATGCTGGAACAGAGGAAACAAACAATGATGATGATGGCAAACCTAGTCAATGACTCCTTTGGAAATCATTCTTGGGCTATAAGTCAGCTTGTTGTTGCCTCCTGAACAGGCCCCCACACCTCATTGTTCAGTATATTGAAAATTTTTAAATTTCACATTTAGATAGAAAATCAAATTGAACTTGCAGATAGGTGGACACGGGGGTAAAACAAAAAAAAATAACATAATTAGGAATCACTTAATTAGGACACATTTTACAGACTAGTAGACAATGCCTTTAGGCAATTAATCTGTCTCTGTGCCTTACAATGGATTCATCCATTGTATAGCGCATGTATTAAACAACAAAATATTTACACTAACGTCTTCGCAGTTACAAATTGTCGACCTAGCATCATCAACACCGATTCATTTACAACTACATACATCTGAGTAAGTAATCAGCTCACACAATTTCGAAGAAAGCTTTGTACTCACCGGAAGGCAGGGCGGGCCTTCTTAGCCCTCTGTATGAAGTCGACCTTAACAGCATGCTGGTCCACCGGCCCCGAGAACTTCTCCCACAGCGCCACGCGCTCCGTCGCCGATATCGAGTTCACTAGCTTCCAATCCTATGACATTTACCACTGTTTGTAGAAGCTGCCTTACTTGAGTCAAAAGGCGTCAGTAGGGAAATCAGACTGACTGGAGGATAGACGTAGGGAATTGTATTGTATAGTCTTTATTAAAAAAATAATTGAGCAGCACATGGGTATTGCATATTTAAGTCAGCACTGAACTATGTTACTGAGTATAAGATTAAATAATTTGATTGGGCAATTGGTGGAGTTTGAACTGACTATAATCTTCTCTAATTGATGTCAGTCCCCCCCAACACCCATGTATGACCAAGCTAATGAGAAGTATGAGCAATATAATAGAACACTCACAATATATTGTTCAACATGGTTGGGACACATCCAGCGTCCAGTGGGCAGAGCAGTGAGCGGTGGGTCCAAACAGTCCTGCAATGGAAAATAAGACATTCAAATCTAGATTGTGAAGAGAATATGTCATATACTTGGGTCTACTAGCATTAGGGACCCACTAGTCTACTAGCATTAGGGACACTAGGATCTTTCGAGCGTCGTCGTCTGCCAACGCAACGGACGTAGTTTCTAAGTCGCAACGGCGCGGGCGGTGCGTCGGCGTTAACACAACGTTTTTCTTGGACGCGATGCCAACGCTAGGGCTATATGTAGCCATACGTCAAATATTCGACGTTAGGTCCGGCCACCGAGAGAATGCGTTCCTTACACAATAGGGATGATGACTAATTTTTATTTTTATGTCCATCTTTTGGATAATAAAAAAATATTAGACACGTATTTTTTGTTTAGTCCCGTAAACAAAGAATTACGAAGATACAGCGAGTACAATTCTTGCGTGACGTCACGTTTGAGTACAAATTGTACCTAGCCGTGACGTCACAAGCCCCCACTCCTGAACTTTACAGCGGTTTATCTTCGTATTTTGTAATAATTATTTGGGAAAAGAAAAAATATGTGTCTATTATATTTTGATTATCTAAATGGCGGACTAAATAAATTTTGACTTTTCATACCTAGTCATCTACCCTATTATAGTTGGTCTTGAGGGAGAGGGGGTCGTAAGGGGAAAACCCATGTTGTATTATTCATAGTTTTGAATGATACTATTTGTTTATAAGACAAATAATGATAGTAAATTATGTTCAGTAAATTTTTCCAAATTAAAGTTATGTTTTCTTTTTGACCACCACCTATCGCCTCTCAGTTACCGGACCATAGTGAATGATATATTTCGTGGTAGTTACCTGATGGAAGAGCAGCGGGCAGTAGTCGCACTGCAGCAGCGGCGCGTGCTTGCAGGTGGCGCGACACACGAAGCAGCTGGCGGCCGGCAGTGGAACACAACCCCACGCGTCCACCGTCACCAGCGACCCGTTGCCGTTCTTACCCGTGTCCGCTACAATGCAGACAATATTGTAATAAGTAACAATCGAAATGGGACCATCTAAGGCTACGCACCCTAGTGTAACAACGGTGCGGCCAATAGGCAATTCCTCATGTTTTGACCGATGGTCTGTTAATGCCGGCGGAGCACTGAAGCTGTAACATTTTTTTTTTTTTTTTCATATATTGGATAACAGCGAAAGAGATATTGTGGAAAGACAGACTGTAATTTCTGATTTAGTTACTTCTGCTAGTTAGCTAGTTTTTAACACAATCGAGACCAAATCATACAAAGCTCCATATAAGAAAAGTATTTTTTTTTTAACCTATTAAGTGTCGCACTTCTGGGCAAAGGTCTCCCCCGAAAAACATTAAATTACTTTATTATAAAGCATAAAACACTCTCTGAAATAAATGTAATACGGGTATTATACGACTTACGTTTATCAGTCCCAGGGAATATGCAAGGTATCCTCATCTCGCGCGGCAGTTCGAACTGCGTGGGGTTCATAATCTTGGCAGCCTTCACCAGGATCTCCATAGGAGACAACTCCTTCTCCGGTTCCTTTTTAATCTCATCTTCTTCCTCTGAACTCCTCTTTTTTCCCGAATTTGTGCGATTGTTGCGCAAGCTTCTAGACAAAAGTTTACTTATAAATAACAGAATAGAAAGAAAAATTGCAAACAAAACTTGTACTTTTTTAATTAAAGTAAATGAAGCATGTTGTGGTGGCCTAGCGGTTTAATGAACAGATGTGTATGCACAAGGTTGCAGGTTCGAACCCAGGCAAGTACCAATGTGGCTTTTTCAAAAGTTATATGTACTTTCTTAATTATTCTAAGATACTTCTGACAAACGGTGAAGGAAAACATCGTGAGGAAACCTGGATTCCAAAATTTGGGATCTGAAATCGCCAATCCGCAGAGAGCAATCGTGGTGATCAATGCTCGTGCCTTCTCTATATGGGAAGAGGCCTGTGCCCAGCAGTGGGACGTTTATAGGCTGGATTATTATTACTATCCCGCAGGAACGCAATGGATAATCATAAAAAAAAAATTATCCAAAATGGCGGCGATGTGGTTCGCCACCCATCACGTCTCGTTCCTCGCGGGGGCGAAAAGTGGCCCACGGAGAGCCGTTTCGCTACGTTGAATGCAAGAGGAGGAATGGATATGTGGATGAAGTATGTCAGATGATGGATGTTGAGACAAAAATAAAGAAAGGTATGCTGACATGGTTTGGCTATGTTAAGAGAATGAATGATGAACGATTGATGGAAAAAGTGTTTAAGGCGAGTGTGAATAAAAAAAGGCCAGGTCAAGAGTACCATAAACCGAACAGCATGTATGAAGGGAATAATGAAAGTGGACAAAGCGAAAAAAGTGTGTAAGGATCGTAGCAAGTGGAAAGAAGTGGTCTCTGCCTACCCCTACAAGGGAAAGAGGCGTGATTATATGTATGTATGTATGTATTATTATTATTATAAATGAAGCATTGCTTACATACTAACTCCTAAAGATTCTATTCATTCTATTTGAACCATGCGGGTTAAACTTTCTCTATAGTTACTATTTGAAATATTCTTATATAAATTAAATTACAGTAATTATTCAAAGATGATACTTTGAAAGATAAATCACTGTACAAATGATTTATGCCTGACCTAGAATTCTTCTCGGTATCAGACTTGCTGTCAGCCGGCGACTGTGCTCGGCTGCTCCGAGAGCTGGCAGGCTTGTTCTCATCCGCAGCCCTGCATTCCTTGCAGAGCCATAACCCAGCAGGGATGTCATTCTCTTCCAAAGGGGGGTCACTGCAAATAGCATTCGTTAATAAATAAACCATAACATATATGTAACAAACACTACACATATTAGTTTTTGTCTGAACTAAATACTGTTGTAAATAAATTTCTGCTTCTCAAATCATTTATGTTGAGGACATAAAGAGCATATAGATACATGATCTTATATATGATTGTGTATACCTACTGCTTTTAATTCTCATATCAAAAGAAAAGTCAAATTGTTCTTAATTAGCCTGAACCTGAATTTCTTGACTCTTATTTTAGTTTTTAGGTTTCATTTAGTTTATAATTTTTCTTATTTCTAGTGTACATTTAGCTAAGTTTTTATATTATTGTAAATAATTGCCGTCAATTACTAAATAAATAAATGACCGAAAACTCAATAAAATGAAATTACCTGAACTAGTAAATTTGATTTTTGTAACTTTATTTCATTTTTTTTTATGGTTTAAAAATAATTTACAGCAGTGTTTTACATGGAGTTTATGTTGAATCTTATGTCTTAAAACTTACTTTTTCTTTAAAAGATTGTGGTATAAACTTTAAGTACTTTGTTTTATACTTATTATATCAACTTAATAGGTAACTTAGTAGGTTCTTACTGATATACAAGTTATATTTCAAGCTAGATTTTAATGCTGAGTGAAGCTTGTCACTCAGCTAGATAATAAGTTTACTATTAAACAAGTGTTTTTCACAGCTACAATATTGTTTTTAATATACACTAGCTGACCCGGCAGACTTCATGCTGCCTCAAACGATAAATAAAAGCTTAAACTTTTGTATTTGGTTTTTTTTATTTAATTCCGAGCATTTTGATATTTATGTTTTCGTTCTCGAGTTTCAGCGAGACTAACAAACAGCAATTCATTTTTATATATATAGATAAGGTTAGTAAATGTACATTTAGCTAGAAAAATATAAAATCAATTCTGATTAATTAAATCACAAGCAGCAATCATTGTTGTATTTAATTCTGATATTATTGACACTAACATTGAAGTAGTGATACAAGGAATTTATAATAAAGTAACCACAAAAGACTTTCCGTTCGTTTCTGAAATGTTGATTAATGCAAAAATTTGTATATCAAATGTTAAATCTGACAATAAGCACTGTGATTGGTCTGCTGTCTTCTGGGCAACCAATCACAGTCCTGATCAGTTGAATTGACAACAGATTAAGTTGGTCAGCATTTCAGAAACCTGGGGTATGTCTATCCTGATACAAATGTTTGTATAACAAAACCCAGACTTATGAATTCGTCAAGTCACTTACTAGCACCCGAGATGGAAGCTAGCGGGACAGCGATCGCAGCATATTAGATCGCCGCCTTCCCCACACGCGTCGCAAGAATCATGGTTGTGACCTTTACCAGGCCTCTTATAGTAAGGATGCTGGGGTTTCTTAGGCTTCTGGACGTTTAGTTCTTCATCCGGCGGCTTTATCAACGCGCGAATTAGCTAAAATACATCCCAAAACCTTCATAAGTATACCTATCATCGTACCAAGGCAGGCTCTAACAAACTTAGCTAAAATGGCGCCAGTTACCAAGATTAGTAGCATTCAAACTTTACTCATACAATTATAAATAACAAACCGGCATAAGCCCGCCCGAAGTATCGAGGTCATAGCCAACGTTAGACATTGTTACACCTCACAGTATCTTCAGTTGTTATGTATAATTGGCAGTAAAAACAAAAATTGAAGTTGAAAAAGAGTTCACTTTAACTTCAGAAATTTTAAGTTCAACCACACCAAATATGGCTTTAAGGTGTCATTTTCATTAAAAACTGCATCTGATTTGCAAAATATATAGATTTAGAGATTTACGAATAGCTGGAAGTTGTAAATAATAAAGAAATACGTTTTATTGAAAAGAACACCGACGACCGTCTACAAAAATGGCCGCAATGTAAAATTGCAGTCTGACTATGTATATATCTGGACCATGCGTTTTTATTTGGAGGGTATGATTTTACTGTAGTTGAAAAAGGACAACAATTACAGTCATGGCAAGAATACGTAGTTTATAATTGGAACGCTACCAAAGCGTGTGTTTGACAATTGACACTAGAGATGTTATTTACATTTTCATAATTTGGAAAATAACGTTTTAAGAGATGCTAAAATAGTAAACTAATAAAAAACCGTAATTAAAATTTTCAATTATACAAGTTTTCGCCTTTACCGGTTGTAGTCACACAAACAACTCTCAATAGTAGACTAAAAGGTATTGTCATAAAATAGTTTCAGAGCTTTTAAATTTATAGTTTTGACATAAAATTTATGTTTTTTACCGATTATGATTCGTAATTAAGGATCTTCATAATTTGAAATCTAATGAGCGTTAGTCGAAACCTACGAACCTACTACTGCTAAGACGATTAACTGTGTTAAAGCTACAAGGTCTAACGGTGAACCAATGAGGAAGATGTAAAAAAAAAACGCATTTTTATTGGCTTAACGAAAGGTGAATAAAAAAATAACTGCGATAAGATTATGTCGATATCTCAAATACGTATTTTTTTATAAATCAATCAATTTCGTATCTCCCGATAAATTTTGAGCCGTCCGAGAACCTGTCGTGACGTCACGTCGCTGTATCGCAGGCGACGGGCGCTTTTGGCCGGGCGATAGTTATTTTAAAATTATGATAACTCCTAGGATGTTGAATGAAATCAAGACAGTAATGTCGGGACAATTTTGTTCACAATTAAACATTTGTCATTAATATCATATTGATTTGGATAAGGGTTAATATTATGTCGGTGAAACGCCTTCGCAAATAATTCATTAATTTAAAACAAATTTCATTCCCATAAAAAAACGGTTATAGTGAGTAAATCTTAAAAGAGAGCCGTATGTCGTCGCTGACTTTTTTTTTAACTTTTAAAGAGGAACAATTTCACTCTACTTGACTTTCGCCTAACTTTAACCGTTTACGCTGCGCACGCAACGGAAGCTCTCGAAAAGTTGTATTTTTTTCCCGTTTCTGTTACATTTTCCATTGATGCTTCGCCCTATTGGGTGCAGCATAGTGTTATAAAGTCTGAAGCCTTGCTCGATAAATGAACTATCCAACAGAAATATATTTTTTAATTCGAATTAGTAGTTCCTAAGATTTGCGAGTTCAAGCAAACAAACATACTCTTTAGCTTTATAATATCAGTATAGATATATAGGAACGGGGTGCGCGGGCTTAGTGACAAGTGGAATGCTAAATATTCAGTACTATATGTGACCCACTGTTTCACCTAGTCCCCTTTTAAATTATATATATAATTTCTAAACTTCTTATTGCATTAGCTATCTATGTGTGAAAGTTCTGTCAAAATCGGTCCAGCCGTTTCAGAGATTAACCGGAACCGGCAGACAACCAGACCAAAACATTAAAAAATGTTTTTTTTTTTATGTAAGTAGTACGTACCGTATTAGCAGTCAGTGAAATGCTGTTAATATGAAATTACAACCAAACACTTCAAGTTAAGATATCTTTGTAAACTAGTATTAGAAAGAGGCAAGATTTGATTGATTGTTTCTTTGTTTGCATTTAATAGGCTCCGAAAATAGTATACCGATCAAAAAAAAATCTTTCACCCGTGATAAGCTCCACTATCTTTGACTAACATACTTAGTCTAAATTATATTTTCAAAAAAATAGGGATTTTTATTAAAACTCCGATAATGCAACCCCAGGTGCAAAAACTGGCCTTAAAAATCCTTACATCGCGTGCGCTACTTAAATCATTGATGATAAAACAAAATTATGTACTACGACTTTACAGAACACATCAATATCTCCAAATAAAGTCGCGACAGCATATTATTATGTCTAACTATTATAGTTGTCACATTAAGTGTTCTTTATTTAAAAATGAATTGAAATGGCGTTGCTGGAAAAGGTGTGCACCACGTATTTCTTACTGTTATTGTCATTTCGGACATAAATAAATTCTGAATATAAATTTATTTTATAAACACATGCTTCAAATTCCACTAAGCTTACAATAATAGTGTAGACTAATCAAACAAGCTCAAACGCGATGCGATTACGTCGTTTAGTTACAGAGTTCCTCTGGCCAGTGGTATAAAATTATATTGTCATCCATACTTAACGGATACAACTTTTCAGCTCAATCGGTTAAAGATATCTGCTTAAAAATTAAGTTGCAAGATTCCACTCGTAGCTGTAGGTACAAACGTACATACATCGAATGTTAAATAAAAGCTTGTAAATATATAGTTTTTGGCGTGCTAACTGATAAAATAGTACAAAGAATACTATAGATACAGTATCTATACACTAGTCTTTTTTCCATATTTAGCAAAAACTCGAAAAAGATGCGAGTAACGTAAAAATACTGCACAAGATCGTATGTACGGGATCGGACTTCGGAGGACCGGCGACGTGATGTCACGCGTCGATCGGGCGAACTAAAACTAAATTTAAGAACGCCCGACTTTAAAAAATAGTAAAAAATAAAATTTTAGAGATATCGCAAAAAAAATTTCACCATTATTTTTCTAATTTACAGTTTGATTTTCTAGATGATAAAAAAATACATGCTCATCTTCCTCATTATAGTAAGAAAAAGTATTGCACAGTGAAGATTATTTCGAGTATAATATTTTTTTACTTGCCTACAATATAGATATATACTCACTGTTTAATTTCTTACCATGGTGCCTGATCTGAACAAAATACAAAATACAATACAAATGCAAGAAAAACCATCATTTACATTATGGATTTTCGTTTTCAAAAAGTTGATTGAGTTACGCTGTGAAAAATAATCCTATTATTTAGCTAAAATGTATTCAACATAAATGACGTTTCGGACATGTTTCGAACTTTGTGACGTCACGCATCTGATTGGTGTTTTCTGTCACGTGACTGAACACCTAATTTTGCTGAATTTATTTTACGAAAATAAGAATAATCTTTTGGGTTTATTAATAACAACTGTGTTGTTTATAATGTTCACATCAAAAGTAATCAATGGAAACTCTTAACCATCAAATTTGCTTCTAATGGAAACAAGCCTATTAAATGGCATCATTTATTTTGCTTGAAACAAACTGTATCAAAATCACAAAAAAAAAAAAAAAAAAAATGTTTACCCCGTTAACCGTCTTTTGGTAGACTCTGCGTGGAAAGAAACCACTGTGGCGTAAAATGGAACTAATATTATGGCAACAATGTTTAAATTGTTTTAAATACGGTTTTTCAAAAACACGGCAGCCCACAAAACATATTATATATATACCTTATAGGGCAGCCCCGCAATCGAGAACACTATTTACGAGGCTCTCAATATCACGACAATTCTCATTCCGCACAAAGTAGTCGATAGTAAATTTGAACTGTACCGGTGTAATTTTACTGTTTTATTCCCATTTTTATTCGTTTTACTGCCCATTTTAAACTTAAATATTTTTCAGAAACCTACAAAACCGAATTTAAACTCTAAGATTGGTAGAAAAACCGGCTTTACTCGACATTTTTAGTAAAGATGTATGACTTTTAAACGTCAATGCAATTCTGAAAACCTACTAATTTAGTAAGATTGTGATTGTTTTAAAAAAAGTTAGTTTTTGTTTAAAACTAATTATGAGAATTGAAATCTTATAGAGCTTTATTCATTAACCATAGTTATTTACAGAATTGTAAGATTTCTATTAATTTAAAATAAAAACAAAACTGAAAAAATATTGTAAATCTTTTCTAGGTTACCGGATTAGAAGCAAGTGGTTTTATATAAATGGCAAGAACAGTGTAGCGGAAGTTGCCATTTCTATGACGTCATGGGCGGAGTTTAGTTGAAGATCGAATTCGGATTCGGTTGGCGGGCGCGGCCATCTTGGTGAATTAGTGACCTGGCGATTCGGTTTTAGTTAGTGAAAAATCATTTGTCATCCACAATGTCGGAAAGGGAAGATAATGTGTATAAAGCTAAGTTAGCCGAGCAGGCTGAGCGCTATGACGGTAAGTACATATTTTCCTTATAACATCTATATTGGGATGAAAAATCTATCGTATTTTCGCCGACAGTTGAAAGACGATTTGGTGATAGTTAGGAAAATTTCTAGACCATTGTAGCCTACTAGCCTTCGTAACATAGTTTTTCGCGGGGAAACTCGCATAATACATTCAATTAATTTACTTTATCGGCGTACTAACAAATCAATGGCATTCGTTAGGCTTGGTCAGCGATCGATGCGTCATCCGCCGGTGGGATGTCCTTACGCTTTTTTACTATGATAAAACCCTCGAAAACCTATTCATGCACCTCAGAAAGCTATGTAACAGTGTAATATCCCATTTTTCTCATATTAAAACAGATGTCATCGGGTGTAACAATCGATTTTTGTGGATGTGCAAGATAAAAAAATCTCCTATTTTCCCGACCACAGGGGAAGTAAATGCGATCGATGTCATTAGATTCGGTCATGCATGTCGTACTTTGGGCAAATCACTTGATTTAGACCTAGTGGAATGTTCTGGGTATATAAAGAGGCGAAATTTTTACGTCGCCTCCGATTTCACCTATTGTTCATGATTTAGTTGCACGGGAATCTACCTGAGAGTTCTTAACGTTATCGCATTCATCTTTTTTTGTATCGACGCGGTCATTGTGGAGGTTATCACCAGTAGTTTCTGTGAGCCCTACGCGTTATTTTACACCTTTCATATATTATCTGGGATGTGCAGTTCAATGACCTTTATTAGAATTATCATTGAAAAATACTAATTGTTATCTTATCATACCTGGTAGTGAATTAAAAAGCTCTTATTTATTCCAATAATCCCGTAATATTAAAAAAATAATTTTGAAAATGTAATTGTTTATAAATTACTTGGTTTAATAATAATGACAACATAAAGGTGTGATTGTCAGTCAGGAATTATCAATCAATAAGTCAGAAAATGACACATGCTGTCATGATTACTTGTGATCAGTAAACTTTATTCACTGAAAATACTTGAGTTGCATAGTTATCAGGAATCTAGATGCTTCTATAGCTTAGATCTATTAATTCATACCATGTAATGTAATATAATTATGTATAATTAACTAAAAGGTTACAGAGACCACACCCTTCTTTCAGGTGGTGCAAAAACTTAAAATACCTCATGATTGGGTGCTCATGTAGAAATAATTTGATGAAAATAAGCTAATAACATATTTAAAGAACCTTACTCAATAATCGTATTTTAAATAAGATCTGCACAGATTACATTCATCAATACCTAGTTATAGAAACAGCATTCATTCATACTCCTATGTATGTGTTCTTCATAAAATACCTCAAACAAATATTTATTTAAAAAAACTTAAAGTAATCTCAAACAGTAGGTAGTCAATGTTTTAGTAAAGGTTAATTTTATGCACAAGAGAACTGTTATAGTAATGAGTGGCTCCCATTCTCAGCACATTTTATTTAATGTTGCTAGCCAAACGGTTTTAATTACAACTTTCTATTGCTCATGATGGTATGAACTCTTTATAAACAGTCATAAGTGTAATTGTAGACAGTAAAATTTCATTTTATTTGAAAAGAAATATCTCATTTTATGCCATTCTTAACAAACCTATAAAACTTAGGACTGCCAGTAAAATAAAAATGAAACCTTATTGTGTATTCATCAGAAAATATTTACAGCAATTTTGGTACTGAGTAAATCATACTTAAAATAATGTAAATAATTTATATGACTATTCAGTATGAAAGACAAGTTTTATCAACACTTCCTGTCTGATTCAAGTAATCCGGAAAGTCGCATACCTAATCGCACATGTGGACCACGTTTGCGACTAAGCAGATAGCAAATGAATGCCTTCAAAGCTTACGCAAGTCATTCAATACGACCCATGTCGCCCCTTTTTATTGAAAACTCGATATACAAAATGGAAATGGTCCGGTTTCATGTCGTGTTCCATTTACCCAGTGTCAACATTTTAGCACACGCATACTAATTGCAATTTTGCGCAGTGCCGTTGCTGAAATACAATTCAGTTTAAAATGAAATGAATTAAAAATATCTTTCCTTATTAGGGGTGCCAAACGATCGGGGCGCAGCTGCCGTGCCTAGATTCTTAAGATGGCGTCTGTCCGATCGCAAACATATCCCTGAATAATTTTATAACTTGGGACTCCCTGTTTTACGATCACTCAATGCTGCTTGAATAATACAGCAGCACTAGTCGTTTTTGTTTAAATCTAAAATGTCTAGATAAAGTATATTTTTATGCCAGGAAAAGTGTTATAGAATCCAAAGATATTGCATGAGGGAAAGAAACTAAAGTGTATATATCAGCTGTGTCGAGCAGTTGATCAAAACCGCGTGGTCTCGGGGTGACGCGCTAGCACCTGTTACGTCGCAAGCCGCTATCGTAAAATCGATTGAACCTCCATCTGCAAAGTATACGTAGTATAAATCTCGTTCCTTTACTGTACACGCTATGAGTATACTTTTAAATGCATTATCTCTCACAAACCAAAGTAACCAAAAGCTCAGTACATTAATGAAATCACGACAGGTTATTTTCAAGATTAGTTTAATATTAGGTACCAAGTGTAGTTAAATTAAAATTCATTAATGACAAAATGCAATAAGCTTTAAGTACTGAGCTAGCTTTATTAAAAGCTCCCTTCTCCACCCCCTCACAAATCTCCCCTTTCGAATCTATTGATTTATCCGCATCTAGGTGTGCATGCTCGAATTGTAAACCAGTTCTGTCCGTTACGAACTAGTTTTAATCCCTCAACATTTTCTATCCGAGGTATAAGGTTAAAGATCGTGTTGCGCATGTTTCCTGGATTATGTCTGCATAACATGATTATGCGCCAGTTGTATTGCGGAACGATCGTAAATGTCAAAATTAGAGCACATGGATAAAACATCACTTTGGCTCGCGACTCCGTCTGTACGACGCCCAAGTCTCCGCCCCTAGTTAAGTTCTTATCGATAAAAGAGTCCTTTATCTAAGTAGTTCTAACATTCCGAGATAGCGCAGAAACTTTGTAAAGAATGGGAACAAGTATTTATTAGACTCATGCCGTCTTTAGTCAATTCTTCTGCTTTTTATCAATATCTAACATTCTAAATTTTCAAAATGAACCATATCTAGGCTGCCGCCGATACCTATATCGATCCTGCTATGACTAACCTTTGCTTAAGGATATTTTAGCAACCTTTATATTCCGTCTGGGTTACGATAATACTTTGACCTTTGAAGGGACCTGTCTTATAATGTATTCCGATGAATTGAATTTTAGCGATGATATTGGTTTAAGCCACCTACGTGCTTAATTCGCAAATTGAATACTAAAATAATTTATAAATATATAATCTATAGTTTTTACGCCTGAACAGGATTATAGCAATATGAAGTTCTTCGTATGGGCCGGTCATGGTTGGGTCATGGGTCATGGTCATGGTTCCGTTAAGGCTAGCTGATTACAATTAAGACATACGAATGAGATTATCATATTACATCATGAATGTCCTACATTTCAGAAATGGTGGAGGCGATGAAAAACGTGGCCTCGCGCAACGTCTCCGACAATGAACTAACAGTGGAGGAGAGGAACTTGCTCTCCGTCGCCTACAAAAATGTGATAGGTGCACGCCGCGCCTCGTGGCGGATCATATCCTCCATCGAACAAAAGGAAGAAACGAAAGTAAGTTGTCTGCACGTTGTCTGTTAAATACACATGTATATGCATATCTGTCCTAAAAAAGAACACTGAACGCTAAAAATTGTTACTATTTAGAAATCTTTAAAGTACCTATCTGAAACTACTTGTGCTTGATGGTGAAATGTTTTTTTCGTAGGTTAAAAATAACGCACTTTAATTTTGAAATTTTAATCACGATAAGACCAAAACGCACCGCCTAGGACTGCAGTGCAGTTAAAGTTATCATTATTATTACAATACACGCCAAGGCTATCCAGTTAGTTACTATCTCGGCTGTGAAAAATAGGGAGGATGGTTATTATAATTGGCAAACCAACACCCTAAAACTACCATTGAATCGTATCTTTCAAACTAAATAGACTACAACTAACATTTACAGTGTAATTGTTTTTTTTTTTCTGCATAGCTGAAACTCAAAATACGCGTTATACTCACGCATCTGTGGCTATTTCTTTATGTCTGGAGTGTATCGATCTGTTACTGAGTGACGCCCCTGTTATAGGTATTCCGTGCTTGCGTTTCAGATTTGTTAGTGAATGCTCGTCGTTGCGTCCTTTTTGTAACAAATCCAGCTTTTACAATTAAATAAAGGCTTGAAAATGGGGAATAATATATATATAAAACAAAGTCTATTTCGAAAGTTTTGCGTGTGTATTTTACATACATTTAATTGATTTTCCGAAAACGCTTTGTGACGGGAAATCAATACTAACCTTATGACTGGAGTACGATCTTAACTTGTGCAACTAGATTTTTAATGATGGTTTATAATATAACAACATTAAAAAGAGCTTTTGCGACGAAATAGATGTATTTTCATTTTCATGAATGAAGTACTACCTTATTTCTTGTTAACTACCTACATAAGTATAAATATTAATGGAGTCTACAGTGCAGGGGAGGGTATAAGAGCGGGCAGCTCGATTCCCCGAGTTTGTAGCTCGAAGCGGCTGCCTTTTGTTAAAAACCCGGGACACACGATGGGGTAATAGTCTGGCCGGCGGGTTGCGCTGCCGCCCGTGCAGCCGTATACATATATACAGTACATATAACTGTCGTGAGCTGATAGCTTTTAGTGGCGATCTCTCTGGAAAATAATGGAAAACGAAAGAAGTTATGTAAGAAGTTCATGTTGCCATTACTGAGACTCGTTTCGCTTAATATATTACGAAAATTTAGATGTTAATATTTTTTATTCTTTACTAGATTTATTGAATAGATTAATGGCAGTAATTATACTTCTAAATTTGACGGGTGCTATACTATTTAATGAATTGTGTCCCACGTGCCAAAGTAAGATGTACGGTGACGAGGCGTAGCGGGCCTGTGAACTATGCCAACTATATAGAAATAGCAGATCGTTAAACCTAATGTACAGTCGCGAGCGTCTTTTCTCTGTCATGGCCAACTTCATGGCCAATTTCCACGTACCACATGATGCACCCGTAAGGAAATGTGTACATACGTTATGTACGTAATCAATAAATAATTTAAGTAAACTTTTATAAATTAACAAATATTTATATAAAATATTTTTTTTGCTTACGGAATTACGGTTCTTAAAGATACATTCTTCAATGAGAAGTTCAACAGTGCAGTAAGTTTAATTGTAACCTTCCTAACAACTTTATATTATGGCGAAAACTAGAGGTGAAGTTCAGACAATACTTATAATAAAAGGGTTGTTGCTATTGTTGATAAATAGGCACCGAAAATAATGAAGCCGGTATGGGTCGTAATACATATTAGTTTTTCCTTAATACGTAGGGTCGTGAATCGATTTGAAAACCTGAATCCAAGGCTAACACATACGTGGACCTGTACGAAAAAGGTCACTAGCATGACGTGATGTCTATGGAAAACGGCACTACAGCACAGCCCTGGTCGAATATGACTCATTCTACTCATTACCACGTAGTTTAGCGTCATCTTAATGCCCTCATTTTTGTGCCGTGGTCACGGCGCTTCTAAAATATTATTATTTCATGCGCCCCAAACTTACGAATTTAAGTATAATTTGTGATTAAATTGATCTAAATTATTAAACTACTTCTGTTATTCATTTTAAAGTCCAACTTGAGGGTGATAATAATATTTTCTTAAATATTTATGTACATTGACTAAGTTTAGGTTGCTGTAAATTTTTAAATAGAAAGCTTGTAATGTTGTCGTCGTCTTAGCGCTGGTAATATTTGAGGGTACATTTATTATGCGAAATTATTTAATCAACAAAATTGTCTGGTAGCGCAATAAATGAGTAAGTCGCACGACTGTTTTACCAAGTCCTATTTTAAAATAGATTAAAATTGTAGAAAGAATATGTTATTTATAGGAAATTTGAGTTTTTTAATATACCTAAATTTTCGATAGAAATCCACCTCCATGCGCCCCTGAAACAAAAGACCGTTTGTTTCCAAAAGTATCAGTTATTCTTACGTAAAAAAACAGTTCAATTATTATACTGAAGTGTTCAACAAAAGTCTAATCAGCAGTGGCCTCCAAAATAATTGAGCAATACATTTGTCACTGTAGTCGGTGAGTACAGAAGGTCATGTCCTGAACTGCATTGGAGCCAACACTATAGTCGCTAATTCAGTTTCAGGTCTAATGCATGACGTCATAAAACGGTCGTCAATAAGGTCATGCTCATTTTCGTATCGATCACCCTCGCGGCTTGAAAGTGTGGAAATGTTCATTGAATAACTAATATAATGCAATTTTTTTTGTTTCTACGGCAAAAAAATCGTTTCTACGGTATTCTTAAAATCAATTTTACTTTTTTGATGGCTTGCCGTCGTCGGAAATATAATGAGAAATCAGAACTTTGATAAAAAAAAAAACGTCGAAATCTGCATCGTTCACTTTTTATCGAGCAAGAAACTGGTCGCATTCTTTGAACGAAGTTTCTATGGAGACGATCGAAACTAAAACCGTTACGGCTTCAACGTACAAACGACACTTTAAATTCATGTCTGTCTATAAACTTTCCATTATTATATATTGTCACGAAATCACGTAACCTGCATACACCATGCTATGGTGTGTCATACGGTTGAAATTAACATCACATTGTATCGTACAGTTTAGATTGGATCGATAAATTACAATGCAAATGACCATACTCGAGCACCTTGATAATACTTGGAAAAGATCATTAGCCCTAGATTTGCTTTATGTTTAGGTTAACTTCTATTCCAACAAAAGTTAATATATATTGCAAGGTTCAAACGGCGTAGGATTCGTGTAAAATATTGATTTAGGCTGTCAGAATCTCTTGGGTGTACTTCTCCGTAATACAATTATAAGGGTCTACCGATATCCCATTAGACTGGCTGTAAGCTTTTGATGGGTCGACGGTAACAGACGCCGCTAAAATCCAACCCAAAGCACGATGTTTGAATAAAGTGACGAGGTTTTAACATCGTACATTTTGCAAAGCATCATATCATAAACAAAGAAGCTTTTACTTGAAACAAGAAGCTTCTAGAAATTCTTTAAAACACCTGTGCTCAACTCGCGGTCCAATATCTTACATAATGTACGTAAGTGTACTCGCAGATACTATTAGACCAGTTCTTAAAACTTCTTATCTTTGTTTCTGGGGAAACTACGGTTCTGTAAGCTATCGTAAATATACCACTCATTATCTACGTCAGATTTTTTGATCTTATTGATTTAAAACTTTGAACAAAACCCAAAGTAAAGATTAGCTAAAATTACACCTGTGAAACGAAATTAAGTGACACTTGGTACAGTTAAGTCATTTTTGAAATGAATGTAGTTTCCTGTGCATGAAATGCAAAACTTGCTGCACTAAATGTCGTCAATAAACTCGTTAGCTTTTACAGTTTATTTTAACTACAGATTTACCGTAGCATGTCGTAGACTGAGCGTAGCTTTCAGTAACGGTATAGGATTCCGTTTGCCAGTGAAATTGGATCACTCGTCAAAGTTTTTGTTTAACATTTTAATGAGAAAGGTAGAGGCACTAGCTTGTTGTTTCCCTAAATGATATCGCCTACTTGTGGGTGTAAGGTTCGGTAAACGTAGATAAAAGGATGTATTGTGTAAGGAATGGGCGTGGCGCGGCTCACTCGCCTAACAACTACACTTCATTTTCATTGCATACCACTAACGGCGCAATACTCATCTCTTAACACTAATTAATGGTGAAATACGGTAATTTCTTATTATTTTCATGAATTATATTTGTTAAGATGATAATCCGTTATGCCTGAAATCCCAGTAGAATTAAATTGGGATTACTTTCGTAAGCCTACGCCTAAGATTAGCTAACAACAGTATTAAAATGTAGGATGAAAGAATTTTAATCTGTTATAACAAAATATAATTTAATGCATCTTTGGATTTATTAAATGTTACTGAATTAATACAGTATTGAATGTATTAATGGGATTCCTTAAAGAAAGTTTTATTTAATATATAAAGTGATTAGTTTTTTCTTAATTCTCGGTCCTTTTGTTAGTTTCAATAAGTATTTAATAAGCTTACTACAAACTCGTATTTATTTGAGTTAAAAAAAAACTACAGAACTACAAAAAACGACGGTTAAAATTTAGCAATGCACGACGACAATCGAGCTTATACACGAACTATAGCAACGGGTCAAAAAACTGATTATGGTAATCGAAAGCAATATAGTTAACATAAAAAAAGTCGAATGTAATCGATTCGGTTTTACTTTTAAAGATACGCGATTGTTGCGCACTTACAAGTTGTAACATCGAGTTTTTTTAAACTATTGGTATTGAGTAAACTGGAATCAAGTCATATATTATAATACTATACATATCTATATGCCCTTTTACTGAAAACACTGGCCCATCCTAGGTCAAGACCAGTAGTGTTTGGAAGAGGGAGAGGGAGGCTCTTGTCCTGCATTGGCCATGATGGGCATAGATAAATAGATCTATATGTGTGTATCTATCTGCCTTACCCATAAAGACTTTTATAGTGAATTATTAAGAAAGCATACTTTTTTTAAATATTAGCGTTGCGATTCTGTGTAGGAAGTTGACCAAGGTTATCAATACAACTTGTTAAAAAACTAGTTTAAAAAAACTTAAGCCTTTATTAAGTACAGGTTTAACCGGACCGAATATTAGTATCACGCATTTCATAAATGTTGGAAACGACGTAGGTATAACTAATGAATCTGAAAATTTTTGACTTTTAATATTTATCATGCAAACTACTGTTGCGTCATTTATGAATTTGACAATTCATGATATCGAATAATCGAATTTATTTAACAATAAACATGTGTGATAAAAAGATAATATGATTGTATGAAGTAAATTCTGAATAATATATGGATTATAATGAATACTAATGTTGTTTGTTGTTAAGTTACATAAAGAAAGCTTATCGGTAAAATTTCCGTAATGTTACAAGGTGATTGTGTTTGTTACAGGGAGCAGAGGACAAACTGAACATGATCAGGGCGTACCGCAGTCAGGTGGAGAAGGAGCTCCGCGACATCTGCTCAGACATCCTCGGCGTTCTGGACAAACACCTCATACCCAGCTCACAGACCGGCGAGTCCAAAGTCTTCTATTACAAAATGAAGGTAACACATACATACTTATTAACATGTGTAACAAATAGTTTTAAACTCATCCTACACTTGTTTGTCGGTTTACGGAACAATTTCCTTATTACGTCAAACTAACTAATGTATTTCTACGAACAACTTGTGACGTAAAATGAGTAGACTAAAAGTAACGAAACATTTGAGTGGTTGTAACTAATGGATAATTTCATAATGTTCTGTGAGTGTCGTAAGCTGTTGTGACTCAGATGCTGCATCTCGCCTTGTATGGGCTGATAACGTTACCTTGAGTTCACGGATCAAATGAAAGTGCCACTATTTGACCTAAAGTATAATCAAATCAGCTTTTATTGAAGAAGGATGAACCCTCATATGTTATCTACTATGAAATAACGTGACTTCATCCATTATTATCTATTGGGTTACAGACAAGACACTCGGTCATAGCACACTTAAATTTACTTTTACGAGCAGTATAATCAGGCCAGAAATACGAACAAAAACAGTCCGTGTGTCCATGATTTGTTGCTGTTAGATCGATGTCTAGTCTTAACGCCTTGATGCGCTTATTTAACTAACAAACAAGGTTATTGGCTGGTGTGGTTCATTGGTTTTGGAGTGTAATGCATTGTTGTTCCTCAGGGCGACTACCACCGGTACCTGGCGGAGTTCGCGACGGGCAACGACCGCAAGGAGGCGGCTGAGAACTCGCTGGTCGCGTACAAGGCCGCCTCCGACATCGCCATGACGGAACTGCCCCCCACACACCCCATACGTCTCGGCCTCGCGCTTAACTTCTCCGTAAGTACTACTCGACTAGCTCTCATGATAACGAACATTACATTATTCAAAGACGACGTAAATGAATCCCCTGGTCGCAAACATGTGTTGTCATTTAAGTCTTAGAAGCGGGCAAGGTAAGTTAACGATCGTAAATTAGTACAAGACAGAACAGAAGTATTGGTTTCGGTTGTAGATCACGTATATTAATGACACATGACATTAATCTTGCATAAAAAATTTACGACAGTACTAACACTAAACATTGTAGGTAGGTATGAACCGCTTAAGTAGTTGCAATCTTACATACCAGATGACAAGCTAAAATAAGACGATAAGAGCAATAAAATTAGAAACATTGTCACATCACGTATTTTATCTACACTTTATCTGCAGATCATATCTACAGTTTCAACTATAAATCAGTTCAAAATCGACATATCAAAATATTTACGTAATATTAACAAGTCGTCGCATAGGATGTTATATAAACCATATAACACCCACGCCTTGCTGATATCCTCTAGTCAAGGATTATGAAGCTAAATAGATGATTATATTCTTAACTGTAGAATTTGCTAGTAAAGGTAAAGTAACTCGATAAACCAGAATTGTCATAAAATCGCAAAGATATAAAAAATATCAAGTGAAAGTAATATCAGTTCCGTTGTGATCCTGACCACGGCAATGTAATACATAATGCACGTAAAAGCGTACGAGACATATTTCCATAGCGAGTGACGCGCACTATTCTTGTGCGCCAACATATTTGCGCAGTTAATCACGACGAGCGCGACACGTCACCGCTCTATGTCATTGTGTAAAGAATAACATCACTATTGCTGACTAAGGCTCTGGACACATTTAAATTTTATGAATAACCGCGTTGTTGCCTAACGGTCGCCCGGTCGTTCCTTACTTAATTTTAAGTGTAGGCATGTTCTTTGACTTATAAGTTGTATATTACTGGGTACTTAGTAAAGGTTTCTTTATTTGCCAAACCATTACATGGAAGCAAATTCCTTCTAGGAAACCCAACTGTAATGGTACTTTAATTGTATACTATTACATTATGGCAGTCTTTGCTTACACCGTACATGTTTTTGTTGTGACTTGATTGTTCTAAGAATAGGTCAATGCAACCCACATAACGACATAAAAAATAAATGCTTATTATTGAAAGAAACTTGGCTTAGAAAGAGAAATTCAGAATAAAACTTATGTACAGAATAAATAATATTTTATGTAAATAGGATATAAACAAGGTGACATTATCAATATTGCTTCTTGAATATAGATAGAACTTATCTTAAAAGCAGCCCTCGACCGTGTCGTTACGCCGCAGCCGTAAAAACTTTAGACCAACCAAAAAAAGGATCATTTTATTTGAATATTGCATAATGATTATATGAAGTCTAAAGACTCGTTTATTTAACTAACGATTGGATTAGATAGTAACTACGTGACGACCCTGGTTTTATAGTATTATTATGGCGTAGTCAGCTCGCCATAAACATCTGTGTAACAAACCATTATATCGATTTAGACTTTGTCGCATTACCTTGTTTATGTTTATAACTATCGTACAACATTTTGATCTGTATTTATATTACACGTACGCTAATTGATTACAGAACACTCCCTTAATTACTTACCTTAATTAGGACTATGTATTAATATTTCGTTTGTTAACTATAAAGCGTTCAGTTTATTTACCATTTTTCTTTTCTATAAAAAATATTTATATAACAAGGTACCTATGCTGCGATATGCTTGTTTAGGAGACAATCTACCTTATCAGAAACCTCTCATCGTGATAGTGCATAACAACGTACAACCACGACTATCATTTATTATCTAACCTATTAGCAGAACAAAAACAAGGATAAGGGACCAGCTGAGCTAGTGGCCTCTGTTTTTAATTTCCTGTATAAATTCACTTAAATAAGAATAGTGAATACACAAGCGTCCAAATTTTATTCACATACACATGTCAGTTTTACAACATTCAGTAACGGAAAAATTAACAGTCGTTTTAAAGTATTATTAATATTTCAAAACGTTAATCTTACTGACTAACGGGGTGTATTTTACCTCAAATATTCACACAAATGAAATTGCGTCAGAACCTTTCACTTGAATTCTTTTTCATTAAACTTCGGACGTTATTAATTCCTAAAGTGCTCTGGCAAAGAAAAGCAAAGCTTGGACAGTTTCAATATTAGCATACATATGGTAATACACGGCGCGGCTGAATTAATGAGACACTGAATGTATTGGCGACCTTCAAATATGTATTTATGTATCATACGCGATTTTCTTCACGCGCCGCTCAGATACCGGGTAACCGAGGTGACGTCATAGGATTGTAATCGTGCAGATATTGTTACTGTTTTTGTATATAATACAGGATATTTTTATTGGGTATCCTTAATTACATAACCCTATAATAGACAAATAATTTTATATTTATGGATGATATGGACCACATGCAACTACATGCAACTTTTTGATTATCATGTTGTTTTTAAATAACTCTTGCTTATTTGTTGTAAATTTAAAGGGAAGGCAAACAGTAGGGTGTCATATAAATGGTATTTATTTCTAAACCTGAGTTTAAGTGAATAACTGACTTGAAAATATTTTAGCAATAAAGTTAGTCATACCTATAGCATTATTTTATCTAGCATGTACTTGTAGTGGTTGTTAGCACCACGGAACAACTGATGAGACTTAACCATGCCACGACAAATTGCGCTAGATTAGTAAATTTTTAAATGACAAACTATTCAACGTTTTAACGGTATTTTGATACACTTGCTAATTAAATCTTTTTCTTTTGCCTTGCATGATTCTTTACTTTCAAACGGAAAAACTGACACAATTTTAAAGTAAACGTTCCATGAAATATATACAGTAGTCGGTTTTATTACGATTTATCCGACGCCGCTGGTGATATCAATAATCCGTATAGTTACACGTCACGCGATAACTTATCTCGTATTTATCTAGCGAAACGCCGACGAGTTCAAGGGCGACAGGCATTCTTTAATATGTGAATTCAATTATTTTTTTTATTTTGGCTAGGCAAATTAATATTTTTGACTAGGATTGGGATTCAGGCGGTTTTGAACTTTGACATAAGCCAATATTTATCTCATGAATAGGTTAAATGCTTCCTCTTAATTATAATACGTGTTTACAGCATGGTTCATTCATTTTCATACGTTGTAAAATACTCTTACATGACAAGATCACGTTCAAGTTGACTCATTTCGATATCTATCACATACCAACAGATTCAGAACTTATGTCTACCTACTAATAATATAATATGTTATTTCTCGTTGATAGGTTAAATGGGCGATACTAATGATGTGTGTTGCCTTTGTGCAGGTGTTCTATTACGAAATCCTGAACAGTCCGGACCGCGCGTGTCGGCTGGCGAAGGCGGCGTTCGACGACGCGATCGCAGAACTGGACACGCTGTCGGAGGAGAGCTACAAGGACTCCACGCTCATCATGCAGCTGCTGCGGGACAACCTCACGCTGTGGACGTCCGACATGCAGGGCGACGGCGAGTCCGGTTAGTACACGATACCACCTCAATCATCATCTCACCTTACCACATCATTTTATATTCGGCCTGGTGTTTGACCTTTATTTAGACACTGCAATTTTTAACTCAGTAAATTAACCAACATTTGAACTGAACCAAGAAGAATATAGATAGACTAACTAATACATAAGAGCTAACTGTGAACTTTGTCGCATTCCAGGTGAAACCGAACAAAAGGAGCAGCCCCAAGACGTGGAAGATCAGGATGTGTCGTAATACTTTTTAACATTCTATTTAAATATAATAAAAAAAATAACTATAGTATCACGTAAGACCCAGCCCCCAATGACAACCGGTTGTATGGTACTCCTCCACACATCTCGCCCCCCGACGTAAATTGTCAGTTCCAGCCCCGTTGTACACAACATGCATATTGTATACATGATAACGTTTCGTTTATGTATCGTGTCAAATTATCTACGAGTTATATACATTAATATGTACTTCTTTTGATATATTTGTTTTCAATTACGAAAAAAAATAATGTTTAAGAAAAAAGTACTTTGGTATTGCATTTTAACTGTATGTTGTATGATGTATTTTCATAACTGTAACCACTCGATGGATCTCTCTTGTCGTTGACTAGCTTGTCTGTCCGCGCGGACTCTGACACGAGACGGACGTGACGCCACGCGACACGGCCGCTAGAGCACACAGCCACACACCTCCGACTTCCGTGCGGCTACTTCTTAACGTGGGAATTGTAAATTTTCTAAGTATTTTATACCGTGTGTAAAATTAATGTATTTAAAAACTCTGTTGATACTTGAAACAAGCACCGTAGCGTCGAGGATGTTTAATGACATATACAAACAAATATGCTAACGATGTAATAGTTGGATACATTAGCGAGTTGCGTATCGTCACGTATGTCGATATAGTGTTTACTTTGTAATCGCATCTCCGTGTTGATTCGGTCTGCACAAATAGTAGTTTTATACAATGGACGTTTAATCTCGTGGCTAGGTTGTTGTTTTGAGACTGTTGCTAGTTCGTATTAGTCGGTTCCGGTGCGGGCTGCCGCGCGTCCGGCGCGTGCCGGCCCGGGTCGGCCCGGTCCGGTCCGGTCGCTCCGGCCTGGCCCGGGCCGGTCTCTCCGGCCGGCCCGGGCCCGCTGCCGGCCGGACGCCGCGAGCGAGTCTTCCGCGCCCTCGCTGCATTTGTATACATTTGAATCATTTATTGATATATTTTAAACGATAAACGTAACATTATAGGGTGGTAATGATGTAGTTACTTGCAATATTTAGCTAAGTGATAGCGGCGAGCCCCCGTCGGTCGCGTGTCATCGTGCCGTGCCGCGTCGCTCGAGACTACTGTGTAGTACTGCCGCCGCGCTCTCCGCCGACTCGACGGGAAGGCCGTGGCTGAGCTTAAATAGAATTAAAGACATGTCGATGTACCCGCGCTTCGTTCGTATTACAACATTTGGAGTATTCACATTTGAATTGCTTTAATTACTTACGAGTATTGTGATAGAGATTTTGTATATTTTAATTTATTTTTTTTAATTTCGCAAGTTCTCGAAAATTGCTGTAGCGCTACATCTCTTACGATTTTACAGGACAAACAGTAGTTCTAAAAGTTGTGCTAGGTTAAGGTAATGCACTTGGGGAAATTATTTATTTGATGCGCGTCGCGGGCGGCCGCGACCGCGACAGTAATGCCTACTCGAAGACATTCCATCTTCACGATACCTGTTAACTAAATATCTGGCCGATGTTCGCTGAACTCCAAATTGTAGTGTGGCATAGCGGCGAGGAGCAAGTGCGTGCCCGAGTAAGATATTAGCGTTATTTTTATTTGAATTTGTAATATTGCATATATTTTGTTAATTTATCCACAAAAATACTAATGCAATTAGCCTTAGTGTTATGCAATATTGATTTATGTCCTACCAACTACATGGAAATTTATTGTAAATGACAGTGTAAATCTAATAATAAAAATTCAAAAGTCCATATTACCGTTTTATTGTTATTACCACCTTTTATACATATATCAAAACGTCCCCAAACAAAGAATCTAATATTATTATAAGCAAGATGTAAGCTTATTGAATTCAGTCACACTTTTTGTTTATATCCATTACACCTCTACAACATAAATTGGAAGACTACAATTTGATTACATATAAATGTCATAACAGACTTCAATTAACAAAAAATAAACTACTTATGGCACTTGTCCGACTTAGAGCGAGAAGCGAGTAGAACGATAAACTCAAAACGAGTCGGTGAGCAGCGAGTATGTAGTTTTGATAGTTTTGTCGCCGAGCGATAAGCGAGTGCGACAGGCGATACTCGCTCAATTCGCTCGGGTCATTCTATACTACTATGAAGGAAGAGAGGGCAAAATGGAACATGCCTTTAAAACCCGGATCATATAACGTGCGCACGATTTAAAATGCACACAGTATCAGGCGGTTTTGCTAGTAAAGGGTAGGTATTGTTGTTATTTCCATTTAATTTTTAACCCTTTGAACGCCACGGTCATGCATAGATGACAAACGAAAACGTGCCCAACACGCCACGGTTATAATAATATATAGATAACAAGAAAACGACATTTTTTAAGTACAAAATACTTAATTAAGTTGTCTGTGCTTCTTTTTCCTATTATTTAAAACTACATTAATGAAATATTGTATAATGACAGAAATATATATATATTACTTTTTACATTTCACTAGAAAAAACAATAATCAAAAATTGGTAATCGATATCCGTAAAAAAGTGTGCCCCCACACGGGCCACACGCCACAGTCATCTATACACGACAGCTAGTGATGGGTAAGTAAGGTAAGTTATTATTCAAATTTATTTTAAATTTATGAAATATTTTATTAAAAGTAGCTTACTTTGTAAATACTTACGTACTTACAAAGTAAGCGTTTACATAAGTTTACGTACGTACTTTGAAAATTACTATTATTGAAATCTATTTGTATCTGAATATTCCTAATGCATAAAATTTATAAAATTGTGGAAAAAAATCATTAATCGGCATTAATATTGTGCGAGTATAAGTGATTAATAATAAAAATGGCTGACAGTCAAATGACTACTGAAGAACTCCTGTGTGTGTTATAAAATTTAGAAAAGAATGATGAATTTTTACGAAGCAATATCTCTAGACGAGGGTGATTTAGAGGTAAGTTTTATTTTTAACCAAACATTTTCATAGGTACCTCTATGTAATTTTTATTTAATTTTAAATGATGCGTTAGGGAAACAAAATCGATAATATAAAATATTTAAATGTCCCACATTATCACATCCCTATTCGCATGCGAGGAAATTGTCAAAAGTCGTGCCAGTCACGCCACAGTCATGTATAGCATCATGTATAGGCACTGTGTATAGGTGACAACGGAAGACGTCAAAACAAGATTAGTGATGTAGCTTATTATTATTTTATTTACTCGTTTGTCGTTCTAATGTCTGCTTTTAGTTCTAGAACATTGTAACTGGTGTTTAATGATATTATAATACCAAATATGTCGAATTAAATAAAAGAATTATGCAACGAGTAGTATTTTATTTAAAAAATATGGCACGAAAAGCAATGATTAATTGGTTGTCGATAAGATGTTGAAATCCCTATTTTTTTTGTAGGTATTTGCGCTGAATTTGTGGCTTGGCGTGGGATAGGCGCTGATGCATTACGCTCTGGCTTTCAAAACGGTATTTTCTAAGTATAGATTTATTGTAATGATATTTTAACATGGAAAATGGTTAATGGTTTTTAGAAACTTCAATATAAAATTGATGGCGAGCTTTTGGCCAAGATGGAGTTTTGTATTTAAGGGCAAGTTCTCTTGTAAAACCATGAACATCGTTAATTAAATGTCAAGATTAAAAATTTTAAATTCCCAAAAGTAACACCATAGGTACAAAAAAATATCAGGCATCATCATAGTAAAAGTCTAAAATAATTAAATGTTTTTGTTTTATTATGTACCTATCTCCTTCATTTACACGGGATCTATATCTTGTTGTACGTTTCTTGAGCGATTTTTTAGTCGATAGTTACACGCTTCTCGCCCGCAAGTCGGACAACTCCCTATATGAGAACTCAGTATTATTTTTTATTTAAATATCTTCATGCCCTGTTCCTAATTATTTGGGGTCGGCGCAATGCGTGGCTTCAGCTTCTATTCATCTCAGCATTCGCTCCTCAATTCAATTTTTATCAAATATATCGACGAAAATAAGATTATTTGAAATCTGGTGTAATAATAGACGAAAAACAAAAATAATGTTAAAATTGATATTATTTATTAGGTATCATAAATATTTAAAGACTTACATATTATTATGCAACTAGTAATGATTTTTTCTTAATTTTACATAATCCTATATCATCAAAACATGGTGAAGTACGACATAACATGTTTTGCTGGGCATACTAAGATAAGCACAGGTTTACATTTACCGACAATATAAGAAAACCCTGTCCGACTCGGCGACCCCAAATGGTGATATAGGTTTCGCAATCACATGGCCGAATAAAATATGAAAATTTGAAATATACATGATAGTAAAAATAATAATAAATTTTTGTTCATTTTCGCTGGTATTATTGGCGAAATTTTGTTTGGCCGGCCTGTGACAATGCCGACTGTTTCTCTCTCCTATTTAAAAATATTATAATTAGGGGTTTTTTTGTTTTAACGTTAATAGAATCAGATATCGTTACCTAACAATACCTTCACGGATCGGACAGGGTGTTCTTAATATCGTGCATAATTTAGGCAGGTGTTTTAACAAATGGGGAATTTACAATACATACAGAATAGGGCTTATATCGAAGTTACTTAATGTACTAAATAGTGACTAGAGACGGTTTAAAAATTAATATAGTGCTTGCTAATGACATTTTGATAAAACCTGAACCTCTATTGGCTCTTATTCTTTGGTTATCATACTCCAACTCCAATAATAAGGTGAAACCTGGAAAAGTGGGCAAGCATTCAGAAGTCTAACAGGTTGAGGTTGGAGGAGGAAGGCTGGTCAAGACATGCCTTGTCGCGAGCGTGCAGCAGGCGCATCTCCCTGCGCAACGCGTCCAGCACGCTGGGCCCGGGCTCGTCCAGCACGCCGGGCCCAGGCTCGCCCAGCACGCCGGGCTCAGGCTCACCCCTCACGCCGGGCCCGGGCTCGCGCCGGACGCCGGGCCCGGACTCGCCCCGCACGCCGGGCTCAGGCTCGCCCCGCACGCCGGTCTCAGGCTCGCCCCGCACGCCGGGCTCAGGCTCGCCCCGCACGCCGGGCTCAGGCTCGCCCCGCACGCCGGGCTCAGGCTCGCCCCGCACGCCGGGCTCAGGCTCGCCCCGCACGCGCCGCTGCTGCAGCAGAAAGAGCTGCCGCTGCTCCAGCTTCATCTCCCGGTTGCTCTTGACGGAGCGCGAGCCGTACATCCGCAGCAGAGAGCCCCACGACTTCACCTGAGGGTGCAGCTTCTGTGCGAGACAGTTTGTGTCAGCACATGTTACTAAAAACTTCTCTTCTATATTTTATCAATTGAAGGAGTTAATGGTTTCTTCTTTTACATTATCTGAACTGCAGAAATACTATCTATGTACTAACTATACGAAATAAAGAAAGTATAAAGACCAGCTACGTAAGAACTAGCGTGGCTCACCTGCAGTATGTTCTGCGAGGCGCGCTGTTTGGCGGTCTTCTGGTTCTTGCACACGACGGTCGCGGTGTGCTTGCCCACCATCATTATCAATTTGATCTTTTGGCACGGCATTTTTGTTATCTGCACATTGTTAATTTTGTCAGTCAGTATGTACTTACGTTTTTACGCCCGCCTTAGTAACCTTCTATTTATTAAAGGTAATATTCTAGAAGTCATTATTAGATAAGAACCACGATTATTATAATAAAACCGTAAAGACAAGAGACCAAATGGACTAATAATACCAACCTAAGACACGAAATAAAAATAAAGTACTAAAAAAGTAAATGATGCCCTTTAAAATAAATATTACTTCAACATTGATACGTTGACCGATGCGTAGGTTCCTGAGCAGACAGATGCGCAGGACAGCGTAAGGCCCGGGCTCGCCAGCGTCGTGGCTCAGCTCCGCGACGCGAGGGTCCTCGATGTCAATGCAGTCGAAGAGCTGCCAATTATCAGTAGGGATTCAGTGGACGGAGTTCAGGCGTGCGGGTACCGGTCAGCAAGCAGGTTCCGATGTACTCACGGAGTAGTCCGGCTTGGCGGCATCGGGCTCGTGCTGCTCGTGCTTCAACTCTGGAATTAGGATGTGGATGGACGCGCGAGCTGCTGCAATCTTGGCTTCTCGCTTGCTAAGCCCCTCGCCCACGCCGTACTTTATACCCCCGATGTAGATCGTCGCTTGAAACTTTGTTGACGGGTTTTCTATTCCTAAACATAACTTAGTTTTTAGCATTTTATGTTCCTACAATCCCATGGTAAATGGATGTCAGTTACCCTATACAGGGTGTTAAGGAACCCCTGTCCGACCCGAAAGGGTGATAGAGGGTTCACAATCACATGCCCAAATAAAATATCAAATTTGGAAAATTCATGATAGAAACAATAATAATGGATTTTGAAATAACCACTTTTTGCCCCGAAATTCCCCAAATTTGAAAATAAAACAAAAACTACAACACCAATTTCGTCGGTATTTTTGGGGGCCTTTTGTTTGGTAATAAGGTAGCATCTGTGACGACGCCGACTCTCTCTCTCGAAATTTGAGAAAAAAAAAAAAGTGGGTTATAATTTTTTTTTCTTTTTTTTCCACCTTTTTTGTAATCAGATATCGATACCTAACAACACCTTAACGGATCGGACAGGGGTTTCTTAACACCCTGTATATGATATTTGGTATGTAAACAAATATAGGTATTATTTAAACTGTTAAGATGAGCAGTAGAAGTTTATTTGATAGCTAACTGACGAAGTGGCGGTGCAAGGCATCATAGGGCAGAAAACACAGGCAGCAGGTACTCACCCAGTTTATCGAGCTCGTACGTGGGCTGTGTGTGCAGCGCGCGGCGCACGTACTCGTGGAAGGTGTATAGGTAGCGCGGGTCGCTCGAGCTCAGTTTCTTGGCGAGGTCCATAAGAGTCATCCTGTATTCTGAGCAAAGACAAAGTGCTAGGTTGACAGCCACAAGCAGTTATATAGTTTTCATACTTATATTCATGTCACCCACCAACACAGATTATAATATGTCTTTAACGCCAGAGGGTTTAAAAGATTCGGATGGTTTTTTTTTATTTGATGAGATTTCATGTGATGAAAGATGAAAGATCGTTCATACCTATAATTTTCAAAGATCTATACAGTAACTTGAAAGTTATTAGCAATTTCATAAACATGGGCAGGTGTTTCTCTAATATTTAATGTAGGTATAGTTATTGACGACTTACTTTTATTATGTAGGCAATTAGCGTCCAGCTCAGCAGGGACGGTACTAAGCTTGGTGCCCTGCGGCAGTTCAGGATTTTGAAGGGTACTTTTTTCTTTTAAGTATTCACGCCGGGCCGCCCGGGTCCTGCGATAGCCACGCAGTGAAAATAATGCAGCGAGAACACCTTGTCGGACGTTCAATCTACACGTACTTAATCATTACATTGGGGATTATCCGATGATGATTAAAATTATCATAAAGATGATGATTTTATAATATCCATCAGTAAGGTAATAATGATCACTTCTTGGTACATTTTGAACTAAGACATGATGATTCACGCCTACTCTTGAATTTTGAATCGCTTTAATTTTTCATATTCTATTGATCTGCTAATATATATTTAATTATTAACGTCATCATGCTCCTACTACTGCTGTCGTTATCGCTAACACGCTATACAGGTACAATCTACACTAAACCTAGAATTTGGGTATGATGTCGACTTGTACAGGTAAAAATGTGGTAGGTAGCTACAGTAGCATAATTATTGTACCAACGGCTGAATTACTCTAGCTTGCTTTACAAACTTGGTAATGGTACGAATACGCTACCTTTCACACTAAGAATAAGATCCTACTTGCTGTGCAACATATTGTGATAATAGATCAAATATGGCTAACAAAACCATTATATTCAGTAGTGTTTAAGGTCTACAGTAGGTACCTATTATTTTAAAGCATTATCACGAAGTAGTGGGTATGCGGTAACTGGTAGTGTATATCTTAAAAATACTTACTTAAAATGCAAAACATTGTAAGTTTTAAAGTGGAACAATGTCTTGCAATAGTTGGTGACTTGTTCCGGAGTGAGCTCCTCGGTCATCCAGCTGCGTGCGAGGGGCTCCACGCGCGGCGGCGGCACTGGCTGCGGGCTCGAGGGGTCGCCGACACTCGCACTGGCTTGATCATTTCCCTCCTCAAGGCTCTCATTGGCTCCCACGCCTGTTTCACCATCAACCCTTACTTCTTGTGTTATACAAACTTCAGGTTCTGTCATTATGCCCTCAGCAGTTCTAGACGTTTCTTGACTGCCATTGTAAGTAGCCACTGAGATGCCATCAGTCGTCAACGTGTCATTGCAAACCTGTTCATGCATTATCTGATCACTCATTTTCTGTTGTTTAGCTTCTTCTAAACCGCGGCGGTAAGCGTAACATGGGATAGCACCCATTGGAATGTTGTGACTCTGCAAATAAATGACCACTAAACCTCCCTTACGAGACCATAAAAATGTATAAAAGCTCACACGTAAAAAATATGTTCATTGAAACATTAGTTTGAATTAGTTGAGAACTGGCTTACCCGGAGACTTCCCGTGCCTATACAGTATGGTTTGGCGAGAGTGCACACTCTGGTGGGGCGGTGCATGTACACGGGCAGGCCGCTGGCGTGAGGCACCACAATCCAATCCCTCGGCAGAATCTCCAAAGGATTATTATAATAATAATTGTCTGTGTGCAACAGTCAATCATTATTTATCAATATTGTTGCTTTCTCTCAAATATTGAAAATGTTTAAGTAAACAATTCAAATTAAGTAGACTAGAGCACAAACCTTCTAAAGTGATCCTTGTTTTAGTAATATATTCCTCCATCCCTGGTCTTTCCGGGACTGTCTTAGCATTATCAGAGGGGCCTTCTAGCTTACTACCAATTTCCTTCTCCGGAATGCCTTGAGTTTTTGCTGAAATAGATACTGGTCTTACATCGGCTAATGATGAAGCATCTGGACTAAGTCACTAAACCTAATTAGATTAAATAAAAACAATAATTTACATCAAGCCGAAAAACCATTTAAATTTGTCATGAACTCATATTTTTTATAAAATTATTTAAGCTGTCAAGAATGGTACTTCAACAAAAACAATAGAGCAACATAAATACAATAATAATAATGTCCTGGGACAACTCACACACGGTTTTCTGATCCCAAGCTAAGCAGAGCTGATAAACATACTTATATATTTCTAAATACATACATATTATAGATAAATTACACCCAGACATAGAACAAATGATCATGCTCATCACACAACATTTGTCCTGGGTGGGAATCGAACCCACAACCTCCAGTATAGCAGTCAGGGTCACTAACCACTAGACCAAGAGGGCCGTCATAATAATATGTAGTCACATCTTGTTCCAAATCCTCATAACTAAAACTTATCAGCTAATAAATAAATTACAGAACAGATTATCAGTTGAATCATGCAGAGAATTAGAAGTTGGACAACCTACCATCAGAGCCAGTAGTGCATTCAGGATGATTGTCATTGTCCTCATTGAGTTTGTCTAACATCTCAAACTCTTGCAGATTCTCAATTGTTTCTTGTTTAATATATTTACAGTACATTGGGTCAGCTGACATCTCACCAATACGTTTTTGAGCATCATTGTTGTAATTAAGCATCATAGTTGTATTTTGTTTATGAGCAGGCAGGTCTGAGTCATGATCTCTACTCATTTTACTGTGTCTTCAACTATTTATTAGTTTAAACTAATTAAAAGACTTTTAGGTAAGCATCAATTGAGAGTTCTGGGTGAAATCATTACAGAAAACACATTAATATCACATAAATACTGTCTTTAACTGTCTCACAACAAATAAACTTATTCCAGAAGAACAACTTGTAGTAGCATTATCAAGTGATTAATTGGCCTGAAGACCCTTTGAAGTTTATTCACATAATCTAAAACGAGAAGTGTAGAAACCTAGTCCACAAATAGCGATGGCACTAAAATCCAATGTGTACAACAACAGTTGGATTCCATCCATCGATCGCTGTAGACTTCGTTAATCTGTGAGCGCGTGTAAGGCGTGCAATCGGCCGCGAGGAATGCAGCAGAGTTGCGACAGACTAGGGCTCCACCGCCGTGACGCGAGATGCGGACTCTAGTCTGTAGCAACACTAGCAACCAGCTATAGAACAACCGATAGAACACCTCGGCCAGCCCGCTAATGTTCTCTCGTCTATGCCGGAAAAACCACTTCAGACTTCTGTCTTGCAAAATGGTCAAAAGCTATCAAATATTTAGGTAAAACGTTAAAAAAAAATTAATAGAAATAATTTTCCAGTGCAGTTGTGATTATTAATATTGAAATTTGATCATTACTACTGTACACTAATAATAGAAGTGAACCACGGAAAATATTATGAACTTAGGAAGCACCGAGCAAGATCTATAATTTGTTACTTAATGTAGGTTCAATATTTTTTTTAGTTCATAAAATTAGGAAGTAAAGAAGCTTAGGGAAAATTCGTTTAATTGATTTTATAGACGAATTTAGTAAACGGCCACTTTAGGTAGGTACCTACTTTGTTACTTTACAAAGTTAATAACACGTAAACGAATCGTAATTCGTAATGTATCGAAAAGTAATAGAGATTACTAAGACAGGTACATGGATCACCCAAGATAAAAGATAACGCTGTTGGTTTGGTTGACCTTTTGTTTGGTATAGGTAGGTAGGTAATTTAAGTATTGATTTTTGCCTTTTCTGACATTATTACGTTCCGTATTCACCTTATTAAAACTACAACATAATTATGTTGAATACGAAAGTTTCATGCAATAAATACAAAACAAATTTTATTTCATATTAAAAAAAAGTTTAAAGCAGTTTAAAATAGCAAATTTAAAAGTGATTTATTCTAGCAGATTAATACTATTTTTTTTTCATTATCTTAATCTCAGTTCCATTTTACGCCACGGCGCGTTTCTCTTTCCCCACAGACTCTATCCCAAAGAGTTTCCATTAACACATAGAGCAAGTCTAACTTACTATGATCCGAGAGCACATAAGAAGTAAGAACTCGCACCGACTTCAATGTCACATCATGTCACATCCAATTATTTTATTATCAAAACTGAGCGCGCCACAGAGCAAAGTAATAAGTACTAATAAGTAGGATTAATAATACATAATAATATATTATGTTGCGCCGTGTTTGCATCTCTGAGCAATAAATGCATTTATAAAATGCGTGGTGCAGACAGTAGAGTTGAAAAAATAATTCACGAAAGCAAAACAAAGAGATAAGAGAATATCAACATTAAGTAATTTCTTTTTTTCAGTGAACAGTATTTTTGAGTAGGGCGAAAAATTCGTTTTATTTTGTGATAGTTATTTTTTATCGCAAGCATAATATTATCATATTATTATCGAAAAATAAGTTTTTGTTCCTAGAATTAATTAATTTATTTATTAAAAATAGTTTACCAAAAGCTTCTGTGTGTTCATGAGATCTTATGTAGATATAGGATAATACGACTTGCACTGTTGCCAATTACAGGTTAACCAGCATTTAGAATTATTTAGTGGATGTTATGGAGTTTTTCGGTAACTTTTAATAAATAATTTGAAGGTGGTTTCTGCTAGATTAATTAATAAAACTACTTTTACGGATTTTATCGCGGTTTGTATTTTGATTTTAGTTCCCGACGTTTCGACACCTTTGCAGGTATCATGGTCACGGGCAGACTGAGGTGGTGTTCGTCTTGACGGTTGTTGTTGCTCGTTCTACCTTCATATTTTTATTAATTATTTGTGTTCCGGCCTACGCAATATGAGCTCACGGTGTCTTGAGGTCTTGCAGCGCTGCTATTGGGTTTGATTTTGAGTTTGTTAATTATCGGATCCCAAGTAGGTGATATCTTCCAGCCGTCTTCTCTATTGAAATTAGGGTGTTTTTTAATCTCAATAGCCTCGCGAAACATCCTAGGTAGGAATTTAGGTTCTTTAGCGAGGATCTGTGGCTTATCAAATCTAATGTAATGGCTGGAGCCTTCAGCATGATCGGCGACTGCAGACTTCGTTGAGCGGCGGTGTTTCACGTCAGCTATGTGTTCTTTTACGCGGGTCCCTATACTGCGTTTTGTTTGTCCGATGTAAGAGAGCCCACAGTCACAATCTAGTTTGTAAACTCCTGCATCTTGTAGAGGTATGTGACACTTGACAGATGGTAAGGACTGACTAATCTTCTTAGGCGGCTTGAAGTATGTTTTGATTGAAGCTCGCTTCAGGATGTAGCCAATCTTGTCAGTGACTCCTCTGACATATGGTAGTACAGCAGGTAGACGGTCGACTGTGGTTGGCTTCACTCGGTTTCTGTGACGGGGCCGTGGAATTTGGAGCTTGTTGTCTCGCAGTACTTGCTTGACATGTTGAAGCTCAGCGGCAAGGTGTCTGTCATCACAGAGTCCGTGTGCTCTCTGAAACAAAGATTTTCCCACGGTAGCTAACTGTTTAGGATGGTGGTGAGATTCACCGTTTAGGTACCTATCTGTATGGGTCTTCTTGCGATACACTGTGTGACTTATTGTCTGATCAGGATTACGTTGTCGAAACGTCGGGAACTAAAATCAAAATACAAACCGCGATAAAATCCGTAAAAGTAGTTTTATTTCAATGTCTAACATTCGCGTAAACCTCAGAACTCAATGTTAATTAATAAAGTTTTATTTTTATTTTACTTGTTTTATTTTTACATTTTCTCAAAACTTAAAATGCCTCCATTAATATTCGCAACCATCGATATTTGTTAAATAAGTGCTGAAGTAGGCTGGCTAAGCCTATCAAAACATTAATTTACCTATACAAAAACGTACTACGCAATTTTTTTGCATGACCGTTTCGGAGGAGTATGGTAACTAACATTGTGACACGAGAATTTTATATATAAGAAGATTATTAATAATTACTAACATGTGGACATGAAGTCGGTACCGGCACAATAGGAAATACAAGGTAAATTATTTACTTAACTAATATAATAAATAACTATTTTTACTTGGCATCGACTTCAAAATCATGTAAAGAAAGACCTAATGAATTAATGTTATTAAATTACTCTAGGCACTTTGAAATCAGTTTAATAGACCCAAGCAAATGTATAATCATTAAAATGGGGTCTTGAACATCATAATAAAAACCGGCCAAGTGCGAGTCGGACTCGCGCACCGAGGGTTCCGTACAAACATGCAACTCCGCCCCTAAGATGACCCACTGACCATTATTTGAAAAAGAAATAATGACGTGTCTAAAAATTTAAGGTTTTCGGAATTTTCCCTTTATATGTGCTATTAAACATTGCTTCATGCCAAAGAGATCTTTGCAGTTAGCCTGAGCGCAGGCTTTGACTGCTTCACCGGACTTTTGGCGAGGACCTTAAGGCCTCCAGCCAGAGCAATAGGAAAAACTAACTACGTCAGCAACGTCCACTAAGGGCACCCCCTGCGGGGTTCGGACCTCGACTTAGTGCGTTGCTAACAATCTTAATAAAGGAAAACAACAAGGGATGGCTGGATCTAAGTTTTTATTATTTAGGGACATATTTTTATTGCTAGTTTGGCCGGCTCGGGCCAGCTTGGTCTAGGGACGGGAGGATAACATTTACGTTATTATTATTTATAATACGCGACGGGCCTCGCCGGCGAGGACGTAATATACGGCGGTTGTGTTGTGTAATGCTACTGCTAGCTAAATCGAATGCTCCTTGGAGAAGCGTTGTTTTATCGTCAGGGTAGGAGAGAGCTTATGTCTGGGGCGTTTAATCTTAGATATTACGGAAGGTACGTATCGCGCGGCCGCTACGATTAGCGGGTTACGGTGGCTTTCGGAGGAGTCGAAGAATCGGATCGCGGCGCGTTTCATGAACTGCTTGATTGTTGGCAGCTTTAAGTCACAGTGCAACTGCAAGTTACGGACGTAACCTGGAGCGCCTGTGGCTCTACGCATGAAACGGTTTTGCAGAGTTTGCATTCGTTTGAGTCGATAATCGGGTACGTGAGAGAATACGACGCTGCCGTAAGTCATGATAGGTAGTTTGAAAATATGCGGCTTACATACCTCTAAGCGTTCATGAGAAAAAAAGTAGTAACTATAAAATTTTCAAAAATATTTTTTATTATATGATATAACAAAAAAATTACGGTTTTCGCAATTTTTCCTTTATCTGTACTGTATGACGTTACTTCGTACCAAATTTCAAGATTCTAAGTTCACGGGAAGTACCCTGTAGGTTTTGATTCCCGTGCGAATTTCGAAAATTTGCGGCATAAACGGCTGTATCTTTTGATTGCTTTGGCTTAGAAGTTTGATTTTTTCACAGCTCCAAGAGACAGTAGACTTGATTATTAGATATAAATTTCAGTTTTATACCTCCACGCGTTCCTGAGAAAAACGGTCTTGACAGACGGACGGACGGTCAACAAAGTGATCCTATAAGGGTTCCGTTTTTTCCTTTTGAGGTACGGAACCGTAAAAAAGAGAACCGACTTGAAAACCTCCTTTCTTGACTTTCCCTTTTGTAAAAAAAGTATGTAGGTAGTAGTAGTAGTAGTAAGTGTGTAGTAGTTTTAGTGATAGGTGATGTGTGTTGGAATTTTTTACCATTCCTTTATAATTCCGGCATACTTTAATAGTACATACTGTCATTTTATCGCTGTTATTTGTTTATTATTTAGAGCACGTAAAACGTAGAGACACGAAAGCGGCACGATCTATACTGAAATACTGAATACTGATCGGCGGGTATAACTCCCGGCACGTAAGTTGGCAAGATTTTGACGTAGTGGGGGTAAACATGCGCATATTCGACATAACTCACTAATCTCTAATCTCTCATTGACTCGGTCGACTAACGCACCAACTCGCGCTTTGATCGGCGCTACCGCAAACCCCGCGTCCCGCTTGGCCACCAAATAGACATAAAACGATTTCTGCGCATCTAACGACTCTTGCCAACTTACGTGCTGGGAGGTATAAGTAACTAAGTACCTACTTATATGCCAACAGTTGGTTGATATTTTTTTGACACGTTTGCGCGCACTTGACACTCCAACTAGACATTATATATCAAAGTAAGTATAATACTGACAGCTAATATTGTGCTTACGTTTGGCACATTAGGAAATAAACATACAGGTCTATAGCTCAGAGCTATAGACCGTTTACTTCCTATGTAAAGCAAAGTAATAAGTAGTGTAGTCTATCTATAGTATATCTAAAATCTATGCTCTATGAGCTCTATCCTAAGCCCTAAGCTTAAAAAATAAGAGAATATTTTTTATAGACTGATGGTGTTGTATTCTCAACATTGCAAACATGTTCCTTTTTGTGCACATCAAAAATTTGGGGTAAAGTTTAGCTAGGTACCTGTTTTAGAGTGCCTTTTAGTACTCTAAAACTTTTAGTCCTCCAAATGATTCGTGTAATATAACGCAACGGTGAAGGCTTGCTTGGCTTAGACACGCGCCTGTTCGTCTATATGCAGTCATTTCGAAAGAGTGTAAAATTTTACGCCTTGTAAAACTCAGTTTTATGTATACATATTGATAAGCATTTGTTATTAGTTTTCTGTATACGGAAAACTTGTAGGGTTTCAGCTCATGTTACAAGACCAGCATGTTCAATCTATTTTTGTTCATTTGTTTAGTATCGGTTCTTAATACCCACACTATATCTCTGAGGAGGACACTACACAGAAATCAACAACAGCACAGAATAAGCAATTATAATTTCCGAGTCCACAAGGGACGGGACTTAAGAGAAGGAGAGTACCCATACGTCATCGTTATAGTTGAAGTAGATACAGATGATAAAGAGGTCGGGAGAATGTGTACCGGTTCTATGATCTCAGAGACCTGGGGCATCACCGCTGCGCATTGCTTAGTAAGCAAACCCAATGTGATAATTCAATACGACAATTTCACAAAGCCAGCATTGCACTCAGGTTGCTATGTCCCAGTATTAAAAATGTTCGTGCATCCTGCTTATCGTTATTTGAACTTCAAAAATAATGAAACAGACTTTAGTATAAATAACGACATAGCTTTGTTTCGATCGAAAAGTGTTCCTCGGAAGACACACGCAGTTTTATTGTCAGCGGATTACGCAACATTGATGGGACTACCCGTGGTGTACGTGGGATCTGGTATGACAAAATGGACGTATGACGAAGACGACGAGACCAGGCCACTGCAGCTCGGCGAGGCAACCGTCATATCCTGTGATGAAGACATGAGAAGCATGTCTAAGTTCGTAATTTGTCTCGCTTCGAAGTGCTCGAACAGGATGGAGAACTCGTGGTACGGAGACTCCGGGGGCCCGCTCATATACGATGGTAAGATCATCGGAGTTTGTTCGTATGGTATTGAAAGCAAAATCATAGTGAGAGCCGGTTACGCACCAGTCAGTCCATACATAGAATGGATCCATCATGTGAGGAATGTCACGGGTGCGTAAGATGTTACAGTTCACACCACAGTTACTAGTTCAGTGTGCGTGTTTGTGCTAGTCTGAGGTATTGTGAATCTCAGATTCTCAGGTAGAAATTGATATTGAAAATGTTCGTAGCAATGTTCCATAAACAGTAATAACTTTTAAACTATCGCGCTGCATGTTTATAGTAGTATTATAAAACGGGGATTAGCGCGTACATGCATAAATACCTGAAATTTGGGTGTTTCTTGATTTCAATCGCTTCTCGCACTGCTCTCGAGTGAAAGTGGCGATCGGTGGAGAGGACTTGCGCGCGATGGAATTGAATCCAGTGACTTACGCCAGGCTGTAGTAGGTGTTCTGCAATTGCCGATTTAGACGTCTGACGGTTTTTTACAGCTGCGATATGTTCCTTGAGCCTTTCCGCGATCGTTCGCTTAGTTTGACCTATGTATGACTTACCGCAGCTGCAGTCGATTTTATAAACACCTGGTTGTTGTAGGGGTAGGACATCCTTCGGTGTGCCCACCAAGTTTTGTACCTTTGTCCCAAGAGTGTAGACGGTCGGGATGGAGACTTTTTTAAGTAAAGCTCCGATTTTGTCAGTAACTCCTCTGATGTAAGGCATGTAGGCTCGTTGTCTGTTAACGTCAGGATGCTCGACCCGCTTCGACCGTCGCTTCATTTTTCCTTTCACACGAAATCCATTCTTTTGTAGATTCTCCTGAACATGTTCCAGCTCGCGCTCTAAATGTTCAGGGTCACAGAGATCAAACGCTCTGTTCTTCAATGATGTCATGACGGATTGCAGGTGTCTAGGGTGGTGAAAAGTTCCATAAACAGGTTATTACCGGTCGTATATTTGTTGAGCAATTCATCTTGAAGTTTCGACGGCACTCCAAGATCATGTTACGGCGGCGTCTCTGGAGTGTGTAGGATGCGACACTCCTCAGCCACCTACAGCAGAGGCATCGCGCTCGAACTCGATGTAATAATCTCATGGAGCAGTTCGACACATTTTAAATGATAAGTTTAAAGTTATTTGGAATTAGTTAAGTTTACAAAGTAGGTATAATATGTTGTTAAAATAATGTCTTCTCCATCGTATTGGGATTAGATTCCTGTAAAAGTTGTACGTGTTTTAAATAAATAAATGTTACAGGGTAACACAGTAGGTATTCACAGTTGTCAGAAGACGGGCTGCATTTTTTCCAAACAAATGTTCTCTTCCTGGATAATGCCTCTATTATTAGTAGAGTAATCGTTTTTATTTATAAAAATCTAGGTTTATTAAAGGCATGTCCCTATAAATTATTTTTTAATATTTCGAACATAAATTTGACGTTCCGAAAACCTAAAAAAATACCCCGTTTTTACCTACGTAATCAGACGACTTCCGAAGAAAATTGAAAAACTTTTCAAGATAAAAGAAAATAATAGGGACTAGATCTATTCTTCCTTTAAATTTTGATACCAAAAATTTTTTATTTATTTATTTATATAATCATCACTTACAACTATTATTACAGGTACAACCCAATGCAATAGTGAAGCAAACCTAATAATAACTACTTAAATTCTAAAACTTATTTCATATAATGTTATCCTTGTGAATTCACTCAGTGTACAAGCAAAAATGTCTATCTCCTCTGCTACAAGGTTAAGAGTGCGAAGTGCCCGCGTCAGGGGCGCCTCATTCGACAGATTAGTGCGGCCACGAGGTACAGCCAGCAGCTGAGGCCGACGTCGCCGCCACACATATCTGTCCGGCACACTCAAACACACTAACTCTAATATGTTGGCGTTATGTATCTTGCCTCTAATTAATTTAAATAAATATGAGACAAGTGCGAACTCACGCCTAAATATTATCATCGGCTTACATTAAGAGGAGAAAACAAGGGAATACGAAATGTCGATCGGTCATAGTTTTTTGTAGCTGGTAAATTCGTTCTGAGCTGCAGTTGCACATCGCACACTTCGAGGGGAGACAAGAGGTGAGGGAGGGTGAGACTAAAACGTACACAATTAGGGAAGTGACAAGTGTCGAAGTTTTTATTGACATTATAGTGATGCCAGTCGATATCGATGTTTATCCTATAGGTACTGATATACTGAAAACGAATTTGATGCTTATGTCCTTTTTTTTTTAAGAGACCAAAAATTAACAATTTATTGAAATTTCTAGGGATTATAATTAACTACAATTTTTTAAATTGAAGAAAAGCGAAGTGTCTCTTAAAAAATACAAGCCGTAACCATATAATACGTTACTAAAGTTCGCACTCTACTGTTTGGTGTGATAATTCTGCTATTGACTTGACAGATTTACTGGGGAGATTATAAAATAATAACTGCTTAGTTCGGTCAAATTAGACCAAAAAGTAGGGATGAGGTTTCAATAATTCGCGCGCAACTAAAAATTGGTAGAGGTTTATTAGTTTACATTTGATTTATGTAACCTTTTTATTTTATTTTTTTAGTAGAGATCTTTGCAGTTAGCCTGGGGCCCGAGTCTACTATTTACACTCCGTGTCAGTGTGCTCATAGTGGGACGATTCGGGCGCGTCCGGCGGCGCTCAGGCCAGCTCGGGCGCGCCCGAGCCGGCCCGAGCGCCGCCGGACGCGCCCGAATCGTCCCACTATGAGCTAACTATGAGCACACTGACACGGAGTGTAAATAGCAGACTCGGGCCCCTGAGCGCCTGCGCAGGCTTTGACTGCTTTACCGGACTTTTGGCGAGGACCTTTAGGCCTCCAGCCAGAGCAATAGGAAAAACTAACTACGTCAGCAACGTCCACTAAGGGCACCCCCTGCGGGGTTCGGACCTCGACTTAGTGCGTTGCTAACAATCTTAATAGGGCAAAACAACAAGGGATGGCTGGATCACTCACCCACTCCGATCCATCTGGGGGTCATTTTCGGTTCCAACCTTTCTTGGCGAGAACACATCAATTTGGTCAGTCGTCAAGTGCATTATTCTTTCCATTTTCTCAAAAGCCTACAAACTTTTCCGAGAGCGTTTCACCTATGTAAAATCTCCCAACGCTTCATGCAGATCCCACCTCAAAACTCTTCTGAAGTTCCTAAATAAAATAGAACTGTTTATTTGTAATTTAATAAAAGTGTATTCATTACTTAGATCAAAAAAATCAAATGTTATTTTGTTGTAATTTTTTACTTTTAGGTTATGCGTGATATGCATTACTTGTGCGTGTATTTAAAATAAAAATTTACATTAAAATACAGTTTTTGACTGCAAAGGTAGATAAAAAAAAAAACGTTTTTTTATTCGATGATTCATGAGATAGGACAAAAAGACAACAAATTTACATACAAAAGAAATTCTTTATTGCACAGGGATATTCAAAATACTTAAATGGATAACAATTTGATAGTAGACACTCAGCGCAACTGTTATTGGTACGTGCAATACCAAGTGGGTACAGTTTGGAGCCAGGCACTGATAATAAAGCTAATTATATCGAAACAAGTGAACAATTTCGATACTTTACATTCTACAACTGTTATTGTATGTGTAATCGTTGTAATTTACTAAAATAACGACCGGACATAGTATTCTTTAGACTTACGATCAAATAAAGGTCGGTTTCACTTTACCAATGAATAAATTTTAAGTTTTTATACAATCATTGTTCCAATGACGGAGAAGGCCCGGGCCATAGAGAGAGTTATTTATGTCTATTCATCATAACGGAATCATGTACATATTTACAATACTTGCCCAAAACCCGTTTGAAGTTTATTGCTTCGTCAAAAGCTATGCCTGGTCGCAGTTTAAATGTTCAACAAAGTGTAAGAAAAATTAGTGCTTTGGTATAGAAGAAGGAAACTCGATCAATGGCACAATACACTCACACCTGCATCACAACAATACCGAAATTACAATCGTTAAAATATTCAAAATATGCGCCTGCGCATCTGTCGTGGTGCAGACGAGAATCGCGGCCACGGCTAATCTTAACGGCTAAAAAAATGATTTTAGTACCAGTATTGATGTAGACTCTGTATGAAATAACCATTATAAGCTATTGTAGCCGCGTAACAAATAGAGGTGCACACGATCGAATAAATTAAAATATCGACTAAACAGGAACGCACGTAGTACAACACTGGTGTCCCGTTTATAAAACTACCCTCACTAGTAGTTACTAACGAAATGACGCGTTATAAAAGCTACAGTTGAAATTATATCGATTACAATGTTTAAAAATAATATGATTTGCTAGGATCGTGCACACCGGCTCGTAATATCAATAATAATAATAATATATTACTTAACGTAGTCTAATACTTATACATCGTGTTCACTAGAATTTATTAAGCATCACTTGATTGTGCCGTATACCGTACGCACGCAGACACAGCGGGCAGCGAGCCCCGCACTGACGCTCGCCACTCGGCCACTCAGCAACAATAACTCATTGTTTTCCTTTAAACAACATAAATCGCCAATAACACATTATAGTAACACTAAATAGTTTCCGCACTAGAAGAATATAATTATTTTATAATTTCGTTTTTAATGTTTTGTAGCAGTCTAACAGAGACACTGTTTTATATTATACGTGTGGTTGATGATGTCGATTCTAACAGATTTCCTCATACAGCAGCCACATTGTAATGTTACCTGCTACAAAACATTACATCGCACTATCTACAATAATTAAATACAAAATATTCCAATGAGTAAAATATAGCACTTCACATTTATTATATTACATCACATCAGTCTCCATTATAATATTAAAGTAACAGGCGAGCCCGGGCGACGCGCTTGTTTTGTTCTGTCGCCGGCGGGCACCAACAAAACTTATAATATTATCGTATTTTTTGAGTTGACAACGCGCTTTCAATATTGGTGGAGCACTGCGTTCTGCTGATTCAACCGGGGTCAATGTATTTCAAACTATATCACTCTTGCTTGACTTATAGCTTTATATATCAACAATGTACATGGATGCGAACGCGTTGTCAACCATTAACAAGAAAACAAATTGTATTAGAACGAAAACACAATTATCACATTAACTACTTAATTACACTTATTTAATTATATTTCAAGGACTCCTGTTAATTGTGTTTCCATCCGTATCTGCTATAAAGCTTCGAACCATCTCAACAGTCCCGCATGTTGCTCAAAACGCTTAAAATGAACCAACAATAGGAATGCTTTACAACTACGCAATCATAATAACAAACAAAACATTGTATACAACCCCAACCGCAGAGTACGCAATATACAGAAGCCACCGACCGCACAGTCAGCAACTCTGCAAGTATTCAAGAGCCCTTAAACACGCCGTGTCTACGTAAGGAGGAGCATCTGTTTATTGTGTAATCTGTGGTTTTAATCAACGGAACAAGCGAAATCGCGCAATACACCTAACAAAATAAAATCAACATCAAAATTTAAAATACATCATAAAGTTTATAATTTATGTTCAATTGTTCATAATTTTAAAATATATTATTTTACTTTTAATTTGTGTATCTATAGACGTTTTGGTATCAGTTATGGATAGCCGTCAGCGACAAGATATAATTATTATACAATAAAATCGTTTGAGAAACATTCAAAACAACCTTCAGTATTAATCCAATACTTATTAATGAATAATGACTTCGTAATAACTGAATGTTATGATTAAATATAACGAATTATTTTATTTGAGCGTTCGTTTTCGTGGTCCCATACGCTGTAGTGTAACTTCTCATATTTGTAATCACAACATCAATTTCAATAAATAATGAAAATATAACTTGACTGTCACATTCGGTGTTGTGTGGATTTGTAATAGTATCGGGGATTGTTCCCAATGTCGGGGTGAGGCGTGCCGGTGCCGTCCGGAGGCGTGCTCGCCGCGAGCTCTGCCAGTAGGGTCCACACAGCTGCGAGCCGCCGCGCCTACATGATGGAGCACATCTTCTTGAGGTCGTTGTCGTCGGGGTCCAACACCTCGGCGTCTCTCACTACGGGCTCCTTCCCTGTTATGTCGGGAAGATACCTGACACAGAAAAATATAAATTGACACCATATTCTATGTTCTTTTGACTACTTTTGCTGGCTATTTATTTTTGGTTCAGAATGTCTAATAAAGCAGTATTGAGATTGTGTCACCGCTGTGGTTCGCTAAGCCCGACTGTCGTTTGTCATCATTGTAAGTTAACTTATGTGACGTGCGCGGGTGTTACCTCTCGTAGTCGAGCCCCTGGCGCTCGTAGAACAGCAGGTAGGCGCTGGCGGGGTCGATGGGCGGGCTGCGGCCGGGCAGCTCGCGGCACGAGCTGTCGTTGTAGCACAGCCACGCGCCCGACGGGTTCCGCGCGTACGCCACGTAGTGCCCGCCGCTCATCTGCCCGGAGTGCGACTGCGGACCACACACTACTAGTTACTCTCTGTGTGCCCATCGCCGCAGTGCCAGAGCGCGCACTGAAGGCAGAGCCGAGCGTGCGATGGTAAGCGCGTACGACTACTGAAGCCGTCAGCAATAGGTAGTAGATAGTTACGCGTTCTTCTATAACGTACATACAATGAGTCTTTCAACAATTTCGTTATCAGCATATCAAAAAAATTTGTTACCCCAAAAAAATAATTTCAATTATGACTGAGATAATAAACATTGAAGTACGACTTCTGCGGCAAGATCCGCGCAAACGTGTGCCGTCACTATGCGTGCTTAGAGGATAGATATGTAACTACAGAGTGTGTGTATTAGGATATTCCAAATAAAATTTCAGATCATGGTAGTTTGATGACTTGCGTTAAAATAATAAATTAGAATTATTCAAACCTATTAAACAAGCATGAGATGAAACGACATAGAAATCCATATCTGTAATATTTACATAAACTACAGTTTGTTAATTTCTTTTATGCTGCAGGCAATAAATAAACTCACTGAATGTTATTGTCAAAGGTCACTTTGACAATCACAGATTGATATGATAATGTATAAGTAATGTACTGTCCTTATGTGTGTTTAGCAACTCCAAAGTAAAAACACCCCAAAAAATGTCTTTTGTGCCAAAATATGGTTCAGGTACTATACTTTTTTGAAATAGTTTTATTAAAACGGTGTGCTCTGTTTTGAAATTATTTTTAGGATGAATGATGAATTTTTTCATATAAGTGCTCACTGTTCATACCCTGATGTGCGCACTCTGTCATATCTATCCTTTAAGGACATAGGTGGATGATTACAAGGCTGCAACTTTGGATGTTTTGGCCCGACTTGGATTAAACAAAAACTTAAATGATTTATATAATGATTATGCACACCAAATGCAGTAACTGTTATAGTGATAGTTTGATGTGTTGGTGAGACTCATTCGGCTGTCAGTGCGACGGTTACTCAGTCAGTATATAGTTAGCGTGACTAAAAAAACACCTTAGAGGGTTTTTTCTGCTAATCGCTATGAGCAGCTCGTCGACATACACGGACTGGTTGAGAATGGAGAGCGCGGGCGGAGGGGGAATCTCGCGTAATATTTACTGTAGGATTAAACGCCGACAAAATGTAACTTATCTATACAAACGTGCCGATATCATGTCATCAAAGGTACTATAAAGTCGCAGTGTAAGAAAATGGAAGTAAACTTACCACAACAGCATACAATCTGTACTTGAGGTCGAAGGGATCTTGATCTTTGAGCAAGTGATGTTGGTGGTAGTCGATGAGGTTGTCGTCCGTGACGGGCGTGGTGACCAGGCTGGTGGACTGCAGGCGCTGGCGCTCGGCGGAGGCCCGGCGCCGGCGCTCGGGCCGCTCGTCCTCGCCGTCGGAGTCGCCGCCCGAGCGCCGCCGCCCCAGCAGCTCGCCGTGCCGCAGGATGGTCTCCTGCGGCACGGACGCCAGGTACGCCGTGGGGTCGAAGTCGTGGAAGGGGAAGCTGACCACCTTCTGCGACTTGATCCACTTGTTGTGCACGTACTGGAAGCGCTTGAGGTGCACGATGAGGATGGGCGGCAGGCGCCAGATCTGCAGCTTCTTGGTGGCGGGCTGCGCGCTGCGGCAGTGCGCGCAGTGGTAGCGCTGCTCCAGGCGCTCGCACGACGTGAAGGCGCGCAGGCAGCTGCCCAGGTCCACGGCCCGCACCGCCTCCGCCGCGCACCGCGCCACCGACGCGTGCTCCGTCCACGCCTGCCACACACACATCTCCTACATACTGCTGGCTCACTCTCTGATACGACCTCGACAGTTGACGTCGCCACATTTGACAGGATTAACAAGTTTGAAATAGTATGATAGTGACCTTCTCCCGGGTGGACTGGTAGCGCAGATGCAGCGCCGTGGGGTCCCAGTCGATGGCCAGCATGACGCCGGCGCGGCGCGGGCCCGCCAGCAGCGCGCCCAGCTCGTACGCGCGCACCTCGTCGCACTCTGTCTCACCCTACAGACAACACACAAGGCTCACTTCACATTATCTTCTTTTTCTCTATGTATAAAACAAAGTCGTGCTAGTTAGAACGGCTGAAGCGATATGGCTGACAATTGGTGGGGAGGTAGCTTAAAACCAGGAGCAGGATATGGGGTACTGTTGGTCTCAATTGTAAAAAAACCCCTGTAGCGTACTACTTACACAAACCTTTTTAACCGTCTTCAAAAAAAGGAGGTTCTCAGTTTGACCTGTATGTATGTATGTTTGTCCGCGATTATCCCGCGTTTGGCTGAACCGATTTAGATGCGGTTTTCAAAAAATAATTTGTTAGATCAAGGAGAAGGTTTTAGTATTTATTATTTCTATTATAATAATAATAATAATATCTTAATAATAATAATAATATATATACCCCTCGGGGCAAGTCGTTACCTCATCATGAGAATAACGCAATACCTGAGGGCATATTAACTTGCTTTTTCCAACCTTGAGATATAAATAAAAACTGTCTCTGAAGGTATATGTAGGAGCATACATCCGCAGGGCAGCTTGTGGCGAGCTGTTTGTGAGTAGCGACACAACGGACCTGATTGCCTCAGGGGGCCACTCCTTAGGAGGGCTCCCAGCTCTTTCTTGCCTTAACTGGCTGGCTAGAGAGGGGCCGCTAGAGCTATATGCTCGGGGGTGGAAGTGTCTAATGGCATAATAGCGAGGAAACCCGCTCCGGGCCGCTTCTGTGACCCGTGATGGTGAAATCGGGGCCGCACCGCTCGACACCCCTAGCCGCTCGCACTGGTGTTGCCCCTCGCTGCCTATCGTGGCGGCTGTTTCGGGGGGCCCATCTGGTGAGCTGGCGAGTCACCACCTGCCTATTTAATTGCATATACATGTATTGAAAGGCAGGTGCCATAGTATCCGATTTTATTTAAATATACAATCCAATTAACATGCACCTACCCATAACCATATTAGTTTTATCACCACAATTCACAATAGTTCTGTAGCTACCTTGGGCCGTTCATGTCTGTTCTCCCATAGGGCAGGGATGAATGGCCTCTGGTAGATGCCCCAGTGTTGCCAACAATAATATTGAAATTCCGCCGACTCTATTAAAAAAATCCGTTAGAAATCCGTTGTTCCTTCTCTTTTTTCCGCCAATAAAATCCGCTAGAATATTTCGTCTAAATAATGATAGATGATAAATATACATGCGACAAATTAAAAGACAATTACAACTAGGTAGATTCATTTTTTAATTTAAAAAAACATACAAATAAAATCTAAGTTCTTTATAGAAATTATTTTTAAATAACAATACCCGTAATGATAAGGCGAGGTTGTAGTACTTTTTAACTTCTAAAGCTCTGGAAATACAAAGTTTTGAAAATTTCAACAAAAAAAATACTGTAATTAAAACAAAAACATGATATAAAATAATTAACTCGTTAAAAGTAATTGTAAACATAACACTAAATCTCAATTTAAAACACATACTACTAACACATGAGTAGATAAACGGAACAGAGGCAAAGCTTCTTAAGAACGTGCAAAATTGTTACCTATTTTGTTAGGGTTGTCACAATAGGTGAAGACAAATCAAACAAAACGTTTTTTAAATAGTTTTAATAGTCAGTATAATAGAATATATATAATAGTATGATAGAATAGTTTACAAATTACTTACTCTAAGAATTTTCTTTTAATAATTTTTCTTTTTTTTAAATAAAAAATACCTACCGTGTTGTACAAATTACTCTCTTCTTATTATAAAAAGGATCATACAATAAAATAAAGGTACTTGCTTGAAAAAGTAATAACCAAATATTTACTTACCTAATTGTACTCCTTGGGATAGTTAAAGTATGATATATTTTTGTTTTCTCTATTATTATTCATACACACGGTACAATAAACAACCATTATTATTAATATAATACCACGTTTTTACAACTAAACTTATAAAAACTTAAACTTGCAACTAACAAAACAAACAGCGTGCGTCGGACTGACCCTTAGATTGTACACTGGCTGTGCCAGCGTAAACTGGTTTTTTCCAGTCTCGCCGCGTATGTGACAAGCGGCCAGTGGTCACGCACACATGCCCCGCGCGCTTGTGTGCGTGCAACCGATTCGAGCGGTTGTTCGAAGCTTTGCCTCTGTTCCGTTTATCTACTCATGTGCTACTAAGACATAAAAACAAAATAAAAAAATAAAGTAGCTTAGTTCGTTAGTTAGTTATTCCGCTAAAAAATCCGTCAGCCGTTAACTTATGTTTTGTTCCGTTTTACTCATGCCTGAATCCGCCAGATTTGACGGAAAATCCGTCAAGTTGGCAACGCTGAGATGCCCCATCCCATATTAGAGTAAAGTTCTCAACAAGGCCGCTGCGTGTTGGATCTGTATCCCCACGTAAGCCTTTCAAAGGACCGGGTCTCTTCTTCTGAAGATATCCCGTGAAAATAAAGAGATACATAATAATATTACTCCTTCTGTTGTTATGGTTTAAAAACACCCTTTACCGAACCTTTAACTGCATATAACTTGGACGAATGATTAAAGAGATAATAAAATATATGTATGGAGCCGCGCGGGGCACCTACTAGCTGTGCCCCACGGTTCATAATAATATCAAATAATGAACTTTGATAGCGTTATACATCGATATGTAAGCGAGCAATATAATAACCGCACAGTTAAGTATGTTTTGAAGAATAAACCGTGACGATAAGCAACATGTGTATGGAATTTTGAGTGGGCTGAAACTTGAAGTTGTCCAGTACGATGTTGTCGTTGACTCTTAACGTTATTTACCGCCAGCCAGTTAGATGGCGCCAAAGAACTATTTGTTAAAGTGTTATTTTTTTGAAAGTCATCGATGTGGCATACCAAGCCTGTCATGACAATGTGGTAAACGACTTTTTTGGATTAAACATAATAATAAAATAAATGCAGATAACATCATATAGGTACATTAAACTGTACCTTGAGGGGGAGACAAATGTGACATTTGCTTTTGCTGTGTTTATAAAATTTGAGGTAAAAGTTTAATTTGGGCAGGGATTTTTGATTTTTGAAAGGATCAAAAGGGCCTTCATATGGCTCATGTAATATAACGCACGGGTGTGTTTGCTTGGCTTAGACACGCGCCTGTTCGTCTAGATACAGTAGGTAAATAATTCATCGAAAGAGTGTAAAATTTTACGCCTTGTAAAACTTAGTTTTATGTATACATATTGATAAGCATTTGTTATTAGTTTCCTGTATACGGAAAACTTGTAGGGTTTCAGCTCATGTTACAAGACCAGCATGTTCAATCTATTTTTGATAATTTGTTTAGTATCGGTCCTTAATACCCACACTATATCTCTGAGGAGGACACTACGCAGAAAACAACAACAGCACATAATAAGCAATTATAATTTCCGAGTCCACAAGGGACGGGACTTAAGGGAAGGAGAGTACCCATACGTCATCGTTATAGTTGAAGTAGATACAGATGATAAAGAGGTCGGGAGAATGTGTACCGGTTCTATGATCTCGGAGACCTGGGGCATCACCGCTGCGCATTGCTTAGTAACCAAACCCAATGTGATAATTCAATACGACAATTTCACAAAGCCAGCATTGCACTCAGGTTGCTATGTCCCAGTATTAAAAATGTTCGTGCATCCTGCTTATCGTTATTTGAACTTCAAAAATAATGAAACAGACTTTAGTATAAATAACGACATAGCTTTGTTTCGATCGAAAAGTGTTCCTCGGAAGACACACGCAGTTTTATTGTCAGCGGATTACGCAACATTGATGGGACTACCCGTGGTGTACGTGGGATCTGGTATGACTAAATGGACATATGACGAAGACGACGAGACCAGGCCACTGCAGCTCGGCGAGGCAACCGTCATATCCTGTGATGAAGACATGAGAAGCATGTCTAAGTTCGTAATTTGTCTCGCTTCGAAGTGCTCGAACAGGATGGAGAACTCGTGGTACGGAGACTCCGGGGGCCCGCTCATATACGATGGTAAGATCATCGGAGTTTGTTCGTACGGCATTGATAGCAAAATCATAGCGAGAGCCGGTTACGCACCAGTCAGTCCATACATAGAATGGATCCATCATGTGATGAATGTCACGGGTGCGTAAGATGTTACAGTGCACACCACAGTTACCAGTCCAGTGTGCGTGTTTGTGCTAGTCTGAGGTATTGTGGATGCCAGGCAGTTGAATTGATATTAATTTTTTGGAAAGGTGAACTAATATGTTCGTAGCAATGATCCAAGAAACTGGATTTTACCGTTTGCATATTTGTTGAGCAATTCATCTTGAAGTTTCGACGGCCCTCCAAGAACATGTTGCGGCAGCGTCTCTGGAGTGTGTTGGATGCGACACTCAGCCACCTACAGCAGAGGCATCGCGCTCGAACTCGATGAAATAATCTCATGGAGCAGTTCGACACATTTTGAATGATAAGTTTATTTTACCTAAAATGTTAGAACTAATAGATGTTTACTTATCGTGACTCTTGACGTGGGGTAAAGACTGACGTTGGGCTTCGATAAGCAAAAATCTATCTACTGAGTTTTTTTTCCTACTGCAGTTAGGAAATAATCACGTGAGTAATTCGTATGGCACTTGCTTGGCACTGTCAAAAGTCTTTTTCTAATGCGGAAAACATTTCCAATGATTATTTATTGTATTGTACCTTACATTATTAGCATGTCGGATGTTCTACAGTTTTGCCGTAGGTATGTGCACAGAAGAATGTATAGTACTGTATCAGCTTGTTGTGTGAGAATGCCTTGGCCTTGCCTCTTACATAAATACGGACAGAAATAATGTATATCATTGAAAAGGATTCTTTAAGTACTTTTCTTTTATTATGGCGAGAAGTAGCTACCAAATCGCTGTGTGAAAGTAAAAACAATAAACTCAGACTTCATTCACCAAAATATAAGTGTTTTTTTTTTCATGTTTATAGTCAAATTCAAATTCAAATTCAAATCATTTATTGTTTGTTACATGTCAATTGATTGAGATGTTGTAGTTGTAATTTTAGTTACAATGTAACATAACCTATAAGGTGTACAATATTTATAAAGTTTTGTTGTTTACCTGCGTTAAATAAAAACATTCTTAGTGTACTCATTCTTTACATTAACATCAAATAGTACCTTAATAAATTAGTGTAAAATTTTTAATAATATTTTTAATAAAAAATTTTATGTAAAAGTCATGATAACATTACATTCAATAGTCATTGTAAAAAATGAAAAAACAAAATAGAATTAACCCAAATTTTTGTCGTTAAAAAACTCATTTATAGAATAATACGCTTTGTTTAACAAAAAATCCTTTAGCTCATGTTTAAAACTATTGATCGCTGAAATACTCTTCACATAGTTTGGTAATTTGTTATAAATTTTTACTCCCATTCCAAATATACTAGACTGAAATTTAATAGTTCTACATCTAATACCCGATAGCTCATTTTTATGTCGTGCACTTCTAAGTGTTTCATATTTACTAATATCGCCTTTTATCGTTACAGCCGCTTCATAAATATATAATGAAGGCAGAGTTAAAATTTTTAACCTCCGGAACACTTCTAGGCATGAGTCTGTCTGTTTGAGTCCAGTTATGCTTCTCAAACATTTTTTTTGGGCTCTAAAGGCGTATTCTCTGTCAGAGGAGTTTCCCCAGAACAGAAGGCCATATCTTAGAGTGGAGCCCACATACGCATGGTATGCGTTTAATAGTGCGCTCTCATTCACCACTTTCCTAAGCATGTACAGGGCGTATGAGTATTGGTTCAATTTTTTGCAAATGTGATCGATATGGTGTTTCCAGTTCAGACCACGGTCAATGTACATACCCAAGAATTTTGTTACATCGACTTCATTTATTGTGTTAACTTTATAACTTATGTGAAGTTTTTTTGGTTTTGTGTTTTTATTTGTAAATGTCATGTAATTTGTTTTGTCATGATTAATTTTAAGATTGTTTCGATTTAACCAATTTATAATAGCATCTAAAGATTTATTAATATTTGTCTCATATTCATTTTTGTCAATGTCAGTAAAAATGGCCGTGCTATCGTCCGCAAATAATATCATTTGCTGGTTTATAACTTTTGGGAGATCATTTATATAAATTATAAACAAAAGAGGTCCAAGAATGCTTCCTTGGGGCACTCCATACTGAACAATTTTCGGATCTGATATGAAAGTCCGTTCAATCCTTGTATTCTTTGTTAACCGTGTTATTTGTGTCATTTGAAATCTGTTTGTGAGGTATGATCTTATAAGATTTAGTGCATTGCCTCTTACTCCATATTTCTCAAGCTTAGTCATAAGTATCTGATGATCGACATGATCAAAAGCCTTGGACATGTCCATGAAAATCGCGGTTAAGTGTTGTTTGTTATCCAGCCCTGTCATTACTGTCTTTAGAAAATTAAACAATGCATCACCTGTAGATCTACCTTTTCTAAACCCAAATTGTTCGTTAACAAATATGTTGTTATATTCGAAGTAGCTATACAAGTTATTATAAATAACTCTCTCAAAGATTTTGGCAAAGACTGGTATTAAGGCGATTGGTCTGTAATATTTCATCTCATCTTTGTTTTCTTTTTTAAATAAGGGATTTATAATTGTTAATTTTAGCTTTGAAGGAAACACTCCCTGTTCAAGGCAAAGATTTATAATATGGCTAAGTACGGGCGCGATAAGATGAGAAACCTTTTTAATTATCTTTGTATTTATGTTATCATAACCTGTGCTGTTTGTGTTATTAAGCATTTTGATTATCTGGTCAATGTCATGTGGATTCGTTGGTCTAAAAAATATTGATTTATAGTTATTATATGTCAGTGTGTTTACAAAAGAGTTATTATCCTTTGGCGTTCAATGTTTGAGTTCTTTACATGTAGCTAAGTAAATGACAAAGGAAAACAAATAAAATCAGTCAGGTACAAGTTCTACTTGCACACTAAATAAATATTAAAAGACTAGTTTGATCTGATAGTTTTATGGATTTGACGTTTAGATACGACATTTTTTTTTTGTTGTTTGAATTGTGGTTGGGAGTTCTCTTAGCTAAAGTACCCGTCACGAGAAGCTATAATTTTTGTAAATAAAGAACTTCTACCAAGTTACGTAGCGACAATTTAATCAACAACAAATAATCCCAAATTCAATGAAGTCAAAGTAACGTACGTGTCATACGAAACAAATGAGCAATTTCACTTGATCGGGTTATATTTTACCGATATAAAGCGCTGTCGTCTAAGGTTTTGTGGTACTGGAACGCATTTGATTCATGGAACGTAAACATTTGGGCCACGATTTTGAAATAAGTTCACGCTGACGTTGTCTCTGCTGTCTTTCGAGTTTCGAATGCGTCTGTTTTTTTGTGGTGTTTTCGAGGATTAGGTTATATTGTTTGTTATTGTTAATGGCAATAACTTTTATGGCAAAATTGATGAAAGGATAGATAGCACGGTAGACAGTTTTGTTATCCATGTAACTGATTCTAAAACAGAATATTCAGAATCGTCTGAAAACAGTAATTAGATGTGTGTGTTAATATAATTATATGCCTGTAAAAAAATAGTACAAAACTGTTTTTATTTTATTTTACCCAAAGATTGCAAACCCCTAAATGTGTGTTTACAAAATTTATAGCTTCTCGTGACGGGGACTCTATATTTGATGGCAATTCTCGTAAGTATTTCGTAAGTTTTCTTGTAAATGTCCATAAAAATATATAATAAGTTGCCCAACTCTATTGAAAAGGAAAATAAATTTTACAGCTTTGCTCGTAAATTGAAATGATTTCTTCGAAATAAAAAATGTTGTTTGATATTACAGAATGGATTTGTCATTTTGCCACTTGACAAAGCACCATATTTTATTCTAACTACATATATTATCTATTTTATTACGGTACATATATAATATTTATTTCCATTTAAAACCATTTATTAAAAAGGAAGTAGAATAATCGATAACTTTCTTCTTTTTAGCCTCTCACCAACGTATATCTATACTTCTATATCTAGAGGTTGCAGGGGGATCTCAGGATGTACTGAACTTGTTTAAATACAATATTTGTGAGTGACATACGCTATACTGGGTGTCCCAGAAAGTATGGATAACCGGGTGTCCAGAGATAGATAGATATATGTGTATAGGTATATTAGGTATGTATCATCTATCTCTCATGGCTCATTTTCACTTAGGGCCCGTATTTGGGGTGCGGGAGATTTTGTTAAAGCTCCAACCGAGGAGTTTAATTGTTTACTAGCCAACGTGCGTGGCATTTGTTACAACCTTAGATGAATGATTGGTCTCGCGCGCTCGACTAGATACCGCCGTCGTACTCGTTAAATGCGGCGAAAATAGAACGCCCGGATAGGCGTACCCGTGCCAGTCACGTTGACAGCTTTGTTTGACTTAGACCTCCGGAACATTTTATTTTATTGTGTTTGCAATTCGATGTAAAATGCCGGCTTGCCTAGCAAAATGGTGTAAAAACAATACTACACATAATAAGAAGGACACTGGGATCACATAGCATCAGTAAGTATCGTATAATTTCGAAATTTCAACATAAAATAATACGTACTCTGAACGTCATTCAGTGTTGCAGTGTATGCAAGAATCAATTTCCCCATGGCTAAGATATTAATAATATGAATTTATTGTAATTGTATTTTTATATATAACCTATTTCATTTATCTAACCTTCTTATTTAACATATAAATAACCCATTTCTATATTATTTTAAGTTAATATATGTTATCTATTGTAATATATTGTTTAAATAGGTGAGCAAAATGTGTAAAATAAATTAAAATTTTTAATATTATTTTTTTGCCTTTTTTAAGCTACATTTATAATAATAACAAGTAACATTTTTAATTTATATCAAGTAACAACTTCCATAGCATAAAATATTTTCCCATTAACTGGGGTAACCGTTAAGCAGCTGGTAACACTATTCTAGCATACTGAGCACAATTGTTGCCGCAGCGACGGACATTTTGTTTGTTGACAGTGCGGTATCTAGTCGAGCGCGCGAGACCAATCATTCATCTAAGGTTACAACGCTATTGGTTGTTAGGCCACGTGCTGGATAAGGACTGGTGCGATTTCACTGGTCGTTATCCAGCACGCGGCCTGCCACGAATATGGGCCAAAACGACTATTGAAAATGAGCCATAAGGGTCATCTACCTCTACACATCCGATTATCTATACTTTCCGGGACACCTGTATATTAACCCAAAATAAATACTTTTTCGTGGTAGTCGGATTTGCAAAATTAAGTCGGAGAAAAAACGGTCGATCGCAATTCGATAACATTAGTTTTTACCGACTACGGTGAAGCCAAAAGGAAGGGTTATGATTTTAGCAGTTTATGTATGTTCCATCGTAGAGACTAAGCAACTGAACCTAATTTAATGAATGACGTGCCAATAAATTCGTACCAAGAATTTTTTGAAGTGAAAACTTCTTTAGCGGTGTTGTAAACTTTTTTTGTAATGGGTAAAAAATGTTAAACTCGCGTCAGGACACGATCGAAAATTCGTAAGACGAACACGTGACCTGATCGAAAATTCGTAAAACGGATGTCATGTTTGTGTACGATAGCGCAATAAATAAATATTGTATTCTACCACATAAATGATAGTACTTTTATACTGATAATTAAAGCAATTCGTGCAAAATTATTCTCTAACCATTCCAAAATATCAAAAATGCACAACGATAATATTAAAGTTTTCACTTCTGCCAGCACTCCCGGAGTGCAACCCGTCGTTTTTTTTTTATGATGGAACTTTAGATAAGTTTTTATCTCAAACAACAAAAATACTAAGATCATCACGTGTAATGTATATTACAAATATGTACAGTTATCAAATGGTTTAAGTATCAATCTATGTTTTAGCGATGGATCGGAAAACGGAAAAATATAAAAATAATTATTTTTATATAACACCCCACTTACTATGTAAATCAGGGTTTTAAAATTATGAAACAAGACCGATGAAATGATTTATTAATACGAAATTATGACAATTTATTTTGCTGTGTAAATAAAACTTGGGGCAAAAGTTTAACTAGGGCCTCTTTAGGGGGTTTTTGAGAGATAATAGGCTCAAAAGGGCTTTCAAATGGTTCGTTTAATCTAACGCAAGGGTGCAGGTTTTCTTGGCTTAGACACGCGCCTGTTTGTCTAGATACAGTAGGAAAATAATAACTTTCGAAAGAATGTAAAATTTAACGCCTTGTAAAACTCAGTTTTATGTATACATATTGATAAGCATTTGTTATTAGTTTCCTGTATACGGAAAACTTGTAGGGTTTCAGCTCATGTTACAAGACCAGCATGTTCAATCTATTTTTGATCATTTGTTTAGTATCGGTTCTTAATACCCACACTATATCTCTGAGGAGGACACTACACAGAAAACCACAACAGCACAGAAAGAGCAATTATAATTTCCGAGTCCACAAGGGACGGGACTTAAGAGAAGGAGAGTACCCATACGTCATCGTTATAGTTGAAGTAGATACAGATGATAAAGAGGTCGGGAGAATGTGTACCGGTTCTATGATCTCAGAGACCTGGGGCATCACCGCTGCGCATTGCTTAGTAAGCAAACCCAATGTGATAATTCAATACGACAATTTCACAAAGCCAGCATTGCACTCAGGTTGCTATGTCCCAGTATTAAAGATGTTCGTGCATCCTGCTTATCGTCATTTGGACGTCGACAATGATGAACTGGACTACATAAATAACGACATAGCTATGTTTCGATCGAAAAGTGTTCCTCGGAAGAAACACGCAGTTTTATTGTCAGCTGATTACGCAACATTGATGGGACTGCCCGTGGTGTACGTGGGATCTGGTATGACTAAATGGACGTATGACGAAGACGACGAGACCAGGCCACTGCAGCTCGGCGAGGCAACCATCATACCCTGTGATGAAGAAATGAGAACAACGTCGTTGTTCGTAATTTGTCTAGCTTCAAAGTGCTCGAACAGGATGGAGAACTCGTGGCACGGAGACTCCGGGGGCCCGCTCATATACGATGGTAAGATCATCGGAGTTTGTTCGTATGGCCCTGAGAGCAAAATCATGGTGAAAGCCGGTTACGCACCAGTCAGTCCATACATAGAATGGATCCATCATGTGATGAATGTCACGGGTGCGTAAGATGTTACAGTTCACACCACAGTTACCAGTCCAGTGTGCGTTTTTGTGCTAGTCTGAGGTATTGTGGATGCCAGGCAGTTGAATTGATATTAATTTTTTGGAAAGGTGAACTAATATGTTCGTAGCAATGATCCAAGAAACTGGATTTTACCGTTCGCATATTTGTTGAGCAATTCATCTTGAAGTTTCGACGGCACTCCAAGAACATGTTACTGCAGCGTCTCTGGAGTGTGTAGGATGCGACACTCCTCAGCCACCTACAGCAGAGGCATCGCGCTCGAACTCGATGTAATAATCTCATGACACATTTTGAATGATAAGTTTATTTTACGTAAAATGTTAGAACTAATAGATGTTTACTTATCGTGACTCTTGACGTGGGGTAAAGACTGACGTTGGGCTTCGATAAGCAAAAATCTATCTACAGAGATTTTTTTTCTACTGCAGTTAGGAAATAATCACGTGAGTAATTCGTATGGCACTTGCTTGGCACTGTCAAAAGTCTTTTTCTAATGCGGAAAACATTTCCAATGATTATTTATTGTCTCGTACCTTACATTATTAGCATGTCGGATGTTCTACAGTTTTGCCGTAGGTATGTGCGCAGAAGAATGTATAGTACCGTATCAGCTTGTTGTGTGAGAATGCCTTGGCCTTGCCTCTTACATAAATACGGACAGAAATAATATATATCATTGAAAAGGATTCTTTAAGTACTTTTCTTTTATTATGGAAGAAGTAGGTACCAAATTGCTGTGTGAAAGTAAAAACAATAAACTCAGACTTCATTCACCAAAATATAAGTGTTTTTTTTTCATGTTTATAGTCAATGTTTGAGTTCTTTTCATGTAGCTAAGTAAATGACAAAGGAAAACAAATAAAATCAGTCAGGTACAAGTTCTACTTGCACACTAAATAAATATTAAAAGACTAGTTTGATCTGATAGTTTTATGGATTTGACATTTAGATACGACATTTTTTTTTGTTGTTTTAATTGTGGTTGGGAGTTCTCTTAGCTATATTTGATGGGAAATCTCGTAAGTATTTCGTAAGTTTTCTTGTAAATGTCCATTAAAATATATAACAAGTTGCCCAACTCTATTGAAAAGGAAAATAAATTTTACAGCTTTGCTCGTAAATTGAAATGATTTCTTCGAAATAAAAAATGGCGTTTGATATTACAGAATGGATTTGTCATTTTGCCACTTGGGAAAGCACAATATTTTATTCTAACTACATACCTATCTATTTTATTACGGTACCTATATAATATTTATTTCCATTTAAAACCATTTATTAAAAGGTAGTAGAATAATCGATAACTTTCTTCTTTTTAGCCTCTCACCAACGTGTATCTATACTTCTATATATAGACGTTGCAGGGGGATCTCAGGATGTACAGAACTTGTTTAAATACAATATTTGTGAGTGTCATACGCTATACTGGGTGTCCCAGAAAGTATGGATAACCGGGTGTCCAGAGATAGATAGATGTATGTGTATAGGTATGTATCATCTATCTCTCAAGGCTTATTTTTACTTAGGGCCCGTATTCGGGGTGCGGGAGATTTTGTTAAAGCTCCAACCGAAGAGTTTAATTGTTTACTAGCCCGCTAAAACATAAAATACTTTTTCGTGGTAGTCGGATTTGCAAATTAAGTCGGAGAAAAAACGGTCGATCGCAATTCGATAACATTAGTTTTTACCGACTACGGTGAAGCCAAAAGGAAGGGTTATGATTTTAGCAGTTTATGTATGTTCCATCGTAGAGACTAAGCAACTGAACCTAATTTAATGAATGACGTGCCAATAAATTCGTACCAAGAATTTTTTGAAGTGAAAACTTATTTAGCGGTGTTGTACACTTTTTTTGTAATGGGTAAAAAAAGTTAAACTCGCGTCAGGACACGATCGAAAATTCGTAAGACGAACACGTGACCTGATCGAAAATTCGTAAAACGGATGTCATGTTTGTGTACGATAGCGCAATAAATAAATATTGTATTCTACCACATAAATGATAGTACTTTTATACTGATAATTAAAGCAATTCGTGCAAAATTATTCTCTAACCATTCCAAAATATCAAAAATGCACAACGATAATATTAAAGTTTTCACTTCTGCCAGCACTCCCGGAGTGCAACCCGTCTTTTTTTTTTATGATGGAACTTTAGATGAGTTTTTATCTCAAACAACAAAAATACTAAGATCATCACGTGTAATGTATATTAAAAATATGTACAGTTATCAAATGGTTTAAGTATCAATCTATGTTTTAGCGATGGATCGGAAAACGGAAAAATATAAAAATAATTATTTTTATATAACACCCCACTTACTATGTAAATCAGGGTTTTAAAATTATGAAACAAGACCGATGAAATGATTTATTAATACGAAATTATGACAATTTATTTTGCTGTTTAAAAAAAACTTGGGGCAAAAGTTTAACTAGAGCCTTTTTAGGGGGTTTTTGAGAGATAATAGGCTCAAAAGGGCTTTCAAATGGTTCGTTTAATCTAACGCAAGGGTGCAGGTTTTCTTGGCTTAGACACGCGCCTGTTTGTCTAGATACAGTAGGAAAATAATAACTTTCGAAAGAGTGTAAAATTTTACGCCTTGTAAAACTCAGTTTTGTGTATACATATTGATAAGCATTTGTTATTAGTTTCCTGTATCAAAAACTTGTAGGGTTTCAGCTCATGTTACAAGACCAGCATGTTCAATCTATTATTGATCATTTGTTTAGTATCGGTTCTTAATACCCACACTACATCTCTGAGGAGGACACTACACAGAAATCAACAACAACACAGAATAAGCAATTATAATTTCCGAGTCCACAAGGGACGGGACTTGAGAGAAGGAGAGTACCCATACGTCATCGTTATAGTTGAAGTAAATACAGATGATAATGAGTTCTGGAGAATGTGTACCGGTTCTATGATCTCGGAAACCTGGGGCATCACCGCTGCGCATTGTTTAGAAAAACCCAATGTGATAATTCAATACGATAATTTCACAAAGCCAGCATTGCACTCAGGTTGCTATGTCCCAGTATTAAAAATGTTCAAGCATCCTTCTTATCGCACTTTGAATAAAAACAATGGCCGAACAGATATATTCATGAATAACGACATAGGTGTGTTTCGATCGAAAAGTGTTCCTCGGAAGACACACGCAGTTTTATTGTCAGCGGATTACGCAACATTGATGGGACTACCCGTGGTGTACGTAGGATCTGGTATGACAAAATGGACGTATGACGAAGACGACGAGACCAGGCAACTGCAGCTCGGCGAGGCAACCGTCATACCCTGTGATGAAGACATGAGAAGCATATCGAAGTTCGTAATTTGTCTCGCTTCGAAGTGCTCGAATAGGATGGAGAACTCGTGGTACGGAGACTCCGGGGGCCCGCTCATATACGATGGTAAGATCATCGGAGTTTGTTCGTATGGCCCTGAGAGCAAAATCATGGTGAGATCCGGTTACGCACCAATCAGTCCATACATAGAATGGATCCATCATGTGATGAATGTCACGGGTGCGTAAGATGTTACAGTTCACACCACAGTTACCAGTCCAGTGTGCGTGTTTGTGCTAGTCTGAGGTATTGTGAATCTTAGGTAGAATTGATATTGAAAATGTTCGTAGCAATGATTCATAAACAGGTTATTACCGTTTTTATGTATGTAATACAGTTTTGAGTTATAATTGTATGTGGTATATAGCTATAAATGTTTTTTGTTTTATTACACACGGGTGTATAAACAAACAATGTAATATTGGGACTCATAGCACTACTAGTTTCCCTGAAAATACTGCGCTATTATGCGGTTCCAGCAGTTGACATGAAGTGAGGGACGGTACTCACGGATATGTCGGTGGAGAGCCTGGAGGAGGCGTGGCGGCTGAGCTTGTTCTTGGCGACGGGGGAGCTCGTGTTGGGCACGTCGCCGTCCACGTCGGTGGTCGCCGCGAACGACTGCTTGCGCGACTCCGTGCCTGCAGTAGTATAATTATTATTCATTGGTTTACGTTTTTCGAATGGGATGAAAATAATTATATAAATTGAGTTGACAACTAAATCAGAAAAAAATAAAAAGGTTTGTTACTTGTGGTGAGAAATTATATAATATATCAAATCAAAGTCATGGAAAATGAAATGCATAGGTATGGCATGACAGTATGAACGCGTGATTAGTCACGCTGTAAGGCTAAGGCGGCACTACGGCTACACCGCCTGATTTTGTGAGTAAAGGAAACTAATGGAAGCGGCCGCACTGATGGTATTTTTCCGCGACTGATTTTTAAAACGCGTTTTGTTACAGAATTTGTAGTACTGGGTAAATTGTGGCTACTTTTGGTTTTTTTTAACCGTGTGCGTCTTTGGCGGTTTTACGATTTCACGGTTTACCGCTTGCGGAAAAAAACCGTAGTGCGGCCTTAGCCTAAGAGAAGTTAGGTCGGTTACCGTGGGCCCACACAACAGCCCACATAGGCGCAGCGCGCGCACCACGCGCACGCGGAAGGGGAACTCGTAGCCCAGGCTGTCGTCGTAAGAGAGGTGTAGGTTACCGTGGGCCCGCAGCAGCGGCGTGTCGTCGGAGGGCAGCGCGCAGCCGCGGCACAGGCGCGGCCAGGCGCAGCGCGCGCACCAGGCGCCGGGCGCGCGCACCACGCGCACGCGGAAGGGGAACTCGTAGCCCAGGCTGTCGTCGTAAGAGAGGTGTAGGTTACCGTGGGCCCGCAGCAGCGGCGTGTCGTCGGAGGGCAGCGCGCAGCCGCGGCACAGGCGCGGCCAGGCGCAGCGCGCGCACCAGGCGCCGGGCGCGCGCACCACGCGCACGCGGAAGGGGAACTCGTAGCCCAGGCTGTCGTCGTAAGAGAGGTGTAGGTTACCGTGGGCCCGCAGCAGCGGCGTGTCGTCGGAGGGCAGCGCGCAGCCGCGGCACAGGCGCGGCCAGGCGCAGCGCGCGCACCAGGCGCCGGGCGCGCGCACCACGCGCACGCGGAAGGGGAACTCGTAGCCCAGGCTGTCGTCGTAAGAGAGGTGTAGGTTACCGTGGGCCCGCAGCAGCGGCGTGTCGTCGGAGGGCAGCGCGCAGCCGCGGCACAGGCGCGGCCAGGCGCAGCGCGCGCACCAGGCGCCGGGCGCGCGCACCACGCGCACGCGGAAGGGGAACTCGTAGCCCAGGCTGTCGTCGTAAGAGAGGTGTAGGTTACCGTGGGCCCGCAGCAGCGGCGTGTCGTCGGAGGGCAGCGCGCAGCCGCGGCACAGGCGCGGCCAGGCGCAGCGCGCGCACCAGGCGCCGGGCGCGCGCACCACGCGCACGCGGAAGGGGAACTCGTAGCCCAGGCTGTCGTCGTAAGAGAGGTGTAGGTTACCGTGGGCCCGCAGCAGCGGCGTGTCGTCGGAGGGCAGCGCGCAGCCGCGGCACAGGCGCGGCCAGGCGCAGCGCGCGCACCAGGCGCCGGGCGCGCGCACCACGCGCACGCGGAAGGGGAACTCGTAGCCCAGGCTGTCGTCGTAAGAGAGGTGTAGGTTACCGTGGGCCCGCAGCAGCGGCGTGTCGTCGGAGGGCAGCGCGCAGCCGCGGCACAGGCGCGGCCAGGCGCAGCGCGCGCACCAGGCGCCGGGCGCGCGCACCACGCGCACGCGGAAGGGGAACTCGTAGCCCAGGCTGTCGTCGTAAGAGAGGTGTAGGTTACCGTGGGCCCGCAGCAGCGGCGTGTCGTCGGAGGGCAGCGCGCAGCCGCGGCACAGGCGCGGCCAGGCGCAGCGCGCGCACCAGGCGCCGGGCGCGCGCACCACGCGCACGCGGAAGGGGAACTCGTAGCCCAGGCTGTCGTCGTAAGAGAGGTGTAGGTTACCGTGGGCCCGCAGCAGCGGCGTGTCGTCGGAGGGCAGCGCGCAGCCGCGGCACAGGCGCGGCCAGGCGCAGCGCGCGCACCAGGCGCCGGGCGCGCGCACCACGCGCACGCGGAAGGGGAACTCGTAGCCCAGGCTGTCGTCGTAAGAGAGGTGTAGGTTACCGTGGGCCCGCAGCAGCGGCGTGTCGTCGGAGGGCAGCGCGCAGCCGCGGCACAGGCGCGGCCAGGCGCAGCGCGCGCACCAGGCGCCGGGCGCGCGCACCACGCGCACGCGGAAGGGGAACTCGTAGCCCAGGCTGTCGTCGTAAGAGAGGTGTAGGTTACCGTGGGCCCGCAGCAGCGGCGTGTCGTCGGAGGGCAGCGCGCAGCCGCGGCACAGGCGCGGCCAGGCGCAGCGCGCGCACCAGGCGCCGGGCGCGCGCACCACGCGCACGCGGAAGGGGAACTCGTAGCCCAGGCTGTCGTCGTAAGAGAGGTGTAGGTTACCGTGGGCCCGCAGCAGCGGCGTGTCGTCGGAGGGCAGCGCGCAGCCGCGGCACAGGCGCGGCCAGGCGCAGCGCGCGCACCAGGCGCCGGGCGCGCGCACCACGCGCACGCGGAAGGGGAACTCGTAGCCCAGGCTGTCGTCGTAAGAGAGGTGTAGGTTACCGTGGGCCCGCAGCAGCGGCGTGTCGTCGGAGGGCAGCGCGCAGCCGCGGCACAGGCGCGGCCAGGCGCAGCGCGCGCACCAGGCGCCGGGCGCGCGCACCACGCGCACGCGGAAGGGGAACTCGTAGCCCAGGCTGTCGTCGTAAGAGAGGTGTAGGTTACCGTGGGCCCGCAGCAGCGGCGTGTCGTCGGAGGGCAGCGCGCAGCCGCGGCACAGGCGCGGCCAGGCGCAGCGCGCGCACCAGGCGCCGGGCGCGCGCACCACGCGCACGCGGAAGGGGAACTCGTAGCCCAGGCTGTCGTCGTAAGAGAGGTGTAGGTTACCGTGGGCCCGCAGCAGCGGCGTGTCGTCGGAGGGCAGCGCGCAGCCGCGGCACAGGCGCGGCCAGGCGCAGCGCGCGCACCAGGCGCCGGGCGCGCGCACCACGCGCACGCGGAAGGGGAACTCGTAGCCCAGGCTGTCGTCGTAAGAGAGGTGTAGGTTACCGTGGGCCCGCAGCAGCGGCGTGTCGTCGGAGGGCAGCGCGCAGCCGCGGCACAGGCGCGGCCAGGCGCAGCGCGCGCACCAGGCGCCGGGCGCGCGCACCACGCGCACGCGGAAGGGGAACTCGTAGCCCAGGCTGTCGTCGTAAGAGAGGTGTAGGTTACCGTGGGCCCGCAGCAGCGGCGTGTCGTCGGAGGGCAGCGCGCAGCCGCGGCACAGGCGCGGCCAGGCGCAGCGCGCGCACCAGGCGCCGGGCGCGCGCACCACGCGCACGCGGAAGGGGAACTCGTAGCCCAGGCTGTCGTCGTAAGAGAGGTGTAGGTTACCGTGGGCCCGCAGCAGCGGCGTGTCGTCGGAGGGCAGCGCGCAGCCGCGGCACAGGCGCGGCCAGGCGCAGCGCGCGCACCAGGCGCCGGGCGCGCGCACCACGCGCACGCGGAAGGGGAACTCGTAGCCCAGGCTGTCGTCGCAGTCGGCCGCGTGGTTGTGCGCGGTGCCGGCCGGCGACACCAGGCGCGCGGTCTGCCGCCACACGCGCGCGTACACCTGGCGCCCGGTGAGCGCGCCGTCCGTGCCCGCCAGCCCCACCAGCACGGGCACGCCGAACAGCGACGAGCGGCTGCGCTGCCACGGCAGGAAGTACGCGTCCGCGCGGCACTGCTTTCTGCGCGACACCACACATATAAGGTGCTATAAAAACATCTGCCACGGCTTTAATGGGAGGTAGTATTGTGTTTATAGATTACAATAGTATAGATAAATTATTGATTATTTATCATATTTTTTTCATACAAAAAAAATAACGTATAAATTTGAATTGATTTATTAGTATAAAACCATCCCGTGTCCTAAGCTGTTGCCGCTCCGCACCGAATTCACGTAATTTGTGAACCACGTTACGCAGGATAGAGTCAATGTTAATTTAACAATTTTATTTTCTAAAATTTAATTAACTGTTCCGGGGTACGAAAGTTCTTCACTATTGTAATCTATAAACACAATACTACCTCCCATTAAAGCCGTGGCAGATATTTTTATAGCACCTTATATACTGAGCTACTCCACCTGAGCCTGCCGTACTCTAACAACATTCGCCGAACTGCTCATATTCTATTCACAAGTTCTACTTAAAGGAAGGGAACACTCAACCGATGATACGATAGTCTGTTGAGTGTGAACGGTCAAGTGTTTTTCTATACATTTGTCTGTTCTGGCGTTACGCGACCGCGAAAATGAGACGTGCTCACACGTCGAGAGCCTACGACGTTTTGCCGCCTCGCCTCCGCGAGTGTATTTCTGTTGTGAATTTAACCATTTTTAGAAATAATTTGAATTGTAAAATAAATGTGTTTGTAATTGTGTTTAAATAATAATAATCCAGCCTATAAACGTCCCACTGCTGGGCACAGGCCTCTTCCCATATAGAGAAGGCACGAGCATTGATCACCACGCTTGCTCTCTTATATCTATATAAATTAATATAAATATATATATAAATACAATCTGTATAAATTAAAGTCAACATATAAGAGAATGATTTGGTAGAACAGTGCATTTGATATGTGTTTTAAATATCGAAGTTATAGCTTAGTAAAACACGGCTTTCGAGCATTTTGCTCGGGGGAGCGCCTTAATCTTGTTTCTTTCAACTGGGTCACCGAATGTCACCATCCACTGATGATCCACCATCCATTCAGGAATGAGGAATCGTCAATACTAAAAGGACTATCCCATTAACAAATCATCGGAGTCGTCGATTCAGATTTAATCGCTCGATACCGTCTTGTGAGCACAAGTAGCTTTCAGGGAAAGAGAATACGTTACATGTTACCGACACAAATATGCAGTAAACGAACCTGTGCACAGCTACCAGGTAGTGTATGTGGCCGGCGGCGGCAGCGGCGTCGGCGGCGGCGGCGGCGTCGTCCATCTTGCACATGTCGGAGGGCGACGAGCCGAACTTGACCTTGAGGCGCGGGCTGGCCGGCTTCATGCTGAGCGACCGCACGCTGAGGGTCGGCGAGCTGCTCCCGTTCTCCTTCTTCAGGTCCTTGGGCAACGTGTTGCTCCGGTGCTCCGGGTTGTCCTTGAACACCGCGTGGTTGTACATTGTCGATGGTGGACTCTGGGACATAAGAATTTCCGATCTCGAGCGCTGAAACCGTTGTTCGATTAACATGTAGATTTAGGTGTTGTGGTAACTAACCAGTGGGCTGCCTTTAATTCTCAAACTGACCTGATTGGTGCTAAAAATAAATTATAATTTGGTCTGAAATTTTTAAATCTTGTATTAAGCAAGGGCTATTTCGACAGACAGACCTGCCAGCTACAACTAAGATTTATTTACAGAAATTTAAAAAATAATAAAGAAGCGAATTTGTACAATAGTAACCTCTAGCAAACATTTGCACGATGCACAACACACGAGCTACATCACGGAGTGTGGATGAATGAGTGCTGGATTTTATGTGTGATTAAAAAACGGGGCCATTATAAGGACAACATAAGAGTATGATCGAGTTTATATATTTAAATCCTTACTTAAATTTAAGATAAAGATATGAACAGGAGTCGAAACTAAGTTAATAAAAAATGCTGTACTAAACTCGTAGAAGCAATAACTTACTGTGTGATTGATAGGCTATACAAATCAAGAAATAACTTAAGCATTTAATCAAATTTAAACAATTATGCTACAGAGAATAGAAAATATAAGTCTTCATCTACACTCATTTAAATTAACAACATAATATTTGTTCGAGGTAAAAAAAGGAATGAAGTGAAAAAATGATAGAATGTAGTTGATATCTGGCAATACTGTACAGTCTAGACTAGTGTTACAATTACCTGCCACCGTAAGTTCCGCCACAACACGCAGTTCTCAATGTACACAAACATACGGACAATATTTACACAATATGTTAGTTGGTATATCACTGACACGGATGGCGCCACAAGTCAGTATTAGAGAGGCGTACGACCTAAAAGTGCCTTAAATCTTTGGTTAATGGTTTTACGTAAGTGTCATTATTGCTTGTTTTTTTGCGGGTTAGTTAAACCATTTTTAATTGGACACACATTTTTTTCCTTTTTATTAGCTTTTATGTCAGTGATACCTGCACCCAAAATATGCAATAAATACCAAAATATGGCAGAATTAGATCGTGCTCCTCTAGCGTGACGTCACAATGTGTTCCTTGGTTTAATAGTATGCCTACCACTATCAAACGTATGTATTATATGTTGTGGATAACCTAACTTCCACTTACATGCCATCACCGGACGAGGTAATAAAAACGTTTACATTGCTTTCGAATCAAATATATTAACTTTCGGTTTATTCCAGTAAAGAAAACTGGTCAAATATGAAACTAACACAAATAAAAAAATGGTTTCACATTTATTAGCTATAGGCAGTACTCGTTTATATCGACTTAGGCGAGACTGTGCTGTATACAGGGTGTTAAGAAACCCCTGTTCGATCCGTTAAGGGGTTGTTAGGTATCGATATCTGATTACATTAATGTAGAAAATAATTGGAAAAAAATAATAAAAAAATTATAACCAATATTTATTTTTTCTCAAATGGCGAGTGAGAGTTACGGCGTAGTCACAGGTTCTGCCAAATGATGATACAAAAGGCCACCATTAACACCGACGAAAATGTTGGTGTATTTTTTGTTTGATTTATCTTCAAAGGACATTGCTCTGCGTTCCTTCAGTGTTGGCCCTGGAGCCAAGAGCATCGAAAAATTATGTATTGTATTCTCTATCATTAGTAAACTCCTATACGATCTTATTTTTATAGCGGACTAGCTGTAGAATAGATATATTTAAAACAAAGAATCAGATTTTGAGGTTATAATTTAACCATAACAACGAATATTGTGTATAATTTTTCATTCACTCTGACAATGAGTAATGACGTAACTATGGTCACGTCAAAACTAGGGATGCAAATGCGACACCATTAATCGATATTTTCTAAGATTTACTATGGTCATATGTTACAAACTGTCTTACATCAACTTATGTCATAACATTATAAGTATCACGTGTGACTTTAGTTTACTTATAATAACACTCTTCTATACTTGTAATAATAATAATACACAATAGCATTTGCACATTATATATATATTTTTTTAATTAGTTTTGTTGTAATGTATTTAGTAAAAATGCAATTAATACAAAAGTAAGCTCAAAAGGAGATTACTTTTGTATTAATTGTTGTAAATAATCATTTAGATATTAGACCACACACTTTTCTAAACGATCATAAGAAAACCCTCTGAATAATGATTATAGAGAAATAAATAGGTTTTGTTCACTGCATAATATTATTTTAACTACCTATTTAAAATCGAGTATGACCGCATTCATAAAGCATTCTTATTAGGTTTTTAAAAATACACTTATAGAAAAAAAAACACAATCGATCGATTAAAATTCAATCGATCGATTACAATTGATTGGTCATCCCTAATTCACTATCGACACAACATGACATTAGGCGACTACTAATGTCATTAGTCGCGTAAAATACTATTAAATGTACATTTTGGCAAACAGCTAGTCCGTGTTAAAGAAGTATTTGCAACTTATATAATAAAATAGACCATTAATTATCGTGTATTCAGATACTCTTTATTGCACAGGGCCTATTTGGACATTGTCTTTTAGGGATTTTGGCGGCTATTTCAAAGTTCATTATTATTGTTATTATCATGAATATTCAAAATTTAATATTTTATTTGGGTATGTGATTGTGAACCCTATATCACCCTTTTCGGTTTGGACAGGGGTTTCTTAACACCCTGTATATAAGAAACAGAACTTTATTACATTACCTATACCTTTTCTTATACGCTAGCCAATGAAAACGTTTTCACATCAAGGACAAATATACAAATGAATCGCTACGGCAGTGTAAATTGTAATATCGATGCGACTTTCTGATACTAACATCATACAAGATTTGTTTTATTATACATTTAATTTAAGGTCGTGTTTGTGATGCATTTTTTTGTTTATTTTTTAATAAAAATGGCTGAAATTACCTTTTTTTTTGTGATTAGAAAGTCGCACGTGCATGTCTACGTGTGTATCTTACAATGTTTGTGTGTGTGTGTTTCGTGTGCGTGTGCTATGCGCGTAGCTAACCTTGAAGCAGAAGAGTGCTGGCATGCAGAGTGAGGAAGTATTGCCGCCGCCCACACTCACCTCCGCCCACTGCTGGGAATCCGTGCACCATCCTGCAGGGATTTATGTTCACTTTGTAGATATAGTTTAAAAAGAAAAAAATGGACTTTGAGCGTTACTGGAGCACACAGAGAATGTTTAGAATTCGGATGTTAACATTGTTATTTTATATATTGGACTAACTAAACTTACTAAAAAATACGTCAAAACATTGTGTTAAGAGGAAAGGCGGGTGGAGAGACTTGAATATTCGGGTTTTTGAAGAAAGTATTGGTGTCGCTCTACCGCATGATTTGTGAATGTGTGCGTAAGTTGACAGTGTGTGAGTATCGATACGTGCTCGCTTCGTTTAGTTTCACCAAAATAATTTTCTCATCGCACACGTAAATTGGCATTACTGACGTATTAAACAAGGGGTAACCATGACAGTACAAAGTAGCCATATGTTTACCTTTTAAACCAAAAAATCCTTAAAAGCATTTGTATACCTACCCGACTACAGTCCACTAAAGAACACAAGAATGATGATGTATGATCTACTCTGACCGAAACACGGACCAAAAATCGAGCTTTGGCTCTCTCCCCCAATTCTTAACCAATTTTAAAGATTACTATATACCGCATGAGAAAAGAATAATCTGTACCTCTGTTTTCCTTTTTTCAATAATAGTTGTCAAATTCGAAAAAAACGCCTCTGAAAACTGCGGTCAATATATTCACTGTTTAGAAGTTTCTAGTAACTTTAAAAAACTTTATCTTAAAAAAGGAAAACATAGAGGAATATATCCAGTTCATATTTATATTACTGCAGAAAATCATAGCCCTAAATTCAGAAACTAGTGAGAAAACAGTCGAGTGCGTTTGTATGGAGAAGAGACCACACACCTTTCCTCGTAAGTAGGTTCATTCTAAAGGGCATTTAATGGAATTAAAAAAAGTAGAAAACTTATTTAATTATAGTAGCGCCATCTATCCTTCCTGTGTCTAAATAAAACATATGTTTCTGTTAAGACAAACAAAGTATTTATCCAGGGTGTTAAGAAAACCCTGTCCGAACCGTTAATGTGTTGTTAGGTATCGATAACTGATACCATTAATGTAAAAAGAATGAAAAAAAAATATAACTTAAAAAAATACTAAAGGCGAGAGACAGAGTCGGCGTCGCTCGTCACAGATGATCAAACAAAAGGACGCTAAAAAATACCGACGAAAATGGTGCTGTAATTATTGTTTTAATCTCAAATTTAGGGAATATCGCGGCCAAAAGTCGTTCTTTCAAAGTTCATTATTATTGACACTATCATGAATATACCAAAAATATATTATCAGGGCATGTGATTGTAGAACCTATATCACCCTTTCGGGTCGGGCAGGGTTTTCTTAACACCCTGAGTTAAAGTGTGTAAATTTTTTAGGTGCATGGTTTTCTAATTACCTAATGTTCACGATAGATTGCAAATGTGTTTTTTTTTTCTGTTCTGGTAAAATGTGTACAGTACCCGGTAATAAATATTACACATCCATTTTTTGAACGAAAGCATGCAACTTTCACATGATCATAAAAAAGGCTAAGGCCGCACTATGGTTTTTTCCCGCAAGCGGTAAACCGTGAAACCGCAAAAACGCCCGACACGAACACATTACGGTAAAAAATCAGTCGAGGAAAATAACCGTCAGTGCGGCCCCTTCCATTAGTTTCCTTTACTCACAAAATCAGGCGGTGAAAAACCGCGGCGGTTTAGCCGTAGTGCGGCCTTAGCCTTAGGGTGCACCTATAACTAATATATTATATGATCAAAAGGGGCGCGCGCACGAGTGTTGCGTACTCGGACGCTAAGTTATGATAATTACATGCGTCCGTTCGGAAGGTAGATGAGCAATATTTATTGACTTGTACGAGCAAACCCGAACATTATTAGTAGTATCAGAAATTAGCTGATGTTTACACTCTAATTTGTGTTAATATGTTACACGTGCGCTGTGACGCATTTACTTAATCAGCAGTTTTTATATCATAATTTAGTACCAATTAAAGCATCGCACTTGTTTTATCATTTATTTCCGGTTCGCGGTACTCATAATCAATCAATTATCACATTCTATCAAAGGTGTAAGGTCGCACACCGTACATGACTGGATGCATCATATGTTTCTGTGCAAGATTATATGTGTGTGTGTGTGCCCGCTGCTGAACGCAGCTATGTTTACTTGATGTATGATGAGTATGGGTGTGATGTGTATGAGTGTGGTACCGTTAGTGTGCGGCAGCTTGGGCGGGGCGTGCAGCGCGGCGCGGCGCGGCAGCTCGTAGGCCAGCAGCTCGCCGCCCGCCGCGCGCGCCTGCTCCGGCACCACGCGCGACACGCGAGCCCCGCACAGCTCCACCAGCACCAGCCTGGCACACACACATGTACATATACACGCCAAGGGCCGTGCGACTTAGACAAAATCGGGTTGACGCACTAATGGCTTGCCATTTTGCACAAATTAGTGGGTGGGCAAAAGTCATTGTACGAGCACGACACCGCGCGCCGCGTTCCCATGAGGGTGCGTCTAGATCTAGCGAACGCGCACCAAATGCGCAGCTCGCACACATCTGGGCGCACCCTCATGGGAGCGCGGCGCTCAGCTCGCGTGCCGATACCCATGTGCTCAAGTGTAGCGGCGCTGGGCCGCTGCCGCGCGTCGCTCGCTCGTGTCGAGCGGCTCACAGCGGCCCGCTCCCGGATGTCGATACGCAGCTCCATATCGACATGTATCCAAGCGTGTTGCTACATCACTTGACATTAACTTCTGTTATGAGATTTTAAAACGAAATTTACTGTTTTTGATTCTTTTATAACTGTTTCATCCACCGTCGAGATATTTATTGTTTTTTCTTTTCTCACTACTTTAATAATGCAATGAATTATGATAAACGCAGGAACAGCTAAAGTCGCTTTCGATGCCATTCATTTTCAAAGGGACTCCTTTGGAATGAATTTTCTATCACATAGGATTCCATTATTAAAAAAATATACACAGAACTTCTTCTAGGGTTTTTGAAAATAGGCTTGTAACAACCAGAAATCGAACCGGATAAAGTACGAATAGTTTCATTTTACATAAATCGATAGGTTCTATCGTAAGGGTCAAAATTCTCTTGGAAAATATGGGAAATTGTCTTAAAGCAAAATCATGAAAACTTATAAATTCAATGGGTCATAAACAAAATGTATGACCGCGAAAATTGCACGAACCCATTTTTGGAATAATAGATTATTTATTAAAAAAAGTCCCTTCCAAGCTTGAATTATTTGCGAAGTCTCTTTTTTCACTTTACTGCATTTCTTACAAAGTGATCATGTCATTCCGCCACCGTCTTCTAAGCCTACGGCGCTCCCTTTGCTAAAAGTATCATATATTAATTACTATAACGACTTACGACTCAGGCGCCAACCCGCACAGCTCGGACAGTTTCTTCTTCACGTCCGCGTATGTGCCTTCCGAGTTCACTCGCACGCCATACTTTATCGGCACCGAGCCGTCCAACAACATCACTGTCAACAAATATCTACAGTTAATATCATGTCTCAACTGAAATCTTATACGTCAAAATATGTATTTAACACTTTATTGAAAGGGAATCAAACTTACCATTTCATACGGTAGAATATTGAAAACATATTCGGGTTCGTGAAGCTGGCTAGTCGTTTCTTATAGTGCATGTTTGATAAGGCACAATGATTTGTGCCGAGTGCGCATTGATGCAACCTTGTTACGACGGCGACACGACACATTTCAAACTTCCGGTGACGTCGTGACAACGTTGCATCGCTACACAGCATACTATGTTACTTAGAGTATACATAAGTAAGGATAGAGTGAGCGCATCGCTAGTAGCCACACGGGAACACACATGGTTCTGGCTACTAAATATTTAGCTGTTACTGCTGTTAGTACTATGCTCGTTATTTGATTTAACTAATTTTCTGTCCGAAGACAGATGTTTATGCAAAAATATCGATGGTTTCGATATAATTACGTATTGAACCAGTAAAAAGAAAACGGCGAGTTCTATTTTGACATTAAACTGACAAGGACGCTTGTTCATACTGGTGCTCACAGTTGATACTCTGTTAGGCGCACTCTATAGTGTATATGAAGTGTAGTTACCCTTGAGCTCGACGCAGACGTAGGACTCCATGGGCAGCGGCAGGCTGAGCATGTTGAAGGCGTCGAAGCGTACGGACTCGGAGGCGCAGGTGTCGCACACCACCTTGGACTTGAGCTGCCCGTAGAACAGCTCCGTCATGATGGACGCGTTGCGCGAGCAGTGCTGCTCCCACGCCTCGGCCGCTACCACCTGCACGGACACCAACATGGTGCTGGTTTGTTTATTGTTTTACGTAGAGGTGGCCTTTGCTTTATGATTAAGGATTTTTTATACATAAACAGCTAACCCTCATCTCCCGAGCCTTTTCCCAACCATGTTGGAGTCGGCTACCAGTCTTACCGGATTCAGCTGAATACTGTATTTTTCATAAAGCGACTGCCATTCTGAACTCCATAACCCATTTTACTGGGGAACACAGTATCCCATAGTAAGACTAGTTGTCAGAATTGACTTAACGACTCCCAACGTATGACAGTCGGGACCTACGGCTTAACGAGTTATCCGAGGCACGGATGGGTCTAGGTATGTTTTTAAAAGGTCACGCATCCACCTGTATTATCGGTCAAACCGTACGGCTTACACTTTGTCACGAGCCCCTCTTACATAAACTAACCCTCTATGAGTATATGTTATTGTCTAACATAAATATTTATGTAAAGGACACCACTTAAACAAAAATATAATTTCAAAAAGTGTCTTTGATTTTTCATTACTTCATATTACTATTTTTTTAAGAATTTGTCACATGGTATTTTTAAAAGTAACTGCCATAGCATAGTACCAGATAGCACGGTATTACCTGGTCGGGCACCCTCGCGGGCGGCTCGGCGGGCTCGGGCGCGGGCGGGGGTGGTGCGGGTGCTGGCGGGGCTGGCAGCGCTGGCTGCACGCGCTTGAGGTCCTCGTGCAGCGCGTCCAGCAGCCAGGCCAGCAGCTCCTGCGCGTCGTGCTGGCCGCCGCCCGCCAGCGCGCGCGCCCAGCGCGACACGCACCAGCGCACGCGCAGCGGCGCCACCGACCGCGCCGAGCACGACCACACCTGCAACACGACGCATACACGCTCAATGCACGGCTCTATACTACTTTTATAATATTAAACAAGAGCAAGAACAAAAATTTACACACAGACAACTTATTAAAAAAAAATGTATTCGCACGCATAATTTACTTCCAAAATTCATTAACGTTTTATTTCATCTAATATTTTATCAATTTCATTTTAAATATATTATCACTCACCTCTTTACATAACTCTCCATATCTCATCGCTAACACGCCTTTAGTGCCGAGCGGGTTAGTCGTGTTTACTTCATATAAATGCATGCCGGAATTGAAATACCGAGTTAATGGGCCAGTGTTCCATACCTGCGGAAAATCAAACAACAATAAAATTTCGCAAAAAGATGTGTATTTTATACTATTATTATAAATTATTTCTCATGAACATTTGCAACATGCAAATGTCGCAAGTCAGCAAGTTTCGCAACCTATCCCTTTAAACAAAAAAGTCAAACAAACATCTACTTTCTTGAACTACTATAAGATTCATATTCCAATACTCCAATACTCACAGACTGTAAAGCCGCGTTCATAAAGCAGGTGTTGCCTAAGTTATGTAGACCTGTAGCGCCGGGCATGTTGGGGGCTATTAACGTTTCTCGTCGTTCTGTGGCCCGACTTGATCCACTCGTCATGCTGGGGGAAAACAGAGGAAATTGTTAGTGTTGCTACGGTTAAGAAGTTACTGGTCTTGTAACAAGTAACCAACGCCGTAGCATTGTAACAACAGACTACATACGGTCCGTTAGTGCTAATACGTGGGTTGCTACGTCGTAGCCACGAACGGCCAAGTGCATCGCACCGTCGCGTCCGCGCGATCAACAACGCGGTAGCAATGCATCGATGCTTTGTCAGGAAAGAAAAATTAAAGGCGGACTTTTTTAATTTTGTCTTGTTTATCTGCGTTTAGAATAGAATAGAAAAACATTTATTTAGCACAGAACACAAGACAACACAAAGAAAATAAACAAAAACAAGCAAGATAAAAAAAGGTAAATAAAAAAAAATACAAATACACAATACTAGCAGCGTTGTCGAGCATATAGTACCAAAAAGGTCATTAACTCAGCATATGCTAGGTGTAGAACACCTAAATTAGTTTAAAATGATTAGTGCATCGATGTCCCTGTAAGTGTTATTTTTGTCCGACTAGTATTATTGTTTTTGTGCGTGTTGCTTATGCGTGTATACCTGAGCGCGCCGATCTCCTCAGGCCAGGTGAGGTCGGGGTTCCGCAGCTCGAGCAGCAGCCGCGCGCGCTCGGCCAGGCGCAGCGCGTGCAGCGTGGGCCGCTCGTCGTCCAGCAGCACGGCGGCGCTGCCCAGCGACCACAGCCGCATGTCCTCGCGCGCCAGACCCAGCGCCAAGCACAGGAACTCGCACACCTGCACACACAATTGTTTTCAAACTATATCAATCACTTTCACGCGTCTTCTTAATCTAGATGAGGTCGACATTTCTTAAATGACTACCCTGATAGGAAATGTCGAAACAAACTCAGGGGTCACAGTCTCTTTTATAGTCCTGATAATACAATGCTGATGTCAGCACAACAGTGATGCCCAACGGTTCGATTGCTACGACAAACAAGGGGCAGACGCGTGACACAAAGTCTTATGTCGAATACCAATTGCGCGCAACGCCCGAGTGACCGATAAGGGTGCATGCACAACACTGCGTTGCAACTACATTTTTTGTTGTCAAGCCACGTCGCTACGCAGTATTGTTTGCAGGGCTTGGCCCTGAAGCCTAAGCCACGACATTAGATGGTGTCTGGCGACGAATATCACCCTTTGTGTTTGATTATAACATATTGCATGTACACACCTGTTTGACGGTGGCGAGACGGGAGAATGCGGCGGTGTAGGCCAGCTGTCGCTCCGGGGGCGCGGGCGCCACGCTGCGGTACAGCGCCGCGCCCCCCGCGCCCGCGCCCCCCGCCCCCGCGCCCGCCGTGCCTGATCACACACATACATACAGTTACAGACTCACTTATATAAACCTTCATTCCGCACAACACCCTACTTAATGAGGTTAACTAACAGGCGCATTCCATTTAAACAAATATAAACTTTAGAATAGGAAAAAAAGAGTAATTTTTCACAAATAAAAATTATTTCGCAAAAAACAGAAAGGTTTTGAAGAAGAAAGGGGAGGCCTTTGCCCAACAGTGGTATCTGACGTAGGGTAACAAAACAATTATTTTATCTTAAAACTTTCAAATTTAAAAACAGCATCTTTTTTAATATTCATAAATAAAGTAAAATATTCATTTTTATTACTTACTCTGAGTGTTCGGAACATGTCGTAAAATCTTTAACTGTAGGGGATATAGTTCTAACTCCACGTCTGAATTTGGCGGCCGTATCACCTGGAACAAAAAAAAAATTTAAACATACTATTGAATAAAATCTAAAAAGATAGAGCACAGGATACGTGAAAATGTGATAATGTACATTCTCGCCACATTGCTGTACACATGTTGTAAACGTAAATGTGCACGTTTCGCCTCGTCTTATGATACACCGTTGCAAACCGTATCGTGCTTAAGTATCATACTCGCATTTTTAGTTCTGCTGTATTGTCACATAAAGGTAGGTAATGTGTATAATGGTATAAAGATGGTGTAGTGTACAGTACCTGCCTGGGCAGCGGGTCGGGCCCGCCGTACCAGAGCGCGATGGCGCGCCACAGCTTGTCGGGCAGCAGCTCGAAGTCGCGGTGCTGCGCCAGCGTCACGTCGCGCCGCAGGTGCCCGCCCTCGCCCGTCAGCGTGCGGACCTAAGCACACAGGTATACGTTACAGAGACACGTGTATATCTCATATACACAATAGGTACATGCCTCTCGGCGCACCACACGGCATCAGCGGACAACGGCCGGGTGAACGTTAATTAATGGGCGCGGGTTCAGCTCGTTTGGATTGCGGTTATATAAACTTATAATACAGTCCTAGACGACATCGCGGCAGAATGAGAAGAAGTTGGAGAGACCAACTAGACTCCAACTAAAAGGACTGGACCATCCTAGCTCAAGACAGAAGTGCGTGGAAGAGGGAGAGAGAGACTTTTGCCCTGCAGTGGGACAAGACGGGTTTAATAGATAAATAAATAATACAGTGTTATCCTTTCATTTGTTAAAAATAAAGCAAGATTTTCTTCAAGCTTGTCAAACATATAGATGCTTGGCACAAAGGCGCAAATAATAATAATACAATAGACCATGCCATTTTTTATCCCTTGTCATATACAATAGTCCTGTATCTACTTTGGGCCGTCCATATCTGTTCTCCCTTAGAGCGGAGGTTGATGGCACCGAGTAGATGTCCCATTTCAATTTAGAGTAAAGTTTCAACAAGGCCGTTGCGTGTCGAACCTGTGTCCCCATGTAAGCTAAAGTAACACAACACAAACACATAACGCTTGATTAGCAGTTTGATGGTTAAGGTGCTCTATGGTATTCGTAGTAATGATGTTGTTGTGGTGTAGTGGTGTTGTGTTGCTTACCTTGAGCAGGTTGGGCGCGAGCAGGCGCTTGTTCCTGACGGGGCCGGGGTGCGCGGCGTGCGGGGCGCGGGGCGCGGCGCTGCTGACGCCGCTGCTGCTGCCGCCGCTGCCCACCGACGCCGAGTCGCGCCACAGCAGCGACCCCATCGACTCCACCACCGAATCTACGAAACAACCACTCCTTATATCCCACTGCACTGTACGCGTCACAATGGACGAGAGGTGACTACTGCTACTATAACCCCGTGGCCACATCCGAGCGCGGCGCGAATTGCGGCGCGGCGTGAGGCGCGGCAAGCGGTGAGCGGCGAAAATAAATGGTAGACAACCTATGAAGTATGCCACAGCTACCGGCGGCGCGAACTGCGGTGCGACCTGCGGCGCGGGAAGAGTCGCGCGGCACGCGGCGGCGACGGGCTGTGCGGTGTGCGAGTGAAACAAATGTACTAGCGAGTATCGAGGTGGCCACAGCTCAGAGCGGCGCGCGCGGCGGCATCGGCGGACGCATTCAGACATCGCGCGACCGAAACAAATCATTTTGTTTTCAACGCGCGTACAGTTTATAAAAGTAATGGAAACGGAACAATTCATTAGCGAAATACTGAGTAGAGCAGCAATATGGATGTCAAAAAATTCACATCATAAATATAGGCATATATTATAAAAAAAATGTGGGAAGAAATAAAACAACAATTTCCTGGTAATAGTGGTACTTAAGTATTTATTACCTATTTTTTACAAGTAATTTAATTAGAGACGGCAATTTAATTTTCAAAAATCAATAAATTTATCGGGATAGTTCCTATATTCATAATAAAGAGTGTTAAATTCGCCAAGTTCTCTGATTAACTGGGTGTGCTCCTATTCTTGACTGAATGATATCTTGAGCTAAGAACGCACTTGATTCAAGGCAATACTGTGCCACTTTTGATAGGACCATTTTAATAGTTTAGCCGTTCTCTAAATACGTCCACGGCTGACGCCGCCGCAGTCGCAACTAGTCGAGCTATGGCATACCACCGCAAATCACGCCGCTCACCGCACCTCCCGCCGCACCGCGCGCCGCACCGCCAGAAGCTGTGGCCAGGCCCTAAGTCCTGATTTAGTAGATGCGAAAATTTCCATGCGAATTGCGGTTCATTGCGTTCGCGCAGTTTGGTTTCAAAAGTCAACGATCATAAACAGTAATGTACCGCTACTCGCGTGATATTTATCGCATCGCGCATCGTCTAAATGAGCTTTACACTTTTGAATAAATTGCAGAACTATTTTTGATTGGAATTTCTAAGGTCACATTTTAAATATGTAGGTAATTTTAAAGTAACAGAAGCATATAAAGTACTTTTGAGGACTAAAAACACAATTTGCGCACCCAGATGAACTATCTACTACTGGGACACTAGATGTTACATTATCATAGAACATACAGGTTGGTATACCCGACTTGCCTTACCGATTGGCGACGTTAACCCAAAAGTGCTTAACATCTTTGGAAATACCATCCTCGATACCAAATTCCATTTATTGTCTATTTATTTATTTATTTATTTAATGAACATTAAAGTGTACAACATTACAGTATAACACCAATTCGATGTACAATATCATAATCATAAATATAAAAGTAAAACTTATACAAAAAAAACTAAAACAAAATTATTAAACAATTCCAAAGTGAAAGTTAAAACAACATAATAACAATTAAAATAAACAAAACTAAACATCATCAATCCATTCCAATTGCGTAATGAACCAATGCAATAGTACATTTTATTACACAATATCAGTAAAATGCTCCCTATCTGTCAATAGACTCACAAAACTTTAAACAATTTAGACAAACATGAATCCATTGCGAACTAAACAGGTCACAGTCCGGTGCTGATGTCAGTAGTTTATTGAGTAATTTCAGAGCACGAACAAGTGGGGAGTTTTCATGAGAGACCGTACGAGCTGGGGGTACAGCAAACAACTGATGTTTTCGCGGTCTAAGTTGCATTTTTGGCACTAACGGGATGAATAGCCTTACTATCTGAGAAACTATATCTGGACAATCTGATTTCCCCCTTAGAGCTTGACAAGCAAAGGTAATTAGGCTATAGTTGCGTCTGACTTGTAAAGAATTGAATTGCAGCATTCCAAGTAAAAATTTTGTTGGATATAAGAACGGATAGTAACCAAATTGTTTTTTATAAAAGAATCTAAGAAATGCTTTTTGTACCTTCTCAAGAAGCAAGATGTAAGTGCTTTCATGAGGGTTCCAGATGATTGACGAAGACTCCAGTTTAGACCTAACTAATGCCATATAAATCAGTCTGATAGCCAAAGGGTTGTCAAACTCTCTCATATTTCGTATTACAAAGCCCAGTCTACGAAAAGAAGACGTTGCCAGAGCCCTCATGTGATTGTGGAATGTAAGGCGTGAGTCAAACAGCACTCCTAGATCCATCACCGAATCAACACGAGCTATCGGTTCAGTACCTAAAAAGTAATGAGCATGCCGAGGGTTATTTGCACGACTGAAACTCATAACACAACATTTTGCGGAGTTAAAAAGGAGTTTGTTGTTAATGCTCCACTGTAAAACAGAGTCGATATCTTCCTGTAATGTAAGAGTATCGGCTTCCTCCTCTATACCGTAGACCAATTTCAGGTCATCTGCGTATAGCAAACATCTGGAATGCTTAAGAAGTAATTCCAGGTCATTCACCATAACTCCAAAAAGCAGGGGACCGAGTATGGAGCCCTGACTCACGCCCGATCTAGTGTGATATGGTGAAGATACAAAGCACCCGTGACGAACAAACTGCTGTCGATCACGCAAATAGCTTGCAAACAATCTCAGCAGTTTTTGCGTAAAACCAATTCCACTAAGTTTGCTTAAAAGAACGTCGTTGTCTACTCGATCAAACGCCTTTTTAAAATCGAAGTAAACAACGTCAACTTGTATGCCGTTATCTAAATGTTGTGATATTAGATCTACTAATGTCACCAAGTTCGTGTTAACAGACCTATTAAAGCGAAAGCCATGCTGGGAATCACATAGATATGGTTGAATTTGAGAACCAATACGTGAGTGTAGGGTAGACTCGAATAGTTTGGCTAGTGATGATAGTATAGCTATTGGTCGATAATTCTCTATGTTTGCAGTGTCAGATGTTTTAGGTATTGGCTGAACTCTTGAAATTTTCCAGCGAGATGGGTAGTGGCCCGTGGAAAGTGCTAGGTTAAAGATATGCATGATGACTGGTATTAAAATCTCTTTACATGCTTTCAAGATGTAAGGTGGAACGTTGTCTGGACCTAAAGCAGAATTGGGCTTGAGTTTAGCAAACGCAGATTCTATGTCTTGTTTGGTAATTTCATGAATGTGCACATAGTTCGCAGAGTTGTTATGAGTATCTGAGATGTTACTACAATCTAAACGGGGAGTTTCAGGTAAAAAGACGCTTCCAAAGTAATTTGAGAAGGCCTGTGCGGCATCTGTACCAGAATATTCTTTGCCATTGAAAGCTAATCGAGATTCAAACCCGCCTCTTTCTTTTAAGCTATTTACGTGCTGCCAAAATGCTTTAGGGTTCCGTCTAAGTTGAGTTTGGATGTTTTTTATGTAATGATTATATGCTAGATTTATATGTTGCTTGACGTTTGCTCTTAATGTAGAAAATTCACAATAGTCGTCTTTATTTTTTGTTTTTTTCCACTGACGATGAACTTTAGCCTTTCGCCTGATTTCAGATATTATCTCAGACGAAAACCAAATTGGGTACCGCCTAGAGGGTATTTTAAGTCTATGTTTCTTAGGAATGCACATCAAATATGTCGTATATAATGTTATATAATTGATCGACTGCTGTGTCAACATGTTGGGCAGACAAAACGTCCTCCCATGACACTTTAGATATAAGTTTGTACAATAGATCATAATTGCCTTTTGGAAAGTTCCAGTCTCTCTGAGAGTCAATATTACTAGGATCATTCTTTTCGGAGGCTGGTCTATGAAAAAAACAGTTGCTCATAAAATGGACTTCTAAAGGTGGATGATAGGCATCACGTCTAGGCACTAGACCTCCCCCCTCAATCTCGGTTACATGTACATCATGAATGTTCTCTGACACCAGCACGACATCTAATTGACCACCAAAGGCATTAGACACATTATTCCTTTCAGTCAAACCACAAACAGTTGTAAAATAACAATAATAGTTTAAAATATTTCTACTAGTATAATTAGGGTTCAGATTTATGTCACCAACTATTATCACAACACCTTTTAGGGCTTCAATCACTGATTCTACGTTTTGGAACCATGTCATATACACTTCATCTGAGCTTTTAGGAGGTATATATACGACGCACAGGTAAAAGGATGTGTAGTCCATCACGACTCGTGCCCAGAGGTCTTCACCCGTTGGAGTCTCAAGGTCGTAACGGCGCTCTAGTGTTATACCTGGACGGGCGCTGAGCAAGACGCCACCGCCGACGCCGGTACTGCGGTCACGACGTAATATACTCCAGCCGCAACATGTTATTTCTGAGTCAATTACAGCACAAGTAAGGAACGTTTCCGAGACAGCTATGATATCGCCATCCAGGACCAATAAGTTTTTCCTAAAGCTGCTTAGCTTAGTGTTAAGCCCTCTAACATTTTGGTACACTAATCCAATCAATCGGCTTTTTGTCTTACGCTTATTTTTACGAACGCTCCTGCTGACCTTTGGAGGTTCGCTTTCCTCGAAATAACCACTTCCTCACTCTAGCATTAATGGGCCATATATTCGGTGACATACACTTTTCATAACAATCAGGTGACACGCCGATTTTAAAAGACTTGTAGTCACCCTTAGGTTTTAATTCTTCTACAGTGCAATCACCTTCTGGAAAGAGCTTTTTTAGATAAGCCAGCACATCATCAGCTCCAGACATCATATTCCACAAATGTATGTATCTACGAAACTCAACTGCTTTAAGTGAAGTAATATTGGGTCCCGCAGCGCCACGAATAGAATTAAATCGTTTAGTTTTCTGTTTCTGATAACGCACCTCAACCCATTCACCTTCTGTCTGGTTTATATCATTACTAACATAAGTCATAGTGGTGTTTTGTTCGTGACCGTGGTCAGTATATAAAGTGGGTGTAATAATCATTTCTGTTGGAAGAACGTCCGCAATCTTCTGCGCAGCGTTGTTGCAAGCAGTCGGTAATCGTTTAATATCGTTTTGCTGTTTTGTTACGATACGTTTGGGACTGTTCAATGAGTTCGACGACTTCTTCTTATCTTCTGGGAATTTAGTCTTAGTCGGAATGCTCGCTTTAATTAACTGGCATTGGTTACATGTTGAATTTTGTTCAAATTTATTGAGCTTATCAAAACAAGTTTCAACTTTTTTAGTACAATCTACAAGTGCGGTATGGTAGTGTGCAATAGTAGCAACCGCATCAGAAAGTTGTTCAGTTAACATATTTATTTGCTCCCGAAGTAGTACGATTTCCTGGTTATCTGGCAAATCCCTAGGATATAATAACAGAGAAGGCTGAGTTTTATGTCGCAGGGATACATTTCTCATGTTAATGTTTAATGGCGTTTCACAATTTAGCCCACTCTTACATTCAGGACACATCCAAGTTGCTCGTTCTTCTAATGTTAGTTGACGGTTAATACATAAATAGTGGTAGATATTGTTGCAGGCCTCTGCCGCGCATTCAAGATAAGCATCGCCTGATAGCAATTCATTATTACACGCAGCGCAAATCATCTTTGTGTATGTTAAACAATAACAGTAAACACAAATTAGTTATTAGTAATATTCTTCGATGTGTAGGTACTTAACGCGCCGCGTAAAGCTCGGTGTTGGCGGGCAGTGTAGGCAGGCAATAAGAACATGCGACAAGCAGTGTGCAATGTGCGTCTGTGTGCGTAGCAGCGAAGCGACCGCGGGTTGTCGTAGGTCAGGGATAAATGAGCGTTGCAAATATTTTTAAAAAGTATTTTCCAATAACTCACGGATTATGACGAGTTTGAAGATGATATAAACTGCATTGTAAAGTCCGTTTGTTCACCTTCACACAGGTATAAATCACTTATGTATAAAACAACTTTAAACAATTATTTTACGCACAAATATGCAGAGCAATAACAACATGATGTCGTTCAAACGACGAACGACGCGCGACATCTATAGAGACTATTAGAGAAATTAAGCAAAACTTTATATTAAGGCCGGATTAAACAAACAAATGCTCATTGAATAAGCTTTATGGTGTGAGGATAGAATGAATCTCCTTCTATTTGCACTCCATAATGAGCTTTAAAATTCTTAAAGATTAAATAAAATGAAATTAACATTCACTCATTCGTTTAAACAAACCATCATAATAGTGTTAAGAGCACTGACCTGTGGAGTTGCTGGTGAAGCTCTCATCGCAGACGATGGCCTCGTCCACGTGGCGGGCGGGCGCGCGGCAGCAGGCGTCGGTGCTGCCGGCCGCGGTGTAGGCGAGCCAGGCGGCCCACCACTCGGCCGCCACCAGGTACCAGAACTGCCCCACCGCGTAGCCGCGCTGCACCTCGCGCCGCAGCCAGCCCAGCACTGCGGCACACACACGCATATTATTATACCGCAAAATATAAAACCTCCTGTAGGGACGCGACGTATTCAAGGCGGGCAGTTATTGCACACTGGTCCGGTCAGAAGGTTCTTTTCTGGGTTTCATGATAATTAATCTATTTCTTCAGAAATTCATATTTTATTTGAAACGATCAAAATACCGCAACTCACACGATATTTCTCACAACGTCTAAACCCGGCCTAAGTAGCCAACCTCTCAAACATTGACTACCCAATTTTTTCACAGCATGTGCTACAATTTCCGTTTTATGAAAATTTATGTCTGAAATTAAAAGTCATGTCTCTGCGGAAAATAAGACGACTTAAAAAGTCTGGTCATACGTGTCAATTAAATAATGATATTAATCGAGAAGTGACAAAAATTGAGAAAGGTTTGCTGAGATGGTTTGGCCATGTCGAGAGAATGAATGAAGAACGATTGACGAAAAATGTATGAAGGTAATAATGAAAGTGGACGAAGCGTAACAAGTATGTAAGGATCGCAGCAACTGGAAAGAAGTGGTCTCTGCCTACCCCTTCGGGAAAGAGGCGTGATTATATGTATGTATGTATTAATCGAAACTAAAAAACAAAAGAAGTTTGCTGAATGAAATCCATAGCTATAGCAAAAAAGTCAATGGTATACAAAAACATTGAGTTGGAAGACAATATTTTTTCAATGAATAATGATTAGGTACATGCTATTTATCATCGATAAATTAATATCATCTTTATGATCTGAATGACTATCATAAATATTCAAGTATATTCAAAAGAATGGCGCTTAGCGCGTAGACTTTGGAAAGCGGTCTTAATATCCGCGTTTAAAAATAAGAACATGGGATCAATTTTATGCTTAAAAAGTACATTAAACAATCAACTATCCTTATCTAAATCAGGACAGGTCAAGAACAACATAAATTAGCCTTCACAAAGGCCTAATAAACGAACATACATAGGGGTGACCAGTGATTATAATCCCATCGATCACAATGAGTGTATCACTACATATTGCTAATGGTTGACAAACACACGGACGAACCACTTACCAAGCGCCCATGTTAATGTAATTATATTAAAATACGTTATCTTTTAGGCGATGTGCCGTTACGAATATTTTAGGAGTTTTGTTTGACTTGTGATTATAATATATATTTCATAATTGACGTAACTGACGTAATAGGTTTATTTCTAACAAGCAGTCAGACTTTTTGCTCCGAAAGGTGAGGAACATTTCTATGCAGTAAATATTTATTCAGTCCATGTGTAGGTAAAACGCAATGACGCTATATAGAGCATCGTTAAGAATCTGCCATTTACCAAAGTCCTGTGAAGCAGTCAAAGAGTACCCCCAGGCTAACTGCATAGACCTCATCCAAAAAAAAACTGACAGTTCCTAGTTCACAATTTTTTTTTCCCCGGTACATTAAAAACCAAATCAACAATTTTCGTTTAGATAAAATGCTCTTAGCAACAGCTACTTAGTTCATAAACGATTAGTGTATCTAACGAACCTAATTGATTGCACATTATTCATTGCAATAACAAATAACATTAGAACTAAACATTAGGTAATAATTAAACGGACCGGTAGCAATTAGCAGTTCATTAATGTGGCGTGCAATTTGTGATAACATACTTTATTACATAGTTTTGTTTACATTTATAATGCAATAACGTTTAATTTTAACTTTTGATTCGACAAATTGGCAAGTAATTATTTAATATTGGAAAGTAACTATGTTATACTAAACATAAAAAAAAAGAAAATTTGATGAAAAAGAAGAAAATGGCAAGAAATATTTAGACTAATTGCAATAATAATAAATCTGACCTCTAATATTAAGGTTTAATAAGGAGCTGTGCTAATTAATTGGAAAAAATCGTACATTATCGCATGGCACAATAAATTATCACAAAATAATTAAGATAAAACAAATTAATGATTTAGGTAACAGTCCTAATATGATGTCAAAAGACAATACAGAGATTATGTCGAGTTTGTTCAGCCGATAAGGGTTGATAAGCGAGTCCTGAACGTTTGTAAGTCAAGTGTATATCGCGTGTCACTGTATACATAGATAGCGGTGTTTACACGCCGTCTATTTTCGCGGTTACGACCACGCAATGGATTCAAGTGCGCGCTAATTATAGCCGTGCGGTAATATTAGTGGCGCTTAGGATAAAAGCGGTTTGTTTTCCTGTGTTAAAATTCTCACGAGGGATTTTTGGCCTACGGACATTTTTTAATTACTTAAATACTTGTTGTATGTGGTATTTAAGCCTCGTAAAGGCATTTACGCATCGTGGGAAAATCTTTTAATGCAAAATATTATTACATCTCGTTTCTTAAGGCAATTCATAATTCGTATGTTTGATTAATACCGAAGGTTTTTTTAAGTTTATTAGAGACCATGCGCTCGTGCCTTTTCTATACAGGAAGAGGCATGTGCCTAGCAGGTGGAGGGTTTATAGGCTGGTATTATTATAATATTAGTCATCATAACAAACACCCAGGGTCTTTAATGGTAAGGATGAAAACTAAGTAATGTATGTAAACGCAATATAACAGGTACTCGACCAGTCGCGTGTATACTGCGCCACGAAACACTTCAATGAAGATGGAATTAATCGCGTGACGTCATCACACGGTTGTATGTCGTGACCTTGAGGACACGGTTAATTAATTATTATATAAATACTAACTGCTTGATTGTTAAGTTAATGATTTCCCACTGTAATAAGTCTGGTACAGCTTAAAAACTGTTGAAGCCTTGACTTTCAAGGGTCAGGTTTTAGTAGATCTTAAAAAATGAGATACCTCTAAATATTGACATTATACCTATGATCCAAGGCGATTTTTATAGCGTATATTAACGTCTATCTTTTAAGTAACAGACAAGAAAATATTTTTAAAATTTATTAGAGTGTACTTGTATTTGAAGTATCTTTCGATTTAACAATTATTAATACAGAGAAAAGTTTGGTAAAATACTTGAAGTGTTGTATTTCTTAAGTAGGAGTAGTCACGTTTGGATAAGGAAACTTATGGCCAGTGATGCAAACATAACCGACGATAACGATAGCAACATAACGTATGTATTCATTAACTTGCTAATTTCATGACTAAATATCTCAAGCCATATCTATACTTATAATAAATCTGTAGAAGTGAAAATTCTGTACATTGAAAATATCAAAAAAATTAATGGCGGGGGGTGTTACTAGACCGACACCGAACCCAAAAGGGTGAAAAAAAAATTTTTTGTCTGTCTGTTTGTTCAGGTATCACGCAAAAACTACCGGTTCGATTGCGATGAAACTTGGTATAATTATTCTTTATTATCCTGGGCACCACACTGGGTAGTTTTTTATCCCGGAAAAGTATAAACAATAAAAAACAAACTTAATTATGCTGTTAAAAACTCATTGATAAGTTTCGTCATCCACGCGAACGAAGTCGCAGGCACAGCTAGTTATATTATAAATATACCACGATTGCCGAAATCAATGTACAGCATTTATAATAATAATAATAATATTCCGGGACAACTCACACACGGTTATCTGATCCCAAGCTAAGCAGAGCTTGTGTTATGGTAACCAGACAACTGATAAACATACTTATATATTTCTAAATACATACATATTATAGATAAATTACACCCAGACAACCAGAACAAATGATCGTGCTCATCACACAAACATTTGTCCTGGGTGGGAATCGAACCCACGACCTCCGGTATAGCCGTCAGGGTCACTAACCACTAGACCAACAGGCCCGTCTTTTTTTTTATTTAAAACGAATAAGATTGTGACGAATAGTATGACGACCTCCCCTTAAATTATTATGAAAGAATAATATAGAATAGAAGGCTGCCTCGTATTTAGATAATAAAAGCTCAACAAAAAATAGCACTTAAACTCTATCCGATATCTGATTAGATAAGTTCTATATCTCTGTATAATAATCAGATATCATCATCTCCCTGCCCTGTTCCCAGTTACTTGGAGTCTCCGCAACATATGTTAGATGAGATTCGTTATATGTCACTGATATGTACTATGTACATGGTTCCCGAAACCGAAGACATGCTCTTCTTGTAAGGGGAATAATGAAAGTGGACGAAGCGAAACAAGTGTGTAAGGATCGCAGCAAGTGGAAAGAAATGGTCTCTGCCTACCTCTACAAGGGAAAGGAGTGTGATTATATGTATGTATGTATGTCGCTCACCAATGTCCCTCTCCTGGTGCTTGCAGTGCGGCCGCAGCCCCAGCACGATGTGGCACACCTCGAACACGAGGTCCAGGAACGGCGTGAACAGCGACTCCGCGCTCTCCACGCTCCAGATCAGGAAGTCCTCCAGCGGTAGAGCCATGTGTTTCGAGATTAGGCCTTCCGACTCTTCCTCCGATTCTTGTTCTTGCTGCTGTTGCTGTTGTTGTTGTTGCTGGAAAATGGTAGTAGTGGTTTGTGTCACATAAGCATTATGGCTCCTTATACTGTATGATACGAAAATAAAAGATTTTCAACATTAATCATGACGATCTAAGAAGGTGACAAAGATTTTGACTAATTAATTAACCTCTTTTTACAAAATAAGTCTGACAGGTAGGTGATTTGAAACATTTGCTTTGTCTTATCATATTTTTTTTGTTCCTCATTAGATCATTATAATTCCCGAGATATAATATATTTATCTCTTCTTTCTTTATTAACCTTGCCATCGCTTTTATTTTAGTCATAAGGTCAAACTAACCTCTTTCAAAGCAGCAATTTCTTCTTTATTATCCCCATTACCCAACTGGAAGACAGGTTTCTGTCCGTTCCTGGGCACGGTGATGAGCTTGTCCCTGAGGTTGAGGAGTATGACCTCAGGGTCGAAGCCCTTCTCCGTGACCTCGGAGTCGTTGATGTCCGAGGGCGTGGAGGCCCGCGAGCTCGCGTTCTTCAGGCTCTCGTTGGCGACGGTGCACAGGATGCCCACCATGTCGATGAGCTCCTTCTTGTTGAGGACCCCATCGCTGTCCAGGTCGAAGATTTTGAAGCAAACTGGAAAAGGACAGTTCTTTTGTTTTAATTACAAGAAGATTACCTATTGGACAATATTTTAATAGACAATATGTCCTGACGTTACCGAGTAACAATTAATAGCCAGTACGGTATAGTACATACTTGTATGGCCATTCTTAATGGAACTAATTAATTCATAAACAAGGAACAATGTATCGGATCAACAATAGAAAAGCGAGTTACTTGTCTTATAATAGTTGACAACCTAGAATTAGTCATCGGGTGATTCATTGAATTAAGGAAAATTAACAATTAATATGATAAATATTGTTACTCGGCCGACTTTAGTATGTTTTCTTTGACCGACAGGGCGATTATATTATCGGAACAGATTAAGGATATTAGGTATAATAACTATTTCCTAGAAGCTTGAATACGAGGTAAAGCCGGTTTGGTTTAAAGTTGAGATGAAAGACCTATACTTTTATTTTAAAGCAAAGAGGATGCAATTTCCAATTAGCAATCTACCAATACTCGCAAATTTCTCCAAAGGCAGTAACAAAGTGACCACAATAACTGTTTGAGGATGGCCGTTGATCTCAACATGTACAGTAATTTAACCGAGACGAAAAACATCATAAAAATAAACTTCCCTGATAAAAAATAGTACCTACTGTTTCAAATTATAGCAAGATGAACACATTATATAATACTATTTATTTAAAGAATCTTTTTGTTTAAGATAAGAGTTATTTTTGTGCGTTTATCTAAATATAGTTCTGATAAAAATCAGTGCCATCTAGAAACGCCTACACATAAATACTTAAGTCCAAAATATTTCAAATTTTAGTATAGTTGCTTGATTATTTTATAATAATACTAGCTGATTCCCGCGACTTCGTCTGCGTCAATTTCTTAAAATTGCGACTATAATTTGAGATTTAAACTATCCTATCTCTCAAGTTGGATCGAACTGCACATGGTGTGCGAATTTTATTATAATCGGTTGAGTGGTTTAGGAGTCCATTGAGGACAAACATTGTGACACGAGATTTATATATATTAAGATAATATAATATTCCGGGACAACTCACACACGGTTATCTGATCCCAAGCTAAGCAGAGCTTGTGTTATGGTAACCAGACAACTGATAAACATACTTATATATTTCTAAATACATACATATTATAGATAAATTACACCCAGACACAGAACAAATGATCGTGCTCATCACACATTTGTCCTGGGTGGGAATCGAACCCACGACCTCCGGTATAGCAGTCAGGGTCACTAACCACTAGACCAACAGGCCGTCAAACTTATTATTATAATTATACTATTAATATGTTGCTAAGTATTTAAGACTTCTATATAAACAACCTTCAATTAACCAGTAACTCTTAATTAGTCTCTATACTCGCCACAGCATCGTTCAAATATGCAAAATATTCGACGGTACTTATTAAAGATACTAAGATACGGTTTTGGCAATAGGTTATTTCCAATCATTAACCTGAAGTATTTGTTTAATAAAATAAGCTCCAGTACTCAATATTCTCAGGAATTTCTCGATAAGTCGAGTGTTTTTATTAATAGCTTCTGTGCATGCGATACTTATCGTTGCGAAGATAACATTTTAAATATGTACTATGATAAAATACTTATTTATTATAAATTCAATAATGCTATTTGCCCCTGAATTTTGATTTGAAAAGGGCGTTGACAATTCTAGAATTATAGAGACGGTCAGCCACAGTCTGGTCCCAACAAAAGGGAAGAGGGAAGGTCATCCCGAACTGCAACTAACCTTCGGACTTTCCCTAAAGCTAAGAACAAATGATCCAAAAAGAAAACATGACAATGAACACCAAAGGATCCAAAAAGAAAACATTAGGTATTCCCATGGCTTTTCTAGAACATATGAGAATATCTAAGCGCCTGGTCTGCTTATCACGACCGCTAAAGATAATAGAATTGTGAGCGCGTAATAATGCTTTCTCATCCTTGATGCAAATATCAAGATAACATAACGTTATTTGCATTATATGTCACGTTCGTTTCGCATACAAATATTCAGTTGCTAAGTGAAATAACATCACATTGTTTATGAGCTTTTTCATATTACATTTATTAACCGACTTTCATAAAAGAGGAGTATTTTTTTTTTAATTGAACCGTTGAACAGGAGCAGGGCATTGAAATTGTGGTGGTCAATATCCAATGTTTATCTTGGTATAAAAAATATTACACGATTAAGAATGTTAGCCTATTATTACTGACACAATGAATACTTACATATCGAACAAATTAGGAGGCTCAAAAACACTTTATATCTCGCAGTATTTTATTCAAGTAGTAGTAATAGTTATGTTAAACTAGAAAATATAGTCAAAACATACTAGTAAATACGCAAAAAGCTAGAAACAACAAGTGTGGAAGGTACGCACGAAAATTCAGAATGACATTGAATACGTATAGTGACGGGACACATTATACATGATGCAATGCTGGTATACTGTTATTGGCCTCAACTCTATAATCGCACCTTATTAGACAATGAAGGTCAAAGATTTGTTTGAAAAAGAGCCATTTCTCGACAGTCTAAAAAAGCAGTAAAAGCTCAAAACAATAAAGGCGTTTCTTAGCATTGAGTTCCATAAAAAAAATCTCTACGTAAAACCATGTCTACGGCTCCTTAAACCCATCGCTTACACACCGACAAATCTAATGACAATAAGTCGGAAGTGCATACCAACTAGTCAAGCCCACAACTGCAGGTACAGTCGCGAGACGTGTCGTATGTAACGCAATTAGTCGCGACGTGCGAGAGGAACAATGCATGGACATGACCTTCCTCGGACATTTCACTTGTGCGAGCAAGTGTACCGCTCTTATGACGCAGGATGTTTGTGATGCGATAGTAAGGTGCTTCTTATAAAGGCTATTGTTGTCTTGAGAAAACTATATTTGTAAATGCAGTACTGAATCTAATCGTCTTTGAAAACAGGTCGAAATGTTTTTTAAAATTTTTATAGGAGTTTAAATGATTGTTTTCATGGGACAGTATTATTAAAACAAATTTTAGTCTTCACGAATAGAACAAAAAAATCCTGGCAGACTACTATATTATAAAGTTGCGCGTGAAATCGCAGCTAATAGATACAAGTTTATGCAGTGGCGTGCATTGGTTTTCGGCCATGGTAGGCACTCGTACATGGAGCAACTTTACCGTAAATACGCAAATGAACTCCCAAAAAATGGAACAAGCATTATTTTTGTGGATCACAAGGTGCGTTCAGGTCTGACGAACGCGCACCGAATGCGCTGCTCGCGCCTGCAGTTAGGTACTGCAATATGTTAGTGCGCCTCCTCCGCGAAACTCTCGCAAAGGTCGATGGTGCAAATAACGCCGTCTCCGAACTGTTCGCGAGCAGTACGCGCGCTGCAAGATACAATTTAAAATGCACGCGCGCAGCTCGCGACCAATTTCTGATTGAATCACTATTTCAACTTGTTGGTATAAGTTTGTATAAAATAATCTTAGTAAAGCTAACTGCGAACAGCAGCCGACTCCGCGACTCGGGACTCGCGACGAGCAAACGGTCAGCTTATGATTGAGGACTTTTATTTGTGTATTATTCTTAATAAGGGTTCGAAACCGAACCTAAATAATAGTAAATATATTGAGCCATAGTCAATATGACCGTTCGAGATCAACATTTTTCTTACCTACCTTATGTATTACATAGACAAAAAAAGAATCAGACGTATTATTGAATGTGCCAACATATACTATTATCTTGTATGTTTAATTTACTCCCATTTTTACTAAGATTTTAACTAGGCTTGTTCTTGCTCGGACATTGAACGGAGCGCTCCGTACTAGTACAATCTTTCAAATGTACTAGTTCGGTCTTCTAGTACTATTAGTACATTTAGTACAGTAGGACACTGAATGACTGATTAATTATTACATTTCGATTTTCCTTCATACTTGCAGGCTTAGGACTGTCAAAACACAATTAGTAGTACAACTGACAGTACTAAAATCTTAATTTATTTACTGAGCATTATGTAAATTAATTTCCTTCAAAAACTAAGACATTTTCTAATTTCGACAAAATGTTTAATTAAAACTAAAAACTAAAATGATCACTAAGGTTATTAATTTAGAGTTCAAAATAACTTCATAAATCGAAGTTGTAAGAGATCAAAGTTGATAGGTGAAAAACAACATGTATCTCACTCTTTCGTTCACTGCACAGAGAATATAAGTACTATTCATTACGTTTTAGTACACTGATTCCATGTTCCCGCCCGCTCATTCAGTCCCGTTCGTACAGGTTATTTGTATTCTATAGTTCGTACAGAACCAGAGACTCGTGAACTATGAAGTACTAAAGGAATGATGTACTAGACATGAAAGGGAATAGTTCGTTCATGTCAGCGTCGGGAATTAATTCCTAATAGTACATAGTACATGTACTACACAAGTTTAATTTTAACTACAAACAATCACTTAATATCATCATCCACAACAACAATATGTTTTCGTCGTAGAACAACTACGACGGTACGGACGTAGGTATCAATTCACACAATTTCGTATTTAACAATCAAGAAACGACGAATAACACAAAAAGAACAGTTCGTCCAGCAGCACACCGCTAGTCAGGCGATAGTTTCTAACATTTTGAGTTAATATTATTAGGAGCCTTACCTTTAAAGTTTTGTCAACAAACCCCATCTGATGGGTTTGTATTGTAAGTTTGTAATTACGCACGTATGCTATCCAAACATATTTCATTTTCGCCACAATCTTAACATCGGTTTATTAATGCTCCTGTTTCTGAAACTACAGCCACTTCACAAAATCACAATAAATAGAAACTAGTTACGAAAGACAAGACGAAAACGCGCGCGAACTATCAAAAACTTAATAAACAATCTGCCACAGATAATAAATATCGAAAAACGACTAAGTTGCAACACAGAAGTAAAACAATAAAAATGTTAATTGAAACTAAATATAATAAACATCAATAAGTAACTAAATAATATTGTGATAATTAATTTACAAGTTATTAGTATTTTAAAACGCAAGTTTTACTTAAAATACACTAATAACTGGAATAAGAATTGACAAGTTCGATGAACGACCCAAAAGACTTTTGCTCCAAAACGGATATGAGAGTAGAATGAATGGGAGAAAGAAATAATCTTGTTTATTGGCAGGTAAGCATGCTTACTCTATGTGTAAAAAATTACGAATGTCAAATGTCAGAGCATTACGCTTTGCAAAAAGAGGTTTTCGTTTATGTCGTATAATAAAAACTCAAGATGGCGGTGTATTATTTTCTGTTTTTGAAGTGTGCGTGCGTATATGGATAAGGAGATTTTGTTTGAATGTGTAAGTGGAAACTAGGCAGTTTTTGTTTATCCTACTTCGTCGTTGAGTATTGAATGAATTTGAATGTGACATATGTGACGTCATTATTGATTTGTTTGTTATTGAAATGTTTGGATACACATACAAGTTTTATTATCTGTAATTTAATGATTATGTATGATGAGTGTTGACTGATTTATTTTATATAAATTGGGATTTTGTAGGTAGGCACTGCCTTTTTGCCTATATGCTATGCACGCCACTGAGTTTATGATAAACCTTTAATATTAGAGATATTAAAGGTTTATCATAAACTTGTAAGACTTTATAAGACCGCGCCATATTTTTCCAAACCCAATCCCAGCCGAGCATTGTAACATCTGAAGCTGACCTACTCCGTATTCCAGCTAATATCGGAGCAACCGTAATAAGAAATGGAATGATCGTAAACAGCAAGGTAATTGACTTCGATCCCGCCTCGGAGAAATAGTAATTGGAGTATTGTTTGGCATACTCTGAGTAAAATTGTCCAATAGACAGTCGCAAGTGGGTTCCCCGATACATTAAAGTGGCTTAATGAGCTCCTAATTAAGCTAAGGGGAACGATTGTTTGTTGATCGGAATAATTTTGAACCGGTTATTGCAGGACATTACTGGTAACAACCGTATTGGAAACACATCTATGTTTAAAGGATAATTACTTCTAAAAGTTGTTGGGTTGTAATTACATTTGAATGGGAAAACATCGTTAGTGTGTGTATTGAGGACGTTTTGGTGAGTCCTTGACCTAAATGAAACTGCTGTTAGCTTTAAACTTTCAATGAAGTACATTGCGTGTTGAATCTTATCAAGAAGCACAACACATTACTTTCATTACTACATATGAATACTCCACTACAAATCAAGGCTGTCCAACACGGAACCTTAACTTGCGCCCGACATGGGCACAGACTACAGAGTCGGGAAGTCCGCTGACAAGCCGCGCCATCTTTCCTACACTCATCCTGTGACTAGGTTAAGTCGGAAGTCATTACGTATGCTGGGAACGTCATGGGCTTTTACTTTGTTTCATATTCCTTATTTTCATACCTACACAATAGTATTTTCCCCTATTGATTTTTGAGACTTCAAACAGGTACATGTTATTTATTTCGAGACCTTTTTCTGATATGTAATTTACTACTGTTATACCAACCGACAGTATCAATTAGGGGTTTTTGAAAATTTACTGCATATCCATTACTTGACCAGTAGTGTCCAAAAGTAAATAGGTATTACTTAATAAAAAGAACGCAATTACTATAAAACAATAGAGTTGCAAATGTTTATAAGCCCCAAACAAACCTGAGAATGTCAGGATCAACTTGTAACCCCTAAAAGCATAATATTATTGTTATTACCCCCCAATGACGTATGATAATGTACTGAGCACCTTGATCTAATGACCCAGGTTTTAACCAAGCAAGGCACAGTTTTTATGTGCCGCCATTGTTTATTTATATCGCCGTGTCAAGGACGCTTCTTATGGGTTTTGTTTCAGTGAGAATTTCCGTTGATTTCAATATGCCTGAATGAATTCGTGATTACAATGAACTAGTATTTTTAACTTTTTGTTTCTTATTTTACATAATGTCAGTTTTAATGGAAAAAGATAAAAAAAATATAATTTTGATATTTAAGAACAGTTTTCATAAAATACGCTTGCACTGGCACTCATGTATCCTCTAACAATAAAAGTCAAATGGTGTACAATAAAGAGTATTCTATCATATATTCACTTTTTGGACCATAACTTGGCTTTTTGTTTCACAACCGATATTTCTCGCATTCTAAACATCTGCTAATTATTTGACAATCAAACACAACCATATAATTAAGTCCCAAATCTATTACATTTCTCTATTATTATCGAAGTAAAAACTTCTTTAGCGGCGTTGTACACTTTTTTTGTAATGGGTAAAAAATGTTAAACTCGCGTCAGGACACGTGACCTGATCGAAAATTCGTAAGACGGATGGACAGGAGACAGCATTCGAAAATATTAAAAATACACAACGTTAATATTCAAGTTTTCACTTCTGCCGGCACTCCCGGAGTGCAACCCGTCGTTTTTTTTATTATATTAGTTAAGATCTCTTTGTTTATTCTTTACACAATATTACGCTTACGGCTCTTATTCGTAGAATCACCTGTCACATTTACGTCATCACATGTTTTCCTTCCTTCTTTTGCTTGTCTATTCAAACCTATTACAATACACGTATGACATGGTTTTCCTATTTACATTGTTTATTGTTTGTCACCTAATCTGCACGTCCAGTATGTAAACCTGCAGAGCTAGTGTAGATTTAAAGTTCAATGCACTTTTGTAAATTGCTATTAGGTATTAATTAGGATGCAGAGATATATGTAACCGATGTTTAACCACGTTAAGTGTGATTTTTTTTTTACCTAATAATATCAAATTTTAATTTAGTAAAAATATTTTTTTCCCAATTTCCAGCAATTGGTTTTTTCATATAATAAGGGTATCCTCTAAGTTCTATCATCTCGTGATCGTGTAGATGTGTCGATGTTATTGAACTTAAAGCTAACAACTCAACACATCCCCTTGCCCTTGCCGTCAGACCGCTGACATGCCAGATGCCATGTAAATGAGCGTCTGCGTGAGTCGCTATCGATCGCAAGCTCGAAGGTAATTGCTATTGATTCTCTAATTCAATCATACATTATTAATCAACTGAACAGGTGGTAAAACGTTTGCTTGCATACTAAAGTGAACAGAAATATACCTGCGCCTAACTTTTAAAATTAATTTAATTTATTATAATACTAGCTGTGCCAGCGACTTCGTTCGCGTGGATGACGAAACTTATCATTGAATGACGAACTTATTACTATTCATTGTAGCGTGATGAAAAGTATACTATAACCTGCCCAGGAGTATGAAGAATAATTGTACCAAGTTTCGTTAAAATCCGTCGAGTAGTTTTTCTTTCTATAAGGAACATACAGACAGACAGACAGACAGACAGACAAATATTTTACTGATTGCATTTTTGGCATCAGTATCGATCACTGATCACCCCCTGATAGTTATTTTGAAAATATATTTCAAGTGCAGAATTGACCTTTCTACAGATTTATTATAAGTATAGATATATTTTGTTTAATTATTACAAAATTAATATTCATCAAGCTTTATTTATGGTTTTAGAATAGAATAAGTGAGCAAGTTTTTAGAAAACATCGACCAGCCTTGTTCCCAGTGCGAGCTCAACTGCTTTTGAGCAGTATTCATTTTGTAATCAAAATGGTAAATAATATCATTCGGCTTTCGACAAAGCCTTATGAATAAACATGCCAAGTGAAGCTGGGACTAAACACGAGATACTGTGGTCAATATACCCATTTCTTTTAATCATTCTCATAAAAATACCACTACAAATCTGCGAGGCAGGTAACAGAGCGCCTCACATTCGCTATCAGTGACAAAGTTCTGACCACAACAGTACATTGTATTCTACCATACCTACCATACCTACATGCTTCTGTGCATGTCATGTGACGTCACATTGTAGGTGACACATAGATAACGGACACGTGTATACAGTATGTTTTGTTTTTTCAAAAGCAATAAATGGAAAACAAAGTTTTTAATCCAAGATTAGATATTTATATCTTTTTTGCTCACCTGTTGGGTTTTGATTGTTTAAGTAAATTAAAAGATTTATTATTTTATTATTTGCTGTCAGGGCCCTCGAAAAGCTCAATCAAGCGATCAAAATATGAGAAAACAGAAAATGCTTACTTTTATACCGTAGCTTTAATAGACACCTGTTTTTTTATATTTAAGTTTTAATCCTTGAATTTTAAAGCTAAGTAGAAAAGCATAAACCTATATAAAATACCTTAACTACAAGGTAGATAGCACAATGGCAATATAATGTAAAATATTGTTACAACAAACGTTAGCATTACTATGTCTAGACACGATTGTGATATAGAATAGAGGATGCAATGATTGGGATTTTTACGGAAACGCTCAGCTTTTGATCCTGTGACTAATCGTATTTGTTGCTGATAACTGATTGCTATATATATAGAACTACAGGCAGAAAAATAGGGAACAGCTAGCTTAGTAGTATACAAAAATTATTTTACACGTCATTGAATGTTTGGTATCGACATAAGTCTCGCGAATTTAAATAACAAAAGAGAAACATGCTATCAAAGCAATTAAAAATCGTCACAGATTAGAATTTGGTACTTAGTTTTCAAGGTTGAAACTTGAAATACTCTTCAATATTATTATTTTCCTGTTTTGTTTGTTATCAATGTGTGTCAAGATTTTTTGTCCCGAAGACCGTATTATCCTACACTACAACTTATTTTACTATTATTGCACTTAAGTTTATAAAAAAACCAGCCAAGTGCGAGTCGAACTCGCGAACGAAGGGTTCCGTACAACAGTTGTATGAGAGCCCCCTATATACATTATTTGTTCATCATTTGTAAAAATTTCAACTGTCTAGCTAACGCGGTTCTTGAGATACAGCTTGGTGATAGACGGACGGACGGGCAGCGAAGTCTTAGTAATAGGGTCCCGGTTTTATTCTTTGGGTACGGAACCCTAAAAATTACCTACCTACCTACATACCAAAACTTTTTAGATTTTTTTAAAATCACCGTCCCCACTAGCGCCTTCACCTAGCATCACCCCTATAAAAGACTTTCAGAAGTCTATTGTCTTCAAAACCACAAAAAGAAGCCCTCATTATACATCATCAGTTGTACTCACACTTGAGCCTCTCGGTCCTGGGTCCGCGGCAGGCGGCGCTGAGCCCGCAGCACAGCTCCTTGAAGTCGACGTGTCCGTCGCGGTTCTCGTCGAAGGCGAGGAAGGCGCCCGCCACGGCCGCGGCCGGCAGCGGCGGCGACAGCAGCGGCGTCAGGCTCTCCGCGTCCAGCTGGCCCGTCGGCGCCGCGTTCCGGAGACTCCAGAAACATTTCTCTAGTTCTATTATATCCTGGAAAAGGGAGACAAGTTAATTTTTGTTTTAAAGAAATCATATACAGCACAGGTGCCAGTCTTATTGGATGTTACAACGTGGGAGAGATTTATGGTGCTACTGCATCGTATCCGTCTTCAAGGGATGTTTTGCTTACAAACAGACTAAGACTTAAAATATGTCTCCTTTAGAAAATTATCGTGGTTACCCAGCTTTTACGCTGCACCGATCGAAATGTAAATAAGGTCCCATAAATACAAGTAAGACGTACGTGCTGTCCTATATTTGAAACTACCGTTTATAAAGATATATAAATAGCTTAGAAAATAGTGTCGTAAGTGTCTAGTGTTTATGTAATAAGTTCCGAACTTAAATAGTGGGTGTCTGCAGTTGCAGCAAGTTTCCTTATTCATACCTGTCTCGCACGGAATATTATACGCTTGAGTATTCGAGCTATGCGATAATGGCTCCCAAACGGGGATGGCAACTTAAAGGAAAAATTAAGCTTGACAGGGTAATATGACAGCACTTGTAAATTTTAAAGGGCTTAAGCTCTAGATAGATCTTCTCTGAAAAATTTTAATAGGTATCCTGTAGGTGGTTTATCATTTATGTGAAGTATAGTATCATGTAGTTATTTTTGACTATCTCTCTAGTCATTTAACAAATATAGTGGTTATAATAAAACTGGTACTCACAGATGAGCAAGTCTTTTATCACATTCTGCAGGTCACACATGAAATCTACATTACTATTGGTTGTAACGCAAAGAGAGTTGTAAAAGGCTGTAAAATGTCCTTCATAAAAAGATATATATCCGGATAGTGATGGAGGATGGATGGTCTGGTAACAACTAATTATATCAAGAACAAAGGATCCGCGCAACTATAATTTAGGGACCGAAAGACCAACACCTTAAAATCATCCTCCCAAAACTCTTTAGGCCTGTAGGCTCAGTTGCTAGACCGAAACTGAAGTTCAAACGAGAGATAACCGTATCGTTGTTGCGCAACACGTAATTAAACTCGTGTGAAATAATTAAGACCTACTTTTTTCAAGTGTGCACACATTTTTATCAGTCATCTACACTGTGGAGTGAGTTGAGTGCTTTTAATGCGATTGATAAACTGCCTATATCCGTTGTTAGAAGACTATTATCTCATAGAAGAGGGAAAAAATAGTTTCACATTATTTTATAGTATCGCAAGTGTACTAATGCCCTATTTATGTTGTACAGTCAATAAGCAGTACCTAAGTCTTCTGGTCTCACAAGATGGGAGTTCAGGACCAATCTGTAAAAGACCTTATTAGGCGGAAGTCTTTGATAATAACTTACGTACTTCTATTCATTATAGGATTTTTTATGGACGTGATATTTCAGCCTTCATACAAGCACACTACCAAAAAGTTTACAATATACCCAGCTTGCGCACTTAACAATATTATTACTCTGTGTAATACGTTGCATAACATGTTATTCAAATAATCAAGTTACACATGTAATTGCACCGTTACTTTGATTCGTATCATTTGCCACCATTTGCATTAGCCAAACAGTTAGAAGGAAGTGAAGGCTTTATTTCGTCGTTTTTATGCCATTGACGAATTCTATAGACTGTCACAAATTAATATCACGGTGGCTTTTCCTGTATTTCTAAAACAATGCCTAAGTTAAAGCAATAACATTTAACCTTTGTTCATTGTAATTTGTACGTAATTCGCCGATTCATTAGTTAATAGTTTACTATTGTTAACCTACATATTTTTAAAAGATTGACGACAATACAGTTCTTAGTCTTTATAATATCGAAGAAGTATACAATTTTAGCTAGCTAGTTTATAATTGGTGCGGAAACAACTCATCTAAAAACTCTCGTCCTCAGCCAAGTCAATTACCAAACTCCTGAACTTTAACCTAAACGCTGCACTATTTGCAGTATCGACAAAAAGAGCATAAAAAGTGTTACAGTATCCAGTGCTGCGGAAAACCACTTAAAACATTTGCAGTGAAGCTAAAAGCCGCAATCGAGAGCGACGTCGAACTTTATTGTCGCTCGCTATTAAACCGCTTTGGAATCGATGGCCGCCAAAATGGACGAAGTTTGAAATAAAGCTCGTCACCACACATGTAAGAGATTACATGGACTATACACATGTAGATGCTCGTTTATTGCTCGTTTTAACTTCCCACTCGGTATGGCACAGTTTATGTGCGTGCCAAGTAGAGTGCTAAGTTATAGGCTCATAGGCTTTTAGGTGGGCAGGTTTATTAAGGAAAAAAGGAGTTTGGATTGTGGCGGTAACTAAAAGTCTCAGGTCGGTATTGGTTCTTAGAGTTTTAACATAAAGAACAAAGGGATCTAGAATGTTTCAGTTTGCCCTTTACACATGAGCCTTGCACATTAAAAACCTTTTTTCGTGCTTTGGCCGTAAGTTAACTTTATCAATAAGCATTTTGAAAGGCGTATATTTACCTCTGCATAAAAAAAATATTATGTTAATCGCAAACTGTATACGATTAATGATCGCGATTTAGGTTGTTTTTGATGGACTGACACATGCTTATCACAAATATCTAGATTTTAGATAAACTGTTTGTGTTTGCAGGGTATCAAAACGACTCTCTTCTGCAAATCTTTGTTGTGCTATTTTGACAAGAAATCGACGTAAATATTCAGTGCAAAGTCGATAACTCTACTTATCTACTTATACTTATAATAAATCTGTAGAAGTGAAAATTCTGTACATTGAAAATATCAAAAAAATAAATGGCGGGGGGTGTTACAAGACCAAAACCGAAACCGAAAGTGTGAAAAAAAAAATTTTTGTCTGTCTGTCTGTCTGTTTGTTCAGGTATCACGCAAAAACTACCGGTTCGATTACGATGAAACTTGGTATAATTATTCTTTATTATCCTGGGCACCACACTGGGTAGTTTTTATCCCGGAAAAGTAAAAACAATAAAAAACAAACTTAATTTTGCGGTTAAAAACTCATTGATAAGTTTCGTTATCCACGCGAACGAAGTCGCAGGCACAGCTAGTCTCACAATAAAATTTATCTTTAAGCGTTATTTACCTACTCTTCATTGCCTTATCCTGTACACTCGCAGTTACTCGTAATTTACTCTTTTCATAAAACCCATTCATAATTTCGACAGCAAATTCGTCAACAAATTGACCTAAATTAAAACAAATATAAACAATTAGTTATATAATAAAGATAAGCTTAATTCTATTTGTGTAGTGTACACAAATATTATTCAATACAATAATTAGACACAAATAGATTAAATTACAATGTTTTTACGACTTGTTTATAAGACCTAGTTGTACAGAAGCAAGTTAGTTTCAGCTTAATAATAACTTTAACAATCGGAGTAATTATTTTGTAAGTAACAAAAGTAACAATAGAAACACACACTATTTATGGAAGTTATTTACATAATAGTGAGACTTTATAATAACATAATATTAAACTATATTCCCTGATGAGTTAAGCGACACATAAGTACATAAGGTTTTAATTGTTAGTTCATCTAAAGAATGCTAAAGACTGCCTCGTTGGCCTAGTGGCGCTAAGCGCGACTGCTACGCTAGAGGTCTTGGGTTCGATTCCCAAGTCGACCAAGGTGTTATTGGGTTTTTCTATGAAATTCTCAGTAGCAGGTCGGAGTTTGGATTTGTGCCCGGTTAGTGGCAATAGGCTCGCCCCCTATTACATGGGACCTAAACATACCGGCGAACTGTGGGTGTACATTGGTACACCTCTGCCTAACCCTTCGGGGATACAGGCGTGATGGTATGTTATGTTTTTATGTTTATCTAAAGAATTGTGGGGAAGATACTGCTGCTATTTAAATCCTTAAGAGTGCTATGGAGAATTCTCCTATATAAATACCACAACGGGCCGTAACTAACTATCAGACAATAGTGTAAACCAATCGGAATAAGTCCCTGAAAAGAACGTGCGTCGAAAACCATGACAATGAAATCAATAGTCCATTAATATTCATTGTGAAACATCAAAATACGCCATAACCAGTCCACACTAGAACGTACCAACATACATACTCGTATTGTATTATATGTGTGTATGGCACAGTAATATTTACATGCAAGATATCATACAAAATGCGCTTGTATGGTTAGTGAAGATAACGCGAACAAACAGATAGTAAATAAATGAGTGACAGACTTTAAATGTTGACGGTAAACAATGTATATTTGAGGACAAGTTGCCAAAATTATGCTTTACTATAAGAATAAATAATAAAATATACAGGTAACTACTTCGGCTACTTTTGCCTCCTTCTTTTTCTCGTGCTTTTGCAGGAATAAAATACGCTACAAGCCTTTTTAGCAGCACTCCTAAGTTTACACCTCCTATGTTACATTTGAGCTAAAGACATAAATAAAAAATTACAAGTAAGGGCTTTTCAAAACCTTTGACATATTATAGGTACATAAATGTACCCTGAAAAAGCATGAAGGCTTGGAATACCGATGGCTTGCGAAGTATTAAGTGACTTTCAGTAAGATCGAAGGAGAATAAGATAAGAGTGCTATTTTCTTGGAGTAAAGTTACTAAACGTGTATTGAGTGTTAAGAATATATATTATGAATGAAATAAGATTAATCGCGGGCCTCGTCCCGCGCGACATTGGCCTCAGTTCGAACACCTTATACGTTATAATAAAAACATAACAATACACTGATACGACGTTAACAAGTGATTTATTCTCGCTCACAAACGTTCCGAGAAAACTGTACAGGACCTGTTTCATTCAAAATTAAACATATTTAGTATTTTTTTTGTCTTTAAATTATTATTGTGATAACTGATAGTACCATAATTTTAGTGTTATCCCATACTTGATGTCTATGGTGACTAATGCAACTACCCTATTTCTTGGGGAAACATTTGATTTTAAAGTTGTTAACCTTACACAATATTTCTCTTACTTTTTCAAAATGATATGAAATATTACAATCTACATTGTCGTGCGTACATAATTCGTCCAAGGCGGAATACGGAAGCAAGGTTGCCAAATACAGAATAACGGACACTTAATTGCCCATTTCTTGCCAGAATGTTTGTTTCCTCACAAAAACTGTGTAATATCCTTAACAAACTGGCATTCACACAAGATAAATTGCACTATCTAAGTTGCTGTTGCTTCAAATCACACTAGTTACGATACTTTAAACTGTGTGTAGTGCCTTGTGGTTTTCCTTAAGAGTACAGACCTATACTACGCGTTAGGACATTCTATTGACAAATATTATGAGATAACCTCAGGTTCAGTTAAATGATAATAATGTAATCCAGTCCAGCATTTCTAGATAATCTAAAATTTGTCAGCCTATTGTTACAAGATAATCGTGATTAATCAGAATGTTTCGTAAACGCCTTAAGAAAATGACAATTGGATTTTCCGCGAATTTAGTGACGTGCAAAATAGTTATGGAATCATAAAATGCACATGAAAATTTGGAAATACCTGTTATTTTCAATATTTAAACTATAGTAAATAACCTGGTTCTAAGCATCATGTTTGTTTATGTGTTATTTATCAGTAGCCAAAAAAACTTTGTAAACATTGTGTCTATCTATTGATCTGCGGGTGCAGCAAGCGATCATGTTACATTGCATTATGCTGCGTTGTTCCGTGCAAATATTGCAAAGGTTGAATAAATAGTTGAGTATCTAATTACAAGAATTTAGATACTATAATCAGAGCGTAAAGTTAGGTACTGCTAAAAGTACACAAAAGAGTTTAATATTCAGTTTTAATTGCGTAGACCTAGATTAAAGAGGGACTAATTAGTTGTTACCATACACTTAATCTACGAATTAAGTCGGGTAATGTGATAGAATAGCAGTAAATTAGCAATATATGCTTCTTATTTTTTTTTAAACTGTTCTTACATTGTAAATTATGATAAGTTATTGACCCTACAAAAGTATTTCCTTATTAATTCACAACGCTCGCTGTTCCACGTCGTTTTTGCAAATAAGAGGAAGAGAAGGGGTTAAACTAATTACTTAAAATTCTTGGTCCAGAACTCCACCAACCCGGTCAAGACAGGATATATGACTTAAAATATACGATGGGCAATCAATTACACCAGGGTAGTGTCCTTGGTACACCGACACATTATAGGTATCAAGGCGAGCAGTAGATAAAAGGCGACAATTCCTCGATTGCATCCAATTCATTGACGTTTAGATACCGTATCGGCAGACATCTTTACTGACGTCACTTTGATATGCCTGTTATGTATCTCATAAATATTTTCAGTTACTATGCTCCAATACTTAAATTTATTTTTGTGTTTATCTCTGTCGTCGTAGACAGCGTGTTACTAAGGTTTGTACTGCCTCTTAGTAACCATAGTGCAATATGATAAAATACAGATATGAATAATTTACTAACTATTGATGGAAGGAGAGGCCTCAAACCTGCAGTTGATAATGACAATCTATACATATAATAAATCTGTAGAAAAGTCATTTTTGTACATTGAAGAAATTTAAAAAAAAAATAGCCAGCGTGTTAAAGGATAACTAAGAGAACCCATTTCCATAGTTTTTGAAATTTTTGTCTGTTTGTCTGTTTGTCTGTTTGTTTGTGCGCACATCACGTAAAATCTACGAATTCAATGCAGACAATGTTTATATACAAAAATTATACGCAACTTGAGGTATTACTTAGTTTTTGTTTCATCGAAATCGGTTCACTCTATCAAAAGATATGATTAATTTAGTGAGTTCAAGAAGTAAAATATTACAACACGCAATTCAGTATAGTACTTGCAACGACATCTATATTCTTTCTATACATATGATAAAACAGTAAATTACAACTCTCTTTTGCCGGGGGTCAGGTTTGATGTTACAGTATCAAACATAAACTACTTAATCGAATGGTGTAAAAAATTGAGAGGTTGTTTTCAAGAAATCGTAGATGGTTGTTAGCTATGTTGAAACATGCTATTGAATCTAGCTGATAAGTGGTGGAGCTTTAAATTACCAAAATCATTTTCTCAACTGCACACATAAATTGGCATTATTGACATATAAACAAGAGGGTAACCATGGCAGACTGAGGTAGCCATAGCAATCTTCAATTTGATTAGTACCTATATTTTAGTGAACTAGCTATCGAAGTATACAGCTTGGCGGTTGAACGCTTGGAAATGAGTGATCTTGCTGCAAGTTCAAATCCGGTTGTTAATGTTTGTATTTTTTTTCATGCGTCCTTTTTCTTATATAAGTTTGAATTTTTTGATACTCAAGTTCAAATCTCAGTAGAGCTAACTCTTTTTGTGTTTTACTAACGTATCTTTTTTAAGTAAAAAAATATTTGTAACATTTTGTTGTATTTTTAGTCGCAATAAACGACATCTTTTGGTCGTGAATTTTTTCTCAACCGATATAATAATATAAACTTACAATTATTTAGTGTTTGTATTTACTAATCTCCGTAGGTAAGTTTGTTCCTCATTGCTGATCATGGAGGAACAAACGTGCATGGCATATACCGTAAAGTGATTCAGGCGTAAATGTCCTGGCCATTTGCTTGGAAATTTACGCATTCGCTTCTGACTTGAAAACTTAAGCTTCCCCATAGATCACTTTATAGTTGGTTAAAAACTTTAATCCACTTTTAAACTATTTTTCCAACATAATGTGTAATGTTTTCTATTCGCTTTCGTCATCTATATTATATTCCATGGACAAGATCTTTTTATATTTGTTATTTATTTTCTTTTACCCAAAAACCCAATGATCTTTTTATCACACAATCTTTAGTCTTATAATAATATGTACTACCTCTTTAACATTAATTAAAAGGTAGCTTGCTTCTCATGTAGGTTTTTATGTGTACATGATGTTTTATTTATGTGTTTAAATTTCATAAAGTTTTTGTATCTTATTACCGGAAGGTTGGCCCAAAACCTTAAATAAAATAAACTTTCTATCGCATTTTCTACATTTTAAAATATATACGTACGGTATTTAAGCCCATCACCTTATGCTGGGCAGAATATAGCGAATTGTACAGGATACAGCCTCTGACTTTGATCAGGGTAGAATAAGATTGTCCTTGGACAGGTATTACTTAATCTTTCCAAACAAATAATTTTAAACACAGTTTTGGTAATTCTGCCACCGCGTCTCTAACTAACCGTTTGTCAACTTTTTGTAACTACCTCCTCTTTCAGTTTCATGGGTCTCATGTCAGTCACTGCCTATCTGATATCCACTCTCAATTTAACTGCGTAGTTCAATTTCGAGGTTTCGCACCAAAATCTCGCGCCCTGTAGTCTCACTAGGGACTACGGTACCAACGAGAACTATAGCATAAAAAATGGACTAATTTGTTTTTATGGATTCGGTTTTTGGGTGCCCTTTGCCATTTACTACCTAGAGCGACAGCTGCTTTCACTTTAACTCAGAGTTGGCGCTGCCAGTAGACTCAATACAAAAACATTGACCTTCAATTATTGTAACCAACTGGGTAAAGCACAAAAGAGAAAACATACCATCACGCCTGTATCCCCGAAGGGTTAGGCAGAGGTGTACCAATGTACACCTACAGTTCGCCAGTATGTTTAGGTCCCATGTAATAGGGGGCGAGCCTATTGCCACTAACCGGGCACAAATCCAAACTCCGACCTGCTACTGAGAATTTCATAGAAAAACCCAATAACATCTTGGTCGACTTGGGAATCGAACCCAAGACCCCTAGCGTAGCAGTCGCGCTTAGCGCCACTAGGCCAACGAGGCAGTTTTTCAGACAAAAGAGAAAACATACTAAAAAAGAAGATAAAAGAGTCAGTTCAAAACTGCCCAAGGTAGACATAGTTTAGACATTGACATCGAAAGCCACCATGAAAATGATAATTTTTTCTCACGGTTCTGGACTTGGAAGATAAATCTAAATTTTTTAAACAAAGTAGCATCAAAACCAATCCTTAAAATTTTTAGCGGTAGGTAAGCTAATTATATAATTATGGCGATGGTACTTTTTTATTTTGAGAATTTATACAAACAGCAATATTTGTGACAAAATTTACTCGGCAGTAGTGAGTTCGTGTTAGTGGCCCTCTATATCACAGTCAAAATATTTATTCATAAAGATGAATGATAGGTATATAAGCGAACAACGTCGCGGGTACAGCTAGTTTTACTAATATAGGCACACAAAAGCCGAGGATAATTGGATTACGAATGATCACGTCAACAAAGTATTTTGTTGTAATCTATTGCGATAATCTTTATCCGTAATGGATGTGATATTTGTATTCTATTCAGCGTACTCATTATTACTTTCGTCAAGTTTCGTCCCTTCATTATTTTGCAAGCAGGATATATTTTTATCAGTCATCGCATGAATTAACGAGCAACAGGTGATCGCGGAGACAATAACAATAGCTATCAATACATAAACAGACTCTTTGAGACGTGGTCAAGATGAAGGCCAGATAATTGTGTTGTATAATTAGTAAGTTGTGGTGAATCTACCTCATTAACATTCTAATGGGGACATTTTGCCACACAGTAACATCATACTATTTTGTAAATCAGGATAATATCGATAAACAATAAAAAAGTTATAATCATCCAAAATCGTTACAACAATATCGTCATCTCGTCAGTGGTATCGTTCAGAAATCTTAGTTTCCAAATTAATAGGTATACATATATTAATCACTCACCCTTTCCTCTAAGTGTGTGACACCAGCCAGGCTCTGGTAGAAAGTCGGCGTCTCCAGATCCTGCGCTATATTCACTTCCGACAGCAGCCACTTGGACAGCACAGTAGCATCCTTGTGTATCAGCAGCCACGAGCGGAACTGGTCGAAGGTGACCTTCTCCGTGGGCCCGAACAGGCTGAGGAGGATCTCCGCGTTCCTCTGAGCTCCCAGTAGAGGGATTGACGAGTACTCGAGCTGTAGGGTCCGCGCGAAGTCTCTCTTGTATATGTATGTGCTGTTATCACCTTGATTGTTTACGTACAGGGTCCATAGGAACCTACAAGTGTAAAGAGTGTCAGTTTATGATATAATGGCATTTAGACATAGATAACATCTATCGATCGGTTTATGTTGCTTTTTTCCTTTTTTTGTTGTAATTGCACAATCTTTTGTATTTGATAGTCGATTCGGGTTTCAAACAGATGAGCCGAATTTTATAGGTGACTAGTATAATGTTTGATGTTTACTTATTTGTTTAATCTACGATTAAAATAAATTGATGTAAAGATTTTGATATGTAAATAAGTCTTTTGCAGAGCCAAACGTAATATTGTCTAACTGATGGAGAGTCATAATTATCTATAACGATAAGGATAATAAAGTGGCTAAAATAATATCACAATATAAGTATACATATATGCATAATTAGGCATAACCACTTCAGAAAGTTTACAAATTAAGAGCCCATCATTTAGGAAGTATGTTGGACAAGTGCTTAAGTATGATATGTTCAGGACATCCTTTATTAAATTACGTTTTAACAAGGAACAACAGAATTTATAGCTGTTCTTTGAAAAATTGGCTGGACTCAGAGGCACTTAAATACTGTAAGAAAAACGCTGAGAACTCCTTGATGATGAGTAGCAGCACATTTAGCCACTTTTACCAAGTGTTTGTGAAGATCTTTACCAAATGCACATAAATTGGATAACAATGAAAGGCTGATGACTGTTACTTGTCATCTGACTCATAAACATAATATACTTAATGGAACCAAACACACTATAGTAATACAGCTGATTGTATTATGTAGTGTATAAAGGAGCATTTATGAATTATTTTTTGACATTATTTCATACAAAAACTTAAGCATCTAGTAAAAATAGAAGCCTGACTTGACATACTATTACTAATGCAAACAATTAGCAAAGTGTTGATTGAAAAGAGGTTGTATATTTAGAATTGTTTTTGCTGAGTAACATGTTATATCTGCATTATAATAAAGAAACCTGAAGCAACATAAAATCAATATCTAATTGCCAGACAACACATCATAATATTGATATAAACTTTACAACAATAAAGGAAAACTCATGACTGGGTGATATACTACACAATATGACTGTATTAACATTGTGATTAAGAAAGCATATAATATCATTATAGTAAGTACTTTAAAGATCGAAATAACAGTATCTAACAATAGTAGGAAAATGTTTTTGTGTAAACAATATGACTACAATCATGGTGGCCTAGTGCAGTGCACAAGGTTGCAGGTTCGAACCCAGGCAAGTACCAATGTGGCTTTTTCAAAGTTATATGTACTTTCTTAATTATTCTAAGACACTTCTGACAAACAGTGAAGGAAAACATCGTGAGGAAACCTGGATTCCAAAATTGGGATCTGAAATCGCCAATCCGCAGAGAGCAAGTGTGGTGATCAATGCTCGTGCCTTCTCTATATGGGAAGAGGCCTGTGCCCAGCAGTGGGACATTTATAGGCTGGATTATTATATGACTACAATTAATGTATTTTGTTGTGTAAAGGCAATTAAAATAGGACTGGGCCACACATGTGCACCATCAAAGGAACTATGGGCAAATATCTCCAAAGACTGAGTTCCAAATATATTATGCTGGCGAGGAAAAGATCCAAATATATGAAAAGAGGAAAGGGAGGCATTTCCCTTGCAGTGGGACAGTTCACTAACAATAATATACAAAATATATAATGCTTTACTAACTCATATATATGTTTGATTATGATTAAGACATAATACAGGATTTTGAAAGCTGTATTGAGACATTGATTGATAGAAACATAATCTTATAGCATTACAAGGCTTGTTATATTGATTGTACATTTTCTCTTGTCAGTTTTATTCTAGAGTTTTTAGATTTTAATGATTACATACATTTTATGCAGAGTGATGAGCTTGTCTGATCTCTACAGCTCATTTAATGGGGAATGAAAAAATTGAACAAGTGTGTTTTTATTTATAAATATGTCTTTTGTTATATTAGAATTAATAGTTCAATAATATACAATAACTTTTATTAGGCAGTTAAAGTATTTATTACAGTTTTGATTGTTATCAATTTGAAAGGATTCCATGGTAAGAGATGTGTAAACAAATAAAATAGCCTTTATTTTATATTAAATCTAACAATTTATATGTTTAAACTGCAATGATATAATATTCTTTAATAAATAAAAATGTAAATCAAACAAATACTAAAATAATGAAAATCCAGTATTAATTATCATTCTAAAATAAACAAATAACACAAAAAAAAATATTGCAACTCATTCAAGCTAGTAAAATTGATGTCTGATGCATAGATAAATCTATGTTTACATCAATGTTGTGAAAACAAGTGCTTCTAATGTTACTAATAAACTAAACCACAAGAGTACTTGTATACTTGCTGTGGTCACAGGTAACAACAGCCTGCCAGACTTATCTTGGAAAATTACAGAACAAGTGTCAACTCATTGTGTGCATTTGATTCATTCAATCATAACACACTCTTGACTACTAATTACCATAAATTAGATGCCAATTTAGCTTCACAATTTAAAATACAACCTATTCTTATTAGGCAAACAAGCTAATGGAAACTGTCTGGAGAACAGTTTAGCGCTAATAACAGCACATAATACTATCATCAGATAATTTATTATGTGACATAATTGTTAGTAACAGTAACAACAACACTAAGATGTTTAACACTCACTTAATTTTTTCTTCGATGTTGCCCTTAGTGAGCACGACTATCCCGCAGAGCAGCTCCCTGAAGGCGATGCCCCTCTTGGTGCCGCCGCAGGCCTGGTACAACCACTCCGCCACCTCGAAGGGAACACCATCGCATAACACTTCGTGGACGAACGCCTCCAAGCTCAAGGCCGTCCCGTTCGCACCGGCACATCTCTTGAACGCTTCACGTATACGTCTCAACTCACTATCAGACACTGCAAATAAAATATACTGATATTCATCACATTCCTACAACGCACTTAGATCAACTTTATGCACAACGCGTACCTCGTTTCACTGCATCCTCGTACAATATAAAAGATGGTTTTGAGTCTTTTGCACCCATATTCGCGAGTAATTAACGATCATAACATTTTTAAAGGCGTAATAAACACAAAGAAACAAAAATTATTACAGCTGACAGCTCACGTCGTATGATCTGTAGCCATATTGAATATTTTTTCTTTTACTTCAACATTACATCCAATAAGAACAACTTTTGAGATTCCGTGATACCAATTGCGTTTTTCGTATCAGTTACTTTGTCTCAACTATCTTGCAAATACGCAATGTACAATAAAGATATGAAACGCCACGGTGTTTTTTTTTAAATTACGTTCGGATTTACGAACACCAACCAACGCACTAAATTCTTCAGTCGCAATGTTTTCGCATGTTGATGAATAACATGATCATTAAAATTTATATTATGTACATACTTTGTAAATTAAAAATCTTATTTGATCATTTTTCTAAAAACCTGAGGTCGTGTGATCATTATAAATCAGTTGTAAAACAAATAATTAATTAAATATTTTAGTAAAAATCAAGTAATATTTTATAAATTACTGACTAAAACAGAGAATAATTAATTAACTGGAGTTATGGTATTTAGGAAATATGCAAAGAAATGTTGAAAAGGAATGTTGCGGAGTATTGACAGAATTCAGTTCAATACAGCAACATGACATGACAACATGTTAGTTGTTCATGCATCTCACTCTTGCTTTAGGGTTTTAATATTTGCCATCTCACTCAGTGTTTGTCCCAAAACTTACGTTTTTTTTTTATTTGTCCAGACTATTGCATTTGCCATCCATCTGATTGTGCTGTGACTGCAAAAATCTCGAGTTAACTGCTTTGTTTGCATTATCATGCGAAGTTTATTAAGTGTAGATAATTTGGAAAAACACAAGTAATGCAAAGACCGTGGTCTGCAGTTTCTTATTCTTCTTTGAATTAATAATTGGATTGTAAATGTCCGTGTCTTTGTGCGTTCTGCGCATTGAAATTGACGAAGATCTGCCCGAAATGGGCGATAATCCCTCTGAAATGGGTAAGATGATTCTTAATTCGCTATATAGTTGTTATTTTTTTTACAAAACTATGTAAGAAAATATCAAACAATGCAACAGCTGTAGTCATCAAAATATTATTGACCCAAATTCTCTTGTCAGTCATCTTTGCAAGTTGCTAGTTGAAAACACTCATATCAATAAACTCTTTGTTAAATCTTCCCACAAAAAGGAGATTTTTTATATCTTTGTGATCTAGATTTCATGACAATGGAAACAGGTATTCAAAATTGTCATTTCTATGTATTTATAGCTGTGTCCCGCGGTTTCACCCGCGTGAATACCTAGGTCCCGTTCCCGGTGCCTTTGTATATAATAACAGACAAATAATTAGCAATAAATTAAAATTGCGACTATAATTTGAGATTTAAACTATCCTATCTTTCAAGTTGGATCGAACTGCACATGGTGTGCGAATTTTATTATAATCGGTTAAGTGGTTTAGGAGTCCATTGAGGACAAACATTGTGACACGAGATTTATATATATTAAGATTGGTGTTAGGAAATACAATAAATTCTATATCTTCTCATAAATTAAAACTTAAGGGTTTTTGTTTTACCTGTTAAATCAATTAATAAATCATCAGAAATCAGTTTTTAGACAATATTTCTTGATCATATATTTGTCTGGTACATAAACCCTTACCAAATAAGTCCTATCAATTATGTACTGCTTATGTCTATCTGTATCTAGGTCGTAATAATACAGGGTTGGCGGCCAGTTGTATAATGATTGCCAATTACTATGTAATGGTATGACTTAAATCATTTTAAATGATCTCTCGTGTATAATATATAATATACTTTGATCTAAAAACTGCCTCACATCATTAGCGATACTAAGGCTGGTGGAAAAAAAGTTTAATTATATTTAAGAAAAAAATATTGTTATTAATTTAAATTGTCATACAGAAGCTGCTAAAGAACAAAAGAAGAGGGACCGAGGTGCTCGTGAGTCGAAGACCATCACAGTGGAGACGTACGCAAGTGTCCTCACTGGCCCCAACACAGACACTGGTATCCTGCCGACCAGCTCCCGGCGATCCCCTCCAGAAAGCAGCGTCTCCGAAGAAGATGACACCATCAGCTTCTTTTGTGGAAATCCTCTTGTTGAAGTCACTAAGGGTGTACTGCATTTGTATAAAGAGAAGTAAGTTGATATAATAAAATATACCAATAGAAGTTTTGGTACGTAAAAATAAGGCCATATTCATGCCCATAAGAATTTATTTTACTAGTTTTATGGTGCTTTTAAATTCATTATGGAGTTAATTTAAATTATTGACAGACTAGAATGAACAGATCTTTACATGCTAGACCAGACTAAGTTGCTAGTTACTGGGTATTCAATATTAAAATATGTTTATTTATTTCATTTAACTACATTGCAGAAATATTGTTTTTTGTTCTTAGTGAAATGAAAGAAGCTGAGGAGGCCAAGACACTGTGCCTGCTGTCAGTGCCTGGTGCCCTCGGCGCCCCTGACCTGCTGGCGTTCGCAGCCGCGTGCCAGCAAGACATCGCCCACGTCAGGGTGCTAAGGGATGGCTCCCCAGACCATTACATGGCGCTATTCACGTAAGTCAACATCATTATATGGCGTTATGCACGTAAGACAACTATCAAAGCTAAACAATGATGTAGCATGACAGGGTTGAAAAATTCAAATGTATTTAATTGTGTTATCATATAATCCTTTGAATCTGTCTTGTCAGGTAAAACTAATTATTGTTGTGCGAATAATAAAGATTGTGCCATAGAATATTAGCCGCCAAAAAGTATCTGCTGCCTTAATTACATGCCGTATTGCAGTAATAAGTACCTAAAAGATTTATTATTGTTTTCAGTTATTTATGTAATCATCTCTCTCGGTCTCTGTTTCTATCTAAATCTTGAAGTTCAGTTAGTTTATTATTATAAGGTATTATAATATTTTCAATTTTATAAAAACTAAGCCTACGCAAGAAATAAAAAGAATTATAAACTAAATGAAACTAAGAACTAAAACAAGGCATCAAAAAATTCATCCACATCGCTGTCGACTGGGAGTGTGCCCAAAAGGCTGGCAGCATTGCCACGTTGTATGGCAATGCTTATTCGCTGACCTAGATAGAAGCCAGCCTTTGGGTCACGCGAAGTGTCAACCAGGCGTTTGGATAAATCTTTAAAAAATCTGTGTGCACTCGGGCCCCTCGGACCAAGGGTCTCAACCCCAAACGGCTCGAATATATAACTTCCAACTAGGTTGGTATATTTCCGCCGCTTGAGGTTCTCAGCAGCCGTAGCAGCAGCGCCAGCACAGCACGACGTACTAGGAAGATGGGATGGCGCAAGAGTATCGACGCAAGTAGCGTCCCACACTAAAGGCCTACCCACCTTCCACGGGAACAAAGACATGCCGTCCGGTCTCTTGCCGTCGTCGCGTGCCAGGCCATTAGGTTCGAGTACAGCCGGAACGCCGACGGCGACAAGAGCTCGTCGAATAATGTCATTTATATTCGCATGCCGCGCCATGCGGCCCGGTGGTGTCCGAGGCTGTTGACAACTTCGCCACAGTGACAGCGATGCGGGGTACAACTCGAAGCCCCTAGGCGTAGAGCAGCAGCGAGGCGGAAAGTAGTGTCGTCGAACAAGGTGCCTATGTTCGACGAAGGCAATGCTTGAAGCCAAAGGCCTGACTCCCACTCTCCCACAGCCAGTAAGCGCGCACGCTCAGCAGTAGTATTGGAAGAAGAGATTAGATTTTCCTTAACTACTCTGCAGAGCGGCTCGTCCCACTGTCTCTGGGAAGATGGGTGGACAGGAGTATTTGAATTCGGGCAGGCAATTTTCCAGGCATCCACAGCCTCGGTGAAGCACGGCACCTCAAAATTAATCAGTGTCTAAATCTAATCTATATTATAGGAGTTAATCTCGGGCCGCCATCTCTTTATAGAGTATCAAACAATTATTTGGTTTTGTCATAGATTCCGTACAAGTCACGCCGCCCGCGAGTTCCACGAGACCTTCGACGGGGTTCCCTACAGCAGCCTGGAGCCCAACGCGCTGTGCCACATGGCCTGGGTGTCGCGCGTCGAGTGGTCCAGGGACGGCACGCCTCCGCCCTCGCATACTGAGCTACCTACTTGCCCTGTCTGTCTAGGTGAGTTACTTGCGACTAACATGGGTGTGAATTTTCTGTGTGCCTAAACTCCCAAATTCAGACAGTGGGGGAATTGCGGACGCTTAAGAGCGTTAACGCCAAATCCGCGGCACCAAGATTAGGTATTTGCAGCGCTCTTTGCACTCACACAGATGCGCGTGTGTCTGTGTGCGTAGAGTTGCTGCGCTCTGCTCTGTCCTTATAGTCAAACTAACCCATGTTGATCCGTTGAGTTATGTTTACTGATACTTATTTAATCGTCAGTTAATTTTTATTTACTATTAATATTTTTATTACTACCTTGTGAAATAAAGAGGAAATTTTGGATACTTTATAAGATATAGTACTAATCAGGGGAGAAAAGTTAGAATTGTAATACAAATGTAAAATCGTACAAAGATTATTATAAATACGAAAGTTTTTGACTATGTATGGATGGATGTTTTTAACTCTTTCGCTTAAGAACTACTGAATGGATTTTGACGAAACTATAAATTAATTAATATAGAGTAGGTATACATCAAAATAGCATAGAGACCACATTTTCAAGTAATAATTATAAACGTGAAAGATTGAGATATCTGTTTCACAAAAACTACTAAACGAATCTTGGTAAAAATTTAGCCATTTGATAAAAAAGTAAATAAAAAAAAAATCATTTGTATCATTGTTTTTTTATTGGCTATAATTTAAAACTCGCATTTATAATATTAGTTTATTAGTGAGGATTCTTGTTTAAATTTTTTTAGTACACTTGTATGTAGATTTAAAAAAATGTGTCCCTTTATTGACTTTGAAAGTAACCGACATAATGTGTGTACCACACATCGACAACCCTCAAAAAATCAATTGGTTATAGTTTATAATAGAAAAAGAAATCAACAATAGGAAAATCCCTAATTCTAAACATGAAATCAATTCACGTTTAAATGCAAAAACGACAAATAAAAACGCTATTTATAGTAACAAGAATCTTTAATAATAAATATGGCTAGAAGGTAGTGCTCCGTGGTGATCAAGATTGTTAGGTTGCACGATAAACTCGCTCGACGCCGACTCGACGCCAAGGGTCAGGAGAGGTCACGCGTAGACAACGAGCGATACGTCCACTCGCTAAAAGGCCTCGCGGCGGACTGATTTGAAACTAATTATGCGCACAGTTTTATAGGAGTGTTAAAAAAATTGTAGTAAATTAAATTAATTTAAATAAGCAGAATGCTGTTTCGTATTTTGTAGAGAAGATATTGTTCTTTTACGATACACCTTTATTTTGTAAAATTAAGTAAGATTTATCGGGGAAAAATAATGAATTTAGCAACCGCTTTTTTTTGTTAATTTCACTTTGTTTATTGTTTAATTTATCATTGTTAGGAGCTGAAAATCAAAAAAATCTCTGATAAAGTTTTGCTCAAGGATATGAACAATTAAATAAAATTGTTTGTTTGTAAATTTTATGACAGGTTTCGGATATTTCAAGCTTCGAAATGACCACTGTAGAGGAAATTTTGAAAACACTGTTTGTTTATCTGGTTACAATTCACGCATACTTTATTAATGTTAAAATGTTCTCACCTAACTTTTTAGAACAAAATATTTCCTACAATAATTAGTAATTCACACTTTTTATGAGGAGATTAAATGGTTTGAAAAGTACGCTTTTTGGGTCAAACAGCCAAAATCGGCGTTAACGCTCTTAAGCGGAATCACAAATAAAATTTAAACTATTTATAATAATCGGTCTTTATTCATTATTAAGCTATAGTTATTTACCTACCAAATAGACATTAATTATTTTATGAGATCAATCAGCATTTATTTAATTTAATCAGATACCTACAAAAACGTAGATGTTCGTAATTACCCCTAGCTTTTGAGGTAAATACGGACCAGCGCTGTTTTAACCTTTCTGTCGATTTTCTTAAGTGTTTTTAGATTTTTATTTGTAGTTTTGGTCTTTTTTTGTTTTAGGTTCTTTCTCTTTATTGCCATTTTCTTTTGTTCTTTTTGCTCTAGAAATACTTCTTCCGGTATGCTGGTGAAAAAAAAAGTAGAGTACCTAGTTTTTTAACTTACTTTCGAGGCATGTGGAATATAGAAATATTGCAATAGGTTTTGACAGATAATGGGGTAATTACAAAAAATAATATAAAAACAGGGTCAGTGGGTCATCTTAGGGGGGTTTTGATAAGCAATGGGGTAATTACGTACTTCCGTATCTACCTCAGGCCCTTTGTCCGCAATTGACTCAAACGAGTTAGAAAAAGTACAACAAAATTTTTAGGTTAACAAAATTTATTAAGGCTAACGATTGTACTATTTACACGTTAATAACATCGCAATCGACAGAAAACATAACTTTTTTACTGAAACTTATTATTTTTGAATAACACTCAAAATAGTTATAATACCAAAAATAACATAAAAATCACGAACAATGAAAAATTTCAATTACCTCGAAACGTGTGCGCAGCCGTCCGTCGGGAATTTGTGGTGGGCACTAAGAATGGTGGAACATAACGCGTGATCGCGGCGACGGGACGCGGGCGGCAAGGATGTAGATATTTTATATGTTAAGCTGTATTTAACCCGCGTCCGCAATTCCCCCATCGTCCCCCTACTTTTTGTGTCGTAAATGTCACGTTTATGTTTTTGCTGCTAATACCGAAATTCATCGACATAATGATATTAGTATTAACTTATAGTTAGCGCCAAGTGTACGGCGATGGTGGCGTTGATATCGTTAAACATCGCTGCTGTTGTGCGAACTTACGCGAAGTTAATGCTTTATGTGTATGTGCAGAGCGCATGGACGAGAGCGTGGCGGGCGTGCTGAGCGTGCAGTGCGCGCACGCGTTCCACGCGGCGTGCCTGGTGCGCTGGCGCGACGCGCGCTGCCCCGTGTGCCGCTGCGCGCAGACGCCCGAGCCGCGCGGCGGCGCCGTCTGCGCGCAGTGCGAGCGGACCGCGCTCGAGGGTATGTATGTGTGCAGAGCGCATGGACGAGAGCGTGGCGGGCGTGCTGAGCGTGCAGTGCGCGCACGCGTTCCACGCGGCGTGCCTGGTGCGCTGGCGCGACGCGCGCTGCCCCGTGTGCCGCTGCGCGCAGACGCCCGAGCCGCGCGGCGGCGCCGTCTGCGCGCAGTGCGAGCGGACCGCGCTCGAGGGTATGTATGTGTGCAGAGCGCATGGACGAGAGCGTGGCGGGCGTGCTGAGCGTGCAGTGCGCGCACGCGTTCCACGCGGCGTGCCTGGTGCGCTGGCGCGACGCGCGCTGCCCCGTGTGCCGCTGCGCGCAGACGCCCGAGCCGCGCGGCGGCGCCGTCTGCGCGCAGTGCGAGCGGACCGCGCTCGAGGGTATGTATGTGTGCAGAGCGCATGGACGAGAGCGTGGCGGGCGTGCTGAGCGTGCAGTGCGCGCACGCGTTCCACGCGGCGTGCCTGGTGCGCTGGCGCGACGCGCGCTGCCCCGTGTGCCGCTGCGCGCAGACGCCCGAGCCGCGCGGCGGCGCCGTCTGCGCGCAGTGCGAGCGGACCGCGCTCGAGGGTATGTATGTGTGCAGAGCGCATGGACGAGAGCGTGGCGGGCGTGCTGAGCGTGCAGTGCGCGCACGCGTTCCACGCGGCGTGCCTGGTGCGCTGGCGCGACGCGCGCTGCCCCGTGTGCCGCTGCGCGCAGACGCCCGAGCCGCGCGGCGGCGCCGTCTGCGCGCAGTGCGAGCGGACCGCGCTCGAGGGTATGTATGTGTGCAGAGCGCATGGACGAGAGCGTGGCGGGCGTGCTGAGCGTGCAGTGCGCGCACGCGTTCCACGCGGCGTGCCTGGTGCGCTGGCGCGACGCGCGCTGCCCCGTGTGCCGCTGCGCGCAGACGCCCGAGCCGCGCGGCGGCGCCGTCTGCGCGCAGTGCGAGCGGACCGCGCTCGAGGGTATGTATGTGTGCAGAGCGCATGGACGAGAGCGTGGCGGGCGTGCTGAGCGTGCAGTGCGCGCACGCGTTCCACGCGGCGTGCCTGGTACGTGCCTACTACTTCATATGCAGGAATTATTGTTTCAGGCTAGTGTAATATCCCAGTGTTTGTAGTTTGAAGTTCCCACAGTGCTGCGCGAAGACAACCTTATGCATTAGGTTAGCAAAGACACTTTTCTGCAATATCTAATAAATTCAGCCCCTGCACCATGTTTCTTTAGGTCAACATAAAAAAAAAACAAAAGTATATCGATCATCCTTCTGTCATTTCAATGTGTGATTATTATCAAGCTTTTGAGTATGTGAGCTATACATTTTCTCAAAATAATTTTAAGATTGAGATGTTATTTACGATTTTAATATGTCGATTTTTTGTGGTTATCCGATTACTTCGTACAACTTTTCAAAATTAGATCTTCTTCACACATTAACCGGTGTTCAGTTAATGGTGTTCCACAGGGCTCTATTCTAGGTCCCGTGACCAATATCACATGGTTTACACAAGTTGGTTATATTATGAGTGTGGTATACAGAGGAGGATGGTGACGAGACTCGGGACAACATCAGCGGCGTTGCGGAGGGCTTGCTGGACGGTGTGGAGGCCGGCACGCTCTGGATATGTCTCATCTGCGGGCACGTGGGCTGTGGCAGGTAACTTAACATTATATTCCCCTGTTTCACTCATTCCATGTTTTTCGTTTTGCCAATTTTATTCTTGTATTGTAAAAAACTATATTACTTAACTAAATTAAAGAAAAAAAAAACAATTTCGATGTTCTTCAGGTACGAAAATGGCCATGCAGCAAAACACTTCCTAGCCTCAAATCACACTTACGCCCTACAGTTGGGATCAAATAGAGTCTGGGACTATGCGGGTAAGTTTCGAAGCTAAACTTACTAGAAACATTTAAGTATAAGACATTATTATTTAACATTTATTTATTTATAAGTATTTTTTGTCTCGAGCAGGGAGAGATTAAGCAATGATACGGATATTAGTTTTTTAAGCTGGTTTATCCTTTATGTATATTCTATACACACACATAAAGTAACAGACGTTACAGTAAGCCTAATCTCAATCAAGCCTGAGATACCCATATATTAACAGGTGACAACTTCGTCCACCGCCTGGTCCAGAACAAGGCGGACGGCAAGCTGGTGGCGGCGGAGGGGGGTCTTACCTCCGAGGACTCCGCTTGCGGGGGGGAGAAGCTGGACTCCGCTCAGCTTGAGTTCACGTACATACTCACGCAGCAGCTCGACAGCCAGAGGATGTTCTATGAAGATAGGATGACCAAGTAAGTGGTGTTTATTGCTGTGTATTTGTTGCAATTTTAGGTGAAATGTTCTGGAAAAATAACATCGCTTGAAATATCTCCAAAGTTGCCCGTAACCTTGTCTGTGATGAGAAAAAAGGTTTTTTTTTTGTGCTTTTGTTTAGTGCGATATGTTGCTATAAATATTAAAATCTTTACTTTCTCCTCTCAACTATTCAGACTGGAGTCTGACTACATAACGGAATGCGAGAAGCTCCGCAGCCGCGCGACGGAGGCGGAGTCCTCGTCCGCGCGGCTGAGCGAGCAGGTCACCGCGCTCACTAAGGAGAACAAGACGCTCGAGCGGAAGCTGCATCACGTCACCAACAAGTATGTACTAAGTTTATGGAGTCAGACTACATACGGAATGCGAGAAGCACCGCAGCCGTCGGATGGGTTATTTTTAAATGACCGTCCAAATGTTCAGAGCTGGTTCATAACTGATAATGTTTCTAAATAAAAATTTCTGTTTGTTATCTCAAATAAATAAATAAATAAAATAAAAAGTAAATGTTCTTGTCCACCACGTAAAATCGAACGCGTGTATATCATAACAGCGCAACTCAGTTCAGGATAGGTAGCAATAAAAACACACATAAATGTGGCGGTGCGGACATGCACACAAGTGTCCTGACTCACGATGCGCCGGCCAGGCTGTCGCTTGCGAGCGAGGTCGTTGAACTTATCGACTGTTTGAGATATAGGATATTATTATGTATTTTAAATAAATAAATTATATTCAAAATGTACTTTCGGTTCGATATCTAAATCCTTTTTTTAACATTTTGGTCATTGAAAACTAACCCTATATACTCTTTGTTTTATTCACCTTGACGAACATTTACAGAAATCTGACTAGCTGTTACTTCTGTTGTACCTTGTGTTCTAAAACGTTTGAATATATTTTCAGGCTATCAACACTTTCCAACGAGCTGTCGGAAGAGCGCGGTCTGGCCGCCGCGCTGGCCAACAATCAAGCGGAGTGGCAAGCGCGGGCTAAGATACGCGAGGAGAACTTTGTTAAAGAGGTACATTTTTAACCCAACTTAAAAAATGGGAAAGGATAAAGATTTTTGTGAAAATCTGCGTTATTAGATATGGCAACAGTGAATCGATTAATTGTGTTTTTTTGTCTATTGTCTTGACTTGCACTTTAATTGCTTAGTGTCGGGTGTTAGGGGTAATTTTTGATAATGCATATTTCTTAATTGTAGTGTCTCGCTATGATAATGTGTGTTGTCTTAGGTGTCGGAGCTGAAGGAGCAGCTGCGCGACGTGATGTTCTTCGTGGAGGCGCGCGGGCAGCTGCAGCAGCACAGCACCAGCAGCGCCGAGCTGCAGCAGGCCTCCGTCACGGTGGCCCCGCCGCCCAAGCCGCGCCGCAAGCGACGGTAGCCACACAACCCCACATCCGCGACGACCCACATCCCTTATCTGATAACCAACATCTGTTGACTCACTCTCGATATCCGTAATCTGACCCTCGACATCCATATCTGGTACCTGATATCTGTTCTGCCATTCGACTTTTCTGATCTGCCACCCAAAATTCTCAATCAGACCTCTAAACCTGAATCTTGAAATCAGTAATAAGGCACTAACCAAAATTAAAGTTAATGATAAACAGGACCACGATCTCTCAACAAAATCGGAACTATCTGTATTAAAATAATTTATTTTGGATGTAATTTCTAAGTCAAATTCCCAAGCATAATATTCATAATTTTTATGTTCAAATAAGGTAAGAAAGTTGTAGGCTGATATGCAAAGCTTAACCTCCCGACGCAAAAAAAAAGCGTTGTTATTGGGTATAATTTATAAATTAATTGTAATATCCCCATTTTGCATAACAAACTTAGTTGTTGCAATTTTAATTAAGAATATATTTCGATATAAAGCATTGTGTAGCACAACAATAAAAGAAAATACAAATTCCTACATAAAGTACTTATATTTAAATTTATTAACATTATATTTGTAATTTAGCACCAATGTAGATTATTTGTAGATTACTCCAAAAAAATAGACCTATTTTGTGCTATCGCTTGCTCTGTCTCCAATAACTATACTTTGTCACATTCTTCTTAGAGTTCATGTTACTTCTTATTACCAATTTGTATTTATTGATTGTATTTTATTATAACAAATGTCACATTGTATAAAGAACTGATTTCATCCCATGTGAAGTTTATGTAAACTTTTTATGAAAAAATGTGGCATTTAATACTTGAAGCAATACTATGGATGGATTAGTAAACAATGGAGTAATCCTTCGCAAACATTTACAGTCCAAGTAAAGTGTATATCGTAAGGCTTATGACATAAATAAATTAATTCAAGCTGGCAAAACAAATATTTTACTGTATAATTACAATTAAAAATGATAGATAACTCGTTGATTCGATTTGATAGGTAAAGTGTCAATTGAAAAGAAATTTATAAAAAATAAAGTACAAAAAAAACATAGGTAATATTTGATAATTAAACTTCGTGCTCTATTGTTTTCATAATCCGCAATACAATTTTCCGCCATTTAATCTTAAAAAAATCAACATTGAGCTTTGAATATAAATGGAGAATATATTATGTCTATATGCAGCTATGCATGTCTACGAACGTTTTCAATCGCTGCAAACACTGTGATAATGTTCATAGATTGTAAGGAAAGTATTTTTTTAATGTTGTAGTTTTGTTCGTATTTAGAAAATTCTGTGCTTACAGGTTATTTTAAATCATTTTTAATTTAGGTTGTGCAGAACTTGGTAAATTGTAGATCTAAATGTTGATATAATTACTGTATGGTTAATAAAGGTGATTTATAAATTAATTATTATTGTAGTTTTATTTCATATGATTTGATATGATCCCTATGATAATGCACGCAAACAAATATTAACTTAGGTCATATAGCAATGAAAAAATTCGCGTATCACGTATGTGACAGCGAAACATGTGTGGTACGAGTGCATGTATTTCTTATTCTTATTAAATTAACAGATATTGGCTTGAAATAATACTTGATAGGTGAAAGAAAAAATTGAAGAAAAGGCTTAGTTCGAAAAATTACTTGTTCTAAGAGAAAAGGCTGATTTGTTGCTACGACTTATTATTAGTCATGGCAACACAAATTATTTTATTAAGAAATACTAAGTTGCCATCATGTATGTACCATGGAATATGTAAGGTAGGATATGAGTAGGAAATATTTATGAAGTTCCAATAGTCATACGTAGCATGTTTTCCCGATCTAACTTAGGAGTTTAGAAGGATAGAATAGAAAACGTTAATGAAGATTGATTGAGAATGTATTTTTTTTCTTCCAGTACACTATTAATAAAAGTACCTGGTCAAACACTAGCTTATAATTGGGCACCGTGGTTTTTTACATACTAAATTATTTACATCGTATTATTATGTTGCAGGTTTTAAGAAATTGACTAAACAAACAAACACAATCTCCTCCCATTATTTTTATTTTATTTTATCTATCAATATCAATCTGAACGTTCCTTTACACTGTTTTGGTCAATCAATAATTATTTCACACGATTTTAAAGTATTATGATAATGTGTTCTTACAAACAATAATTTTATCAAATACATTCTTAAAATTTCATGTTTACGTCTTTTAGACACAAAACATGAATTTCATTATGAAAACTAATATAAGTAGTCCGAAAACTAAAATATGAAGCTCTATCGTTGCACTGTTTGTTTAGTAACATTGCAAACGGAACGCAACGCTGTGGCTGTGAGTGAATCGTATCGTATCGATCGTATCAATTTGTAAATTTATTCGTATCGTACACTACATTTAGCTAATATATTCAGAGTATTTTGACCTAGAATTTGTTTAAATATAATTTATAGTACTAGATTAAGTAAAGCACTATTGCAATTTACAAAATCATTAATAAAATCGAAAATATTTCTACTATCTATCGTATTGAGTGCATGGTCGGTCACGTAAGTAAAACATTTTTTGCACGTCTTGTAAAACGGTTAGATTCCAGCGAAATCATACAATTTTTAGATACATGTTCTCAATGTATCGATAGTTTCATAGTTTGTTCCTTGCGCCAATAACTCATGATTGACCATTTTGCAAGACAGAAGTCTGAAGTGGTTTTTCCAGCGTAGACGAGAGAACGTTAGCGGCTGGCCGAGGTGTTCTAGCGGTTGTTCTATAGCTGGTTGCTACAGACTAGAGTCCGCATCTCGCGTCACGGCGGCGGAGCCCTAGTCTGTCGCAACTCTGCTGCATTCTTCGCGGCCGATTGCACGCCTTACACGCGCTCACAGATTAACGAAGTCTACAGCGAGCGATGGATGGAATCCAACTGTTGTTGTGCACATTGGATTTTAGTGCCATCGCTATTTGTGGACTAGGTTTCTACAACTTTTGGTTTTAGATTATGTGAATAACCTCAAAGGTAATGCTTCAGGTGTTTCATGACACACAACTCGTTTTGAAATATTGTTGTGATTCTCCTCATCGTTTCTGTGTTCATGGCAGATGTACTCACATAACTGTGAGCTGTTTACTGAATCAATATCTAGCTATACTGTGTTCTCATTGTGAATGGGAACAATATTTAATCAATAACTTTCTTGTCAATAAGATGTGGGGTCATGACATTACTTGCTTCAGTGACAGCAGTAAACATCTAACAGAACAGTATTTCAAGGAATAGAGAGTTGTATTTGTTATTGCTAAATAAGTATTTCTTTGAAATTAGACTGGTGATACAATTTTTTGTTATCTTAATTTTGTTTATGTTTTTGCAAGTCAAGTCAGAGACCTGATATTATTGAAGTTCAAAAAGAGTTTTATCATCTCAATATAAAGTTTTACCATGTCAATGATTGTAAGATTATCTTATAATCATTGATTGATCTTGTTCACATACTCTGGCTTTACTTAATAGGACTGTTTAGGGTGTTAAACTAATGAATATTTTTAGACAGAGTAATATGAGTGAAGAACAGAGTTTTGTGGAAGTCCCTTCGGCCAAGAAACAAAAGCTGGATGATAGCGATAAGGTACAAACACAAACCAGTGCAGAAAGCACGGAAAATGGTGTCAGTACGGAGAACACGGAGGATATGGCAGTTGGTGACCAGGGGTATGGGAACCTGGTGTCCCAGGAAGAGTTTGAGAAGCTAAGAGAGTTTAAGGTGTTGGATGAAGTCAAGTCTAATGATGAAGACAGTAATGATGAAGATTCAGACAGCTCTGATGGTAGTTGTATCTTGAGTACATATTTCTTGCATGATAGTTCTGGTTTAAAACTGCCTGGAAAAAAAGTTAATTCATGCAGTTTAAGAATGGGTTTTAAATGTGGTGTCAACTAACTGGTTTTATTTCAGTTTCACTACACTAAAGGATATTGTTTAAGTAAACATTAAATATAATAAATCATATTTTTTTTTTAATCAGTTCCTTGAGTGTTTTGGATTTCTTTCACATATAACCATGAAGGAGATCTTTCAACCATCTGCTCTTCTGAAATTAGGAAGTTTTTATTCATTATGGGTTATTTTTAGGAGGGATCACATATTTTTTTCCTGAAACAACTTAAGTCTGGGTATTTATTATTGTATTATTGTACTAATATTTTATTATTACTGCTTTTATTTTCAGATCAATGATAAATACACAGCCTATAAGTCTTGGGTTTTTAAAGTATTCCAGCATTTATATAATTATTATAATTATCTATGTATGTATTGTGCACTGGTTGTCAATGGTAACAAATTAGTAAATTAAACCTTAACACTTGAACATAAAGGTGTTTTCATGGTTTAAATTCTGCTATAGATTAACAGTAGATGTTACATAGAATCTCTAAAATTAAGTGAAATAAAATAATGCTCCTTTTTTAGAGTATGGACCTAAATATGTCATCCTGGTCTTTACACTACAAAGCGACTATTTATAGACAATTTTAGATTGTTTTTTATATTTCATTATTTTATATGAAATGGACCTGTTCCATTCCTGTTACTTTTTTGGTTTTCTGTTATTTATTTAAATATTAGCCTTAAGTTAATCATAATGCATGGAATATTAAATAATAGCTTTTAAGGTTTACCATTTAAGTAGCTCGTTCAAAACGAGGATCAATAAGACCATAATCCTACTCCTTCCCGCGCCCTCGCTTTATTGAATATAGTAATAATAATACGAACGCAAAGTAAAATAAACAATTAATATTGATTGATTGTTTACATGAAAGTCAAATCTCTCATTCATTTTTTTAGTCGTCCTCTCCTTTTATCTCCACGTCGTAGTACGTAGTATAAAAAAAGCACAACTCTCATTCAATACGACCAACGTTTACGACTGAACGTACTTGTACATTGTATTTGTACGCGAGGTCTATAAAAACATGCCTATAGTTACTCTGTAGCGATGTAACAAGACAGGTACCTACAGCTTTAAGTAGGTCGAGGGTGAACAGGTGAGGGGTTGGAGCGAAGGGCCGGAAAGAGGTTAGATTAATAGCATACCATGTCGCGCCGGCACAGCCGCGCGAGCCGGCACACCGTACGGACGTGCGCTGCCAATATGCAAAACACTTTACGATATTACAAATATGTGAAACCGACATACTTTTATTTATAAGCTTTAATTTTACATCTTTATTTAAATTAGAACTGTTTACATGTTCATTTATTCTTTTATTAGATTTTCCTGATGAATATTTATTGTAATTAATGACGCTACCATTTCAGCCCATTCTTAATTGCAGGATTAATTTTTAATACTATGGACTAATAATTAAGTACGATTGTAGAATACATGTGGATTTTGCATTTGTTTATTGCGTTATTTTGTGTTGTTTTTCCAAAAACTAGAACTTTTTCGCGCTCTTGAATATTTACTCTTGTTGAGCTTTTTGATGCTGCTGATAAATTTTCTTAGCTGTTTAATTAACTATATACCTAATTGATTGGTTATGTTTTAATTTTATTTATTTTAATGTTATGTAGTAAGTTTATTGTAAACTGCTTTATTAAATGTTTATATATGTTATTTTGTTTGTGTTGGAATAGATTTTGGGATAATAATGAGTATTCGTTAAATCACTCATAACACTAGAAAATTGAAACTTTGCACAATTTCTGAAAACTCAGTTTTATAGTAGAAGATAGTCTGTCTTTTTGGAGTTTCGGTTTGGTGTGTAATTAAGGTTTTTGGTCGTGCAGAATTGGCTCAGCCTTTGTTAACACTAGGAAAATTTTCAGGAGAGTCGGAAGGTCTCCCTGAAGAGGAAATCGAGAAGATGTTGGAGGAGGACCTTCCTGAGGGCTTCAAGGGAGCGCCCAAACCGAAAGAGAAAACCTACGTTACTAGACAAAAGATCGTTTTAGAAGGTTTGTAAAAACTATTGTGGATTGTGAATTCTGCTGTTTCTGATTTCCGATCCATAATCATGTTATCGGTCTGGTTATTTTGTCCCAAAACGACGTATTTTTTTTCACTTGTGTATCAAGTGAAAAAAAAACCTACACATACCTGAAACTTTTGCAGAAAAGGGTATAAACCAGTTTGAGGTATTACCGCTAGACTGGATCATGGTGCGCCACATCAGCGGGATGCCGATATACATGCATCGCGGTTCTAGAGTGTGCACTCTTTCTAAACCTTACTTCCTGGGAAAAGGCAATATACGGGTAAGTGACAACCGAATAAAAGATGTTTTCGACTCAAAGGACCAATTTATTTATTAGAGTTATTAAGCTGCCATCCAAGGTGAATCTAGGTAACCATACATATTTATTTGCAGCGCCACGACATACCATTAAGTGCGATACCCTGTTTCGCGTATCGTCGAGCTTTAGAAGAAGAAGCGAAACAGCAGCTCATCGATCAAAGAATAGAAGAGCAGATTCGCAACGGGACTTGTGTTAATCGAACTGAGGAAGAGAATAAAACAGAACAGAATGGGGAAACTAGTCAGGTTGAAGAAAAAACTGCAGAAAGTTCCACTACAGGACAAGTTGAGATCGAAGTGCCTGTGAAGGAGGAAGCCAAAAGTCAGGAGACAAGGTGTCCTTTTGCTAATGGTGTTGAAGAACCAAATGTAGAAGCGAACGAGGGTCATCAGAACGGGACGGAAGACGTAGAGATCCCGTTGAACCGGCAGCCCGTGGTGCTGCCCGGCGGGATCGTGATGCCCCCGCCAAGAGTGGAGACTATCAACACCAGCTGGAAGACCCAGCATCTGTCTGCGGAACAGATCAATGATTACTGCAAGAAACTGTTCAAGTTTAAAACTATTAATATTATGCATTTCAAGTAAGTGTGCCTAGAGTTTACTTGTATATTCTTAACATAAGTATTATAGCTATTTATTTAAAAATGGGCTTCTTTGTGACCCCTTTTTGATAGTTCAAGGTAAAAAGTCAGCACCCAGAAACAATTTTTATATAAAAATATCAACAAATCCAGTCCAGTAACTTTCGAAGAAGTTCTACCGCGTTCTTTTTTATTTTTCTCTTATTTAAAGAGCTTTTTTAACCAACTATCTGATGTACATATGTATGTCTATTTTAGGCGCTGGGCGGACCGGCGTAAGTACACGAAAGCGAGAAAGACGTTCCAGTACCCCACGTTGCCGGAAGACACCAAACTCATCACCATCCCCGCACAGCCGGCCACTCCGGGACAAGAAAATGGCGGTAAGAACTACTTATACCTCTTAGGTTTACGCGAATGTTAGACATTGAAATAAAACTACTTTTACGGATTTTATCGCGGTTTGTATTTAGATTTTAAGTCCCGACGTTTCGACACCTTTGCAGGTATCATGGTCACGGGCAGACTGAGATGGCGTTCGTCTTGACAGTAGATGTTGCTCGTTCTACCTTCATATTTTAACTAATTATTTGAGTTCCGACCTACGCAATATGAGCTCACTGTGTCTTGATGTCTTGCAGCGCTGCTCTTGGGTTTGGCCTTGAGTTTATGTATTATTGGGTCCCAAGTAGGTGATATCTTCCAGCCATCTTCTCTATTGAAATTAGGGTGTTTTTTAATTTCAATAGCCTCGCGAAACATCCTAGGTAGGAATTTGGGTTCTTTAGCGAGGATCTGTGGTTGGTCAAATCTAATATAATGGCTGGAGCCTTCAGCATGTTCGGCGACTGCAGACTTCGTTGAGCGGCGGTGTTTCACGTCAGCTATGTGTTCTTTAACGCGGGTCCCTATGCTTCGTTTTGTTTGACCGATGTAAGAGAGGCCACAGTCACAATCTAGTTTATAAACTCCTGCATCTTGTAGAGGTATGTGACACTTGACGGATGGTAAGGACTGACTAATCTTCTTGGGCGGCTTGAAGTATGTTTTAATTGAAGCTCGCTTCAGGATGTAGCCAATCTTGTCTGTGACACCTCTGACGTATGGTAGTACAGCAGGTAAACGATCAACTGTGGCTGGCTTCACTCGGTTTCTGTGACGGGGCCGTGGAATTTGGAGCTTGTTGTCTCGCAGTACTTGCTTGACATGTTGAAGCTCAGCGGCAAGGTGTCTGTCATCACAGAGTCCGTGTGCTCTCTGAAACAAGGATTTTCAGTTCAGTTAGCTACCGTGGGAAAATCCTTGTTTCAGAGAGCACACGGACTCTGTGATGACAGACACCTTGCCGCTGAGCTTCAACATGTCAAGCAAGTACTGCGAGACAACAAGCTCCAAATTCCACGGCCCCGTCACAGAAACCGAGTGAAGCCAGCCACAGTTGATCGTTTACCTGCTGTACTACCATACGTCAGAGGTGTCACAGACAAGATTGGCTACATCCTGAAGCGAGCTTCAATTAAAACATACTTCAAGCCGCCCAAGAAGATTAGTCAGTCCTTACCATCCGTCAAGTGTCACATACCTCTACAAGATGCAGGAGTTTATAAACTAGATTGTGACTGTGGCCTCTCTTACATCGGTCAAACAAAACGAAGCATAGGGACCCGCGTTAAAGAACACATAGCTGACGTGAAACACCGCCGCTCAACGAAGTCTGCAGTCGCCGAACATGCTGAAGGCTCCAGCCATTATATTAGATTTGACCAACCACAGATCCTCGCTAAAGAACCCAAATTCCTACCTAGGATGTTTCGCGAGGCTATTGAAATTAAAAAACACCCTAATTTCAATAGAGAAGATGGCTGGAAGATATCACCTACTTGGGACCCAATAATACATAAACTCAAGGCCAAACCCAAGAGCAGCGCTGCAAGACATCAAGACACAGTGAGCTCATATTGCGTAGGTCGGAACTCAAATAATTAGTTAAAATATGAAGGTAGAACGAGCAACATCTACTGTCAAGACGAACGCCATCTCAGTCTGCCCGTGACCATGATACCTGCAAAGGTGTCGAAACGTCGGGACTTAAAATCTAAATACAAACCGCGATAAAATCCGTAAAAGTAGTTTTATTTCAATACTTATACCTCTTTCAAATGCGAATTTTATTAAATTTTTAAACCGGCTTTTAAAATGGAGAAGGTCAGTTAGAGGTTTAGTTAGTGTTTATTATTTTTTGCTAGTTGGTTTCGCTAATTCTCTGAATGTTGGATCGAGTTAAAATAAAACTTTGCTATCAATAGTATGTACGTCGAGAGTAGTAGTAGTATTATAAAAAAATAAACGAATTTGTTTTTTTTTTTCATTTTGTATTATGTATAATATGTAATCAATTTTCCGTCAATGCCATCAATCTCATTTTTTTTTATTCTGAATTCTTTGCTTTATGATTGAATTTGAATATCATAGAATTGTATTTCCAGCAGGTGGGAAGGCGAACAAACGCGACTGGGTGATGAACCTGAACGACCGCAGCTACCTCTCCGTCTTCCACGAGTACGTTCGCAGAGCGTTACAGAAACAACCCGTCTATGAGTTCAAACAACTCGGTGAGTACGACCCTGAATATATTTATTTCAGATCTCTTAGTGCATTTTCCATGTGCATCTTTACCACGTGTTTCTAAAACCGATAAATTAACTTTTTTGAAATTTTTAATTCAAATGGAACTTTTTATGACCATGCCCAGTGGAATTTGGTCGAAAGGTCAGGCTATTAAATCAGTGTACTTTCTAGTGTTATTTATTTACCTCTACTATTGTTAATTTATATATAAGATACTGTAATTTAAAAATGTCATACTTATATTTACGAACTCTAAACATATAAGGGCCTGAGTACACCACGTATTTTAAACGCACCGTCGCGTCTTCGCGCGTCTTAGAAACGCGCGTCGACTGCGCGTCTGTAGCGATACAAACGCGCGTTAGTATAGGGTTTGTATCGATTCAGACTCTATCTTCTCTCGCTTGTAAATGGGTGTACCCAAAAACGTTGGTAATTTTTTAATAATTAATAACAAAGCGCATGCAATCAATGCTGTCTCGATCGATGCCATCTTGCTACTGTTGACGAGGTTCAGATTAAAAACGCAGAATGCCAGCGCGTTTCTATCGATACACACGCGCATTTGCATCGCGTCTGTATTGCCACACGCGTATTTGTATCGCGTCTGTATCGCTACAAACGCGCGTCAACGGCGCGTTTAAAAAACATGGTGTGCATTGGCCCTATAATATAATTTTTTATTCCTTAAAAATATTGCACGTATGTATTTACGACCTTCATACATATAATTTGATATGCCACATACAGAGAACGCGTCCACCCCGTACCAAGCCACGGTGTACATCGGCGGCATGCAGTACGGCGTGGGGCACGGGTCCAGCAAGCGGCAGGCCAAGTCGGCGGCCGCGCGGGCCTCCATCCACATCCTCATCCCCGAGATGAAGGACGAGCTCGACAAGCACGCGTCGCACACCACGCCCGCCGCCGACGCTACTGAGCCCGACTTCACCGTGAGTTAAAACTATAGAGTGCACACATCAGAGTATGAACAAGTCATAGGAATAAAAAAAAAAACATTTCTTAAAAACTTCGCATAATCGAAGCTTATGAGCTAAAATGCTGTATATAGACTCCACAAAGATTTTAGAAAAATTAGAGAGCATAAATGTTGCGACTTCAATATTTTTTAAACCTCTATTTGTTCAGTCATTTGGTAGTTCTAGCTGGAAAGGTTGCCGGTAGAGTTAAAAATTTGGCGATTTTATAAATTACAACGTGCACTTTTCGATTTTTCATTTTGCCACCTCTTATCTTTGCCGCTCGCTCCGCCATATTGGAAAAATTGCGCTCAAAAACAGTATTGTGACAATAACTCCTTACAGGCTCATTTTACGATAGGTGTCGAAACGTCGGGACCTAAAATCAATATAAACCGCGACAAAATCCGTAAAAAGTAGTTTTATTTCAATGTCTAACATTCGGGTAAACCTAAGAAACCAATAATCCCGGAAAACTTTCCAGGTAACCCCCTTTTTGAGCACCAAATGACTGGACTATATGATTACTTCTTATTGTAGCAAATGTTTAAACGTCCAATAGGATCATTATTTACCTACTTTAAAAATAATATGGTTTATGTATTGCTACTATGAAGCTGAATTCATAAATGAAATCAATATTCTGAAATTCGGAGCTTAAAAAATACGAAAAAGCCTTATAACTCGAAATCTAGAAAAATCGCAGGACTCATGGGCGTGGTTTAGATATCTTTAAGTGTCTTCTACCTCTACACAACCTTGCTTTCTAGGACACCCTGTATATACTGTTCAATCGGGCAATCATTTATGTATGAACAACTCAATATTTTTAAACTATTTATATTTTGGTCCCATTCAAAATTTTATTTAATTTTGTGTAGAAGTAACCCCTAAAGTATTTTTCAAGACTTCTGTTACGACCTTCAGTATATTTTAACAAACTTTTTACTGTGTAGTTCTTCGACTACGTGGGCATCGAGGACCCTCGCATCACGGAGTTCTGCGCGGCGACCTGCGAGCCCTCGCCGCACGCCATCCTCCGGACTTGTCTGCTCAGGAACTTTGGCGCCGGGGATAGAAATATGATACATACTGAGGTAAAGGCTAGTCTAGTGCGATTCAAGCTTCTTGGCGGCTGTGAAGTGCGTTACACATAGCCCAGTACCTCGGCCCGCACTCCCGCTGGTGTATGAGTTTGTTGTACAACAGCGACTCGTCCCGTGTTCAGAGCCGCCATTAAGTTTGAATCGCACTATACTTAAAATGTTACACAATCGGGTTGAATACAAAACTAATATTTTTAATGTTTCTGTGTAGATGAAAAAGTTGGAGTACCAGAAGATCGAGCTGACGATGAAGGTAGGCAAGCACACCGCGACCGTCGTGTGTAAGAACAAGAAGACCGCCAAGCAGCGCGCCTCGCAGTCTATTTTACAGGTGAGATAGTTCTGGTCCTTCTGTCCGACGAGTGTATTTCCTGCTGTCGGTAGTCTGTTCACTATGTTGTACCATACATAATTTCGCCTATTGTATATTTCAGATTATCCAGTTTTTGCACCTATCTCACATTATCTCTCTTTCACAGGCGTTACACCCTCACGTGAGATCTTGGGGCTCTCTCCTACGCCTGTACGGTTCCCGCTCCGTGAAGAGCTGCAAGGAGAAGAAGCTGGAGGAGCAGCACATCACGCTGCTGCAGGACAAGGCGCGCCACAACGAGCCCAACTACGCCGTGCTCGAGAAGCTGCGCAACGAGATGAGGAAGCTGCGCGAGAGAGACGAGGCCGTGGTCCCCATCGGCACGCTGCTCGTCAGCCACGACCTGCCCACGCACTCCGGCTCCAACCTCAACAACATGGACCTGTGAGCGACACACAACAAGCATACAAATATACACGCGCACCAAACGGTCAGTTACACTAGGAATCAAGTCAAACGAGTTTAAGATATTATTATAAAATTAAGCTACTATAAAGCAATTTTTAAAGGCACCATATTAATATAGGAGATTTTAGCTTTTAATTGCCTCGAAAGAGTCTTATACCTTTATCACATTGTATATTGTCCACTACACTACTCGTTTTGACGAAGGTCTGAACTCTGAAGTAAGCCGAATAGTGTAGTGAGTCGCTTCGTGGTAGAAATTTGGGTTTCCCCGACACTAACGCACGACGTCGATGACTACTACTTGGTTCCTTATTCGTGTGAAAACCGACAGCTATCAATAATCGCCGGAGACGTGGCGAGGTTACTCGAAAGACTAGGCGACCAAAACTGCCTCCCTACACTCTTTGTATTCGTTTAACTTATTAACTTTGCGAGTAGTGTAGTGGAGGCTTTACGATGTGGCGAAACTGCGGATATGATGAAATGGACTCGTGTGGAACATGGTTGTGGTTTGGACATGTGCTTCCATTTTAACAAATAGGGGAATGTCCGAATGTCCATGTTTCTTCGCGCTTGTCCGTTTGAATCTGCCCCGCAGTGTAGGTCTTACTAAGGCTCGGCGCAAACGGGCCATAGCCAGCGCCGGCAACACCCTATTTCATATATTTTGTGTAGGCTTGTCGTACACGTGTAACCGGTACCGGTCACTCGCTACAGCAGACAAATATATGAAAAAGGACGTCGCAGGCCACCGGTGGCTGTAGTCGGCGTCTCGTTTGTGCCGAGCCTTACCCCCGTGGCCACAGCCGAGCGCGGTGCGAATTGCGGCGCGGCGTGCGGCGCGGCAAGCGGTGAGCGGCGAAAATAAATGGTAGACAACCTATGAAGTATGCCACAGCTACCGGCGGCGCGAACTGCGGTGCGACCTGCGGCGCGGCGCGCGGCGCGCGGCGGCGACGGGCTGTGCGGTGTGCGAGTGAAACAAATGTACTAGCGAGTATCGAGGTGGCCTAGAGATGCGCTAATCATGTCCTCTAGCGGATTGAACATGGAACGTTTCTTTCCACTCTCGGAACTAGGTGCAGGAAACATGTTCGCGGAACTAGAAGGGTACCTAGTATATTCATGTAATTCCGCACATGCACAATTTACATAGTTCCTCGCATAATCGCGGAACTGTTAAGTGTTGCGTTGTTTTTCTTAGAGAAGAGAAGACCTATGTCATGACCTCGCCTCATTTAAAAAACGGCTCAGTATAAACTTACAAATTTTTTTTCAACTCATTTCCTGCCCAACTTTACTATCAACTATCAGTATAGTTATTATATTATTTGTAAAATACAAGCAAAAAGAATGTTCATTAACCTAACAGTAGATATAGTGAATAGTCAGTCATTTTGCACACGAATCATTCCAATTTGACCCTTAAGTAAATGTATTAAGAGTCACATAGCTCGTCATCGCTGACACGCAGTCGTCCATAGCGCGTTTCAGGTGTAGCTTTTAGTACATTGTAATAAGGTTCAAAATTGAAATGATTCACGCGTCTTTGTGACGTCCGGTCCGCAGTTCGTTCGTTCCGAGTAAACCACGTGACCGCGTCGCATCCAGGAACTGGCAGGAACGATGGACCGACTTCAGTTGACGGTTCGGATTGGACCGATATCGTTCCTCTGAAGGACATAGTTCCGAGAACTATTACGGTCCGGAACGACCCACCTCTAAGGTGGCCACAGCTCAGAGCGGCGCGCGCGGCGGCATCGGCGGACGCATTCAGACATCGCGCGACCGAAACAAATCATTTTGTTTTTACCGCGCGTACAGTTATTAAAGTAATGGAAACGGAACAATTCATTAGTGAAATACTGAGTAGACCAGCAATATGGATGTCAAAAACTCCACATCATAAATATAGGCATATTATAAAAAAAATGTGGGAAGAAATAAAACAACAATTTCCTGGTAATAGTGGTACTTAAGTATTTATTACCTATTTTTTACAAGTAATTTAATTAGATACGGCAATTTAATTTTCAAAAATCAATAAATTTATCGGGATAGTTCCTATATTCATAATAAAGAGTGTTAAATTCGCCAAGTTCTCTGATTAACTGGGTGTGCTCCTATTCTTGACTGAATGATATCTTGAGCTAAGAACGCACTTGATTCAAGGCAATACTGTGCCACTTTTGATAGGACCATTTTAATAGTTTAGCCGTTCTCTAAATACGTCCACCGCTGACGCCGCCGCAGTCGCAACTAGTCGAGCTATGGCATACCACCGCAAATCACGCCGCTCACCGCACCTCCCGCCGCACCGCGCGCCGCACCGCCAGAAGCTGTGGCCAGGCCCTTAGTCGGACTTTTTATTTTTTAGCGGCGGCGTTACGCAGCTATCGCATAAGTAAGCAACAACAAGCTAATTTCTCAGGCAGTTCAATTAGTCTTAGTCTAGTTCGAACACTTTTTACTGATTTATAGATATATTATGTAGAGAGTAATTAATACGTCCTTGTGCGACTTTTAATCCGCTTATATTTAAGTCAAGTGTGTTTTAGTATGTTGCAAAGCGTACTTAAAATATATATTATTTTATTAAATCTATATTTACTTAGGTAAGCTCGAATATCCCTAATAGAGTAAGTTTTCGATCCCTTGAACTCTCAAGGTGTTTTTATAGTGTGCTAATTCTTTGCTAGTCTCTGTAACGTTAACATACTTTAGACTTATATAACAACATTTTATTATTCGCTACACGATTAGAATAATCATATTAAAAGTAAATACCTATATCTTACATAAAGTAACATTTGTAACTCTTCAATCTTGCTTGAAATTATTTGGGCTGACATGCAATCACGCTATGTGCTAGTCTTAAATTAAAAAACAAACCTATTGTGATTAACAGAAAAGTTATTAGTTATAAGAATGACTAGATACTAGTTTCCAAAAAAATATTTATTTAATGGGAATGGAATAAACTAGAATTAATCTTGGTTTAAATGTTGAACAAAATGACATAAAACTGTGTTTGAAATGACAGGCACAGATTCAGGCATACGTAATTTTTTTTATTTCTAACCTGTCCCACTGCTGGGCAAAAGCTAAATATATGTCATTTAAATGCGATTGAAAACCGAGCATTAAACAGATTTAAACAAATGTCCTCATTACGTCACATTACTAAGAATGAGTTCAGGAGTTCGGTGTAGTCAAGCAATTACAGTACAGCCAATGTAATTTTACGTCTGAACTGTGCTACAACGCATGGTGTTTGTGACTATGCCTATGAAATGGTTATCATTTCCATTAACTCATTGATGAAAAAAATACATTATGTGGTTTTGTTAGGGTCTGCGGGCTACGACAGATAATACGCTGCGCGCGCGTATTTCATCCCCAGCAACTTTTTGACAACTTGTCGACAACTTTATTCTGGACTACATATTGCACATATTATATTTGGGATTTTTTTATACACTAGATGTTGAAAGATTTATTGATATCTAAACATGTAAAATAAATCAAAATATATATGAACTGGAATAAAATTCGACAATTGAATGTGGAAACATGCGAATAAAAAAGATCCTTCAGAACGATGCAAACATTTACAAATCGTAGTGTAGGGAACAGCTAGATTCTTATGCGTGTGATAATTGTTAGGTAATTAAAAAAACTTAATGTAACTAATTGCTTGTATTTATATCTATGTATGTAATGTGTGAATGTGGGGTTCCTGGCTAAAAGTATATGTTTTGGCCGATATTAAAAAAGTGTGAGCAGCAAAATTCGTGAATACATGGAGACCCCTCCGTGCCCCGGAAAGCACGTTAAGCCGTTGGTCCAGACTGTCATACGTAGATATTTGGCAGTCGTTAAGTCAATTCTGACAACCAGTCTTACTATGTGATACTGTGTTACCCAGAAAATGGGATTTGGAATATACGATAATCAGGTGAATACGGTGAGACAGGAAGTCCACCTAGCTTGGGATAAGGCTAGGCTAGGAAGGATATGTGAATGTAAGCTTTTTGTGTGATAACATCGAGATGGTACAAAAACTCTTCCAATTTCTTGTCATATTGAAATTATTTTCTGTTTTGCTCAAATGGTCGTTATATTTTTACCGTATTTTTTACGATTATTTACGGAGGAAAAGCAACGTGCTTTGAGAAAGTTACGTTTCTCATATTAACGAGAGAAAAACGTGTATTTGAAGTTCTCAGAAGATTTGAAATGGAAGTCTTAAGAACGTTAAATGAATTGCCTTTTTTATGACGTCATTATTCGAGTCGAAGAGGGTCAGAGCATGCAGAAGGATAGAGTCATTGCTTTGACAGTAAATAAAAAAAAATGGTTATTTTGTGATACTTATTTAAAGTGATTGCGGATAACATTACCATTCATTAGTATTTTCTATGAATGTGTTTCAAGTATTTTACTTTAATCCACAATGGATTACGTGAATTGTGTGTAAAATTATTTACATTTCGTGTGTGGTCTTGACACATTGCGTATCGCATGTGTGCAGGCGACAACGGCGGTACAAAACTGGCCAATATCTGGCCCACGCCCAACTCATCGTAAACGCCGTACTTTACTAACCTAGCTTATTATTTTATGGCCAATCTTTTTCGTTTTATCCCTTATGAAACGATTCTTGGCTGTGACACGAAATAACAAGATGTTGGTACGGTTCTAAACTTGACGTGATAATGATAAAGCATAGCTCGGTTTAATAACCTAGCCATCTGTTGTTTAAGCTACTAAAGATAGAATTTTGACATAAGAGCCATACAATGACAGAACTCTGATAGGAAAAAACAACGACGGATAGGTTATTGGATTCGGGCATTTCGGGAGTAAGACATTAGTTTTAAGACAGACCTATCAGGACATATTTTTTATATTAGTTTAGTCAGTCAAATCTAGCCAACGTACTTAAAGAAGCTGATATACATATATCTAGAATTTTTATTATGTACGAGTTAGTCAATATTAGGTTTAGAGCTTAGAGTATAGATAAGAAACTAAAGAGTGAGCCTATCAGTGTATGAACCGTGAGCACTAGTATGAACTAGTTTTATCGTAAATTTTGTATCAAGACGGAGCGCGCCGTTTTAATAAAACTATCTAAAACCCTAATATTATCCTAACAATGTCGAAACCATCGATATTTTCGCATTTAAGTCTGTCGTTGCGCGAAAAATAACTTTAAATCAGTAATTCATTAGAGTCATTTAAAACATATTTATACGTAGAGTTAGTTATGTATCTACTTGGTCTTACGCCTGTGATTTCTACTTGGCATTTTGCTTGTGTCTGATTAACAAACATACAAAATTTGAGCTTTATTGTGCATCTATGGAACGAAGAGTAAGAACTAACGATAATTATAGTAATAATCTCTAATGATGCGAATGTACGGAACCATATTTAGCCGATAACCAACATTAGTTGTAAGGAAGGTCAGAGGGGTAGGTTCAGAGTACAAAAGTAAAAGAACATGAGTCGGGTCGTGTCCAGAGCTAAACCAAATGGCAGAGGGCACACCCAGGGCTCAGAGTCTGCAAATTCAATAGATTGGAAGTCAATACAAAACTTTTTTAAATTAGCAGGCTATGTAATGACAAAGATCAGTCACACGACACAATTGAATTAGCGGACTCCGAGCCTTTTAATAGGGAATATGCACGAATTTGTTATGTGCTTAAATGATCAGATAGATCTTATCTAATATCATTATGGCCTGTTGGTCTAGTGGTTAGTGACCCTGACCGCTTTACCAGAGGTCGTGGGTTCGATTCCCATCCAGGACAAATCTTTGTGTGATGAGCACGATCATTTGTTCTGTGTCTGGGTGTAATTTATCTATAATATGTATCAGTTGTCTGGTCACCATAGTACAAGCTCTGCTTAGTTTGGGATCAGATTCAGATGACCGTGTGTGAGTTGTCCCAGGATATTTATTTAATTTAATAATTAATTATAAATAATGTGTCAGAGTCCATGTCAACGGGAATAATGAAACGAATGCGGTAAGGCATTTGATTTAATTTTAGGTCAGTTCAATGGCGTTGCGTTTTTATAATGCATAAATACATACCTATTATATTGTAATTTATTGAATTATTAAAATGTAAATCATTATGTTATGAATGATAACTGAAATAGCTTTAATGTACAAGTTGAAACCTAATCGATGATGTGCATATTCCCTATTTCTCAGTCGACGACAGGTTTGTTCTGAAATTGCAGAGACGATGAACTAGATTTAGGACCCAGAACTCTGATTATAGAAACTTTAAAGTCCAAATTAATCTTATCTTATTCTAATGTAACTTGTGATTCATGTGAAAGCGAGATGTAACTAACTTATATTTAAGGATAATCATTCTGACAAATATTCTACATTGGGTAGTGATAGTTTTTATTATATTGTGTCTATATTTAAATCTATGATAATTATAAAGCGGCAAAAAAAAATTAAAAATATATCTATTATTAACCTGCAACTGTGAACACATTTTCTCTATGTAATTTAAGCCAGTGGTGCACAACATTTAATAAAAAGCACGCCAGTCGTGTAGGCAGCACTTGTAGAACAGTGTGTCAGAAACTTTATTATCACCATGGCGTTATTCGTATACAACACATCAATATGTTTAGTGCCACTGGCTTAGATACTTGTCCAGAATGATCTGAATGTAATCTCAAGGTGTTAAAAAACTGATCACTATAAATGTATGACGGATTCTAAAGCTTTCAGTTTTCTGCATTACGATGCAATATGAAACGTTTATATGTATTTAGCAGTATTTGTAAGAATCTTGCCAAAATAAATATCTCTGGTTGGGAAAGCCTCAGATAGGCGAAAAGCCACTTACATTTGCTAATGGGTATATTCAGATCATTCAAAATTATACTTACAAGAAGAATAAATAGTTAATGTTTCCTAATTTCCAGCTACTACCTATACTAAATAACACGTGAGATATAATGGTCAAAACTAGCAACGTTTGGGTGCGATTTAAATCTTCCTTAATTATATATTAGTATATCAAGAATTCATTTAAGATTGCGTTTTGTCTATTTTATATATCTAAAGGGTGTGAATGACGGGCGAGCTTTACTGTGGTGGAATTGGTGGACCACCTTGAGACGGCGGTTTTATCTGTTGACGAGACAGGCTCGTGGCTCGCCACTCTTGTTCGAAATTTTTCGTGGCGCGCTGACAAACTACGGTTTTACTTGCTCGTCTATCAGGCACGACGAGCCACGAGTAAAAACTGCTGCGAGCTTAATCGTGAGCTCGTGGATCGCCCGTCGATTACACCCTTAGCGCTTTAAAAAAATAAACATATAATAGTACCTTGACGATTTGTAATTAATAGTGATTATGAGCCTATACATTATATTAGTAATCTAATTAGAAAGTAGCATATTGTGGTAAAGCCCCGCGGCCGAAGTGAATATTTAGAATATTTAAATAAAGCTAGAGAGATTGAAATAGGTCAAAAAGAAAGCAAATAGAATGTGGAGGATCAAAATGATTGTTGTTATAAGTGATATGTGTAATGTTCTGTCTGTAGTCATGCTTCCGAATAAATATATTCTTATTTTATATAGGTAATCTTATTATTTATGAATCCATTTAAAAATATAACCCAAGCTTTTGCGCTTAAGATTGAGTTTAGTTTGACATTGGAAAATAGACAATTTCTTATTTATATAAAACATTTATTATATCAAAACCTTTACACTAAAAGTAATCATAAATTACACACTTGATCACAAAAGTACACTGCAGTGCTATTGAAATAGACAACGTTTTAGCGATGCAATTATTTTGCACTCAAGTGTAGACTTAATTACCAATTCGACAGAATTAAAATACAAATAAATACTAATTTGTACAACAACGTAACACTCGTTTACGTTAAAAGTAGTAATACCTAAGTTATGGTCACAGAAATAAATGAAAAGTTAGGAAATGCTCATAAAGTTCTCATAACATGCTTAGACCAAATGTCGTGATTTGAAAGGGCATATACTTATAAAATTGCTAATGATTTAAAATCCTATATCTCTCTAAGTTCTCGAGTAATTTTAGAAATCTTTAAATATTCTATACAGAATATTTAGATTCATACTTTCAAATAACTTAGTGATGCACAAAATGTATAAGTTCGAGGAAAGTCGGTGACCAGTGACCTTACTGTATAATTATGTACACTATGTATAACTAGGGGTGAGGTGATGACGTCAGAGCCACTGCTGCCACGTCGGCTGGTGCTGCGAGTCGCTCGCCTGCAGCACGTTGGAGAGCCCGCCGTGACTGGATGGGTAGGGGGCCTGCGAATTATACATTCACATTATAGATTTGTTTAGTACTGACATTATTGCTGGTGTAGTATGCCAGCTAAGACTAGAATAATAACCATCATATCATGTTTTAAATAATCTTCTTGATTCAATATAGTGTATTTTAAAAGTAATCTTCTTAAGGAAAAACATAAACAACACATTGCCGAACTATCGGCCTCTACAAACCCTTGTTTCTTTATTGCCCATGGCAATCCTGTTTCTAACTAGCTTGAATGAGGGCTAACCTTATTGTGCTCACCAGTTGGCGCCACTGGCGCTTTAGCTCTCAAAGCCAACCAACAAACTAAGGAAATACTGGTATCATATACGACGAGTGCCTCAGGCGGCGTAATGCTAACAGTAGCCTTTAAATTATGGTTTTTTTTTTAATTTCAACTCACGGTGGTGGCTCCGAGCCAGCGCTGCTTGATGAAGTCGGCTACCCGCTCGGCGATCATGATGACCGGCGCGTTGGTGTTGCCGGACGTCACTGACGGCATCACGCTGGCGTCTGCCACTCGTAGGCGGTCGATACCTTGCACCTGTGAGGATGGTGGACATTAGGATAGGCCTACAAATTTCTGTTCATTACCAGTTAACAGCTGTCGTAGAAAGAAACAGTCATATTTCTGGGTCACGAGTTGCAAGAATGGCCACTCTAGGTATTCGGCTCTTGGTACTTGCATTTCAAGAGTTAGCAATACTAAGCGTATGTATGTTTATAACATATTTTGCCCAAGAACTGGATTTATAAAAGAATTACCGTTCTTCTTTTACCATAGCACATCCAAGTAAATCGGTACCATATCTAAGCTTCGTACCTGTAGTAAGTTATCGACCACAGCAGTGGGATCTCCCCTGGGCCCCATCTTGCAGGACCCGGCCTGGTGGTTCTCCGGGGCGGTCTGCATCCTCACCGCGCACTCCCAGTACGCGTCGCAGCCGAACTTGATCTTCTCGCAGCCCTTGACCGGCGTCTTGTCAAACTTGATGCCGTACCGCTTCAGGGCCTTCGTCTCCGACAGCTTGATCGAGAACTTTATGCCTTCGATCAGGGTTTTCACGTCGTCGGGGTGGGTGAGGTAGCTGGAATGGAAAAAAAGGTTATTTGTAACATAACGTAGGTAACTACTACTTTGCAACTATAATGATGTCCACTTACTTAGTCTTGAAGCTTATGTAGATCTACTGAAAATAACCAGTCTCAAAGTAATCAGCGCCTTATCTCATAATAGTAGACCTACTTCGAAGTACCTACTAGTATCGGCGTAAAACTAAAAGGGTAAAGCAAGGTCACAAATGATACCTACGATTGGTAGTAATTACGTTCGAAGTTCCTTTCCCTTTAGATGACAATGAATATCTTTATTGTTACAGTTGCGACATTAACGCAATTTCGGGTATCATGAGTAGTCAAAAACATATTCTAGTTAAATTTATATTGTCTGGCCTGTTGGTCTAGCGGCTAGTGAAGGGTCACTAGCCGCTATAGTAGTCAGGGGACTACTATAACGGAGGTCCATGAATTTTTTTTCTATGCCTGTGTGTAATTTTTCTATAATATATATGTATTTAGAAAAATAAGAATGTTTATCAGTTGTCTGGTTACCATAGTACAAGCTTTGCTTAATTTGGGATCAGATGACCGTGTGTGAGTTGTCCCAGGATATAATGATTTTTATTTAAATTTATTTATTTGCCTAGAGCTTCATAAAAGTATACTCACTTAACATAAATCTTCGGGTATTCGAAGGGATCAGCAGACGCGATCTCGAGCCGCCCCCTGCTCTTGGGATGCAGCACGGTGGGGATGATCTGTATGGAGCGCGAGCCGTTGTCGAGGCGCTCGCCGACCATGCCGGTCTTGGCGCAGTCGGCCAGGAACCCGCCAAAGAACAGCTGGATGTCCGGGTTGTCCACCGCCGGGTTCGCGTACTTCGTGTTTATGAAGGCGGTCACTTCCGATATACCTGGAAAAGGATTTAATGATTAGATGATAACGAGAATTGTGTTTCCTATTTTTGTCTTTTTGTGGTTGATAGCTGTTTCCGAATCTGAAGAATGTGTAAATGATTGAAATTCTTCTCTAATTTGCATTTTCTTAATAGTGTGAGGTTCGTCTCCCGGTGCGTCTGGATTTAGGTGAATGCCAGCAAGTTACGTTAGTTACGTATTATAATCAAGTTAAGTATTATAAACTTTGTATGTATTCAAAGACTGCATCTATGTAAATTTTATACTTTAATATTCTACGATTTATTAACCAGGAACCATGTACCTATTAAGGATATGTAAACGCTCACCTGTGCCGGACATAAGTCCATCCCTGAACAGCAGGTACTCCATAGCCGTGGCCCAGTTGAGCGGCGTGGTGTTGTTGTCGTTGACCTGGAAGTTGAGGAAGTGCGCCACGTGGTTGTGCAGGTTGCGGCCCACGGCGGGCAGGCGGTGCGCCAGCGGCACGCCCGCGCGCGACAGCACGGCCGGGTCGCCCACGCCGCTCAGCTGCAGGATCTGCGGAGACGCTACCGCACCGGCACTGTACACAAGGAAAGAAACGTTACATTATGTAAAGCTTGGTGTAATATAAAAAGATTTTTAGGTATCTTTTTGTAAAAGCACGGAGAAGTATATAATATAGCAGTTGTTTTCAGCACGATTGGTTATTAATTAAGAACTGTTTGACACATCATGTTTGTTTTCTGGTTACGCAGTCTTTGAACATGACATGACGTTGCATAAATGTTATTCCACGATTTGCATAATAAAGTACATATCTACCTTTAGTTGTCATAGCCGCCTTTCATGATGACGGCAAAAAGTGAAAGGTCCGTATTGTTCCAATATAATTCTGATAATTTCGGATACTAATGTAACATATGGAGTGCAATAAATATCGAGTATTGAGTAACGAAAAACTCACCTCAAAACAATCTCATTATTCGCAAAGATAACTTCAGTTCCACCGAAGCTGTTCCTGACTTCCACAGCATACGCCTGCCGTGTGGTCTGGTTGATGAGCACGCGGGTGACGGTGGCGTTGAGCATGACGTGCAGGTTGGGGCGCTGCTTGGCGGGCCGCAGGAACGCGCGCGCCGTGCTCAGCCGCGAGCCGTTGCGGTTCGTCGTCTGCGCTATCGAGAAGCCCGTGTGGTGCACTCCGTTTAGATCGCGCTGTTTGTAACCTGGAAGGTAGAGGAATATGTAAGGATATATTTGCCTTATTTGTAGGTGCTTAAATAGTGCTCTGCTAGTTGAAAATCGTAACAGAAATAATTACCTATTTTGTCATATTTACATGTATTTAATTTGGTTTAAGGTCGGTATGTGTCTTTATTCAAAAATTTAAGTTACCTGCTCATTGTTAGGTAGCTACTTAGTTTTTTGTTAGCTTGAAAAGCAAAAACAGAACCTGTTGGTTAATTTTAAGAATTTGACTTTATTAACTTAGTAGACGATACTGAAATGAAAGATTTATAAAACAGAACGTCGTAACTCACCCAGTTCCTCTCCAGCCTTCACGATGCTATAACTCAGCGGGGGATGGTAGGGGAACTGCGCGACCGTCAGCGGTCCGCCGGTCGCGTGGTAGCCCTGGTCCATGTCCTTGACCTGCTTGTTGTCCTCCGACTTGAGGAAGTAGGGCAGCACGTCCTCGTAACTCCAGCCCTCGTTGCCGGCCGCCGCCCAGCCGTCGTAGTCTGCGCGCGAGCCGCGGATGTACATCATGCCGTTCATGACTGAGGTGCCTCCAAGCACCTGACGTCATCATAAAAAGAACAAACAAACTAGTTTTAACAGTCAAAAATGTTGTTGATCTTCTGCTGAGATGAACTGCTGAGAAGATATTATTTCATTATCCGCATAGTCACATAACATAATTGTCGAATACATTGACTGGCTATAAGCTTTTGTGATTGGTTCAGCTCTAACTAGAGGACATATATTATTAAGTAGGTATTAAAGTGTCTATTAATGCTTTGGCTATAAATCTAACTTAAATTTAAGATCAAAAGCCTTTTGTTTCTCTAATGCCATTTCTGCAGTATTTTCAAAGAGGAGGTCAGACAGACTATCTACACGATGATAGGACTTGCATTAAGTGGTGTCTCACCTTGCCACGAGGCCAGTAGCACTTGCGGTCCTTCTCTCCGAGGCAGGCGGCGGGCTCGGGCTCCGTCTGGTAGCCCCAGTCGATGCTCGACCCGATGAAGTTCAGGAACATGGAAGGCACTTGAGCGCCGGTTGGTTCGTCGAACCCTGGAAATATAGATCACATCTACTTAGTTACTGAAGACCTTGCTCAAAATGATAGAATTGATCGGGAAGTTGGCAGTCGAGGCTATCCTATCGTCAGTTTTTTATCCACGAAGTTAGTTCATAATCACACAAATCATATGCAACATAAAGATCTTTCACATCATCTCGATTACACAAACGTTTTGAAAATATTTTTTCGTCATCCTTTTTCCAATAGTCATCCTAACCCTGATCTGTCACTTCACCTACACACTTTGGACAGCTGTACAAAGTAACATACCTGCTTCGAGCAGTAGGACCCTCCATTCGGGCACCTCGGACAGCCTGGCGGCCACCACGGAGCCGGCCGAGCCGCCGCCAACCACTATGAAGTCGTACACCGAGTCCATGTGGCGCCGGTACTGTAAGAATGAAGAGATGTTGGATTAAATGACTATTAGGAGCCAGTGGAACTGAAATTGGTTGAATAGACAAAATATTTTTTATCACCTTCAATTGTTTTAACAGTTCTAAATTTTAATGTTTGCTTCTTTTGTTTATACATAATGTAAAGTGGGTTTTTAGTTTAGGGATATATGAATAGAGTCAGTAAATAATTGAACTTCGGTGAGTTTTGACAACAGATGTTAATTCCGAAGGACCAGAAAAGGCAAAACTCGTTATTGCCATTTACAATTTTTTGCAATACCGATACCGATTGCTTGAAACTTAATAACAAACATTTAACTACTGTTTGCAGCTTAAATTCCAGTTCAAATTTGTTCAATTACAGTTCTAATGGTTTCTTTGCGTAACCCAACAGCTAAAATTCATTCATCAAATGGAAGGACAAAACATAATCCATATATGTGGATCCAAATGGCAACTACGATTGGAATTTTTAGTGTATCTTTATATGGGTAAGTAAGTATTTTATTTGTTTCATTGACATTAAACTTTTATGTCACGCACATTCGCATATTGTAATGACATTGACATTCGCTTTGCATTGACGACTGCACAAATCGTAGCGTCACGAAATTGCATGCAATGGCGCCTGTTTAATTTGTACACAACGATTTGAATATTTTTTTTTCTTATATTTTTATTGAAAAAGTATAGTAATATTCCGTGTAAAAATATCTTTTCAGACCCTGTACCCAAACCTACTTAAATGCTTGTTTGACACAGCTGAGAAAGTTACATTTTAATAAAAGCTTATTTTGTTCTTCTTTCCTAAAGACAAGAAAACACAAACTTGGAAGTAATATTTTATTTGCCTGACCTATACGTAATAATCACACACTTTCTGATAGTTCACTGGCTACACTTTATTTGTGAGTTCATTGCAGTCATCAAAAAAATCTTCATGTTTTGACCTTAGTTATCCCTTTCATCAACCAAATTCACCATCTTGATTCTGAACATTCTGGTTCAGATCTGTATTTTTCTACCAACCTGTCGATTACATAAATGTGCAGCGATGCCGAAACTGACCGCAAATCTGGGGGAAGTGATTTCATTTTTGTGGTGGTTTGTGGTCAGTCGTTGTGATGACACAGTTAAGTGGGATTATACTTAGTTTTGCTATTCATCTAGGTTCAATGATCATTTGATTAGCTACCTTTTTCAGTCAAAAGAATAAGTAAACATAAAGCCCACGTTTTTTCTATTGGCTTAAAAAATGGCTTGGTCGTTTTTTTATCTCAAAAAGACACTATGTTTACATAAATTTTGTCGGTAAACTAATAATTATTATAATGAACCCAGCATTCGCATTTGCGCTTGTTTATTTGACCTCTCCAAACATTTCTATGTCAATGAGTATTTAATTTCTAAGCTCTGGCTTAAATAGAAATCAATTTTATTTAATGGATTACAAAAAAGGTTAATAACATAGGAAGTATATTAGCCTAATACATTTCAGGATATGAGAAAGATTAAGATCTATGTTAAAGACTGATAAACTGCAATAACTGGCCTTATACTCTACGTCTTGTTATGAGCGAATTTCTGTTAATTGGCTTAGTCGTTTAGTCGTCGATATAAGAATATTAATTTACATAACACTTTTACTAGAATTTTTATCGCATCTTGAAACCTTTTTTTTACTTACTACATATTTGCCCGAACAATGGAATTTTTTAATTTCAAAGTCCCCAAATGGCATATTTTATTTGGCTAAGTAGGTACCTACTTCTAAACGAGGAGGTCTCATGTATAAGTACTAAGCAAAGATGACTTTTGATCATTGCGTGTCACCTGTCGGCATTACTTAGTTTAATAATTACAAGTATTAGATAACATTGATCCGTGACACCACAAATAACTACCGTTATTTGCAAAACTCGTTTACATAATAAACAGTTATTGTTTCATACTATATTTAATACAGATCTACAATATTGCATGATCGTATGTAATAAATAAGGTTTATATCTTATGGCACGATATATTTTAAATGCTTTTAAACTATATAAATGTAAGGTTATGTAAAAACTAATACTAAATGGTAAAGCTAAATAATATGTCGGTTAAAGGTGAACGTGTTAGGTACTAGGAAGTGATAGAATGTAATGTCATGTTGGTGCCAGAAAAAATGCAATTGAATAATATTAATTTAATGTTCTTTGACGTTAGTACGCACAAGGCTGTGGGTTAAATCCTGGCTAGGTTTTAGAATGTCGTAATTTTATGTATTTTCTATTGAAGGATGAGATAAATAAATGAATCCTGAAAAGTAAGAAGTCTATAAAGGTACGATGATTTAATAGGAAATTAGTTAATGCAGTTTATAAATAATCCAATATATGTGTCATCACTGAATCACTGACTGGTTTTATATAAAATCACATTACACCCATTTGCCACTATTACACCCTTTTTGTAGTTGGTAAGGCTTTTTCATGGCATTCTCAAGGTTTAATTTAACAAGTAATAACCTAATGTATAAGTGAGCGCTATAAGTATAAATAAATTATGCTCTCAATTTATAAGACTAAGTAATAATAAATTATTTTAAAATTATTTTTATCTATAGGTAATAAATAAACTAGAAGTTAACAAAAAGCATATAAACTACGTGCTTATTGTTATACAATACGTGATCGTTTTAGAATAGCAATTGACCAAGAGTTTGAAAATTAATTGAAACACAAGCTAGTACCTATCTTTTTATTTAAAAGGACAAAAAAAAACAATATATAAAAAAAGGTAATTAAGAAAAAGAACACTTTACACAAAGGTCCATCTCTACTTTCCGTTTCAGATTAATCTGTGTACCTACACTAATCAGGCAATATGGGTGGCAAATTTACATATGAAACACAGACGGGTCATAAAAAAAAACAGAAAGAAAATATTATACAAGATCTAAATAATAGATACAAAACGTAGTTTTCAAATCTCTGAAATTGTATCCGCGGGTAACAAAGAGAGCTAAACACTCCTATTTAAAACGTTCCAATATGAAAACAAACAAACAATCCATAATTGAAGAGATCAAAGAGATTGCTATCGTGACGAGAACGATCGTGACTTTTAAACGAGATCTAATGGCTCAAGAAAATTAAACACAGATTATGGGACAAAAACTCCCATCGCTGCATTGCCGAAGTTGCGAAAGACATCGATCAGTTACTAGATATTAGATAATAATAATAATATGCAAAAATGCAGCTATGTTTGGTATTAGGACAGATAACGCGAGTATCGCTGCATCACGGAAATAGAGATGGCTAGATATGTCAATGTTGAGTCAAACATAATACAGTGCAGTCTCCGCTGCTATTATGCAGTCAGTTAAGTTTTTTGGTGGAATTCTAAGATCTTCAGATAGTGATAAAATGTTCTTTAAGAGAAATAACAACAGGCATGTTTCTAACTTACTTAACTGATTGACTGTTACGTAGCGTGTCTAGTTGTCTACTTTGCAGACAGTTTAAACGAGATAACTTTTTGATTGAGAATCAATCACTTCGTTAAGTGGTAATTCATTGTGAAGCTGACTGTGTCATAATTATGAATTGGAACCTTTTTTGCTGAGAAAACTATAATTTGTTCAATGCACTGCAACTAAATATGTAGATTATAATTAACATTAATTGTCTACATATTTAGTTGCAGTTTTATTTATCTGTGCAGTGCCTTGGTAGCATACTGTTGTGTTGCTCATTATGTTAAGTATGATTCAAGTGATGTGTGCCTTTAAGTCTTCCACCAATATCGTCATTACCTGAGCCCTCCCGCAGGGGTCCTCCAGGTCGCACTGGCTGCGCAGGAACACCTCGAGCAGCCCCATGAACAGCATGAAGGCGCCGCCGCCACACGTCGCCGCCAGCGTCGGCCCCGGCTGCATCATCGGGCAGTCGCAGGTGATCGCCATCTGAGGATAAAAGAAAGAATAATTAAAAAAAAACCACATCAAAATCGCTTCATCCATTTAGGAGGTACGATGACATACAGACTGCCCGAAAATTCAAACTTATAAAATCCCTTTTTTGTGTCGGCGTTTAAAAAGGAGGGAGACTAAATTGGTGTGCTGAAATATGTCGTTTCGAAATGCTTAAAACATATTAGATGATAGTTCGCCAGTTTTTTTAAAGGAATATTTTAATTTTTTAATCCATTCTTTAATACTAAAATCGTTTAACATACTGAATAATATCCTGTTTTGCCTCATAAACCATGTAATGTAGCTCAAGTCATTAACGACATAAGCCCGGTTCGTTAATCAGATTTAACATTACACAACAGTAACAATCCTCATTCACTAATCACTCCAAATATCTGCGCGGGCGCCGGTCAAGCTCGCTCAAGGCCGAGCCCGCAGGCAATGTCAGGTGCAATAACTATGTGTGTCACTCTTGACGTTTGTTGGTATTGTGTGTCAGTGGTCGTTAGATGTTCATGTCATTTTTGATTTATGAGTAGGTCAATAACTGACAGCTTTAAAATTGCTCCAAATTTAGATTGAAAATATATATTATACAGTGGTAGGTGAAGCGTTAAACAACGGCTTTAGTGGGTTCACTATCTCAAACACACTCAGGCTTTCATTCTTAATCATCATCACCCTGCCTTGTTCCAAATTATTTGGAGTTGGCGCATTGATTCAGTTTCCGTTCATCTCTAGTATTCGTCATCTTAGCATTTACTCATTTCTTTCTCATATCATCTTTCACACAATTTCAGACTTTCATTCTTAACTTACTCTAAATAATCGGTGGAGTAATGTATTTACTTTGTCCATTGTTTTGTATTATGTATGCTACATTTTTCGAAGTAAAAATCGCAACAGCACAGTTTCATTCACAAATCAATAAATTTCAATAAAGTGTGATTGGATTACTAGCACAGCATAAACAAGTCGGCCAATTTACGAACTGGAGCAATCTCTCAATATTAATGAATCTAATTATTTACTCTAACGAATAAATCATTACATAACTATGTCTAATAGAATTGTAGTATTTTTGTAATTCTATTACTATCTACAGCCCAATTTTGTTACGTTTCATTTACACGCTTAATTAGATAAATTAGCCACTTTCTAATATTTAATTCAAACCAATAATTTTATAGATACCTAGATACTATGTAGCATCATGCGTATAATTAAATAAGTAGGTACATTTCAATAGATCTTTTATTAATTGTCGTCTATCAGACGTTAATCACTTTAAGTATGTAGCATCACGTACAGTAGGTACCGTAATTAGTTCCGTGCTTTCTATAATAACCGTAAAAATAATTACTATAGACACTATGAAACTTGGAGATTTCTTTGTTACCATCAAAAAGTGCCATTTCAAGTTATTTCCTTTTATCTTACTATGGTTTTATGCATTGTTCTATAATAATTTTGAAATTTATGAAACTTACAATATCGACAAAGCAATAAATATTGGTTTTTATATAATAATTTTATAAAATTACTTCACTCAATTAAATTATATTTAGGCCAAACGTAAAAAACTTACATTTAAATAATTTCATTTAATGTCGCCCACTTTATTGAATATTTCAAATTATTTATAAATTAATATCATTTTAGAGGTAAATGTAAAATTACGCGCACATCCGTTGCCTAGCGGAGTTAATCAATGTAGGTAATTAGTCAACTAATATATTACCTTACATTGGTTTTATTACGATATGTCTATGATTAAATCTCGCGATTGGTCACTCGTTAGCTTACTTAGATTATAGAACATTAGAGATAAGTGAAAACAAGATTTAGTATATAGAGGAAAGTCACCAAATATGAAATAGTATCCTAATATGGAATACCTTCATTTCTCTAAGACTATAAGTATGAAACGCAACACTCGACCATCTTCTGTTTCATTCGGTCTACTAACTATCGCATCCACACCATCAAGTCATTTGCGCGAACGCTTCACGTGTGGCAGGCGTGTTTTGTTTTGTTGTCGTGCAGAAAATTTTAAAGGTAAGTAATAAATGAGTATTACCAGCTGTTATGTTTGTATACATAAGTGTTATACTATTTAGTATATCGGTATTATGTTTATTTCACCATTTTGTGATCTTTTGTCATTAAAATATTGTGACTTGAAAAAATATTTAGAAGAGTATGAACTAGTATAAAAATCCAAATATGGACAGTCGTCGGTGTCTAATTATGGAATTCCATAATTAGGTCTTAATATTTCATATGATAGAGACTTACTATATTTTTTTTTTAAATATATGTAATGTTTGTTTTTAGAATGTCCGGTTCACAATCAACCAAACGAAAAACGAAGAAAAGTATCTAGCAGAAGAAGAAAAGCTGCTGTAGCAGCAGTCATAACATCTTCTCCCTACGAAAATGATTTAGAAAATAAAAATATGAAGAGACAAGAAAAAGAAAGTAAACTAGTCAAGACAAAGAATAAGAAGAAAACTGCGAAGAGAAACAAACTAAAAAAAAACTATTTTTGTTATTGTTATGTTGATTTATGCTTATATTCCATATATGGGTACCTATTCCATATTTGGTTACTCATTTGTGATATTGTTTTTTGTGTTAGATTTTAATTTGATAACTAATATATTTGATTAAAGGCTGTTAATTACTACATATAAATGTATGACTGATTAGTAAAAACATTAAACTGATTTAATTTATATAAAGTTTTTTTTTTATATCCCAAAAACAAAATGGTATTCCATATTTGGTGACTTTCCTCTACATATATACACGATACCCAGAAAAGTAAATAATGAATTTGAAGAATAAACCTTCTTCTTGTTTCTTGTCAATGGTCTTTCTTTCTTAGGGTGCGTCCAGATCTGACGAACGCACATCGAACTAGCATTACACGAACAGCTCGCGAGCCGCTCGCGAGCATGGCGCGAACGCACTAGTGTCAATAACAATAACGCCGCCGCGCCGTCCGCGCGTCCGTCAGAGATGCGTGCTCCTCTCGCGAGCTGTTCGTGTAATGCTCGTTTGGTTCAAAATAAAAACATCTTTCAGTTGAATGTTGGCAAGAAAACAAGGTAACTAAGTTACACTTATATTGCAAATCGTCGCCAAAACTAGAAAAATATATTGCAAAAAACTAAGAAAAACTTGTTTTAATTAAATCTTAATCATGGTTTAGCAAGCACGCGCATTGATGAATTAATTGTATAGCAATTAAGTTGAGTAATTTATTACTAGCTACCCATCTACGCAACTCACGTCTAGTTAACCGCAAGGTTTAAAAAGCAGTTCTTTATCCACACTAACTACTTTCTCATAGAACAAGTTAATCTGTAGTATAGGTACAGTCGGCCACGAACTTGTGGTAACAGTAAAGTAAATTAGAATAAGATATTTAGGAACAAAACATAAAAAAAAGTTTTATTGAATATCAAAGCTAAAAACGCTATACAAGTCGCAAAGTAAACAGAAACAATAATCTAATCCGTTATTTAAGAAACCGACATTTATTTTTTGGGTAGAGGTCTTTGCAATTAGCCTGAGCGCAGGCTTTGACTGCTTCACCGGACTTTTGGCGAGGACCTTGAGGCCTCCAGCCAGAGCAATAGGAAAAACTAACTACGTCAGCAATGCCCACTAAGGGCACCCCCTGCGGTGGTCGGACCTCGACTTAGTGCGTTGCTAACAATCCTAATAAGGCAAAATATTGAAACCGAAATGATGCTATGGAAAAGTGCTTAACGTTAAACTATAAATCGTCGAATTGTGCCCCGGGTTAAACTTTACAGCTTTTAAATAAAGACGGTGTTACAGTTAAATGCTTACCGCTTTTATGCTCTTGACTGTACAACCGTCCACTTAACGAGATTGACCACGGCCAAGCAATATGACCAGTGTTTAACAGCCTTACCAAGTTAGTTTTACTATATCTGTTATGTAACACCCTGTGTAGTGACCCCGAAGATTATTGCAGGTCGTTAGCTCGATATTAGTTATTTATATAAAAATAATAACTGCTATTGCACAAGGTTTTTTTTTGTTAATCAAACAAAAACAACCTCTATTTATGTGGTCTTAACATAGAGTTCGGTATACAAGGTGTTATAGATTGTGATTTTATTTCGGAATGTCCTATAGGATGCTATGATTAATATCCGGGGCATCTATAATAATATCTAGCTTCACATATTAAGGCCAAGTATGGTGTATATTGTACCGTAAATAATTCGAACCTAATTGCCTAGGGCATGTAGGAAAGTTAATCTAATCTGAGTAAATAGATTACAGGCGCCAGATACTGATGCTTTTGACATTATAATGTATGGGCTTGTCAGTTTGAATAATGGCTAATTTATTGTATGTAATGTTGTAGTTCAAGTAATATAGAACCATTTCATAATTTAAAAATTTTAGAAATATATAGAAGTTTTATTTGTTAACGATAGCGATTTTTCATTATGAAATTAGCAGTATTTCATTAATAAAAATAATGTAATTATTGCATTATTTTAAATGCACATATAATACCCTATTAACACAGTAAATACATACATACATACATATAATCACGCCTGTTTACCGTAGGGGTAGGCAGAGACCACTTCTTTCCACTTGCTACGATCACAGTAAATATCAAATAAAAACCCAAATTCGAATGAATATAGTCCTTATTTAAACTCTTACAAAAGTAGGACACTAATGTTATGTATCAAATCAAAGTAAATTGATTTTGATTGATTAAATAACTATTCTGATTTAGAATTTATGGTTTTCGCGATCATAGTAATCACGTAATAAAATATTAATAAAACATTGATAAAATATAGATACAATAATGTACTTTATATTGATTTTATTGTTATTTGTACAGTTTTTCTATGATATGGTTTATTTACAATCATGGAAAATTTATGGGTAATAAAAGTCGAAGCAGTTCCGGATTAGTATTACCTATTTATCTAGTACACACCAAGACAAAGCTATAATTAATACTGATCCCATATAGAATAGGTGTAATAAATAATAACCAAATTTGCCGGAAAAGATGATCTATTCCTGTTTCAAAACAACACAATATATCTGTCTTTTAAACAACTTACTTTGTAGAAATTATTTTCAAAATCTTTATAATAATGTCAAAAGATAAAAGGGTTTAGATTTAATAACTTAGATATAGATATTTTGCTGTGCCCTAACCGGGTCCATAATGTATGTCCAACCCTAAATTTAAGATCTTTTTGTAAAAAACATTGTTTAAATGCAATAAAGAATATGAATATGAGAACATAGCTAGAAAACCCCAATAATTAGAAACTAATCTACTTCTAATCCGACCAACAGTAATACAAATAACACGCACGCAATACACTGCTATCTAAGATTCAAATAAGCACCAAGGCTCATTCAAAACAAAACATAATCGATCTAAGCTTAAAGCTGACCTCCCAGGGTTAGCAGACAAAAGATAACACATTGCCATTGACATTATCTACCGATTAACCTCTATGTAATTTGTACTAATCTGATGTATTATGCCTTTACGATCGTATTTAAGATTGTGGTACAATTGATTGATATCATGTTGTTTTCTTGCCATCATAAAAGGTTTAATAAGGTGGTCAGTGAACATATTATAATTACGATCAAGGTAACTGATGGCTGATTGTAATAATAATGTGTACTTTCTTAGTTATTTGTTATTTAAATTTCTGAGGCGTAAAGTATTGTCTTAGGACGGGTCGGTAACCGTCTCCAAAATCATTGGTATGACAAGTACGGAGATATCGTTAGTTTTTCGCATCTGATGTTATAAAATTGAAAATTGTGTAATGGGCAAAATAATCAAAGAAAAGCAAACTCAAAACCATTTATAAGGAAATAGAAACATTGTGATATGTATACCTGATCTGCTAAATTGATATATTTGCACATCAAGTAAATTTGTCATACGGCATTCATGTGACAACTATTAGCCAAAATGTTGCCCTAGGGGACAGTTACATACATATACCTGACACAGATACCCTTGCAATTTTATAAATATTAGCATAAAGCATGTGCCGCTCGTCCTTGACCGTAAAGTCGTAGATAATAAACCAGTTTCCTATAAACCAGGCGTTCTATAATCCTAAGTAGTGTCGTAAGCAGTTTGAAGTAAGCGTCAAACGTCGACCCCATCTATTTTGCAACGCACTTAGCTTCAATTAAGGTCCGAGTGTTGCAATCAGGAAAATTCACCTCCGTCTTGCTACATATGGCTAATCTGTTAATTCTGGGAATGTATGTAGGAGTTACATTTCCTACGCTTATTCATCTCATGTCTCTATTGTTGGTTAAAAGTTATTTGTAGAGCTCTCTATTACCATAGCTTAATAATGGAGTAGACCCCTTGTTCCTTCAAATTGAATATACCTACTAATAATTGTCAATCTGAAATATCCAACCATGAGCAAGCGTGATGATCAATGGTCGTTCCTTCTCTACACGAGAAGAGGTCTGTGCCGGCAGACAAGCAGTAAGACATTTTTATACCGGTATTATTTGTCAACGGTATCTCTTATTTTATAAGCACCAGAAAAACATCCGGTTTCACAAACATTTGGAACGCATTGACAATAGAATAATTACCATTTGTATCTCGCCCTAAATTATGATATAAGTTGTTACGTGTTTGATAAGTTTCGTGTATTTAATAGTTGCATTATGAATGCAGATGGCTCTGACATGCGGCGGCACGCGGCGAAATGAGGAAGGAAGTCATTCCACTCGATGCACGATGTACTCTTGTAGACGAGGTATTAATATTGCATTGTGTTGGAGTCTAAGACTAAATTAGAGTGTCACTTATTGACTTTTTCAGTAAATTATGTCTTTGTTGTTTACCTGTTTTGATATAAGAGAGCCACCAAATTAGCCACCTCTAATTTTTATGCTATTTCAAGGAGTTATGAAGATTTCTTTAGCAGATACCCCAAGCATTGTTGGGTATATTAGTATTTTCCTCTTTTTTTAGCTAAGTGCACAAATGATAGTTATAGTTAGTCTCATTATTTAAATACTATGGAAATGAAGTATGTTTCTAAGATTATTATAAGGTCTTCTTTGAGATTATTGTGGTCAAAAATACCTTACGTGGATAAAATAAATACAGAAACAATTGGACTAGCTTGCAAACCTTTCTCTCTTGCTACCAAATTCAGTTGGTTATTAGACCAAAGGTCAAAACCTGAACTTTTGAGTATAATAAGATCCATATTAAGGTATCCTACAATACGTTGGCACAAGTTAATTTAACTGGCGTTAGTTACGGTGACATTACACTCTATAATCAAACTGTCAGTTTTGTTTCATCAGTGTTTGTTGAGCGAATGTTTTATTCGGCGAAAGGTTAAAGATAACTGTAGTTATTTACGGGATTTATTGGTATAATTTTATCGAGGTTGTTAAATAAATCTTTGAGAACGATTTGTTAATGGTGGACCCAGCTTTGAACAGCAGTATTTTCAAATAATGTACAATGTTTTGAAATATAACATGGTCGTTGTGTTTCACGAGAAATCCCGTAATTACCCTCTTCAAATAATAGCTACTTTTAAGCTTAGGCAAACATTATAATATGTTACGTAATGAACTAATGACACAATTTGGGAGTAGCCTATGTCTATTATAGGAATTAGTGTAATTAGTATAAAAGATTTTTATAGTTATTGCATATGTACTCAATAATGGCTTAATAGATGCCCTAAGGGCAGGCAATAGGCATCTACCAGAACATTTGGTCTAGCAAAGTGATGTTATAATTACAACACCTCGACGTCAAACAGTCACACGGTTCCAAAGTGTCATTCGTATGATTGTAAGACGTTTAATACGTCATACGTGACACATACACGTCATGTGGGTAATATTTAGTGAAAGTAATAGTACCTCGCCAATATGATATACTGGCGCTGGCATCAAAGTTCTGGCTTGACATGTTACACATAAGGCCTATTTCGGATTAATATTTCATGAAGTTGGTTGAAGAAGGGTTTGACAAACCGTATGTGTTGTACCAAACAATTTTAAGTTGAATTGTAATCCGTGAGCAGTACTTTCTAAATACTACTTTACTGTACAACATTAAAATAGTTAATAAACCTTTTACACTGTGCTCCGATACTAATCATTCACGATTTACATAAATCATGTAAGGCACTGCTTGACCGCATAACATTATGGTTTACATCTGTAATAAATAATAACGTATTGTTGCCAAAGAAGACGTATATTACTTAACAAAAAATGTCAAGGACCTTTTGACAGACGCTGTCAGTTTGACAAGGCAATAAATGGCATGTCATGTTAAAAATGGCGAGCTATACTTTTGTAGTCTGTTGCTTTCATAAATATAATATGATGTGAAATTGCGTTAGCCATAGCTTAGAGCGAGATCTTTGGTCGGTGAAGCAACTTCCAATTTGCCAAACTTGAAAATAATGTTTAAGACTCTACATCTCGAGTGTTAAATATAACCATATAACCAAGAACCCAAAGCAAGAACCATAATAATATGATTAAATGTTGACTGAAAAACTATTAGAAGTGAATTCTGTCTTGTGTTTAATTAGTAAAATATATAACTAGTATTAAAGTATATTTTTTTGCATAAAACTAAAAGGTTGCGTTATCTAGCGATCCGTGTGACCACAAGACTTGCGTAAGTCTCTTTTGGACAATGAGCGTTCGGGTTTTAACAGTGTATGACTAATGTTCATTGCAAATACGACAATGAGAAACAAAGAAAGGTGGAACCAGATTAATTGAGTATTTAGTACATTCATATTTCTTATGTTGTGTGTCTAAATTACGATCCTTTTTTTTTTTCTTTTTTTTTTTCGCTTATTCTCCTTCGGCCTACTGTTGCTGGATGAGGTGGGCAAAATCTTTGAAAAGATAATTGCAGACCGCCTTGTCCACCATTTGACGTTCGTGGGGCCGGACCTTGCGGCAAACCAATACAGTTTTCGGCGGGGACGTTCCACTATCGACGCGATTTCGCAATAATAACTGCTAAGCTTAAATAAAACATATAAGTCTATTTTATTGTGCTAAAATGGGCGATAATTAGGTATTAAATCGCCCAATGTTTCTAGTTTTCTGAAAAAAGGCGTGTAAAACATAAGTAACAAAGAAAAGTAAACTGTTTACTTTCAATTAAATTATAAAAGAAAGTACATCGTGCTCTTCAAGCCTCACCTTATTAGCCTATCTGGCATCTAGATCCTAATCCACACAATCATCTGTTCAGCGTATCAACTGTCACGATTATGCGCACGCGCACGTGTCCGCCATTGTTCGGGTTCGTTCGGCTCTCGTGACACGAACTGTGAACTTCCGCGTTGCTAACGGAACTTTGAAAGTTAGGCCACAAGCTGAATATAACAATATGAATTTTTTTTTAACCCCATGCTTTATTTCACTACCACATAGTGGAATCCAAATATTAATGTACCTATATTGCTGACATCTTGATTATTGCACTCAAATTAAATACTTTATCTATTAAAAACTACTGCCTCGTTGGCCTAGTGGTTCTAAGCGGGACTGCTACGCTAGAGGTCTTGGGTTCGATTCCCAAGTCGACCAAGGTGTTATTGGGTTTTTCTATGAAATTCTCAGTAGCAGGTCGGAGTTTGGATTTGTACCCGGTTAGTGACAATAGGCTCGCCCCCTATTACATGGGAGCTAAACATACCGGCGAACTGTGGGTGGTACATTGGTACACCTCTGCCTAACCCTTCGGGGATACAGGCGTGATGGTATGTTATGTTATGTTTATCTATTAAAAAGAACAGAGACGCAAAAATACATTAAATAAATGCATGTCTTAACTGCTCGATCACGCTTGACCAAATGACGTAACACTGTTATAAGTATAAAACAAATTTAACCACCTTGAAAAGAGCAGTTGTGTATTTAACAATGGAGTCATAGGTGTTATCTCACTGCTGGTGGGAATGATGTCGCGGGAATAGAACCCGCTATTATGTACCGACCGCTTGCATATTCATCGCATATTTGAGCTTCGGAGACTATTTATAAAGAGAAAATCATGACGACTATACAATGTTTGTTATTTTAATTAATTGAGTAAGATAAAGATGACATTCACATGTACTAAATTGTTGATATAAATCTCGGCTAGTACAGGCACGAACAAAAATATGTATACACACTGTGCACATATTATGTGCACACTCTCCAATTTTTCATTGATTTTCCATTTATTTCTAGATTAGTATTGTAAAACGTCTTATGAAGAAATTATTGAAAACAGTTCCTTAATCATGTAAATATTTTTCTTTGAGTTTCAACACAAAAATCTCGCTAATTTCGTATTGCAATTTCGCTATGTGTAATGTGTATACAAATTTTTGCTCGTGACTGTACCTATATGTCGCATTTGCAAAGACAAATAATATCCGACCACTAATAATTACAAGCATTTATTCATACTTTGTAGACCAATTGAGCTAGAATTTTGCATATATATCTATTTCGTATGGCTATAAAAATAACAAAGCTGGTTTTAGAATGGAGCCTAACTTTAGCAATAGGAATAAAAATGGAAGGACGCAATAACATCACATTTAGAAACGTTTCATTTGTCTTCACAGGGTCCTATAAACTCGGAACCTAACACTCATATTAGGTACTTCCTTGCGTCTCTAGCTAGGTCTAGCAAAATAGGAGTCTATTGTATGTATGTTACAGTAATGAAATGTCATTTCCATACATTTATTATATACTAGACTGCGACTTCGTTCGCGTGGATGACGAAACTTATCAATGAGTTTTTAACAGCAAAATTAAGTTTGTTTTTTATTGTTTATACTTTTCCGGGATAAAAACTACCCAATGTGGTGCCCAGGATAATAAAGAATAATTATACCAAGTTTCTTCGTAATCGAACCGGTAGTTTTTGCGTGATACCTGAACAAACAGACAGACAGACAGACAAAAATTATTTTTTTCACACTTTTGGGTTCGGTTTTCGGTTTAAAGAATTTATTTTTTCTTATAAAAACATACAGTTCTTTTAAAATAAGAAGTTGACAATTTATAAATCATAATAATTTCTTGTTCTAGCGCTTACAATACATTCGTTTACATAAAATTATACATGGAAAATAGTTAGAAATTAATAAACAGTAAATTAGTAATTTTATTCATGAGATCATATTTATTTATTTTTTATTTTTTTAATCCTTACTAGGTAGGACTACCTGGTAGGTAGGTTATTTGATTTTATATATTATTATTGAATTTAGTACAACCTATTGCATGCTGATATATTTTCTTAATTTATTTTTAAAAACATTTATGCTACTATCCTCCTTTATTTCTTCCGGTAACTTGTTGTACAGCTGTGCTCCCTCAAATAGTATAGTTTTTTTACCGTAATTAGTGCGTGGCTGTCTTAATTTAATTTTGTTTTTACTTCTAAGATTGTGTGTAGATTCTTTTTTATGTAGTTTTATGTTGGACTGTATTGTCTCATTATGAATTTTTCTTACGAGAATGCACGTTGAGTAAGTGTAAAGGTGTGTAAGGTTAAGCAAATTAGTTTTTTCATAGAGTGATTTTGTTGAGGTTAAGTAGTGGTAATGATATAATACCTTAATAATTTTATTTTGTGTGGTTTGTAGTGGTTTTAAGTGGGTGACTGCGGCTGATCCCCATATCTCAATCATATACTCGAGTTGTGACTTAACTAAAGAGTTATAGATGACTGTACGTACTTTGTGAGGTATACAGTGTGCTATTTTACGCAATGCTCCTAATAGTGACATAAGTTTAGTCCGAATATGGTTGATATGTAGATTCCATGTCAGTTTGTCATCTATCCAAAGGCCTAGATATTTTTCTCCATTTGACCGGTGTATGATTTCATTATCTATAGTTAGTGGCGTAAAAGCGGGTATTTGTTTATTTTTTGCGGCAAAAATTATGTAGGATGTTTTTGAAATGTTTATTGTAAGCAAGTTGTACTTTAGCCACTCATTTAGTAAATCAAGGTCCCTCTGAGCATCGGTCATGATATCATTAATAGACTTGTCATAATAGAATAGACATGTGTCGTCTGCGTAAAGCGTTAGATGACCATAAAGTCCTATTTTGTTTATATTGTTGACATAAATTAGAAAAAGTAGTGGACTGATAATAGAGCCTTGAGGACAGCCGTATGTCAGGTTCCGGACCGAACTAGTATAGTCACCGATTTTAACAACAGGTCGTCTATTTTCTAGGTATGACTTGAACATATTTAGAGCTGTACCTCTAACGCCTATGTTATGCAGTTTTTCCAATAATTTTAAATGACTAACAGTGTCGAAACATTTTTTTAAATCTATGAATATTCCTACAGCAAACTTTCTTTCATCAATATTAACTTTAATTTGCGTTATTAAGTCTATTACAGCAGATAGGGTACTAGATTTGGTCTAGTAACACCCCCTGCCATTTATTTTTTTGATATTTTCAATGTACAGAATTTCCACTTTTACAGATTTATTATAATTAGTATAGAATAGACGATGTTTATGTTATAAGATAGAATAGGATAATACCTGTAATGTTTTCTAATTGTACTTGTGTTTTATTGCTTAATTTTATTAATATTATGTTTTTGGTATATGTTCATAGTTTTTATTTTATTTTTTCTTTAATGTGCTATTTCTTTTCATGTTTAATTTTATATAATAAAAGTGCCTCACTAACGAATTGGGTTAGTACCTGTATTGTTAGTGGTAAGTGTTTAATAAATAAATAAATAAAAATAAATAAATTTAAGGTTATTTTAGCGATTTATTTTATCTTAAAGACTTGTAGAAATGTCACTTTGCTACAGGGGCTGGCTAAATACCCTATGGCCTATAGCCTCCATCATGTTAATAACAATGTGTGCTACAACACATAAGTGCCGTAAGTGAGGCTGTGCTGATAATAATAATTAAGTAAAATTAACGCCAAGTTATTATGCTTCAAGTACAAAGTTGTTAAGAAGGAATAATTACAGTAATTGACTGTAAATACACTGTTTTGGTCAGGAGAATCTTATTGAATCTTGACGTGTGTTGAACTTTAACATTCGTTAAGTAGTCTTACATTATATTCAGGGGATACTATACAGAATAAACAATAGATTGTGTAATTAGATAAAATAGCACTTGTTCTATTTAATACTATTCACAAAATATCCGAGGCGACTGAAACCCGACTTCTAAACAGTTTAGGAAAAGGCTGCGCAGAAGCTGGAAATTCGTGATGCATTTTTTTAGGTTATTTTTCCATAATGTACAAAAAAGTTGTAGACTGATACCTAGGCACTACTTTTAAAATAAATAATACGCCTGTTAGTTTTATTTATTTATATAGGTTTTAATTTTAGTATAGTTGTAAGTTTTTGTTGTTCTACTGTAAGTATTTTGTTGTATGTACTAAGTATTGAATAGTAAAATTTTAAAAATTATAGTTTTATTTTAAGGTTATTTATAAATACCAGTCATCTTAAACCCTAAGATCCTCAGAATATACAATTACATACATATAACGGGCGCCAAAACCATCGGTTCCTTGACATTACGAAGATGCTCTGTCTGCGCACGCGCCGCTCACTCGCGAGCCGCAAAGGGAACGCTTGTGGTAACTACAAGGACGTAGTATTGTAAGCTGTTGTCAACCAATCAGATCGATACGTTTAATTATATTTATTTGTAATGTGTGAATTTATACCCGTGAATTATATTATTATAAACATGCAGCGCGATAGTTTAAAATGTAATATAAAACACGCTTTTAAAGTACTTCTAACTAAAAAAGTGAAAAATAATTCCTAATGTAAGCTGAAATTGGTAATGAACAAAAAACACTAGTATTATTGTGAAAAAGCGTGGTTGCTCGATAGACGAAAAATATGGCACAGAGCTCCCCACGCTTTTTCACAATAATACTAGTGTTTTTTGTTCATTACCAATTTCAGCTTACATTAGGAATTATTTTTCACTTTTTTAGTTAGAAGTACTTTAAAAGCGTGTTTTATAGTTTGTTAAACTATATTTATTTTTGGAAGCCGACTTTGAATTGTTCCCCAGGCTTTTCCTAACACCAACGTAACATATGAGAGAGCTTTTTAATCACAAGAACATGTTTCAATTGTTTAAAACCGTCTATCGATATAGCTAGTTATTAATGGACGTCGGCCAATATCGACCATTGTGTGAACACAGGGGCCCGATGCCGCTATTTTAAGTCAGTGAGTAGTCGGTTAATAAACTTTCAGTGTACTTGTTATACGTAATTTTGTTGTTGTTCGTAATTTTCGTATTCAGATAATTTTACTTCAATGTCAAATGTGCACCTGCTTGCCACTGTTGTCATTGTAGGAGTGCAAGTGACTGTTCTTATCTGAATACGAAAATTAGGCACAATAACAAGTACACTGGAACGTTTTTAACCCGCCACTCACTGACTTAAAATAGCGGCATCGGGCCCCAGAGGTCATGGTAGGTAACCATGAACTATCTAATACACAATGATCATACGACTTTAGATAATAAAGGTGAACTTTTAATTGGGTGGACATTTAGCCTCAAGCGTTACTGACAAGTATATATCTTGCAATAGAGGTGTGTTTTGCAATGATCTTGTAATTGGATTAAGAGTTTGTGAATGAAGAAATTGTATTATTATACTTTTGAAGCTAAGGTATTAGCCTAAAACGAATAGTAGAAATAGTGAGTTTAAATTCCTTTTTCATATACTAGAGAAAGTAGGTATTTAATTAGATTTTACGTATATTTTATGTTATAAGCTTATTATTATTATTATAGACTGCCTCGTTGGCCTAGTGGTTCTAAGCGGGACTGCTACGCTAGAGGTCTTGGGTTCGATTCCCAAGTCGACCAAGGTGTTATTGGGTTTTTCTATGAAATTCTCAGTAGCAGGTCGGAGTTTGGATTTGTGCCCGGTTAGTGGCAATATGCTCGCCCCCTATTACATGGGTCCTAAACATACCGGCGAACTGTGGGTGTACATTTGTACACCTCTGCCTAACCCTTCGGGAATACAGGCGTGATGGTATGTTATGTATTAACATACATAAAATAATACCTACGCTTATTGTCATGTGTAAACAATTCTATTACCAATATATAAAATTGTTATGGAGATGAGAATTATAAATAATATGCTTATAATGTTAAGCTTTCTAATATCATGGGCTATAATGTGTTTTAAGCATTTACTTAATAATGGTGTCAGATTCTTTGTGAGACCGGAAGTAATCAGGTGTTACCATAGTTACGTTAAAGCATGGTGTTACCAAAAATAAGCGTGATAAAACTGTGTTAATTTGAGTCGAATCTCACGAAACTATAAGAAGTACGTTACAAAACGTATCTTCCCACGCGTGGGCAATCTTCTAGTTATTATCATGTTTATATTGCCCAACGCTTAATACATACTGTAGTGACCTACTATATTTATTTACGTATCTATCTTAATATATTGTTTTATTAAGATTCTTATTCTTAATTATTATTAGATAAGACTAAATTAAAAACTAAAATTAATATTATATAAAACTAAATTAAGAACTAAAACTATTAGTATATAAAAACTAAATTAAATCTAAAATTGTTAATAGAATAAATTTCAACGAACAAACACATTTTTATATATAGATAAATTCTTATCAGCGAACCGGCGCCGTAGCTATGACGCGTCTTTTGTTCTCGGCAAGCCGGCCCGCTACGTCATACTATTAACAGACGATCGAACTTGGTTCGGGCCGGACAGCGGATTTGGTACGCTCCGTACCATATCCGGTCGTCTGGAGAGTTGTCCGCCGAACATTATTATTATTATTTCGTGTCCGGTCGGTTCGATGGTTTGCGCGTCGAATTTGGTCGGCTCCGTACCAAATCCGCCGGTGTGTAAGCTCGGACCGGACAAACGCACGGCAGTCGCGATCATAGATAATACGTCGCGATCGAAACCTTCTGGAGGTAACATTAAGCACATTTGGAAAATTTTCACATTATCACATTTTGCACTTTTATCTTACTAAAAGATCAAGATACAAAAGTTTATTATAAAATGTGCGTAATGTTATTATTAAAATAATGGCCGGATCACATTTTTGAGTAACACAGTTATGTCTAGTCTCAAACTTTAGTAAACAGACCAATTACTTATTCCGAATAGCATTAATTTTTAATGTAGGTACTTAAGTAAGTGATGTCCTGAATCTTGGGGCAGAAGTCCCGGAAAAAAATAGTGTCGTAAGGAAGTCTCTTCCTTCTCTATATTAATCGAAGTTTAGGTTAATAAGCCCTACCTATTCCTATCACTCTAATAACTAATAATATACTATAACGAAAATTATAAGGTTGATGTGTAGGCTTTAAGTACCTACTTTAGTACTAAATTCATCACGATTTTTCAAATATATTTTTGCCTACTCCTTTCTTTTTTTTCGTGATGTTTGTGGCGGCATTAAACAACAATCGCAATTTTAGCGCGCTTGGATAACGTCGGAGGCATGACGTCTGACCTGTGTGTACGCCACGCGGTTAGTGCGAGATCCGGCCGTCTGTTGTGACTAGCGGATCTGTACGCCGTACCAAGTCCGCTGTCCGGCCCGAACCAAGTTCGATCGTCTGTTAATAGTATAACCCGGACCGGTTGCGTGAGCGGGACGGGCTATCATGCGTCGCGCTCTGCGAGCGCGCGCGCCGCCGCACCGGTATGGCACTCGAGTGTTCTGTACTCGTCAGTATGTTCACGCGTCTTACCGGAACCGTCACAGCTAGAATTGTAGCTAAGCCGCGCCTAGTATATTACTGCTTATATGCTTATTTTCGTGCTATCTATCATCTTGCTATCACTCCTTCTTATTCTTCATACTGGAACTTATGTGTGTGTCGAACTGTAACCTGTGCCTGTGTATAATAATAAACTTTATTTCATTCTTCTACTTGTGCACTTCGGGCTTTTCTTCTTCCTACACACACCTACCCTATCCAACCTATATTGGTGACCCCGATCAAGAGCACGAGGATGGCCGAAGACAAAGCGCGCAGTCAACAAGATGGCGGCAACTCGGCTGCAGAAAGTTTCCGTGTCGGTGTGCGCGTCCCGCCCTTTAACCCGGAGAAGCCCGGGCTGTGGTTTCGCCAAATGGAGGCGCAATTCTTTCTGTCCAATATTAAGACAGACGAAACCAAGTTTTATTACATCACCGGCAATTTAGACCCGAAATATGCAGACGAGGTAGAAGACATACTCGAGAACCCTCCACCTACCGACAAGTACATCAAACTCAAAACTGAGCTCATCAAGAGACTCTCAGCATCGCGTGAGAAGAAGATGCAGCAGCTCCTCATGCACGAGGAACTAGGTGACCGGAAACCGACCCAATTCTACCGGCACCTCCTCAACCTGGCTGGTCCAGGTGTTCCAGAGGAGTTCCTGAGGACCATCTGGACGAGCCGCCTTCCCGCTAGTACGCAAACCATAGTGGCTTCGCAGTCGAAGATGGATCTTCCCGAGCTGGCTGAGCTGGCCGACAGGATCCACGACGTGGTCGGCATCCAGGTGGCATCTACGGCAGCCATTAACACTCCTGCATCTTCGAGCACCTCAAACTGCGGCGGACACTCTGAAATCGCTGCCCTTACCAAGCAAGTGGCAATGTTGACGGAGAGGTTAGACCGTTTTACCCGGCCTAGAGGTAGGTCCAATAGTCGCACGCGCCACCGATCACACTCAAGCTCTAGATCGGCATCCAGCTACAAAAGGTCTCCGCAGTGCTGGTATCATTCTAAGTACGGGGACCGAGCAAAGAAGTGCGTGAAACCGTGCGACTACCCTCAATCGGGAAACGTGCGGGGCAATCAGTGATGGCGACCGATGATTGTCCAAGTGCTGGTCGCTTATTCGTCACCGATCAAAGGTCCAAGATGCAGTTTTTGGTCGACACCGGCAGCGACCTATGTGTTTACCCTCGATCGGCGCTCACTCGACGAATGGACAGGACCGGTTATCAGTTGTGTGCTGCGAACGGAACGTCAATACAAACCTACGGTTTCATAAATGTATCGCTAAACTTAGGGTTGCGCCGTGACTTTGTCTGGCAATTTATTGTCGCCGATGTTACAAGGGCGATAATAGGTGTGGATTTTTTATCTTTTTATAATTTGATTGTTGATTGCAGGAACCAACGCCTCATCGACAATCATACTATGCTCTCCGCCCCGGCTTCGCCTGCTCGTCGTTCGGATGATATTTCGTCGGTTAAAGTAAGTCTCGGTGATTCCGCGTACACACATATACTACGGGAATTTCCCGACATCACCCGCCCACCTGGCATACACCGCACTCCCAAACATAATACTGTACATCACATCCGCACTACTCCTGGGCCACCAGTATCCTGTTCACCACGTAGACTGGCCCCTGATAAATTAAAAATAGCGAGGGATGAATTTGACGCCATGCTCAAGTGTGGCACCTGTCGCCAGTCTGAATCTCCCTGGTCGTCGCCTCTGCACTTAGCGCCAAAGAAAGACGACGGTTGGCGCCCCTGTGGCGATTACAGGATGCTGAACGCGCGGACCATCGCAGACCAGTACCCTATCCGACACATCCACGATTTCGCCCACAGCCTGTCTGGCTGTACCGTCTTCTCACAAATTGACCTGGTGAAAGCGTACAACCAGATTCCTGTGCATCCAGATGACATCCCGAAGACTGCGATCACCACGCCGTTCGGTCTTTTCGAATTTCCGTATATGACATTCGGTCTTCGTAATGCCGGACAGACGTTTCAGCGCTTCGTGGATGAAATGCTCAGGGGCTTGGACTTCACGTACGCATACCTCGATGATTTTCTGGTTTTTTCAAAAGACCAGAAGACCCACGAGCTCCACCTGCGCCAGCTTTTCACCAGGCTCAAGCAATACGGTATGGTCATCAACATCTCAAAGTGTGTCTTTGGTGTGTCGGAGGTAAACTTCTTGGGCTACAATATTTCAGCCAAAGGTACCAAGCCACTGCCTTCCAAGGTCGAAGCCGTGCACAATTTTCCCGCTCCCAAAACCGTAAGAGAGCTGCGGAGATTTCTTGGGATGCTCAACTTTTATCGTAGGTTCATTCCTGAGGCAGCTACTCATCAAGCACCCCTGAACGCTCTTCTTACCGGCTCAGTCAAGGGTTCTCACCCTGTTCACTTTTCACCGCAGGAAGACGAGGCTTTTCGGCAATGTAAAAACAGCCTGTGTCAAGCAGCATTACTGGCACATCCGGATTGCAACGCAAAAATGGCGTTGGTCACGGATGCGTCAGACAAAGCCATCGGAGCAGTCCTGCAGCAGCTGAACGAGGGGGCGTGGGAGCCACTGGCATTCTTCTCTCGTAAGTTGACTCCTGCACAGGTAAAGTACTCTCCTTACGATCGGGAGTTGCTCGCTATTTACGAGAGTGTCAAATATTTCAGGCACATGTTAGAAGCTCGTCATTTCGTCATTTACACTGACCACAAGCCTATCACATACGCCTTCCACTCTCGTAAAGAAAATAGTTCCCCCCGGCAGTTCCGCCATCTGGACTTCATAGCCCAGTTTACGACGGACATCCGGCACATTTCTGGGAAGAACAACGTCGTGGCGGACAGCCTTTCACGCGTTGAGGAGATTGCTCAACCTGTGCACGCTGAGAGAATCGCCACTGCTCAACTTGAGGATCCTGAGCTTAAGCTACTCCTAGCTGACGACACATCCTTGCGCCTGCAGCAAGTACGAATCCCAGGTTCAAGCTGCCAACTGTACTGCGACGTCAGCACCTCCACACCGAGTCCTACCCACTAAGGTACAAAATTCTGCCTAATTAATAAAAATCCGAAATAATACATAAAAAGTAAAAGTCATTCCCTATTATACACTTGTAATAGCGCCACCTCTTGTCAGTGAGCTAAAACTAAGGCCATCAGAGATCGATAACTTGTGGTGCTACTTTGACTACTTTTACTAGAGGTCGCTACCTGAACTTATAGGGTGGTTACCAAAACAATTTAAGGAATGGCGCCTACACCCCTATGTGCTGGATGTCAACAAAAAATCCCATTACGGGAAAACCTTGTTTGTATCTTGTGTAAGTGTAAATATGATCTAGACTGCGCTGGTGTCTCAAAAGATAACTTTAACAAATGTATGACCTTAGAACATAAAAAGTCATGGCACTGCCAATCTTGCATCTGTAAAATGCCAAAGACAGGAAACTTAGACACCCCTATACGTACTCCGAGAGGTGCTGATTACAACCAAGTCTCAACAGTGTCCACTGACGAAAATAACGTCACCGTGAGAAAGAGAACATTAATCTCCAATAATGACACGATAAGCTCCAACGAACTCAGTTTGATGGGAGATACCATACACCTGGAAGAGTTTGACTCAACCAATGAGAAATTAATGTTAAACAACACCGAACCACAGCTAACCATTCATAAATTGAGCGAGTTAATAATGCACCGGCTAAAAGAAAACAATAAGTCTATTGTAGAAGAATTAAAAAGCACAATACAAACCGAAATAAACAGAGCCATTACGGAATTGAGACAAGATTTTGACTGCAAGACAAACACCTTAATCGTACAAAATGATAAAAGAAAAGAAGAAATAGAAAGTATTAACATTAGATTAGAGAAGCTTCAAATAGAAAATGAAAATCTAAAAAAGGATATAAAAGAACTATCAATACCGACAACTCGAACACAAACCATACCCGAAAGTAACTGTAAAAAAATTGTTCTCTATGGCCTAACAGACTACTACAACAATGAGACAGAGTACGAACTTCATAACAGATTAATAGAATTGTTCCGCGATATAGTAAACATGGACTTAACAGGCTACATAGAAGAGACGTATAGAGTAGGAAGGAAAAGTGCAAGGAACCGACCGTTAGTAATCGAATTGCTCAGTAAAAAAATGGCAAGATATATTACAAACAGCAAACAGTATTTTCAGGGAACTGGACTATTTATCTCCGAATACCTAGATTCAAATGCGCTAATAGAGAGAGCTCGAATGCGTGGAGAATTAATTAAGGCCAGGAATAACGGATTCCACGCCATAATTAAAAACAACCTTTTATACATAGACGGTAAACTTATTGATACAAAGGAAAACAACCTCAGCCAATCACGCATGAATACTACGTATCAGAGAAAAAATACACTGGCCACTAGTAAAATGGATCAATCTTACCAAACAGACACATTACATGAAAATGCAAATAATAATACTTTTCGTAAACAAAGACCTACAATTTAAAATATTGTTCCAAAACATGCAAAGCCTTAATAATAAACAAGACATATTAGAAGCATTCTTAATTCAAAACTCAATGTTCAAAGCAATAGGAATCTCGGAAACTTGGCTCTCACAGGATAAGCTGGACATAATTCGATTTAGTGGTTATAAATTTGCATCATCATACTGTCGCAGTACGCGAACAGGCGGTGGTGTCTGTATCCTACTACAAGAGCAAATAGAAAGCGTAAAAAGAAACGATATTACAGACATGTCTATAGAGTATGTTATAGAATTATGTGCTACTGAACTACCTAAACAAAATTTATTAATAATAACAATGTATTGGAATAGGAGAGAGGAAGAAATATTTTATCAACAATTAAAACGAATATTAAATTATGTTAACAGTAAATACTCAAAACGAAATATAATTATAGGAGGTGATTTTAACATTAATATATTGTCAAATAACTTAAAATCAAACGAGTTTATAAATTTAATGCTTGAGTATAAATTAACACAGCACATAAAAACACCTACACGTATCACGCCTAACGCCACCACTTGTCTAGATCTTATATTTACAAACTTTAAACATAACAGCATGTACGTTACAGTGGAAGAGCTAGGTTTCTCAGATCATAATAGTACTATTTTACATCTGAATCTCCCCCAAAAAGCAATACAAACCACCTGGTACACACAAAAAAGATTATTTAATGATTCAAATATACTAAAATACAAATTAAAATTACAGGAATTAAACTGGAACGACATCTTATCAACTGACAGGGACATCAACAAAAATTACCAAGCCCTAAACGACACACTCATAAATATATTAAATACATACATACCTCTACGAAAAATTAAACTTAAATCAAAATTTCATAAATATTGGCTAACTGTAGGCATAAAAAAATCATGTAAAAATAAAAGGTTATTAAAGACACTAACAATTAAAACAAAAAATCCAATACTAACACAACATTACAAAAGCTATGAAAAAATATTAAAAAAGACTATAATTGCAGCGAAAAAACAACACTTCAAACATAAAATGATTAAATCAAATAATAAAGTTAAAACAATGTGGAGTATCATTAATGAAAGAACCAATAAGAAAATAGTAAAGGAAAAACGTAACATAACTTTAGAAATAAAGATTAACTTTAGAAGAAAGAGATCAAAAAAACCACAGACTTAAAAACTGCAATGGTCGTATACTATGCTTATGCCTACGCATGGCTCAAATATGGTATCATCCTATGGGGAAATAGTACGGACGCGTTTTCGTTATTCATTTTACAGAAAAAAATAATTAGAATTCTGGTAAACATCAAGGAAACCGATAGTTGTAGACCCCATTTTCAAGAGCTGAAAATATTAACCTTACCTAGCCTTTATATTTTTGAGATATGTAAATTCGTGCGCAAATATCCAGAATTATATACCAAAAGGGAAGATAAACAGATTAGAATGACACTAAGACATAAGACTAGACTAAACTTACCAAGCTCGCGACTAAAAATGCACTCATCCAGTACTTTAGTCACATCTATAAGAATATATAATAAATTACCAGAAATTATCAGAAATATACATGAATATAATATTTTTATTAATAAATTAAAATCCTATCTATTAAAAAAATGCTATTATAACTTAAATGAATATTTTAATGACAAATAAATGACATAATTCAGCGATATTATATTCAAATCCAATTATATTATTAGTAATTCATAAAAATATTATTATCTATTCAATTACATTCAATTAATTTATTAAAATAATAACGTATTACCAAACTCTCAAAAATTAACCTTGTTTAAAATTATGTATAATACCATACCGGACGCAGAATTAGGTACTTAAATATATACCCATCAGATAATAAATCTTATATTTGACAATTATTACTTTAAAACTAAATTCCTAACTATATCTACCTCTCAAATCATATTATATTAACAAAATTTATTTAAAATGGCTTCCTCTCTTCTTTCTTCTTTCTACGTTGCCGTGCCCGACAGGGTCCATATTGTACTAAATATTATCAATAAATATAACATCTGTATTAAACATATGGTGTGCAATAAATGAATTGAGTATTGAGTATTGAGTATTGACCTTTTGTGCCCAAGGAACTGCGCAGGTCAATTTTTACAAGCCTACACTCCTTGAGTCACCCAGGTACCAAAGCATCCGCGAGGTTGGTCGCAGACAGGTACGTCTGGCCTGGAGTAAGGAAGGACTGCCGTGAGTGGGTTCGTTCTTGTCTCCGTTGTCAACGTGCAAAAACCACACGGCATGTCTTTGCCCCAATAGGCAACTTCAAACTACCTTCATCAAGGTTTGCTTTTATCCACATCGACCTCATAGGTCCTTTGCCACTGTGCCAAGGTTTCCGATATTGCCTCACCGCCGTCGATCGCTTTACGCGATGGCCTGAGGCGATACCGCTAGCAGACATAACTGCTGAAACAGTGGCAAGGGCTCTGCTGAGCGGTTGGATTGCTCGTTTCGGCTGCCCATCAGATATCGTAACCGATAGAGGTAGGCAGTTCGAATCAGCACTTTTCAAATGTTTGTCAAGTCTCGTTGGTTTCCAGCACCGTAGAACCACAGCCTACCATCCAGCTTGTAATGGATTGGTGGAGAGATTCCACCGTCAACTCAAAGCTGCTATAACATGCCATGCTAATGCCAGTTGGGTGGAATCTCTTCCACTAGTCTTATTAGGCGTTCGCAGTGCATATAAAGAAGACGCACAGGCTTCTGCCGCTGAACTTGTATACGGCCAGCCAGTGCGCCTACCAGGCGAATTTTTCGACCCGCAGGCTGATGAGACCATTGACACAACTGATTACCTGTCAAGGATCAGAAATTTGGTTCGGAAACTGCATCCATCACCAGCATCCAGGCACAACAAAACGAAAACATTTGTTTTTAAAGAGTTAGCAACATCTACTCACGTTTTCCTAAGAGACTGCACTACCGGTGGTGGTTTCAAACCTGCATATTCTGGCCCACACAAGGTCATCGAACGAGATGACAAGGTGTACAAAATTGTGGTTAATGGTAAACAAGTCACCGTTTCGATAGACCGCGTTAAGCCGGCCTTCATACTGCGTGACCCAGATTCTACATCATACACACCATCCACAACTAATATACAGCACAACCCATCGCAAACATCATCTAACCATAACACCAAACACAATACTCCAAACGTGGATAAACGAGACTTACCAGCTGCTGACGATGATGTCATCGGAACGACGCGGTCAGGCCGCCGTATTAAATTTACCAATTATTATCGCCCTTGACGGTCTCTGGAGGGGGGTGATGTAGTGACCTACTATATTTATTTACGTATCTATCTTAATATATTGTTTTATTAAGATTCTTATTCTTAATTATTATTAGATAAGACTAAATTAAAAACTAAAATTAATATTATATAAAACTAAATTAAGAACTAAAACTATTAGTATATAAAAACTAAATTAAATCTAAAATTGTTAATAGAATAAATTTCAACGAACAAACACATTTTTATATATAGATAAATTCTTATCAGCGAACCGGCGCCGTAGCTATGACGCGTCTTTTGTTCTCGGCAAGCCGGCCCGCTACGTCACCCGGACCGGTTGCGTGAGCGGGACGGGCTATCATGCGTCGCGCTCTGCGAGCGCGCGCGCCGCCGCACCGGTATGGCACTCGAGTGTTCTGTACTCGTCAGTATGTTCACGCGTCTTACCGGAACCGTCACAGCTAGAATTGTAGCTAAGCCGCGCCTAGTATATTACTGCTTATATGCTTATTTTCGTGCTATCTATCATCTTGCTATCACTCCTTCTTATTCTTCATACTGGAACTTATGTGTGTGTCGAACTGTAACCTGTGCCTGTGTATAATAATAAACTTTATTTCATTCTTCTACTTGTGCACTTCGGGCTTTTCTTCTTCCTACACACACCTACCCTATACCATTGATATTATTACGGTGTTTTAGCATATTGCACAGAACATTATTCTGTCGTTACCTTTGTAATTGCATCGCAATTTTACTAATTTCCTTCTAGAGTATTTTATATAGATTAGCGAATGGTGGATGCGTTGCTTCATACATACCTTTATCTATTTATAGTACTATTTACATATCTATTTCTAAAAACATTATTACCTACCTAGTAATTAAGTACTAACATGACTTAATAATTTAATCTTTTAAACTCGACCTAAACTATATAATTATCTCATTTGAAAGGTGTAATTATAAGTTTATCGTCATTAAAATTATTAATTATACCTACAGTTTTATAGTTATACCTACATATATACAGATTCAGTGTATAATCAAAAATATACATTAGGTTAAACATATTAGACCCAATTATCTATGTCTGTTCACGGTTAAGATTGAAGTGCATTTTTGTTAAAATCGTTGACAGGTATAATGGCTTCATATGTTTAAGTTACTTTTCGGCATTAATGTTTACCATTATACAGTTAATAATATACCATACACAAAAATATTAAATAACAACTGTTTATGCCATTTCAAACAAAAAGCCATGAAAATTTAATTTCTGCGATTGCATAAAACGCATACTATCTATAGACAATTAACTTTGTAAGTAAATGTTTACATCACGTAATAAATCTGTTCCTACATATTTATAATAGAATCACGATTGATATTTCACGTCTAGTGATGTGCTCAATTATATCGATAAAACTACTCAAGGCCAAGCAATCTTATTTAGAGCTCATGCACTTATTTACAAGTTCTTATAGTTTATAGTGGCTATAAAAATTGGTAAATTGTAAACTTGTTGTGTTCTAAGGTATATTATAATATTCGATATGAAAGTTACATCACTTACTTATTGGTATAATTTAAGGTGAAATTAGTTGGTTGTATCGATTCGTCATTATGACGTCATAGAATCAAACAGTTAAGAAGCTTAAAAGGCTTATTAACATGATTAGTCTCGTATTGACATTAAACATAAGGTATATTAAGATTATTATATGATTTGAAAGTTTTTTTTAGAAAACTTTAAGTAAGTAAAAGTTAGTTCGTAACTCCAAGTGTCCGTTTTACATTTGTTTCAAAGCCCAATAAAGTTCTTATTATGTAAATTAGCCTCAATGCAGCGATAACAATTCGGTTATTAAATAAAGTAGTATGTTAATAACAGTCATATATCGGTAATAAATCACTTCGGTTACATCACTAGCCCTAGTGATGTTTAGAGTACAATGGCTGATCGTATCACAAACTGTCAGGTTATTGGGTCACCATGGAGAATTAATGATGGTGCGTCTTATATGGTGGTTTAATTTGTACTCTTACCAATTATGTACCTAAATTAGGGCCATTACAATACGCCAATACGAAAATTAGGCACAATAACAAGTACACTTGAACGTTTATTATCCCGCCACTCACTGACTTAAAAAAGCGGCATCGGGCCTCAGAGCTTCTACGCTTAGCTTTTACGCTTTTACTTTGATAAATATTTATAATAGTATGTAGTGTACTATTATAAATATTTTAATAGCCACTTATGTTTAGAGTCAGGTTATTTGTGGTACTTTCGTTGAACTTGATTCGATAATACAAGTGCTTCATCATATTTACTTTGGGTACAGAATGTAATGTGATGTTAAAAAAATAACTATTCTTGCGAGTACTTCGTCAAATGCAAAACAGTTATTTGTCAAATCTGGCTAACACTGACATTAAACACGCGGCTAAAACCACGGGACACTAATAAAACATAATGTTTATTGACAGCTCTAACCAGATTTTAAATTGTAATCTAAGAAAATATACAGAGATCAACCCAAATATGTCATCTGCATTCTTATTGCTACTTAATCCGAGTGACATTAAAATCGATTCATTATCGATTAGTTTTGCAACAATCGATATTTATTTATCGGTATTATTGATGTGGTGACAGCATTACGAATAGCTCTATAGACTGAGATATTATCTATGGTTGATACTTGTACTGTATTGTAGTAAGTAGATTGTTGGTCATTGTATATCTTGGCGGGAAACGCTACTTGCAACTAATATAGGTTCAGTTAAAACTGCGGATTTAATTAATACGCTGTCTGAAAGGTGTTTTTTACTCCTTTTATGATTTTTGTCTACCATTATTGATAACTAAGATAATTAGGAGTGCAATCTGTTTCTTAAATGTGAATAGGTATGTAAAATAAAAAAAACTAAAAAACGATTAGCAATAAAATGGCAGGCGGATTTGTTATATTAAGTTTATTTACATCCCGACACTAATTAAACCCTTCTGCATTACCTTTCAGAGATTAAAGGTGTGAAGATATCGGTAATATCTAGTATAAAATAACAAGGACATGGCGTGTTGGTCTCTTCCTGTTCACAATGGCACGTTTTTTACAACAAAACATTTTAACCTTTTGAAATTGTGCATATTATTAAACGTGTAACTGAAACTTAATTGTACCTATTGATCGTTATACAATAAAACTATACCTATAGGATTTTTCAAGTACCGAAACCAAGATTTAAAACTGTAAAGTTATCAATAAAAAATAACAAACTGAAAAATAAAAATAAAGAAACTTAATAAAATTAAGTAGCAAATAGCAATATCGTTGTGAAATTAAATAAATTACACAAGGTTACATGATGTCATATATTTAAATAAATAAAATAAAATGTACCTACTTAAATAGGACTCGTGCATTACCAGCTAATATTAACAACACCCAAAAAAATCTCCGACTCATGATCCATACATTTGACGTGAATTGGCTATTAGCACTGACCATTGCATTAGTGCAAGTGACATTTGTTTGCAAATACACCAATACTACGAAGGTGAAGCAATGTTTAATTAATTAAAGTAATAAAATACAATTAAACACTAGATTTTATGTTCTGCAGTGTCAATAAATAACTATTTATTTAACCTTGCGACATTCGTGCAGTCGATACTAATAGCTGTGTGTAAGGTCATTAAACTGATTGCAGTTAGTCAGAAATTGCAGACGAAAACGAAATGCCAGTATGTACGAAATGTAAATATAGATGGCTATTAACGTCATGTCAAGGATAACCTCAGGATCTTACTAATTGGCTATTTGACTGGATTCAATCAAGAAAATGCAGACACGTGGAAATGAACTAGTTTGATTTTTGATTGATTGAATTAAATTGTTGATTGATTAAATGAATTTGAGCTTATGTCATTATTTAGAAAAATAAAACCGTTGTCGTTAAACACTCTTTCAAATAGTGAAAACAGTATTACAATCCGTTATGCGGTTTAGGAGAAGTTAGCGGATAAACAGACAGACACGGAAAGCGACATTGTACTTCTAGAATATTTACGAAACGAATTAAATAGATACTCACAAATAATGTGTATATAGGTGACAACATTAAAACATGATAACGAACATCCTAATAATAATTAGACTAATTACTCTTAAGACATTATCTCTTAAACATTTTTAGGTGCTTGCAGAATCATCTCTTATACAAGACATACACGAGTAGAAAGTGAAATAGTTTAAGAGCCGGTAGGTATGTGTAAATGTACTGAGACAACGAAACGCCGACAATGCGACACACTGCACAATTAGCTTAATTAGGTAAAACCACTCACACTAGGAAGTCAGGCCAAAATGTAGTTAAATGAAGAAGAGGCAAGTTCAAATGTTAGTTAAAATATAAAATACTATGTTCCGAGAAGTTTGGGATCGGTGAACGGTGGGAGAATCAGGGTGCTGTCTTATATATTGACTTTCAGAAAGTCCTACGGAGTAACCTACTGGAATGAATAGATTTTGATTTTGAAGGAAAAAGAATTCATTTATTAGACTTTTAGGATGCATAGATAAAGAAAGATCACGAAATTGAGGAAAAATAAAAAATGAGGAAAATGTAATTTGAAGATATTTTCAAAGTGTCAAATCTGTTCTTCTAACAGTTTAGAATATTGCCGGTATATCCATTATTTATATCGGTTCAGTTCAAACGTTTCCACGTATTGTGTCGTCGTGATAGGTCACTTTGGCTCTTCATCTACCGACATCCGTTTCATCACATACCTCCGAGCTCCGGCATTCTTTCGTCACCCACCACGCCTTCCCAATCATGCACTATTTTTGGTACGTACTTGAATGGGATAAGGCACTTCCCTTGTTTATGTCCCTAATAGATAAATCAATGCATATAATGCACGAAAAACAGAAAATATTAAATGATTTTCTAAATTTAGTTTTTGTATGCTATTAGGAATCGAAAGATCAATAAATATAATGTTATAAGGGTAACACGTGTGAGTGTGGTATTTCTCCCCAAACCTACATGCTACAGATAATGCTATCCGCGTAGCTGAGTACTGGTCCGGGAAAATCTAGAATTGCCATTTATCGACACGCTAAGAAGAAAAAGGGTAACGACGCAATGTAAGATTAATTATCAGTTTATTTCTGCTTTGAAGTTGATTGACCCCGACGCTGTTCTTTAGTAAAGCTGTGTTTTTTGCAGGGATCATTGTTATTCAGTTCTGCTACAGCAGCTATTAAAATAGACCAATAGGTCACTTTAAAAACCACATTAAATTAGTGTCCTACCTCAATTTCTTCTAATAGGTATTAAGATATCGGGCAAGCCCGCATCTTGTGAAATAAGGACAAATGCTAACCGGATTAGTTTTTGTCGCAGTCGAGTGTGCGATGTCGCACCGTTTTTTGTCGCTCGTGTGAACGTGGCCTTTCGTAATAAAGATTGCTTGGTATGTGCGTACGGGGATAGATTTGGCAATGTCTGTGCTTTACTCTCTTAAATGAGATGATGGACTTTTCCAACTCGGTTTAGTTACAGGTTCGATAAACTAGTGCTACTTCATACATAACAGTACCTAGTTGGTGTATAAAGTCTTTCAATCTACGTTCTCGGGTTTGAACTCTAGTTTTTTGATCTTTTGCTGCCGGTAATAGGTTTGCAGTATCCGCAGTTACTTTAAAATGAGATGTTTTGTCGCACCAGCCAATGTTTTTGTATATTTTTTCATGTACGTCTTGCATTTCCGCTAAATTCGGTAACGGTCACCAAAATTACTGTTTAGATTAGATTTCTTATAACCAATGTTGTTCATTCAAATTTAGTTTCTAAATCGATTCAAAAATATGTTTTATTTTCTTTTGGTAAACATATAAAAATAAGAGCCATACTTCATAAAAGCTACAGAATTGTGCATTTCTTTTAACTCTGTAATAAAAAATAACGTGTCGCAACAATTTTGTGAACTTAGTATGCGTCTCGTAACTTAATTAAACTCCATCCTAATTAAGTGTGGACTAAAACAAAGCGTTCCCACGGCTGTGAGAATGTTTGGCATACATTTTAGGACTATTGTTGATCAGATCAGTTATAATCAGTTATGATTCTGTGACTAAAGAGATGGAACGATAACTGATTTGTGCATACGATAGCTTTTTAGTGACAATTAGTGCCTAACTATTGTATATTATGACTACAGTTTTTTTATTACTTTGTTGACAATCAATGTTTGTTTTGCGTTAGTATATATTTATTTAGTTTTATTTACTGCTGGTTCGTGCTATTTTGTGCAGTTGGTGAGACAACCTATGCAGAGAACAACCACATATTTATTTATTATTTTATAGGATGCCCAAAGCAGAGAGAATAGATTTTGCAATTATTTGTATTCAATATAGGCACCCTACCTTCGTTTGGCGTTATACCATACATCTTGACTTAGCTATTCTATAGCTTAAAGTTATTTTGTAGCTTTAAATGCCATATAATGCAAGCAATTAGAAGATCTTGATTAAACACGATCGTTACATGGCTGAAAGGAAACCAGTCTTCTCTCACTTAGGAAAGCTCTCTACACGTACCCTTGATATTTATAATCATAAACTTGCTAACCTGTGTAAATGTAAATACATATAAATAAGTATCGCAATATATAAATAGTGTATGTTACGGCTTCAGGCGACAACATAATGTACGGTACGTGGGTCGATAAAGTTAAATGCATTGCACAAGCAAACCCGCGTGTAGCATGCATGTATCGCAGACATGAACAACTTAATTTATTGAATTTCACAACACTTTTGGAGTTGGAAATGAAACATAGTATTTGTGAACATAATAATATTAACTTAATGATTTTATACAGCTGACGGGAATATTTAATTATGCAATTATATTCTGACGCAGATTTTTTTTATTTTTATAATTTCGATCGTTCGATTACATGAGTCACGTTAAATGAAGGGAAATTAATCTTAGTTTAAATAATTTCATCGAACTTTAGTAAATTAGATGTATTTTAAACATTTTTGAGACAATAAATTATGATCTACATATAGTCCGGAACTCTTAAATAATACAACAAATAAAAAAAAATCTATAAACTCGAAGAGCATCTGTTAAGTAATTACCATAGATTTTTGTTGTGTTCCGCTCGAGTAAGCCCATTGTAAAGTAATAAATAAGTAAGATTCACCACAACCCGCCAACCGTCACGCTGGTTGCCGCAACCGGCCAGCAACCGCGCAACCGTTACCAAAGGGTTACAACCATGAAGTTATTATGACTTATCATAACCTTTGCTTTATTGTAAGATGTAAAAACAATTAAATAGTATTTTTATTATTAGATTCGTATGAAGGAAGGGTGCAGGTGCAATGTGAATAGGCGCTATACAACGATGATTAAGTCCAAACTTAGTTTTTTTTTATTAAATATTATTCATTGTAGATGATGAAATTTGTAAAAGAAGTTAGAAGCAATGCTGTGTTCCCTCCACTTTCCCCATTGCGGAGGAAGAAGCGAACAACTGTGAGATAAACTTAAACCACGCCCATCTTTGGGACTTACATTTGTGCAACAAACAACTGAGTCGGCCCAATAGTTTCGGAACAAATTGGCTCTGACGACTGTTTCAGACGGATAGACACACGAGTGATCCTATAAGGGTTCCGGTTTTACCTTTTGAAGTACGGGCTTCCCGTAAAAGCATATAATTTATGTCCTGTCAATAGTTTGTGGTTTACAGAATAATCTGTAGGAAGTAACAACTTCCCAATAACATAATCTTTGTGTAGGTATAGCAAAAGAAAGTGAGTCAACGACCTGCACGCATTGTGGCGAAAATAAACAAAAAACCATCAGCACGAGAATATCTGATGTTAATACAAAGATGGTAGATTAATGCAGTTTTTAATCATCATTTTATGCTAAATGAGTTACAAACTGCTGAAAATTGCTAGTTTCGTGTTAGTTACGTAGTTTTATAACTGTGAAAGTATAAGGACAGGTTATATAGTAAGAGTATTGTGATAAATAATGAGTATTTACATGATAAATGATCGGTGATGATGTCTTTAATTGAGTAAAGAGGAAATAAAAGTATGTTTTATGATATCTATCATAAGTAATATGTATGTAAATGAAACATACCTACTTTTGCTTGTTTGATATTATTGCATTCTGTGGCTACTTTTTTGTACCTACACAAGTTTTTTCATGGTTACAAAGAACTTAAGCATGATGAATGATTTTTCCTTCTCTTTTTGAGAAGAAGGACAGCAAGAGCTAGATATCATTACTGTCATATTTGGGAATCAATTGCAACGAAGAAGTTATTGCCTAAAATAATTGAAATAAATATTGTTTTCAATGTTACTCTAACATTTTATGAGCAGAGTTTGAATAGCAACCTCGAAAGGGATCACTAGGCTAGCCTCTTACTCCACCGAGGTTACATGCACAGAGATTTACCCACAGATACCCATTAATAGTTATATTGTGTAAAAACAATGGGCATCGCTGACTCCGATGGAATGAGTGAAGTATGTTGCGGGGGGACTGTGCAATCCGGAAAACTGACTTGTTTCCGCTACGTTAATAATTTTAAATGCATTCTAATAGTTTTTTAGATTTTGCTTCATTAGTAAGTTAGATGAAAATTAAGGGGTTTAGTAGGTGATAGTACCATCCTGAAGAATGATTTTCATTTATAATGTATGTTATTGATTTTGGAAGCGTTTTCTGTTATTAAGGTTTTGTTTAGATTGAAAAAATATATTTTTAGGTAGAGAGTAAAAATACACCAACCTAAATTTCATTTCTGAGAGCTTTTGACCTCACAGCAGTTTGGGATAAATTTATATATTTACTAAACACGTTTGGTGAAAAATTTAAAAAATTAGCTCGCTGAAGTGGCAATGGGCTGGCCATGTCTGTCGAAGGACCGATAGCCGTTGGAGCAGACGAGTCCTAGAATGGAGACCGCGACTCGGCAAGCGTAAGGTAGGACGCCCCCCCGCCAGGTGGACTGACGACCTGAAAAAGGTCGCTGGAGGGGACTGGATGCGGAGGGCGGAGGACCGGGTGTTGTGGCGCAAATTGGGAGAGGCCTATGTTCAGCAGTGGACTATGATTGGCTAAATGATGAAACACGTTTACAACTTAACGTGAAACACAATTTTCCCAGTTCAAGCTGACCAGTAACATATACAATAGACGGATACTGCATCTTGTTAGATTCTGTGCAGATAAGAGTGAAGGACGTTTGTAGTGAGACGGACTTATCAACGTACCTTATCACATTATAGCTATACTAAGTAGGGGTGTAAGTAAGCTCTCTTAGTGACGATACGTAAATGTTTCTTGTGGGTAAAGTTCAGTTGCTTATGTAAAACTGATAATGAAGTTTAGGGTCCAAAACACAGAAAAAGAAAGTCAGTTCTTGTTGCTGAGTTAAATGTTTGTAATTAGGGATTGCAATTGCTGGATCCAGCATACAGCAATCCAGCTGGATCCAGCGCCTTTTTAAACATGCTGGATCCAGCATACAGTGCTGGATCCAGCGATGCGGATCCGCAAACGTATCAAATTATCAATTTCTATTGTTTAGTTTTGAGTTGCCGCCATTTTCAAAACGGCGTGGCAACGTTGCCGTTCTATGACTATCACTATAGCACGTGCCACATGTGCGAGTGAATGGCAACGCCGCCCGCCCCCTTTCCCCCTTACCACCTGTACCGCTTATAATTGTTTATTTTATAAAATTAAACTTATGGTCAGATTTTAAACTGCCTAATTATTAGCGACTAGCTGTGCCTGCGACTTCGTCCGCGTGGATGACGAAACTTATCAATGAGTTTTTAAACGCAAAATTAAGTTTATTTTTCATTGTTTATACTTTTCCGGGATAAAAACTGCCCAGTGTGGTGCCCAGGATAATAAAAAATAATTATACCAAGTTTCATCGTAATCGAACCGGTAGTTTTTGCGTGTTTTCGGTGTCGGTCTAGTAACACCCCCCGCCATTTATTTTTTTGATATTTTCAATGTACAGAATTTTCACTTCTACAGATTTATTATAAGTATAGATTAACGAGTGGAGAGAAGATTATTTCGGAGCTTCTTTTGATACAAAAAATTGATTAAAGATTAAAATAGTATTATTATTATTACGGTCCTTTTTTTGTAGTTAATTTTAAAAGAATTTGTAGGACTGATTGCTACTGATTAGCCGTCCTATCCTATCCTATCATTAAACATAAACGTAATATGATATTGCTTACTTAGAAACATTATCTAAAATGTTATATGAGGTTTTATGTTTGTTATTTAATTTTAAGTTGATTCTTTTGATCTCAAATGATTAAGAAACCAAAGCAAATTGATATCAGATATCACCAAATGAGTGAAAGATTTCATAGATTATCGTAAGAAGTACAAATTAATAAAAAAAGTCTTAAAAATGTCGTCTTTTTATTTTCGTTCCACATTTTGCTGGATCCGCGCTGGATCCAGCTGGATTTAGGTCAATCCAGCAAGAATCCAGCTGGATTGAAAACGCCGCTGGATTGCAATCCCTATTTGTAATACTACCTCTCTCTATTGTAACGACTGGACCTTAGAGAAATTACTAAAGCAGACTGGACAATGGCCCTAGAATATAAAAGTCAAATTATTAATAAAAGCGCTAATCAGGTCAGAGGTTTAATATCTATTATTTAATTCAGCCCCAATTTATTTACAACAAAATTCTGAAATTATCTAATTATTTTAAATTGACACCAAATACCTAACTGATAATTCTAAATTGTTCGAGTTTAAATTACTCCATTAAAATGGCAATGACACTTAACAGGTAAATTCAGAAGTCGCACTTGTAATGAAGAAGTACGAACCATCTTCTAATTTTAGAGTAGTTCGAAGGTACACTTATGCTTTGATTAAAAATGTCTATTTTTGTGATTCTTCCTTCCGCTAATTAATTTGATAAGTCGAAAATTTACGAATAACAAGAAAAAAATCGTGATCGGGCAGCTTTTTTTAAAATGTGGATCTAGTAGTAAGTAATACCTGAAAACAGCTTTACGGTAAAAATAAAAGGTATTTTACAAATAATAATAAAATGTGGCCCTTCTACACTTGTTGTATAGTGGCTAAGACCTCGAAATTCGGTCCTCACTTTGTTTGGCGTTAAAAACTAAAGGTTCTCACAATGTTCGTACGAGGTCAAGTTAATACTCTTCCTAATTATACATACCATCGAATTATAATATTATAGTAATTGTAACACCTAATAAGGTACCTACTTAAAGTACAGTCAACCACACGTTAGTCGTTAAAAATGGCTACAAAAATTATCCTTAAGCCCTTGAAATAAAGGAGTTGAAAACTTATCATTGTTACCAATGATATGCGGTCGACTGTACCTCTGAGAAGCGTCAGTATTATATTTGGAAAATATGTATTGTTGATACATTAGATGTAGGACATTTTAATTTCCTGTTCCGTGTATATTTTTTACTTAATAATGTAGGGCTAATGAGCATATGTATTTTAATGGTTCACAAGTTTTTAGGGTTCCGTACCCAAAGGGTAAAACGGGACCCTATTACTAAGACTCCGCTGTCTGTCTGTCCGTCTGTCTGTCTCCAGGCTGTATCTCATAAACCGTGATAGCTAGAAAGCTGAAATTTTCACAAATGATGTATTTCCGTTGCCGCTATAACAACAAATACTAAAAACCACATAAAATGAATTTTTAAGGGGGCTCTCATACGACGGTGGTACGGAACCCTTCGTGCGCGAGTCCGACTCGCACTTAGCCAGTTTTTTTTCTATTACTTTAGACTTTTGCAGTTGCTTTATGCTTACAACCTTGTTAGAGGCTTGCGAAATTGTACTAAAGCATTAGATAGTATAGGTACTTATTATTTTAACGATGGTTTCAGGTGCAAGTTACTCAGTTAACTCAGGTTATTTTCTCACAATTAGTTAAGTATCTGCATCTAAGTGGAATCTAAAAATTTACCAAAACGTCCATAAAGATGCTGTTATAATGTTTCGTAATATTTCTAAATCTGTAATACATACAATTATCGTTAAAAGATAAATATTTATTTAATCAACTATTCATTAATTATAATAAACTTTAATGTTTAATGAAAATGTGTTCTGAAATGACCTATCAAAATAGTTTACGTTTAGATCAAAGTTCAGGTCAGGTTAAACAAGATGGTTTGTGTAACAGTTAGTGACTGCGAAAGGTAACTGCTAAGTCGTTTATGGTCATGTAGGAGTTTAATACTACTTAGAATTTAATATGTTTGATTCGACATTAATGACTGGAGTTTAAAGAGTATTTTATTTAAGTGTTGGGAATAATGTCTAGTTTTTGACCGACTTCAAAAAAGAAGGAGGTACTCAATTCGACTGTATTTTTTTTTTATGTTTGCTACCACATTACTTTTGACTGGGTGAACCGATTTTGATTTTTTTTTTTTATTTGAAAGCTGGTGCTTCCCTTGTGGTCCCATTTATTTTGGCCCAGTTTTGACAGTGGTATCCCTAAGAAATAAATATAAGACTTATTTTGAAGTCGGTTTTTTTTGTTAGAATTATGTTTAGTGTGCTAGGTTAGTGGTTGAAAAATAGTACGGACGTTAGTTTTAATTTTGATGTTCCTATTTTCAGTATACTTAGTACATAGTACGAGCGTTATCTTACGACAAAATAACTCTTTTTAAATATACTTCAAGTAAGTGAGGCAATTAAAAGTAGTTAACTTTATTTTTTTCATCATGCGTAGAGTCACTAATATTTAGAAAACAAAATATAATGCTCAAAGCTTTTTTAATATACTGTTGTAATCCTAAAATTAAACTACAAAACAAAACAAAAACATACCTTTTAAAACTCTCCAATACACTCCAAAAAATAAACACTTTTATTTTAATTAAATAAAAAACCAAAATAAATAGTTCCGCGATATTATTCCGTTATAACGTCGCGTATTTCCCGCGTGTATAATGCGCGCCGGTCGCGTTCGCACTGCGCCCGCGCAGATGACGCGAATGTTGCGGTTACTGTACAAATCTGTTGCTGTAAGCTCTATATAATATCTAATGCTCAATGATATAACACGGTTTTATGGTTTACTGAATGAGTTTTAGCGGTGCAACAGTGCATGCATTTTTGTTTCATTGATAAGTTAGTTAGGTTACTTGTTATACTTACTACTATTTGAGAATAATAATAATAATAATAATGTTCCGGGACAACTCACACACGGTTATCTGATCCCAAGCTAAGCAGAGCTTGTGTTATGGTAACCAGGCAACTGATAAACATACTTATAAATTTCTAAATACATACATATTATAGATAAATTACACCCAGACAACCAGAACAAATGATCGTGCTCATCAAACAAACATTTGTCCTGGGTGAGAATCGAACCCACGACCTCCGGTATAGCAGTCAGGGTCACTAACCACTAGACCAACAGGCCCGTCAGAATGCTTGAGGCATTCAGTTTTCTATTGTACTACTATCAGTAAATAGTATTTTAGTATAATAAATTTTATATTAACATTAATTACGTGTAGTTTGCCTTCTATACAAAAGGCTGTGGTTTAATTTGGTGGTGTTTTTCGATTTAGTTGAAAATTATTTACAAAAATTGCGTATTCTGCTTCTAAGCTTGCGAAAGCGAAAAAACAATAAAAAGGAGCTTCTAAAAGGTATATCAGTAAAATGGTCGACATAAATTGGGTATCAGTGTGGTGACTTCACAGAACACTTATATTCTGACGTGGGTAGGTATCTTAGTGAACTCTATTATTTTAATCCTTTTTACTCTTGGTATGAGTCATACTACAACATGTGATACCAAACCCATTTAATTCAAACCACTTTTAAAAGATCGTAGGGTAATTTACATAAGAATAAGTTTACGGTCTTTTTGATAACTTGCATTCATAATTGCAAAAAGTCACTAAGGCCAAACCATCATATTTTTTTATCAAAACACCATGAAAATATCAGGAACTTGACAAAAACTAGATCATCAGTTACCCATCCATTGAAGGCAAAGGTTAAGCAAAAACCCCTTGCCTTCATCTGTAGTTTTTGTTGCACGCAATTAATATGACAAAAAGTTACTAGTTAATGAAGATTATGTTTTATCTGCTTCAGTGGTCACGTATTAGTTTATGACATTGCCGTTTAAATCAGTATTTTCAGGATACGCAAGTAGATAAAGTACGTTGTGTAACTTGTGTTAATTTTTAGAAGAATGAACATTCACAACAGAAAGACTCAGCGCAATACTTGATCAAAAATGGTACTTCAACATTGAATGCATTGGATGGATATGGAGTACTCTGATTAAATTATAATTGGTGTAGTGACGAATGTACCTTAGTATAAGATAATGTTGTTCTCAAGTACCTAAGTGACTTTTTTGTGTCTTTTTTTGAGAATAAAATGATTTAAACCTATACCTAACATTGCAATTGTTTTGTCGTCTTCAGAAATATGTAGAGCTGCTGTGTTAACATAAAATATTTTTACAGTATGTTTCCGGTTGAATCTGGATGAGACTGGCACAGGACCCTAGAAAGTTACCAACAACCAAGACGTATTTAAAAAGAGAGATATGACAAGTGCTGTTAATGATGATGTGAAAATACATAGGTAGAGTGGTAGGTAATCATGTGATGTATTTTTCATTCAAAGTTTCTAAAATATTGAGTTACTTATGTTTATGAAGGCGAATAGCATTCCAATTCCATTGGAGTAGCTTCGTGACATTATTCCGTGATTTCCAAAATTGATTGAAACGAAACGATTCACGAACAATGAATTAGGTATGCGTTTGCTATAAATCTTATCTCATTTTACAAATACTTATGTTAGCGTCTGTATTTTATATTACACCTTTTTATTTATTATCTGGCAACACTTTACTTCGCAAGCTTCAGTTTTTATGAACTGGCAACGCCGAATCGCTCTTATTGGTCCGCGCATATCTAACCAATCAGAGCGAGGCACGCGTTATGGCGGGAGTTTGGAGTTGTGGGGGTAATCATGCCGGTTATTCGGGTCATTCTATCGTCGAGCGGGCTCTAGTGAACATCAAAGGAAATAGTGTACGCGTTTACTTGGTGTTAATTTTAAGGTAATAATGTATTTAACCTTACGCTGTTTTTACTGTGAAATATTTAATATTATGAAATAAATAACATGTTTTCTGAACCCATTATGGAGTCTTTTCTTTACATTTCAGAAGTGGGATCAGCGGATTTTAACTCGTAGAAAAAAAAAAAAATGTTTTGAAATACGACAGTTTAAACCCATCCGTTAATCCCGTCCACGCTTATTAGATTTTTTCTTTTTATCCTTTTGCTCACACTCGTGACAAACATTGTAAAGGAAAAGCTCCATAAAGTGTTTTAATGTGATAAACAACGATAGTCACGTAAGTACCATTTTAATTTATTGGAAATTCAAAAGACTATAATTGTCACAAGACACGCCATCATGTTTAAGATACCTAATTCACGAAACTGCTATGCCGTGTTTTACTTACAAAGTTTATAAATACCCTCTATAAAGCATGCCATTTTTGCCAAAACGACACTGGAAATACGATGCATTCGTTTTTCATTGTTAGGTTATGTTTAAAATCGTCATGTGGTGGTTTGTTGCATCTTGCCGAGGCACTCCTACGGAGATGTAACGGACTATTTTAAGCATGTATCCCATTTTGCCGGGGCGACACTCTGGAAATGGGATGCATACTTTTTTAATTGTTAGGTTATGTTTAAAATCGTCATGTGGTGGTTTGTTGCATCTTGCCGAGGCACTCCTACGGAGATGTAACGGACTATTTTAAGCATGCACCCCATTTTGCCGGGGCGACACTCTGGAAATGGGATGCATACTTTTTTAATTGTTAGGTTATGTTTAAAATCGTCATGTGGTGGTTTGTTGCATCTTGCCGAGGCACTCCTACGGAGATGTAACGGACTATTTTAAGCATGTATCCCATATTGCCAGGGCAACTCTCTGGATATGTGGTACATACTTTCCTTATACACATAATACAACTATTGACTTGATTAATTACGTTGAGCATATTATATATTGCCAGGGTACTCTCGTGGATATATAATGTGTTTTAAAGCAGGTATTTCATTTCGCCAGGGCTACACTCTGGAAATGCTATGCTTGCTTGGGCGATGAATATTTTACTTTGATCATGAATTAATCTTCTTACCACCATAATAATATCATTAAACTGAAGTTAAATACATTAATCTTAATCACAATTACAGATAATGGATTCATCGCCTACGGGCAGTGGTAATGGACGTCGCTGCAATAACGAGGATGAGCCGATAAGTTTGGATCGTAACGAGGGTCCACGGCGGACTCCGCAGCGACGCCAAATTCGTAAAAGCGAGGGAGCGGAAGGGAGTCTGGATATCAGGCAAGTCCGTAAACGCTTAATAAGTAATTCTGATAATGAGAGCGAGGGAGCGGAAGGGAGTCTGAATATCAGGCAAGTCCGTAAACGCTTAATAAGTAATTCTGATAACGAGAGTGAGGGAGCGGAAGGGAGTCTGGTAGGAGACAGGCAAAGCCGCAAGCACTCTCTTTTAAAGCCAAACTATAATAAAAATGTTAACAACCGGCGATCAAGAAGAGACGGTAGCGAACGAAATCGTAGCAGGGACCGACCTTATAACCGTCGTAGAAGGGACCGATATCGCGACGATCCTGTCGATAAAGGTCGTGATAGAACTCGACTTCGTGATGATTCTAGTGATTATTATCGTAGTAGGAAACGGTTTCGTGACAATTCGTCTGATGATAAAATCCAAGTCACGAGGGTAGGACGACGTCGTCATCGCAGCAGTAGCAGTGATAGCTATGATACTCCTATTAGACGCTTATTGAAGCGAGGACGAACTCGTTCTCCCTCATGTCGTACAAAATGTGAATTAGCGGAAGTTGAGATGCCTGATGCCACTCATAGCATCTTAAATAAATTCCTGAATGTCCTCAACAATGTGAAGGGACAATCGACCTCTAAGCTTTCTTTAACAAACGTGATTCCGGAATTCGATCCTTTATCTACCGAACAAACTATAGTAACGTGGTTAACTAAAGTCGAGGAAGCCGCGGAGATTTATAATTGGGATGAACGCGAAACAATTCATTTTGCTCTACCAAAACTCGTTGGACTTGCTCAGACATGGTATAAAGGCCTGAGCACGATGCTTTACTCGTGGACAGAATGGAAAAGGAAGCTTATTGAGTCTTTTCCCTGTAGGTACGACTATGCGGAACTACTAACTCAGATGTTGGCCAAGCGTGTGCGTTACGGCGAATCCCTTGAACAATATTACTACGCAAAGATAAATCTCCTGAACCGATGTGGTATCGTAGGTCGAAAAGCAGTCGATTGCTTATTACACGGCGTAGACGATAGGGCGGTGAGGATAGGAGCACAAGCGGCTAGGTTTCGTGGACCCGAAGATGTGCTTGGATATTTTAAAACTGTTAAGCCAGCCACTAGTAGGGAAACCGCGGATAGGTCCGGGCAAGATAAAAGGAACTCTTTGTCAAATAACAATCGGAACAAATCTGACGCGAATAAGAGGTCTACTTTTGTCATTAAGTGTCACAATTGTAATGATGAAGGACACAAGAGTTTTAAATGCAATAAACCCCTAACAAAATGCACTCTTTGTAACCGCGAAGGTCATTTAGATTTGTATTGTAGATCTAAGCGGCACGCTATCCAAAACACTGAACGTCCTAGTAGTGAAGTTAAGGATGAAAAGCAGGTTGCTCTAGTAGACTATTCAGATAATACTAATCAGAAGTACGTCCTCGAAATATTTGTAAATGACCAGCCGATCAATTGTCAAATAGACTTAGGGAGCCAGTGTACCTTGGTTAGGGAATCAGAAGCAAAGCGTTTGAAGCTGAATACAAGCCTGGACGAATTACCAGTCTTGCGAGGTATAGGTGGCTTTCACATAGAACCACTGGGAAAATGTAATGCCGACGTAACTGTCCAAGGGATAAAAGAGAATATAGAGATTCTCATTGTTGAAGACGCCGCTTTGAAACACCCAGCCCTCTTGGGTCATACGTTTACAGAAAAACCCGGTATTACTATCATAAAGACCCCTAACGAAGTAGTGTTCGAACAGGATTTCCATCAGAAGATATTCCTCATGACTCAAGGTGACGTAGTAATTGCTCCAAAACAATTAACTATGATACCTGTGAAGTCACGAACTAATCTTACCGGTTTCGTGTATGTGAACGGCTCCGTTAGAGGCACCACAGGTAAAGAACACTATTTACTCCCGGGCGAGTATAAATTACACGGTGGTTTTGGTAACTTGCTGCTACAAAACGTCTCTGGTAGTTCGGTCAGTCTAAAACAGGGGTCTTTACTGACACGTGCTATCCCTACCATGAACGAACAAAATGTATACTCAGTAACTTTCGATGATAAATCCCTGGATGAGTCCGTACAGTGCGGTAACACCATCACTTCAGAGCAGAAACTCGAGCTCCAAAGGTTATTATCGAAATTCAAAGACTGTTTTTCCTCTGGTCTTAAAGATCTCGGTTTCACAATTGCAACAGAAATGGTCATAGAGCTTAACGATGCAGAGCCAGTGGTATACAGGCCATATCGTATGTCCTACGGCGAAAGAGCGCTGGTCAGAGATATGGTTCAGGAGATGATGGATGCGGGCATTGTAACCGAATCCACTTCGCCATATGCGAGTCCAATCGTGCTGGTGAAGAAAAAAACCGGAGAGAAACGCTTGTGCGTAGATTATAGAGCTTTAAATAAACGCACAAAAAAGGATCACTATCCCTTACCTCTAATAGACGACCAGCTCGATAGGCTCGCAGGTAATAAACTGTTCATATCATTGGATCTAGCGTCCGGCTATTACCAAATTCCTATCGAAAAGAATTCGCAAGATAAAACCGCATTTGTGACGCCCGATGGCCAGTTTCAGTATACACGAATGCCTTTTGGATTGGTAAATGCACCATCTGTTTTCCAACGAACGATCAATAAGATCCTCTCTGAAGCGAAAATAAAGTACGCTCTCGTCTATATGGATGATATTTTGATCCCAGCACGGTCTTTTGACGAAGGTCTTTGTAGGCTTGAAGAAGTACTTTCCCTTTTAAAACAGGGTGGTCTTACTCTTAAATTATCCAAATGCAACTTTTTCATGGATAGCATCGAATTTTTGGGTTTCCAAATTAATGCTGATGGTATTAAACCCGGCGAAAGGAAAACCGAAGCCGTTTCGAAGTTTCGTACACCCAGAAGCCAACGTGAACTACAGCAATTCATCGGCTTGGCAAGCTTCTTTAGAAGGTTTGTTAAAGGATTTGCTACAATCGCAAAGCCTCTAACGGACCTTCTTCAAAAGAATACCACCTGGAAGTGGGGGTCTGAACAAGTGAATGCGTTCGAAACAATTAAGGCAACGCTGGTACAGAGGCCCTTGCTCGCTCTTTATGACCCAACACGCGAAACGGAGGTACATACAGACGCTAGTAAGCACGGGATAGGAGGAATTCTATTGCAGAAAGATGATGCTGGTCATTTGAGGCCAGTCTCATATTTTAGTAGGAAAACTACTCCCGATGAACAAAAGCTCCACTCATTTGAGTTGGAGACGCTGGCCGTTGTATCCTCCCTCAACAGATTCCGTGTATATCTGATAGGTGTTCCATTTAAAATACTGACAGATTGTAACGCGCTGCGAACGACTCTATCAAAAAGAGATCTTATACCTCGCATAGCGCGTTGGTGGGTTCAATTTCAGGAATTTAACTGCGAGATCGAATATCGCCCTGGGTGTCGTATGTCCCATGCGGATGCACTGAGTAGGAATCCGGTAGGGGAAGCTAAGGACGAGTCGCACGTATTAGACGTTCTAACAGTAGGTACGGATGATTGGATAGCTACGGTACAGAGTAGTGATGACGAAATAGCACGTATTAGAGAGATTTTGAAAGACCCTAAATCGGACCAGGTGCTAGATGTTATAAAAAATTATAAATTGAAAAACGGTAAAGTTTATCGAATTGTAGGTAAGGAAGTAAATGATTTAAGGTGGGTGGTACCTAAGGGGGTAAGGTGGCAGATAGCCAAAATAAACCACGATGACCTAGGCCACTTCGGTTTTGACAAGACCTTTGCGCGAATTCAGCAAATCTATTGGTTCCCCAAAATGCGCCGGTTTATAAAAAAATATATCAAGTCTTGTTTAGAATGTGCACGGAGTAAGGACCATACAGGGAAAGTTCAAGGCGAACTACATCCGATCCCTAAAGTTGAAACTCCATTTCATACAATTCACGCGGACCATCTAGGACCATTTGTGAAGAGCAAAAAGGGCAACTGCTACCTATTAGTAATTGTGGATGGGTTCACGAAATTCATAAATATAAAGCCAGTCAGAAACACTAAAAGTTCTACCTCAATAAAAGCCCTTAAAGAGCATATTACTTACTTTGGGGCACCGTCTAGACTGATAACCGATAGAGGGACTTCTTTTACCAGTAACAGCTTTCGCGCATTTGTCCAAACCATGGGTATCAAGCACATACTTAATGCTGTGGCCACACCCCGAGCAAACGGACAATGCGAACGTTACAATCGGACAATCTTAAGTGCACTCACCTCTAAAACGGACAATAAAGATGATAAGAACTGGGATGAGTATATTCCGGAAATACAGATCGGTTTGAACACTACTGTCCACAAGACGACTGGCAAAAGCCCTTCGGAACTACTTCTTGGTTTTAACATACGTAGTGGCTCCGAAAATGCTCTAAGCGATATTATAGACGATGTTAGAGAATTTTCCACAGATGATTTGGGCCAGGTACGATCCAAAGCAGGTACACGCATTGCCGAACAACAGGTTAAAGACAAAATCCGATATGATACTAGACATAAGCGCGCTTACAAATATAACTTGGGCGATTTAGTTAGCATAAAGCGAGATGTGCCAAGCGATGGCAAATCGAGAAAACTAGCGGCAAAATTTCAGGGTCCATACCGAATTTTGAAAGTACTGCCTAACGATAGGTTTTTAATAGAAGATACGCCGTTAACCCACAATCATGGCCAACGTCGATACGAAAATGTAATAGCGATAGATAGAATTAAGCCGTGGCTCGCTTTCGATCGGAATTATGACTCTACAGAATCTGAGTCCGAAGATAATGCTAATCAGGACTGTAATGAACGTACCAATTAGTACCTACCACATACTAACGATAGTACATCTAGGTTGGAATAAATTGATTTAGGAAATGTAATAAATAATCCAATATTTAATAAAGTAAAGTATGTACTTACAACGCATTAATGTAATATTTAAGACAATATTATTGGAATTAATAACATCATGTTGTTTATAGCTATATTATTATTATGCTTACTATGAAAATAAGTGTTAGTTAATGTCATATTTTGATTTAAGATGAATCCCCGGTGGTTAAATATAAAGCTGTCAACTAGGTTATCAAAATAAAATTGCTTTTAGATTATGTAGTTAAATCTGATGGACCTTATATATTAAGATTATAATATTAGTACTAATTATTATTATAAGATGGCGATGTTACCATGATTTATGATTGTATAACTTTAACTAGATTCCAAGGTTAATAGTGTACTAGAGTTATGTATGTACTAGAGTTTGTCGTACTTACATTATGTATGGAATCTACCCCTGTAAGACTTTATTTAATTTAACTTGTAACTTAAAATAGAATTTTACATGTAAATGTTACTTTTTTTTGTGTCGCGAAGGGACTCGCTTTTCGCAGGATGGCCGAGCTGTTAGCGTCTGTATTTTATATTACACCTTTTTATTTATTATCTGGCAACACTTTACTTCGCAAGCTTCAGTTTTTATGAACTGGCAACGCCGAATCGCTCTTATTGGTCCGCGCATATCTAACCAATCAGAGCGAGGCACGCGTTATGGCGGGAGTTTGGAGTTGTGGGGGTAATCATGCCGGTTATTCGGGTCATTCTATCGTCGAGCGGGCTCTAGTGAACATCAAAGGAAATAGTGTACGCGTTTACTTGGTGTTAATTTTAAGGTAATAATGTATTTAACCTTACGCTGTTTTTACTGTGAAATATTTAATATTATGAAATAAATAACATGTTTTCTGAACCCATTATGGAGTCTTTTCTTTACACTTATAAACGACCTACCTCACTATAGTATTATATTTTATTGTTTACTGTCGTCAGTTTGGTATTAAATCAATTTATTCAGAAGTCTTTGAGGATTTTAAGATTTACTTACTAATTCAGTTTATGTAATTACCTTATACTTATGTTATACTGAATTTTACGGAGTATTTCTTTGTTTTGATTTTTCTGTGTAACAGGGCGATGCCTTTTATCATGTTTTTTTGGATCATTTCACAATTTTGTTTGCAAATAGAAGGTTTCCCACTATTTAAGTAACTAAATAAACAAGTAGGTACACAAATAACTTGAACAACAAAGTAACTGGTATAAAAGTGTATCAACAGGATACAGACTAACTAATATTCGCCTACGTAAGTAACTAAGTACTGTAGTTAGTTGTTTCGGATATTAATAGTGTTTGAACACCAATGTCAATGAAACCGGCGAATGGAATGCAATGCAACAAAGAACCAAGGGAAACGTAAGGCTGTGGCTATAATGATACGGTAGTCAACGAAATAAAGTTGGTTTGTCACGTAATGTGCTATGAAAAACACTTATTAGTATCTCAAAATCTATATTGAAATAAGTACATTTCCAGATAAGTGGCAAATTGTAGGCGCTTATAACTATACTGTATATTATTAAAAAAAGTCACCTGCCATGTTTGTTTGTCAGGCTAAACGCACAGAACTCAAAAACTGCCGAACAAATTTTCATATGGCCTTCACCAATAAATAAATAGGTTTAAGAGGAAGGTTTGTGTGTATAATTCACTAAAGTTTTTTCCATCAGATTACAATTTAGCACTAATTACTATTCCGCCGTTTTCCTACATCCTCAAAAGTCTATTTTCTACATAACTCTTAATACCATCTCTCTAATATCAAAGCAATTGCATTTCAATCACGTCTTACTGACGTCATGTGCGTACCTTTCATTCGCTTCAGAGATGGCTATCAGTACTAAGTAATGCACTTTATGAAGCGAAGACATTAGCCAGCCATTTCTATTTACATCTAGGAACAGATGATCAGAAGATAACTGACACGCACCACTGAAGGGTGATGAAGATCTTTCTTGTTTCTTTTAACTGTCTTTTCGTGTAATGGGCTTTTGTTTTAAAGATCGTGGGTAATATTATTGGAAAGGAAGAGTCATTTGTAACAGAGTTCTAGTCAGTGGAATTATTTTTTTAAAACGTCTAGAACCTATATAAATATAAATGTCTTTGTCTTTGTTTAGTGCTGGTCTTTCTTCGATTCTTTAATCTCAAGCATTTACAAGATCTATACGATATTTTGTAGTCAGGTATGAGCGATGCATTTGCATACAGAGTAACCCCTGGTTACACATAAATTATATTCAGTGTTAAGAAATCCCATTATTCAAAAGAACTCAATAAATATTTTGTATTATCTTACAATCGAACTGCCTCGTTGGCCTAGTGGTGCTAAGCGCGACTGCTACGCTAGAGGTCTTGGGTTCGATTCCCAAGTCGACCAAGGTGTTATTGGGTTTTTCTATGGAATTCTCTGTAGCAGGTCGGAGTTTGGATTTGTGCCCGGTTAGTGGCAATAGGCGCGCATAGGCATACCGGCGAACTGTGGGTGTACATTGGTACACCTCTGCCTAACCCTTCGGGGATACAGGCGTGATGGTATGTTATGTGTTATGTTATGTATCTTACAATCGAAAGCCAATGAACTCAATCACAGATGTTTACACTGTGTAAGGCCATAATTGATGTGTACTTGTTAACTTGGTCACCTTAAACTGAAAAATAAATTCCGATTGAATCTTCGTGACATTTAAAAGTTAAATATAGAAACAAGTTTTAAGTTTGTATAAAAACTTGTGAACATTATCAGGAAGCTTTAAACTGAAGCTTTTTAAACTGGTTATTAATTAAAGAGTTTATTTAAAATGTGATTATGATAAAGAATATCATTTAAAGTTTTTCTATCCTTCAAACGGATTTTATCGGTTTTATTTACATTTCTGTTCCTGACGTTTTTATTTCAATGTCTAACATTCTTGTAACCCTCCGCGACAGCACTAATAGTAACATTTGCCAAAAAAATGTTTTGTACACTAATTATTATATTATTATATATTATATAATATATAATCTACACTAATATTATAAAGAGGAAAACTTTGTTTGTTTGTAATGAATAGGCTCAAAAACTATTGGACCGATTTTAAAAATTCTTTCACCATTCGAAAGCTACATTATGCACGAGTAACAGGCTAAATTTTATTTTGAAAAAAAAAATAGGGTTCCGTAAGATATTTGGGTTTTTCGGACACAAGGACGTGTAAAAATCAACCAGAAAAGTTTCGTCGATGTTAGTGTCGGTGTCTGTAAATTGACCTGGGAATCATTTTGCTGACCGTGTCTTTCCTGGGTAGGCTTTTTGCAGCGGTAACCGACATCCACGCGGGCGGAGCCGCGGGCGACCGCTAGTAATAATATAATAATAATATAATATATAATAATATTATAAAGAGGAAAACTTTGTTTGTTTGTAATGAATAGGCTCAAAAACTACTGGACCGATTTTAAAAATTCTTTCACCATTCGAAAGCTACATTATCCACGAGTAACATAGGCTAAATTTTATTTTGGAAAAATCCAAAATAAATCCAATGGTCCACGCGGGCGGAGCCGCGGGCGACCGCTAGTCATAAATATGCGCAATAGGAAGCACTTGTATGGACACGAACAAGATGTGTGTAGACATTCGGAAGCCCAGATTTGAAGGCATTTCTCATATCTGGAATACCCTGCCCATAAGAAAAACAACGTACCTACTTTCTCATAAATAGTCCAAAGCCTATCGGTATATTCCACTTTGTTCACCTGAGGGATATCACCTGGGTGAACAAATGCGACTTTTTGGATTATTCGAGTAGACTTATATCACCCATATACAAAATGATAATTTATGAACATGAAAATTTAAGTATTTTACTACATTACACGTCTTTTACTTAACATTTTTACTGCTTTTTCTTATAGTATGTATGACCGATTTACAATTAACTGATTCCTATAAAAAAAACTTCAATTTCCATGTTTCTATTATTTAGTACATGGGTGATATAAATCTACTCGAATAAACCAAAAGGTCGCATTTGTTCACCCAGGTGATATCCCTCAGGTGAACAAAGTGGAATATACCAGCCTATAATGGAATAGTTGTAAAAAAATCATTTACTAGTAGATCATACACAATGTTGTCATCAGGGCCAGAATGTGAGTTGCGAAAACTAACCGCGAAGTCAATTCCTAGAATAGTACATTAAACTGGAAGAAAATGTGTAAATACTTGACTGACATGTATAACTTTATATACTTATACTTAATACTTACTGAATGATATCCACTTATTGCTGTTGAGTTGAGTGACCATGGAAAATATAGATCTTAGATAGCCATATTTTTTGTCAGCGTCAGAACTTTTTAGAATGCAATTTCACGTCTTACTTACTATGTACTTAATTGTCAACACTGAAATACTATGTGACATCCCTGGCCAGGATTATAAGATCTTGTATATGAAGATATGAAAGAAAGTTTGCACTCGTATGATTGTACTACCTTGGTTCTAAAATGTCAGAATATTCAAGTCTCTTTAAGGCCAGTCTTTGTTGAAAACTTTTACAAACTTACTTCAGTAAAATTTCTAGTCGCTACCTGTATTCCATCATGAGAAGAATATATCATCAGGTTTATATTTAATACCTATAAAACAAGATACGTAAACAGTAAGGCCGTTATTAAGCCTTCGTGACAAACACTCAATAAAACCTTATAAGTAATTCCTACCTGATATTGTTATCAACACAAGTACCCCGCACCCTCAAGCCCTGCTCCTGTACATAAACTGTCCCTTTCTATATAATTGCGGCTGATAAGCTGCGCCAGCGCAGGTGTGATACGATGCAACTTTCCACGTTGCGTCATGTGTGACCTGAACTCCTGGAGCGATAGCAAAATAATCTATACCTAGTTACTAAAACTAAAATCAGGTATGTGGTATGGTCAAAGGAGTGATGGTGTTGATTTGGACGTAAGGTTTCACTAGCACGATCCGATACAACTTTCTTAAATGATACAGGAATTATACAGTTGCTTACTTGCGCTATTTTGCATGAACTATCAAGGCCCGCTTTGCATCTCCGAGACCTTTCGTGTTGGAGGTGTCTAAGGTATTTAAGTACAAACTGAGGTATGTTTTGTACACTTTTGTTGTACATTTTAGTAAATTATAAAAATTAAAAATGAAAAGAAACTCTTTTGTTTTGGAACGAGTTTGATGGTCTTTGGAGTTTATTTTTTGAACACTCAAATTATCTGGATATAGAACCAACGAACTACCAAAATATCCCTATAAATAAGGTCGCTGTTTTGCTGACGGTACTAGAAACATATTAACAAAACCGCATGTGCGTTTGATAAATATAGTTGCACTTTTTAATATGAATGATAACAGTATAATTATGGACTTTATTGCGTTGTGATAAGGATTAAAATAGTGTTTGCTAGGTGCGATCTAGAAATGGCCTACGAATGGACGTTGATTTACCTGGTTTGGGCCGGTTTGGGCTACTGAGAAACTTATTATAGTAAAGATTAATTATTACAGAGGAGACACTTCGTTCTGATATCGGAAAGCCAACACCGCCAACACGAAGTCCATTGGAATTATATTTTTGAACCTAGCAACTTACTTTTTAGTGTATCCATAGTTATGTACTTACATATTTTATTTAGGTTTGAGTAATAAATAGTATTGATAACATGGGACTATAAAGTGCGGTAAAGCAGTCAAAGCCGTATCAGGGCTTAAGGCATAACTTTTAAACTTTTAAAAACTTTTAAAAATATCTATAACGTAGAGTGTAATAATGTATTTTTCTTAGATTCTTTCAGCTATTAGAAGTTTAGAACTGATTGAAGAGACCCCTCTGCACCTCATTGATCTTCACTAAAGCTTGACTTTTAGATGCTCTTAAAACTGTACACTATACCGTACATGTTCTTGATTGAATATCTCAAATGTAACGATGTAAAATGTCCACTGATCGCCCTGACATTTGCGATCCTTTCGCTTCATAATTGCAACTTGTTTTGAGAGAGATAAATAAAAACATCCACTTTAGTAGCAACTTACATAGTTACATGTAAGTATTTATAGTAAAGAGTATTATGTCTGCCTCCGTTAATGTTATTTGTTAAGTAATGTATCGTGGTTATAAGATTCTTAAGGTTTTTGATTCATGAAGTAAGTTAGTAATTATATTTGCGGTTAAACAAACTTTCTTGAACTGTGCTTCTGTTATAATTAAAGGAGAATAATCTAAGGCTCTATGGTTTCTATTTAGTACATGTACATTAGCAGTCATTTTTTTTATTCCACTACAAGGTACAGATATATCTATTGGGTTGCTCATCTTCATTGTAATCTTATAGTTACCATAAAAAGGGGTGCCTAGATATTTTCAGGAGAACACTTAAGTGTCTTTCATTATGTATATTGTATTCTCGTCTAACGGAATAACATTTTTTAACCACACAACTGTGAATGTGATCATAAGTGCCTCAAACGGACTTCTTGCAAAATATATTTTTATATGAATGTTTTTCTGAAGAAGGGGTCTAGTCTCCCGACAATAAATCAAATGTTAGAGGGGGACAGAGTGTCCGCTTTTTGCTTAGTTAATCACGAAGCCGCCATCTTTCTCCTGGATTTTCTGTCGTAAAATCTAATCATCATCTCCCGAGCCTTTTCCCAACTATGTTGGGATCGGCTACCAGTCATACCGGATTCAGCTGAATACCGTATTTTACATGGAGCGACTGCCTATCTGACCTCCACTACCCATTTAACTGGGAAACACAGTATCCCATAGTAAGACTGGTTGTCAGAATTGACTTAACGACTGCCAAAGGTCTATGTATGACAGCCGTAAAATCTAATGAGAGAGAATATTGTAAGCCCACACGGCACAGCACACGCTGTGCAAAAACCAATACTGGCGTAGGGATGCGCAAACGTGATATCAATCGACCACTCCTCCACCCCTTTTTTGGTGTATAAAATTGCAACAAAGATGAGCTAACCAATATTCGTACCCCAGCGGTCTGATACAGTTAAGAAACAGATCGTGTGGCCCTCTGACCGTGTTCCCACGCCGCTGCGCACGCGCATCACTTTCGGTTTCTGCCAGACGGTACGCTCACGACCTCTAGTGATGCGCACTGTAACATCTTCGATAACTGTTATAGTTGTGGTATTTTTTTTTGCAAGAATCACGAGTGCAAAAACTAAAATTAGCTTTTTAAAGTTTACTTTAAATGTTTATATCTACATAATAAAAAAACAGAGCTTGGTCGAAATAATTATCTAGCTATTTTGAATTTAATTTCATGTCTTAATCGGAAGATATTACGCATGCCTGAAGAACTATTAGTTTAGCTCTGTTATTGTTACAAAATAGATACATTTTGCTGGGTATGACAACTGGCCTATGTAATTTGCCAACTAGGTACCAAAGTTATAAGTTTGCAACACACAAGAGATAAAGAAATGAAAACCACGTTATATACAATATAAATATTAACATTTCTGTTGCCCCTGACCTATTGTGGCTAACGTAAATATTATAAAACAATGGCTACAATACGATAGACTGTTTACTAACATCGATAGCAGTCACAACACTAGCGGCGTGTTTCATTGATCGCAGAGTTCACGATTGTACGTAGTTCAGCTAATATCGGCTGCTAGGAATACTATGATGGGTGTATGAATAGGACAAGAGGTTACCAAATAGACTTTTAATGTATCTATTAATTTTGGATACTAAGTTACAAAACGATATTAAACTAGATTAAGTTAAAAGGGGAACAAAATGAGCAAATGGTTTTAATTTATAAGCTGCTTACTCGAAAGATTAGGAGAATAAGGAATGCCTAAGTTCTAACTTGTATACTAGCACTAGTAATTCCAGGCTGCTACGTGCCTACTTTTGAAATGGTTACCCCAGCACCAGTTCAAATGGTAAGATGTTAGGGTTTCAAAAAATAGAGTCGCCAAACGTTTTTTTTTACCGTATATTTTTTTTAACTTGAAATATTTTCCATAATAGAAAAACTTACGTACGTAAACTTACGTACACTTGAAACAAGAATAACTCCTAACTTGATGATTACATGAAACTTACAAAAAAATAATTTATTAAGTAATAAAAGATCTGGAACGGCGTGGATAGGTACAATTTTTTTTATGATTTTGATACTTATTTAAAACAAATCCTGAATAATACAAACTAGTGGTCACCCCAAAAACACAATAAAACGATTTTTAACGGTAACTTATACTAATGGTCAGTTTTGTAAGAATTGTAACGATTGTAAGCCGCAGTCAACTACGGAGTGGTCAAAATGTTGCATAAAAATGATTAAGTATCGCTGAACTACGGCTTTGTTGAGCATCGTTATTTATGAAGCTATTCATGATACTTTTGTTAAGAAATTGGTCTATTTAGTAAGTTGTTATGTAGATTTACTTCTTAGATTGGTACCTACACTACAGCAGAATTTCTCAAGAAACTATTGTGTGTTTATGTGATAATACTAAAATCTCAAACGATAGCAATCTGTAAAACAGTCACCATCATCATTTTTATGCATAATTTCAAATGATTATTTTGTTTACAATAAAAGAGTACAATGTATTCATATAGTGACATCTATTAGTACTTATACACAACGCATTGTTCTAAGTTGCCATTTATAGATAATAGATGGCGCTATGTTATACAAACGTACAATCATGCATGATGTTTTATGATGTTCTTAGTTTTAGTTTATTTATTTTTATATCTTCACACTCATCGCTTTGGAAAGGGAAAAAATAATGCCTTGTTTTATACTACTGACAGTTTTAATCGTTTGGTCGTCATGACAACCGAAACCTAAATAAACTCTACAATGCATTTTGATTTAAAGAAAATTTATTAAGATATTTTGTTATTTACTATTTCATATCAAAGTAGGGAATGAAGTAAATGTATTTTTAATTTATATACCTACTAAGGATGTGGCGAATATTAACTATAATTTCAAAGTTAGTACTCATGTTTCCGTAGTGTAGTGGTTATCACGTGTGCTTCACACGCACAAGGCCCCCGGTTCGATCCCGGGCGGAAACAGTGGTTACCTTTTTTTTACGATTTATTTATGGTACTCAGTACCACTCCTACATTTTTAAAATAAAAAAAACCCTAATATACACTGTCAATAAATTTTAGTATATTCGCCTATCCCAAATGTAGAGCAATATGTTCTGACGCCTAATATAATAAAAAATATGCAGGCGCTTTTAGTACAGGGTACTTCAGCTGTTCGCCAAATCTGTGTGTTTTTAGTGATGATCAATGATGGTAACCTTTATTAGAATAAGGCTCGCATGCCATATGAAAAAAGCAGTCTTTATTAAAAAAAAAGATAAGACTAACCAACCAGACTGATCTAATTTCTAAATGTATTTTTTTCGGCATTTCAGTACCGGCCTTGGTTATAGGATCTATTAAGAGGCTTCAATTTAATGCACTCTACCACTTTTAAAAATACTGACTTTCATGACTCGCTTGAAAACAGAGAATATGAAGTTCAATTTATGAAGCTAAGAGTCAAATTCACAACGTATCACTTTGTATGTATCTTATACTCAATTGTCCATGATTATTGTAATTTGTATGACTACAAGAAAACAAATATATTTTTATTTTGTTAAACAATAAAGTAATGTTTGTTGATAATAGTTATTTTGTTATTGCTTCAGCCAACTTAAATATCATTTGACTGCATTGCACGAACGTCCGCTGCGCCCGACGCTTTACGACGACAAAGATAAAAATAATATTTTAAAAATATATAAAAATCTGTACTTACCCGGTTGTATACACGGCATACAAATGATCCAATAAATTATTACTTTCATATTGAGTTAGTTTCAATATAAGGTATCTACTAATTGGAAAGAGTACTATACCAAAATATGGCGAAAATTTTCAGTTATTACTAGTTTCACAATCTTTAAAAGAGTATATTTTGTTCCTTATTTCGTGAGTAGATTTTCTTTTACTTACGTCATTTTTGTTTCATTGAATAAATAAATAATTTCATATCGATGGAAGTCAAATACTTATTTTCACCCTTACTACTAGGTACTAATTATATGTGATTGAGTGTATTTTTGACTTTGTTATTGTCTTCAAACAATCGCCTGTCCTCTGTCTAATTAGATTCAATATTTAATGATCTACGTATGTCACATTTATGCTTGGATTGTTATGTACTTAATTTATAATTATTTTATATATTATCATCAAGGTTGCAATCCCAATTACTGAAACAATTTTATCATAAACTACTATTTACACATGGTATTGTAGGTACTTAAATACCAATGTGACTGTTTCAAAGTTGTAATCATGTACTTTCTGAATTTTTGGAATACATAATTGACAGGAAAACATCGGGAGGAAACCTAGATTGTATAATCGATCTATATCTTAACACCCTGTAGTGTTAAGAAAACCATGTCCGATCCGTTAAGGTGTTGTTAGGTATCAATATCTGATTACATTAATGTAGAAAAAAATTGGAAAAAAGAAAAAATAATTATAACCCAAAAAAATATTTTTCTCAAAAGTCGAGAGAGAGAGACGGTGTCGTCACAGGTGCTACCAAATGATCAAGACAAATTTAAAAGGCCGCCAATAATACCGACGAAAATGTGTAATTTTTGTTTTAATCTCAAATTTAGGGATTTTTGCAGCAAAAAATGGTAGTTTCAAAATCCATTATAATTGTTACTAGCATAAATATCCCAAATTTAATATTTTATTTGGGCATGTGATTGTGAGTCCCATATCACCCTTTCGGGTCAGACAGGGTTTTCTTAACACCCTGTATACATGTTCTAATAATTGGAATCTGAAAGCGAACAAGCGTTGTGATCAATGCTTGTTCCTTCTTTACATGTGAAGAAGTCTACATATTTGGCTGACACTAAACTGCTTACTTAAAAACAAAAACACCACATTAATGTAATCCCTATTTGCCATCGTAATCATGAAATTTCAAAGATCTTGACTACCAGACGAAGTTGAAGACTTGGAACTACCATTTCCCCCAAGGAGCGTCGACGGACACAGTGGGCCCAGATTGAAAATGAGTGGACATAGGCAACAAAGTTGGAATATCAATGCGATTTTTTTTATATGACGCGTTATAATATTCCTGACAACTTTTACTCTTGTGAAATTTCTTATAAAGTTGATTATTTGGCTGAAAAAAAATTTTTTTTTTTTTTTTGTATGAAGCGAATCACGTTTTATTTTTTTAAATTGTACCAATAATATGTTGGGTGTATGGCGTCAGTATATGATAGCTAGGGTCATCCTCTATCCACAAAAAATAAAATCAGCCGCGGCCACCTGCGGCCGCGCGAGAAAACATTCCGAAAAAAAAATTGTATGATTTTTTTTTGGCATTTAAAATAATTTCAAAGTATAATTTTTGCCTCATTTGGCTGTTTTGACTTTCTTTTTAGTTAAATATATAGATTTAATAGCACATAGGTACTTACTTACAACTAGTCATTCTGGTAGTGATTTAGTTATTATTGCATAGTATCGGTAGCACCTGCATTGTGCTTTGCTTTGACAGGCCTGTTGGTCTAGTGGTTAGTGACCCTGACTGCTATACCGGAGGTCGTGGGTTCGATTCCCACTCAGGACATATCTTTGTGTGATGAGCACGATCATTTTGTTCTGTGTCTGGGTGTAAATTTATCTATCATATGTATGTATTTAGAAATATATAAGTATGTTTATCAGTTGTCTGGTTACCATAACACAAGCTCTGCTTAGCTTGGGATCAGATAACCGTGTGTGAGTTGACCCGGAACATTATTATTATTATTCTCTTTATTTTCCAATAAACATATAAAATACATTTTTAAATATATACAAAACAATATAATTATATATAGCTGTATACATTTAAAAATATAAAATATAGTGTCCAATCGGCCTCGGGACAGGGTCCAAGCTGCCGGTGGTTAGGACTCCAGAGAGAGGAACCTCCTCACAATACGCGCCGTGTCGAGAAGTACTGCTTTCTGAATCAAACCCTTGACCCAGGCGCCCAGCGCGAACCTCTTAAGGTGTTGGTCGAGGCTCTTGGCTTTATGCCGTTGGCTGTAACGACTATCGGGACAATGATTGCTGAGTCCACCTGCCACATGTCGACAACCTCGTGCGCTAAATCCAAATATTTTAGTTGTTTTTCTTTTTCAGCTTTCACGAGGTTCTCGTCATGAGGGATAGTGATATCAACAATGATTGCCCGATGCTCCGATCGATCTATCACCACTATATCAGGCATATTTGCTACAATAGTCCTGTCAGTGATGATAGATCGGTCCCAGTACAGTGTGACACGACCATTTTCGAGAACTGGGTCGGGCACATACCTGTAGTACGGCACCTCGGATTCCACAAGTTTGTATCTCAAAGCAAGCTGCTGGTGGATAAGCCTGGCTACTTGGGTATGCCGGTGCAAGTATTCGCCGTTAGCAAGACGAGAACAACCCAAAATAATGTCTTAAAGACTCACCTGGACAGTGACATGCCCGACATATGTCTACTGTACCGTCCTTTATGATATATTTCCGATAGTTATTCGTCATAATAACTTCGTCTATAATTGCACATACAAACCATTATTATTATTGTGATTGATGACTCATTTGTTTGTGCGCTCCGCTAAGCGCATAAAAAACGAGTCACCGAAAAACGCTTGTCTCTGATCGGCTGAATAATTTCAGTCACTTTTTATGTCCATTACTTGAGTAATTAACACTGACTATAAATACAAAGACATTCTATGGTATTAGCTTTAGAATGTAATTTTCCGTCCACATGAAAACAACAAAAATACAAGTTATACAGGTTATCATAATTAATGCTTCTTAAATTTATTTAGTTTTACTGACTTATGTGGGGTGAATCATCATAAGGCTGCAATTACGTAGTATTTTTTATTTTGGGAGCGTTTGACCATCTAAATCGTTACAGGTAATATTTTGAAACAATTTCAATTGCGAAGATGGAATATTTGAATGTTTTGTAAAACACACTTTTTAGGAAATAAGATTGTATTTGAAGAATACCTAAAATAAAAAAAGACCTGCCTATAACTGAAAAATGGCGTCTTCTATATAAAAAAATGCTATGTTTAGAAATGATCAAACAATACCCTATAAATCTGATCTGTTAGAAGTTAAACTATAGTAATTTATACATAAGATGAACTCTGAAAACATAACACTCTTTTTCACTCTTTTTTTCCAGCCGCTTTTTGAAGAATTGTAATAAACATTGTATTGTTCTTCATAATCAAAAACTTCAAAGTCACAAACCTGGCATAAAATATCTATTTAACTGGGTTTTAATTATAAAGCCAGTCAGATAAGTATCTACATTGTTGTACAAGAAGCGTGAATAAACTTGGATTTATGCATGAAAGCGCTGCGAGTAAATGCAGTGATTGACCTTTTGTAAAGCATATGATTTGCCCTTTAGGTGCAAATGTTGCAGTGTTATATATTTTTGTATGCCCTGAACGTTTCTGCCTTAGTAAAGGAGTCTCTCTCTGCACCTGAGTTCACCGTAAAGCCTCTACACTCGACGACTAAATTTGACTGCTCCCACTCCGAAAGCGAGCTTATCCCTTGAAACAAGTCAAGGTAGTTTGTACGGACATGTTCCGCAACATGTTGACCTAGTATATCCAAGGCCCGCAACATGTTGACCTAGTATATCCAAGGCTTAATAAACCTAAAAAAGCACTTTGGAAACGTTAAGTTTCAAACCTACATGAGAGTGTAGTTAACAATTAGTAGGTTATCTCATGCTTCTATATTATAATTACAAATTCGAGACTAACTCTGTTGTCTTACAGTCGGTATGTCTATTACGCTGTCACGGCTACACTGCTGAACCTATTTTGATGAATAACTTTCATCAAATAATAGTAGGGGATAATTTTGAATCTTAACAGGAAATAGGTTACTTTTTGCCTTATAACCGATACCCACGCAGGCAGGGAAGCCGCAGGTCAAAGCTAGTTTTAATATAATTAGGTTGTTATTATTAAAGAAATAGCCACAATACATATTTAGCGCCATGGGAAAAGGAAACCAGTTGTTGACACAAACATCTCTGGTTAAGGTTGCTTAATTAGTTCGCAGTTAATTAGTACATATTTAGCATTTTTAACTAAGCAATGTAGGTACTGAGTGAGTATTTGTGAGCTCATTATTGAATCGACCTCACTTCCTAGCCCGAGGGGAAGTGATTCTAGTATAATTGTTAGGGCTCTGGAAAAACGTACTTATGTTGTATTACTACTGATGACTTTTTGAATGTCTTTTGTAGCCTTTACTGGATCCCAGTGCTGGCAAAGGTCCTTCGTCTAAGTTTATTTGGGTATGTCTTCATGTACGCGCTAATTCCCGTTACATAATATTTCTAAGCCTCTTTCTCCTCCGCGATATCTGGTCACGTGCGCGCCGCATTTCTAACGAGATCATCAGATCACCAAAAAATATATATTTAGTAATTATTTATAAATGGGGTCCAAAACCTAGGTAGAAGTTAAACAAGAGAACTTAAAAATATCTAGAATGTAAATTGTTAATTATAATAAATAATGCGGACAACATCACATACATTGCTCTGAACCGAAAGTAAGTAGCTAAAGCACTTGTGTTATGGAATTCAGAAACAACGAAGGTACCACAAACACCCAGACCCGAGACAATGTAGGAAAGTTGATTTCTACATTGACCCGACCGGGGATCGAACCCGGGACCTCAGAGCTAGCGACACCTTGAAACCGGTGCGTACGCCACTCGACCACGGAGGCCGTCAAATTCTGATCAGGGCTGTGAAATAAAAATCTTTTTTGTGGCAAAATGTCACAAATAACAGAATCATAAAAAGACTAGGCTCTTACAAAATATGTACAAAGTATTTTTACAACATATCATGTAGAGAGAATCAAGAACCTACTAGGTTAAAGTAATTATAACCTGTATATTAGTAAACTTAAAAGATCAACGTGTTATCATAAAACATTCACTTATTTCTATGAAAATAAAGAGTATTTATGACCACTTTTACAATGAAATTACAATTAAACAAATAAACCAACGAAATTGAATACCGAAAGAATTCATCATTTACGGCAAGCAAATACAGAAGGTGCATCAATGTACTCATTTAATATAAAAATACCTCTTTGCATCGGCGCGTTTCAAAAATATAAATTAAGTAATTATAAAAAGACTGAAAAGATCGATGTCTTTTACATGCCAGAAGGTCAGTATCCTTTTGTCGGGTACTTTAGTTAGGGTATATAATACCTAATAAATAATGACTACCTACCCCATTAACTTATAACGAGTACAATGATAATATATTCAGTAGATTTAATACGGTCACAGCTTCATTGATTCATTCGCGTTAGAAGTACAAGCGAGGTGCCGCGTCCATCTGTACAAATCGGATAAATAAATTAAAGACGTTTATAAATCGTTTATAAATAAAGTATTTAAAGTAAATTCATTTACTAAATATTTTTTAGTTTTCGATTTTATATATTTTAATTTTTTTGAATATTTTTTTTGTTATATTTTTGAGTGTTTGACGGAGAATATTAGAGATTTTATTTAATTTTTGGTAAGTTTACTTTTTATTTTTAACAGTGCAACGCGGTTTCACCCTCGTGAGCGGCGGGTCATCATCTAGTTCTCGTACCCGATATTTTTATAGTACTTAATTCTGAAATATATCAAAGAACATGACATATAATTGGTCTACCCGTTCTTGAGTTATAAATCAATAATTTACCCGACTTTACATAAATATAAAATTAAATGTAGGTACCTGCTTGATATATTATTATAATATATTAATTTATAATAATTTACCATTGAAATAAAACTACTTTTACGGATTTTATCGTGGTTTGTATTTGAATTTTAGTTTTTTTTTATTTAATTCAAATACAAACCGCGATAAAATCCGTAAAAGTAGTTTTATTTCAATGTCTAATTTACCATTCTTAAACTTTTCTATGGCGCATGTCATTTTGGATAGGAGAACATTCCAGTGAAAAATCCTAAGTCTATTATGAATTGTAGAACACTCTGGATATCCTGCGTCTAAATAGTTTTTTTTATTTGATGTCATCAAAATGGCAGAAGATCAAATTAATGTTTTGGTAATAATTATAAATAGGTAAAATTTCTAAACACTAAGTTTATTATATTATTCATATATTTTTATAGATATATGTATAACTAACACAGGGAGAATTATTAAAGGAAAATATAATAAACCATTTGTTTGAATACGTATCTTAGTACGAGGGAGTTAATTAAGCATTTAATTATTTATTGTTTATATCAATCAACAATCCTTGAGTGAGCCTTGTGGCAACGAGAATAATAACATTTTCAATTCAAATAAGTTTTGTTACACCATTAAGAAAATTGCAGGAAAATCCAATGTACACTATGCCTTTAGGTTTATTTACTAGGTCAGTGGGTCATCTTAGGGGCGGACTATGCTTATGATTAAAATAAATTTAAATTAAGAAGCAAAAAGTGAAATTCGGGGTTTGAGTAAAAATAAAAAAAACTATTTAAAATACTATCTAATATTTATACAGATATTTTCATAATAACTTACTACAATGTCGGTACGTATTACGTAGTTATAAGTAAATCGTTAAAAAAATGACGAAATCTACACGAAAACAGTTTTTTAATTTCCTACCAGTATAAAGTTTCCATATGTTTACTTTATACCTATCCAGTTTTTTTAGCACAGTCATTTTGATAGGTTTCCTTTTTTTCTTTCCTTCACTTGGTCAGTCTGTTTCTACATAATGCTATATTTGACGGGCCTGTTGGTCTAGTGGTTAGTGACCCTGACTGCTATACCGGAGGTCGTGGGTTCGATTCCCACCCAGGACAAATGTTTGTGTAATGAGCACGATCATTTGTTCTGGTTGTCTGGGTGTAATTTATCTATAATATGTATGTATTTAGAAATATATAAGTATGTTTATCAGTTGTCTGGTTACCATAACACAAGCTCTGCTTAGCTTGGGATCAGATAACCGTGTGTGAGTTGTCCCGGAATATTATTATTATATTTAGATCATGAAGATAATTTAATAATTAAACAAGAATATGTGATAAGAATATGCAAAACCATTTGATTATTTATCTATTTTTAACAAAATTAAAAGATGTTTGGACTTTGTTAGTTCGCATGAAACAATGCAATACATTGTATCTTATATATAAAATTCTCGTGTCACAATGTTAGTTACCACACTCCTCCGAAACGGCTTGACCTATTTTTGTGAAATTTTATATGCATATTCAGTAGGTCTGAGAGTCGGCTACTATCTATTTTTTATACCCCTAAGTGGTAGTAGGTAGGTAGTAGGCAGGTGCTAGGTAGAAAAAATTGCATTGCAACGCATGCCGGGTACAGCTAGTAATTTATAATTGTTCTGATAATTGGAAGCAAACATTAATTTATTATGATCTTGAATGATGACTTGATGAGGTAAAAATATGCCAAGTACTCTGAATATAGGATTCATTTATACCCGTCAGATACATTATTCTTCACCTTAAGCTTCACCCAGTGTCTGAAACTGAAAAGTACTCCATCCAACACCTCACAGTAGACTAAAAGCTCAAAAAAAAGCATTTACTAATATAAAGGAACCCTAATAGCATCGTGTAGCAGTTCCCAAAAATGGATATTTAAACTAAAAAACGTGTTAACTTTACTATCCGTCTGTATGTTATTTCTTTATTCTGAGCTACTTCTTCTCCGATTCATAAAGTCTCTATCATCACCTATTTAGCATGTACTTTAGATTACTAAACATAGGCTGAAGTACAAGAACCTGTTATTACGGGCAATCGATCATACCTAAGTGATTAATTAACTAAGAAACTAATCAACTCATAATCTATGCGTAATTGATAATTGTCATGTAAAGTTGTCGGTTAAACTTCTTGTCCTCACAACTGCTAAACTACATAGTCATAACTAGACTCTCCTTCTAGGTTAGTAATAAGTTCTTCAGTAGATTAATCTTTATTTAAATCTACACTAATATTATAAAGAGGAAAGATTTGATTGTTTGTTTGTTTGTTTGTTTGTTTGAAATGAATAGGCTCCGAAACTACTTGACCGATTTGAAAAATTCTTTTACTGTTGGGAAGCTACACTATCTCCGGTGAACATAGGCTATATAAAATTTTCAAAAAAGTTAGGGATCCATACTAAAACCTCAATAATGTAAACCAAGGTGTGAAAAAATTACCAAAAAACTTTCTTGCATCGCGTGCGCTGCGAAAACTATTGATTATAGAACAAAATAATGTACTACGTCTTTGTAGAACATATAATTATCTACAAAAAGTGTCGCGACAGCATATGTCTAACTATTACAGTTAGGTCACAATAAGAGATATTTTATTGAAAAAAATATTATTGAAAGGACGCCGCTAGAAAAAGCTCTTTATTTGTTACTTGGTATTGATCCTTATCAAAATTAATTACTTCATAGTCAAGACCGCTTCAATACCTTTATGTAACTTTTTAAATTATTCATTTTGGACATTCCCTTCGAAAGATATCACGAGTTTAAAATATAAGTATTAGAAAAAAGTCGCGTGATTGTCGCTCACTCTGCTCGGCTAACTATGCGATTTAAGCATCACTGAGGTACGGGAGTGTCTAATACTAATATTATAAAGAGCGTAATAGTAGTAATAACACAGAAACCTTCAATCCTAACTTTTTAATAATGTGTTAAATACATAATATGTTTGTTACACTTATTACTCAACAAAGGATGGCCCGTTCTTCATGGTCTTTGATGTGTTGGCTTTCTCTCCAAATAGACAAACAGCATAACAAAAATAAAATAGACAAAGAAATACGTGGACTGGTATTATTAAGGTGGGTGAAACCGCGGGGCAAAGCTAGTTACAAATGTTTTTTTGATTACTGGGAAGTGTACTTTCATTATCCGGAGATTTTTTTTAATTTTTTTTTTCAAAACTAGACTTATATCAACCTTTTAGGCCGATAAAAGTTGTAGTTGTACATGGCACAAAAATCTGGCGCTGTCACTGGCAATGTGAAAAAAGGCTAATTTATTTATTTATTTATATATAAGGAAGACTGAATAAACCATATACATTATGTTTTGTGCTTGCATTAAATACTTCCTATAAGTATCTATAGGTACATTTTGTTACTTAACACGATTTGAAAAGCCTGTCAAGTGCGGCAGCCTTGTCGCTTCGTTCTATTTTTATACAATTCAATGCACTTTTTAAATTGTTATTGATATTATATTGTCTCATCGTGAGATAAGCGTTCTTATTGTCCTTAGGTATAATAACAGTCATTTTTTTAGTCATTTCTTATGGCTTGTTTTTCACATCATAACACGTTTTCCCTAACAACTACTTCTAATAACAGAAAAAGAGAAACAAAGTCATTTGACTATATTCTAAAAAAACTGCCACCTATTAAATGGTATGAAATTAGAATTATTTATAAAGGGCCCATGAGCAAACCTCGGAGGACCCTTTAGTTGTAAGAACAATCAATTAATGAATGTAGCCTTAAAACGAGAAGTTAGTTTTAATTGGCTTAATATTGATTTAAAAATTAACAAAAAAATATTTTGATTTTGTTTTTTGAACATATACCTACATATTATTATGTATGTCTTTATGTTGTCTAAAGGAAATAAAAATTATAATTATTATATTTAAAAGTCAAATCTACTTTAAATATCTAAATAAGGGCGCGTTCCCACTATGTCGTAACGATTAATTTATCGTTGGACGACTGTCGTCTCTAGCTTTTCCCATTATAACGATTGTTTGTCGTCATAATTTTGTATCGTTTAGCGACTGTCGTATCTACCTGTTACCATTGGATCGCGACGACCTTTTATCGTTTGGCTACGATAGAATTGCCGTCACGATTTAGTCGTAACGATTTTTTATCGTTTTACGACTGTCGTTCCCACTGTCATAACAATCTGTCGTCACTGCAAAACATGTCGTAGACGACAGTAAGTCCCTCCATTTAAGCATACCTATAAGCCGCGACACTTAAAACTACATGATTATCCGTCGTCACGACAAAGTGGGAACGCGCCCCAAGGAAATAGAATGGCTCTTAAAGAATGTTGTAATTGTTTAATACATTCAAACAGTTTTGGTGTCTCAGTTTGAATTGTGACATCGAATCGTGACCAGCTTTTGATACTCTAAAGACCTAAATTAGTCAGGCTTTACTTAAACGTACGTGAGTGAACCAGTTGTAATTCATGATATGTTTTTTAATTAAAAAGTTGTTCGAAATCATTAGTTTAGTATAGTAACACTAAGCATAACTATAAATGATGACTACGTCGAATAATATATATCAAAGTAGAAAAAGATTCCTATATTCTTTAAGGGTTCCACAAGGTATAATTTTAGGACCTTTAATATGTCTCTAAATAGAGTGGTTTTTTTAATTAATTAATCGTAACATTTACATAACTTATGAACATCAAATGTCTTCGTAACATGACTTTTGTTCCTAAAGGGTTATTTTTATAATACCCGTCTTTTAACATTACATTTAATTAAGGTATTTTTCAAGAACTTGTTTTACGTTACCAAGCCATTAACCGCCTAGTTAAGTATAAAAAATTACCATAACAACATTACACTAATACTATAGTTATTTGTTATTGTCCCATTTATTGGATGAGGCATTTATAATGGTGGATTTATGCAAATATTATAGACTAGCTGTGCCTGCGACTTCGTTCGCGTGGATGACGAAACTTATCAATGAGTTTTTAACCGCAAAATTAAGATTGTTTTTTATTGTTTATACTTTTCCGGGATAAAAAGTACCCAGTGTGGTGCCCAGGATAATAAAGAATAATTATACCAAGTTTCATCGTAATCGAACCGGTAGTTTTTGCGTGATACCTGAACAAACAGACAGACAAAAAATATTTTTTTCACACTTTTGGGTTCCGTGTCGGTCTAGTACCACCCCGCCATTTATTTTTGTGATATTTTCAATGTACAGAATTTTCACTTCTACAGATTTATTATAAGTATAGATAATTACTAGCTGTACCCTGCATGCGTTGCAATACTTTTATTTCTACCTAGCACCTGCCTACTACCTACCTACTACCACTTAGGGGTATGAAAAATAGATAGTAGCCGATTCTCAGACCTACTGAATATGTATGTATATAAAATTTCGTAAAAATCGGTCAAGCCGTTTCGGAGGAGTATGGTAACTAACATTGTGACACGAGAATTTTATATATAAGATTTCGTTGAATGACAAATGAGTTCATAATGAGATTCATAAGAAATCTTGATTGAGGTTTGTTATAAATCTAAATAGCATCTAGTTATTCGAGTGAATTGAAGTAGCAACCACTTATAGTCGCATTCAATAAATATTGCTTATTAATTTATCCTTGGTTTGAGAGATCAGACAGGCAGACAAACATACGGACACACCTTCATAAGCCTAAACTATAGAATTTTGTCTTAGTTACTTGATGTATCCCCATTATACTAAAGTAATGCTTTAATTTTCTTCAGGTACATTATTATACAATTAAAAATTCATAGTTGGAGTGTATCCCTGATTTTTTTCTTTTTTTACATGTAAAGGATACTAAAATTCGTTAGTGCTTCATCACCAGTATTTACTTAACTTATATTGTTAAGTTTATCACCTAGGCTAATATTGACATTATTCCTTTATGTTATACCTAAGTTTTTGTGATGTCTTGAACCTATGTGTAAATTAAGTCTGAATTGACTATATTGTTATATTCTCTAATTAATTTATCTATTGTTATGTATGTAGCTTCCTTCAAATAACGACTTAGTACAATAGAGGTGAAACATAACTTAAAATTAGATTTTTCTTAATCGAAGTCCAATTTTCACTTTTGTTAAGTGGGTATTGACTATTGTGAGATAAATTTACTACGCATTCGGTAAAAACTAAGCATAACCTGTTAAAAACAAAGTAGTTAAGCAACATACCATAGGTTTATTTGAAATTAAAAGGTCACCTATCTAGAAAATAACCGCACCACATTTAAACCAGTGGCCGGAGACGATTTGATAATTTCACGCTACAGTGACTAAATTAATATCAGATTCGTTTAGATTATATCTACCGTAGTGTATGTTGTGATCTAAATCGCAATCTACAATTATAATGTAGAGGTCATCGAAAATCGTTGAAATATTTTCAAAACTTGTTTTTAGACCTACCTTTTGAAGGACGCCAATATAATTGGGAAATATCGCTTACCTAAACAGGTGTGAATCTAATTATTAGATTTAGATTATAGTATTAGTATTTTAATAAATTTAAATTAATACTGATTTCTATCCACGCATTCGAAGAAAACAGTTTACTTCAAGGTGTTAGTTTCCTGTTAACCTTCAGAATAGAGAAGTGACGAATTCTAACTTTTTGCGACATTTAATAAGTTCATGTATTTCTATTTACAGATAAAAAATGTCGGTAATAAAGCCGATATCCATAGAGACAGAGTACAAGAAGAATCCTGATATAACTCCAGATGATATCAAGAAGCTACGAGACTGGCTGGGGACACAACCACATCTGCCGGGAGAACATATATCAGGTGGGGATAAAATAGAAAAAAAAAATAAACGGTGGAAGAAGGAAAGGAGTGAACGCAGAGGTGATGAGAAGTATAAATGAATAGGTACAAAAGAGCTGCGCGGAAAGCGAATCATTGGAATGAGGTCAGAGAGATCATGATGCAAAAAAACAGGATAGGGTATTCTTTAGAAAAGGTCAGTCATTGGACCGAGTAAAGATGTAAGTAATTGGATATACGAACATTCAATTCGAATCTAGTTTAGATATTTTTATGGTTCTGGCAAGAAAAGTTTAAAAAAGTTTGATATTGTCCAATTGAAAAACATATTTTTATTATTCTAATGGTAAGATACGGCATAAGATAAAAACTTAAAGATTTAATTTAATGTACTACATACATCTCATATTTAATTTATTTTCATAACATTCTGTTCATACATTTATTAGTTAACTTGTTAGCAGCACGATTGCACGTAGACGCGACGTTTTTTATCATCAGCTATTGTTTACGATTCCAATGATTATGCACCATATAATTTGCATACATACATCAAATTACATAAACGACCTTTGAAAGATCGTTTATGTATTAATATGAGGATGGACACTTTACAAGTTTGTTGCCAACTGTTGTAGTTAGCAAATAAAATCTGAAGAAAATCTGCATCAAGTAGCCTATGTTATTATGAATTCTTACCGTCGATATCTACAGAAAATACTCTACAGAACTTCAAGTATTTGTATCGAGTATAAAGATATTTAGAATTTAGGGATGAAAGATAATTTGCAAAACGTTCAAAAAGAGCATTTTTTCTCATCAACCAAGTTTGTTTTTACCGCTTTTATCACAGGCTCTTTAAAAACAAGATTTTATATATCTCTAACCTACTGAAGAGACCTTTGACATGTATTTTTACCTCTCACCACGTATCGACAATTAACGTCTTTCAACACACAATGCGTTTTATCTATAAATAACTATGTATTGTTAGTCTTATTCGACCTTTTATCCCATCGATGGTTTAAAAAATATGATTGATGATCGGTAATTAATAGGGAGGATTCAGTATAAACGGCTAATGAGTCTGTAATTAGTTGTTTCTTCTGAACTGTTTATACATAATGCCTGATTGTTTGATGTTTATCTGACCGATCCATCAAATATCAATTGGAATTGGTAGGAGGCGTGTAATTATAATAGGAGCATATAATTGTCCCACAGCTATTAGTTTTTTATTTTAATGATGGAATGCAAAATTATACTAAAAGTTTTAATAAGGCTGATTGCAACACTATTGCTGTAACTGGGTCTCATAATTTTTTGTATAGGTATTTTCAAATATTTAAGCCACGTATACACTGAGCAACAATGTTTCAGATACACAGTTTCTGGATCACGTAAATGTTTCCAGGAACAATGTTTCGGAAACTCTGCCGTCCACACAGTCAGTTGCTTAGGTCATGTAGTAGATTTTGTTTCTGAAACAGAGTTTATAAACAATTCATTCAGCTCTCGGTGTCCTGTTATAAAATTATAAAAAAATTACCAGTGAAACTAGTACAAGTTAAAAACTGCCATCTTATCTTTGGACTTTTCAACTGTTCTCATGTAATGAGCATTTTATTACAGATATGGACCTGATGATCGTGTTCCACTGCTGCGAGAAGAGCTCCGAGGTGGCCAAGCAGGTGCTGGACCTGCACCTCACTCTGAGGACACTCTTCGCGCCATACTTCAAGGACAGAATACTGGACAAGAAAACTGAAGCTACTTTAAATACTGTGTGAGTACATACCTACCATGCCTGCCTGGAGAAAAAAAGAGATCGAGATAGAGTGCCTGTAGGTACACCTGATCCTTAGAAGGCATAAACACTCTAAAAAAAAAATTGTACTGATACCTTTGTATTATGATCGATTTACATCAAACTAGCGATTGCTCATTCTATTCCCACCCGACCAAATTCTTTTAGCCTGTATAGGCATGCACTATGCATATTTGAAATTATTTACCACTTTAATTTAGTAGGTACATATTATGTAGGTAATGGTGCTCCCACATTGCCGTTAGAAAATGTTTAGTAACGTTAGTAAACATTTGTTAGCAAACATTTAATCACGAACATAAAAAAATCTTTTCATGTTAGAAATTGTTTAGTAACGTTAGTTAACAAATTATAACGAAATAAAACATGTGTTACCTTTTGATTGTAAATCTTTTAAAAAGGTGACTTAGTAAACATTTTCTATTAGTGTAGGAGCACTTATAACATGTAACAGTTCCTAGCAAAATGTAACAATTGACAACATTTGTTAGTAAATGTTTTTATGTTAGAAAATGTTTACAAACATTTTCTAACGGCAATGTGGGAGCACCTTAACGCTGTTGGTAAATAAATAAATAAAGTAGGCCAACGGATAACGATAACTTTGCTACATAAGGAAAATGCATGTCTGCTAACGACTAGAAAAGAAGAAAACTGCTATCAACCAAACTGTCTGTTTCAGATTATATGCGCCCCTACCGACGCCAACAGCTGACGGCTACCGAGTGGTGTACCTCCGCCTCCTCGACGCAGACCCTCGCAGCTTCAACCTCGTGGACGGCGTCAGGACCTTCATGATGATGTTCGACCTCTGGCAGTATGAGGAGGGAACCTGGCCTGGGTAAGGACTGTGAATGATAACACTTTGAGGTTTAGTTTAAAAAGTTTTGATTAGTTTGTATCAAGAAAACTTAATTTTCATAGTTTTATATGTAAACATTTATATTTCAACTAGCTGTGCCTGCGACTTCGTTCGCGTGGATGACGAAACTTATCAATGAGTTTTCCGCAAAATTAAGTTTGTTTTTTATTGTTTATACTTATCCGGGATAAAAACTACCCAGTGTGGTGCCCAGGATAATAAAGAATAATTATACCAAGTTTCATCGTAATCGAACCGGTAGTTTTTGCGTGATACCTGAACAAACAGACAGACAGACAAATTTTCTTTTTTTCACACTTTTGGGTTCGGTGTTGGTCTAGTAACACCCCCCGCCATTTATTTTTTTGATATTTTCAATGTACAGAACTTTCACTTTTACAGATTTATTATAAGTTAATATAAATGTCTAACATTCCGTTTTGGAGGATGGCCTGGTCAGCGGTATAACTAGTCTGTGATAGGGCTTCCCTATCACAGACTAGTTATCATAAAGCCTACTATGTATACCAGTAAAATAACTTTTAGATTATTATGTATTATATTTGTAATATATAAGAATAGATATTATTATATGTATATTATTAAGAGCATGGCTAACCTGAACTTTTTTTTTTGAAGTAGTAGTATCTTTATTTGCAGAGACACGGTATTTACAGGTGTTTGGTTACATTATTAGTACAGCATATCTCACCGTTCAATCGGTATGCAAAATTTTGAGTAGGTACTCGTACATTACATTAAACAATATAAACTTATAAAATACGAACTACAAAAAAAAATATACTTTTTTATTTCAATGAAGTTTATGCATGCGACTTTCGTTTAGAAACTAATGCAATGTCTTCAAACAGGTAACATAATAAGGTTTATTTTATTTTTTTTAGTTTCATACTGTTGATCGACATGAACCGAACAACCATGGCTCATGTCGCAAAATTAGAAGTGATGGCTGTTAAGAAAATCCTCTATTTTATACAAGTGAGTAAATAGTCTCAAGTTTTGTTAACAATGAAGAAAATAAAGAAACAGCTGCTACACCCAAGGCGTAGGCTGCTACATCTCAAACGACGCGTTTGTATGTACTACGTACCTTAATACCTTGCTACGGGTATTTTCCACTTTGTTCACCTGGGTGATATCACCCAGGTGAACAAAGTAGGCTTTTGTCTCCTCATGAGTCGACTTTTTTTGTGTAATTTATTCACCTTGGAACTGTATCACCCAGGTGAACAAACGCGACTTTTTGATAATTCTAGTCGACTTATATCACCAGCATACAAAGAGGCAAGAAGTTCATTAAATTATATTAAAATAAATTTTTATTTTACTTTTCGCTTACGACCGACTTTAGGAAAACTTTTAGCAGTTCATTTAAATCAAAATCACTTAAAAAAATACATTTATTATTATTATCATTTTTTTTTTATATAAACTTGTTTCTTTTTTTTCAATTCATCTGAAAATATCTGAACAGATTTTGTTGAAAATTTAGAATTTACTTAAGGTATACCAAATTAAAAAATAGGAACTACAGTTCAGCTACTTCAGTTCTTTCTGAATATAATACGAGAACAAACACTTACAACTATACTAAAATTAAATCTTATATAAATGAATAAAACTAACACGCGTCAAAAAACTCATCGTCATCCTTGTCAATAGCGGGAAACGTGCCCAGAAGGCTGGCAGCATTGCCACGTTGAATGGCTATGCCGATTCTCTGTGCAAGGAACAAACCAGCTCTCTGATCACGAGTAGTATAAATAATATAATAAATAAGTTCTTTCTGTATTTACTAACTCTCACTATTCACATGTTTCCAGGAATGTATGTTCACGAAGCTAAAAGGCGTTTACTTCATGAACGCGCCGTACTTCATGGACAAGGTGATGATGCTGCTGCGGCCGTTCCTGAAGAAGGAGCTGGTGCACCTGGTGCAGGTGCACCAAGCCGGCACCGGCTCCATCTACTCGCTGATACCCAAGGAGGCCTTCCCCAAGGACGAAGGCGGGAACCATAAACATAGCAGTGAAATCAAAGGTTAACAGAAAAGTCTTTTTATCTATAGTATTAAGATATTTTATTTCTTTTTATTATCCAAATAATTATAATCGATGGTTCTGGTATTATTCCAGCGGTCTGCTGGAAGAAAATTAATTGTAGAAACGAAATTTTCTATATATGTAAACCGCAAGATTATAATTTTTGGTTAAAAGGATTAACCATTTGCACGATTGAACAAAACTCAAAATATTGTTTCTCAGACATCGAATGATTGACTCAGAATCAGTATGTTATTTTAACATATATAAAGGCACAGTGTCACTTAGGTAATAAGAGGAAATACAAGTAAAAAACATCTTACAAACGTGTCAAATACCACCAAGTTTAATTACCTTGCATTACTTGTACATTGAGAGAGACGTTCGGTGATCTGTTTATATTACAAGCCACTAATCATCCTATTCCTTGCAGAGGACCTGCGCCAGCGTTTGCAGGCGAACTCAGAGTACTTCCAGGCAGAGAACAAGCGCCGCGTGAACGAGTCGCTCCGACCGGGAGGGAAGCCGTCTCCAGCCGAGAAGGAGTTCGTGCAGGGCAGCTTCAAGAAACTAGAACTAGACTAAATGGGGAACGGTTGTGATAGGAATAAATATATTATTTTGAATGGTCCTTTGTTTTATTGTTGAGATGCTGGTCTGCACAGCTGTAGAAATACCAAGAGGCCAGGTGACTAGAACTTTTTTAGCTGCTATGGCTAAAATCTCAGGGCAAACGTGTACACTCTGTTCATTAAACATAACTGAATCCACTAGTGTATCCTGATTCCTGTGTATCCAATGTTTTTCGAGCACAACCAATAGTATTTTTTAAACGAACTTCTAGTACTCACGAACGTCAGTAGGTATCATTTCATCATTTTTTTTCACTGTAAGTAATTCTTACCATTTTAAGTCCTCACGAAACACCCACGAACTATTATTATTATTTACTTTCAGCATAAATAAAATATTTTTCACGCACAAAACCACTGAAATTACCATTGATGCTATTGTATACAAAATAACCATCCAACGGAAGTGGAATTATCACCTGTGTGTGTTTCCTGTGTATATCCGCATATATAGGGAGTCGTAAATGCCTCATGTTAGTCCGAGGGTCATCAGAGCTTTAGATATGAAGCTGCTTCTAATCCTGATGTTTGTGATGTCTCTAGTAATGGCTTTTGTGGTAAGTACGTAAGGAAAAACATGGTAAATAAATTTCAAGAAATAGACGAAGTAGCAGTGGGATTGAGATAGAAACCTAAACAAAGACTGGATTTGAAGGAAATAAATCGTGGGAACTTGTAAGATCAAAATTTTCAGTCGTCATTTAAATCGCAAAACCTTAGCAAGACAATGATGAGCCGTATAACGTTTTTTAGCTAACTTCTTAAATAGTTTCAGAAAAGAAAAGATAATTATGTTGCTAAAATATTTATTATTTTCCATCCCGTCTCTGGGTAACCGCGTTTCAGAAACCAAGAAGCAGAGAAAACTGAGTCTACTGCACCAGTTTTTGGTGATCCATAATGCTTATGTTTCCAGGGTGCCATGAGCGCAGACCCCGAGCCAGCAGGTTGCTATGGAGGTAGACCACGACGTCCTCCGCCACAGGCAACCACAGCTGCTCCAGCTACCAGTGAGTAATTGTAATAAATATCCCAGTCAGACGGCTGGAAAACAACCATTTATAGTGTTCAATTGACAGGGTGGTAAAACAGAAAATAATAATAAGTTTAACACCCGACGCCAAAAGAGAGGTGATCATAGACTTTAGATATACTATAGACCGCTAGTATCGCTAGTTTTCCTTCGTGCCAAGCGAGACAGTACAGTTATTTGTCGCGCAGCGACAGACTTACTCGTATATGCGAAAATATCGATGGTTTCGACATTGTTAGGATAATATTAGGGTTTTAGATAGTTTTATTAAAACGGCGCCGGCGCGCTCCGTCTTGATACAAAAACGATAAAACTAATTCATACTAGTGCTCACGGTTCATACACTGATAGGCTCACTCTTTAGTTTCTTATCTATACTCTAAGTAGGTGATATCTTAGAGTAATTAGGTGATATAAATTTAGCGTGACGGTCTGTCTGATAGTCATCCTGTTTGTCTATGGCACCGTTTTTTGTTTAATTTTCTCTACGCTGTAGTAGTAAGTTCTTAAGGCACAAATATTTATTTATGCCGGATTTTTTTTCTTATTAATTATACTTATTATATTTTACAGATGCTACTGGCTAAGCATCTCGAACCCCAGGAACATGATTGCCGAGGACATGGACTGAAGACCTACAATTTATATTATATTATCAACTACGTTTTCCTCACATGGATTTTAAATAAAAGCCTATAATTTATTTATCTTCTTACTTTATTTCTAATATTAACTTATATTTAATAATGACTGAATAAATGATCAAACTGCATGTCTTAATGTAGAGAATGAATTTTTCTGTAAATTTTAAAACTTTTCCAAGAAACTTTAAAAGTTTTTAATTAGCGTCTACGTACAAACGTCAATGCATTGTTTCATATCGAAATTGACTTCAAAAATTACACTTTAAATACAAAAGTGAGATTAGAATGTAAAGTACTAATCGGTCAATGAACCCAAGGCCCATTAAACTCGTTTATTCCATTGATTATGTTTTTATTGGCCATTTTAATATAGATACACAAAGTAGATATAGATAAACTTTACATTAATGTCAAATGTATTATTTGTTTTTGCCTGAAAATACAAAATTATCATAACAAGTTTATAAAAGCCATTGATTACAAAAAAATAAATCGTTTTAATCTGAATGTTGTTCTAAAACAAATATCAAAGCGTAACGACTTGTTTATTCAAATATAAAAACTATAATCCTACGATATGATATAAAGATGCAAATGATGTTTGTCATTGTCAGCATATAGTAGAAATCATAGTGATAAAATTCATAAGTTAAAGCTAGTTTAAATTTTATTTTATTTTTCGACCATCTACTTAAATATATCTACAAATAATTAATATATATTTTTTTTCTTAAACCGTATTTGAACCCACAATTAGCAACCTCTTCTCTACATGAGAAGAGACCTGTGCCCAGCCTGCCAGACATTTATAAAAATAATGGCCGGTATTATTATAATTATATTTTTAAAGCCGGCTTCCCCGACTACCACCGAACTTACTTTGAAATGGGGACGATTCATTGGACAACGAATTTTATATGCTTCACGATTGTTCAGAAATTAGCTACCATAAAACTACATATTATATGTTAAAGTGTAACAGTGCGTGGAGAGTTTAACAATCATTATGTGTTTTTTTTATGATACAATTAGTTGCTTGTTAAATGTTGATAAAGACCTGAAAATCAATTGCTGCTGCAATTAACTTGGACAAGAAGTGTATTCGGGTACTTTTGTCTTACAGTTAAAAAATATTGGGAGGCTCATTAATATTTTTGATATGTAGTAAATTGAAATATTTGTATGGGAATGTAATTTGAAGTATAATAAAATTGCCTATGATGAGCTGAACTTTGTTCTGAGTGCTGCGAAGGACCGAATACAAAGGGAATTCCTTTTTTTTTGTATTATTTTCTTTTGTATTTGTCCTTCTGTACCTATAATTCATGTTTTTGTCACTATGCCCTATAATACATTTGCTAAACCTACATTCTTCATGTCTGTAATCTACTCGACTTACCTTTTTCAACCAAACCGACATCCAAACATTTTTTATTAGTAAAACTTCAACAGGATGCTCAAATTGTCATATTATACATTTTTCAATTATCTTGTCAGTCTCTTAAATGTATATATAAGTATTTCGGATGCAGTAGAGATCATTAAACATGAAGACCTTTCTGTCACTATTAGCATTTGTGGCTCTTGTCTTTGCTGCTGTGGTAAGTATGATTTGATCTGTGCTTCTGCAAGCAACGGATTTCAGTGAAAAAAGTTTAGGAATATCGTGTTAAAAAATAATATTTATAGGGAATAGGAAATCAATCCTTATTTGGAGAAAGTACTAATAATTTCCCTAATTTATGGCATTTTTTTATGAATTCGGTATCTGAAATCATCTTTAGATAATGAAGCAAAACTTTTGGAGAGTATAATGGACGCGTCTCCAGACTTTCATGAAATGTTCCAAAATGGGGTAAATTGTGTGTTTCCAAATGTTCCAGAGCGGCATGGCGGTGGAGAAGCCGGCCGGTTGTTACGGGAACGGCGGCTACCCGTACCCCGCTCCCCCGCCGTACCCCTACCCCATCCTACCTGCACCAGCACCTGCGCCCGCGCCTACCGCGAGCAGTACTAGTGAGTTACTCGCCTTTTCTGATAGTAGATATTACTATACAGGGTGTTACCGAAAGGGTATAGCTATCCAATAGGGGTGAAGAGCACATCTGGTGTTGAGTCCGTTTACAAAATTTTAGCTCAAAATGAACTTCTTTAATAATTCATACATATTTTTTTTGTGTCAATTATATGACACCAAAATTGGGTAGCAATTAATTCGCTAAGTCATTTGGAGCTGTTTTTAAACTTACTTTATACCAGGAATAAAAAGAACTCTTCGCCACTTTTGGATTGAAATATATCCTTCCGGTAAAACTTGTTTAAACTACTAAGAAAAAAATGTAAATAAACGAATTCAACGAAATGTATATGGGATCACCTCTGGGGTCTATCGAAGAAGAAATATTTTTTTGAAATGCATCAATTTATTAAGGACGATCTTTTAAAGTTGATATTATAACCGAAATTAGCTACATCTTAAGTTATAACTGTGCGTATCTTTTTTATTTATTTATTTATGGATATCTTTTACCTTCGTTACTCAAATTTTTAATACCTGAATATTTTACAGATACCACCGCTGGTTAAATATCATCAAAAGAACGCTGAAAAACAACTGCGACTAAAGTTATTCAAAATAAACGATTAAAAAATTATTTTGGTTTTTTTTTGTCACCTTTTTTACTAAACGAGATATTAATTTGATAAAAGGTATAATTTTGAAACAGTTTTCGAAGATTTTTGACTCTCGCCTGTTTTTTTTTTCTTGGTATGTGACCTTACAGCAATGATTTTTTGCAGTAATATATTTTAACTTCATACAATAAAAGGTTTTAAATATTTTTAACCTCTTGTAATTTATACATAGTGATTATATAATTTAATAATTGTCTTTATGTATATAGTGTGTATTATGTGTGTAAACAATAAATTAGAAGGACATAAAAGTTTTTTAGCTACTCGTATGTGTCTACCTACACCTACTGAATAAATGACCTTGCACAGTTGCACACTAAAAGTACCTACTGAACTGTTAAAAGTTAAATTGCATTAATGATTATTTATATTCGACGACCTCCGTGGTCGAGTGGCGTACGCACCGGTTTCAAGGTGTCGCTAGCTCTGAGGTCCCGGGTTCGATCCCCGGACGAGTCAATGTAGAAACAAACTTTTCTACATTGTCTCGGGTCTGGGTGTATGTGGTACCTTCGTTGATTCTGAATTCCATAACACAAGTGCTTTAGCTACTTACTTTGGGTTCAGAGCAATGTATGTGATGTTGTCCGCATTTATTTTATTTATTTATTTATATTTTTTTTTATAAAATCATATTTGAGCATAATATTTTGCATTCTTTACATGTAACATGTAAGATCTTAAACGAATTTAACACCTTTGTAGGTATACCATGTTTTAAGCAAATAAATACATTATTATTATTACAAGTATATACTATTGCCCCTATTAGAATATTCCTGTTAAATTGAAGGTTGTATTTAAAACTATGACAACTTCTAAAACTCCCAAAAGAATTGAAGTGATTAGTTATACGAGTAATGTGGTTACATGAAACACATCGAATTGTACTATATTACGACAAACCACATAACATCACACATATCGCAGCACATGTCATATAGGGCTTCTCATCATACAGGTGACATATGATAAAAAAAAAACCATAAAAAAAGCATTTTGATACATGTTATGAGAGTTCGTTTCACTGACCATAAGGGCCCCCGTACGGGGACCACCGGCCGCAAATACAGAACGACGCTGCCGCAGATTTTTTCCCGTAGTTTTAATACACTTTATATGGACTCGCCTACGGTTGAAGCTTGTGGCCTGTTCAAGTAGGAGACAACGCATGAACGTAGTCTCTTGTTGATTTAAACATAAATATTTTCATAAATTCATTATTTATATCAGAGAATCGATCCCGTTTTACGATTTGGGATTTAAAAGATTATCGAAATGCTCGTTACATTTGTTAAAATTTGACGTATCCAATAACTACGTTTCGTCTTCTTCGACGACGTTATTTTATAAGAAGCAGCGCAATTTAACCTTCTTCGACCGTGTCTATTATGATGCACGCATAGGATGCAAGCGGCAGATGCTGGTGCATGTGCAGGCGGTGTTTGTGGCTGTGGCGTGAAGCTCGTGTGCGGCAACCCTCATACGATTTTGTACAAAATTTACTTTATAATATACACGTAAAACACAAGAATCTTTGAACTACACAAATAAAGCCTACAGCCTAAAATATGGCATAAAAAAATTCATCCATATCGCTGTCAACTGAAACTGTGCCTTAAATGCTGGCAGCATTGCCACTCTGTCCATGGTATATAGTTATTTTTATTTACCAACAATCTACTTTTACTAAAAAGAAAGGACCAATAATTTCAGTTTTTAACTTACAGTATTTTTAGTATTGTTACTGATAAAGTATTGGTCCAAAGTGAGCGTCTATCAGCTTGTATTAGGAACATTTTTTTTTGTATGTTTAAATTATTTTTAATTGCTATCACTTTAGAAAAAGCGAGAAGGCGTGCTGTACTTCTATTGGTTAATACCACCTTGGCTGGATTTGATTGAAGAATTGAAAATAACCACATTTCTTCTTTTTGGCTTATAAGATATGGGGCATCAGAATTCCCCAAATCTGTCATCTTTACTGAAGTCATCTACGCTGGTTGAAGGAAGAAGGTAGATAGGTACTGTGTTCTTTCTAGCCCTCTTTTCACTTGGCATGGATTAAGAATTCGCTTGTGGATCCTCACTCCCTTTCCGCTTTTATCCGGACCTACATTAGCTATAAAATAAACCACTTTTATAGGCATCATTATAATTTTCACAACAATGTATAATTTTGCTAAGTTATATAATTTCCCGCGTCGGTGCGTGAAATATATTATTGTAACGACTTCGAAGGCTATATTTATAATAATTATCATTGACACTGGATGGACAATTGTCACATGTGAACAATTTTCCTTGGTATAAATAGTGTGTGATCTCTGTAGGTCGTCAGTGTAAGCTGGATACTTGAAACATGAAGATCTTCGCCATCCTTTTCGCTATCATGGCTATTGCCTTCGCTGCGGTGGTGAGTACCTTTTGCTATTGTTCTATCTTCCCGTAGTTAGTTTATCATGTAACCTTAATGTTTTTTGTTTAATTGTGTTTAGCAATGGTGTCTCTAGACCACTTGTGAGCTATTTGCCGTGTCTTCGTTTATCCATCTTTCTAGTAAAAATTATTGTTTGTGATTTTTGTGGTGAGATAAAAAAAACGCATCATCACCACTAAGTCACACCCAAGAGACATGTTCTTACTAAACTGCTTAACCTTATTACTCCGCCCCTAAGATGACCCACTGACCACCTTATTACACGTTTTTAATATATGCAACTGTTTCCAGAGTGGCATGAGCACTGTTCCGAAGACTGCTGGATGTAATGGCGGCCCACCAAACGGCCCTCCACCCAATGGCATGCCTCCCGGCCCTCCTCCTACCAGTAAGTAACTTTATAATAACAATCACATGCAGTGGCGCAAATTTACTGAATTGATTGATTGAAGGATTTATATTGAAAATACTACCAAATATTTATAAAACGTCCTTACTTTTAACAGATGTTTTTTTTTAATTTGATATCCGATGAATAAAAAAATGTCAGCCGTATTTTCTCGTTGATATATCTTTTAACATAATTTAAATGTTAAAATAAAATGATGTAATCAATAATTCCAGAAGTTATTACATAATTGAGTATATATTAAAATACTAGGATAATCATATATAATTATAAATCTAATAAGGTAACACAAGATAAATTTGCATTGTTTTCTTACAGACTCAACTTCATAAACACCTAGAGATCAACAAACGGACTCATGACTTTGGCTAACGTTTATCACTAATAAATATTTGCACAAGTTTTATCCTGTTTTATTTGTCTGAATTATCATTATGCATGCTGTTTATTTAAAAACTATAATAGTTAAATTTCAGACGATATTACTTAGTTCTTGTCGTCTGGTTAGTAGACTCAAAGGACAATTTATTCTTACCTACATATAGATTTCTTTGGCCTAGCTTACAATCATCATCATCATCATCTCCCGAGCCTTTTCCTAACTATGTTGGGGTCGGCTACCAGTCTTACCGGATTCAGCTGAATACCGTATTTTACATGGAGCGACTGCCTATCTGACCTCCACAACCCATTTTACTGGGAAACACAGTATCCCATAGTCAGACTGGTTGTCAGAATTGATTTAACGACTGCCAAAGATCTATGTATGACAGCCGGGACCTACTGTTTAACGTGCTTTCCGAAACACGGAGGGGTCTCGGTATGTTATAAATGGTCACCCATCCACGGACCAACCGCACCGAGCGCGGCTTAACCTGTATTATCGGTCAAACCGTACGGCTTACACTTAGCCACGAGCCCCTGGCCTAGCTTACAATCGTGACGGCATAAATGGGAATATGTCTTTCTTGCAACGACTTAAAAGACCCCGGTGTCGACCTTGCCTTGGCCGGAGCCATGGGGTCTCTAAGGCATGCTCTTCAGACCTCCATTCTTGAAGACTCCTTCGAGATTGGTGGGAGTAAAGTACCTCACCCGCTTTTCGAAGACGGATAACTGATGTTGTTGACAGGTCAAATTGAAATAAAACAAAAGAGAAAAATTACAACTATTCGTCTTTTATATTGAGATGTTTTCATATAAAAACATTACAAAAATACAAAATTTATTCTTAATACATACGAGTACTAGAAATAATATCAAATTGGTTTTTAATATGGCAATTCGAGAGAGAGTATTATTAAAATACTTATATTTAATATTTTATATACAATCTTACATATACTTGGTATTATTCACAATGAAAGGTAACTATACAGTATATTAGTTTTCGCTTTTTCACAACAGATGGCGTTAACATCGATTTCAGATCAGACAGTCTCCTATATCACAAGTAGAACAAATACAAAAAAGTAAAAAAGTGGTATTTAAAAAGGCTAATTAGTTATTTTATAAGGTAAAAAGATATCGAAAAAATTTACTTATGTAAATAGTTAAAAATATGTAACAATTTTGTATTAGAGTATCAACTGCAGTCGTTTTATCAAATATGGAAAGCATTTATCAAAAATTCTTTCTTCTTTATGTGGGAAAAGGCCTTTGCCCCTCTGTGGGACAATGGCAGGTCCGTATTTTTCACATTCCATACAAGTGCCTAAGCATAGCTATAACCTGCACAGATTTTGTAAACATTGATCATCTGAAATTGTATGAGAAATGATTACGTAATCAGTCAAGGTAACATTATTTTTTTAATATTTTAGTTCGTTTTTATCTATACAAATTGGTAAAATTAAATTGTTTCATCATTTGCACACCAATAAATGCAATTTAAAGTTGACGCGAACACAAACAATCACGTCATACAATACATAGTATTTTGTCCTAAGTTTAAAGCTATTCCATATTTGATGATCATGAAGTAAGTCATTTTCAGCCTGTTACCTGTTTGGTATGAGGACACTATAACTAGGTAGAAAGGATAATCTAGAAAAGCAGATTTTGTTTTCTAACCTGATTCGTATCCAAGCACAAAAACAAGCTAAAAAAAACTGTCTGCAAATCTAGATTGTTTTTGAACCTGCTATAATGATGTTTTAGGAAACGAAAGCAAGTTGAAGTCCAGATCTTGCTTTCTAGCCTGTTACAAATCCAAGGACAATACCAAGCTTAAAAAAATATCGGTTTCCAGGGATATTGTCAAGCCTGCTATAATTAATCCTAGAAATCAAAAGCAAGCTGGAAAAACGTCTGGACGTCTACATTTAGTTTTCTAGCCTTCAGTAACGGGAAACGGGCTGTGAGAGTCGTGGTCTATCGGTCTACTGTCCTAGTTCCTGCAGATGCTGCTTCTCCTCTTCCTCGCGCAACAGCGCCTCGCGCTCGGCCGCAATGCGCGCGTGCTGCTCCGCGATCACACGGAACAGCTCCGCGTGCTTCACGCGCGCAGCGGCCACCGCCTGCGTCTCGCGGGGTGGGGAGATCACTGGAAGGAAGAAAGATGTTGTTATAAGACAAAATGTCTAGGTATCAGGACTAGTCAAGGTGTATGATGTAGATACTCACATGTACGACAATAGGTAGGCATGCAAAAGGCATCGTTAATTCATGTAATACGATGATTAGTAGGTACTTTTGAAGTAAGTAGGAAGCACGAACCCATCCTCAAATTGATTGACTTATGAGGGTCAAAAGAAATTAAAGGCTAACATGCCTTTCGGTTATTTATTGAAAAATTCAAAAAGTACGGAATAAACGAGGCGGGTAAATAATTCTTTAAATACCACATGACCATCCAAGTAAGGTGATAAGGCCAACGATGTTTAAGCATATTTTCATTATCGTCATTTCAACTCAAGAAAAGGGGAGGCCTATATCCAGTAGGGGTACAGGCCCGCCCTTTTCTGTGACATTTTTGTCTATCTTGAGAGTCCCTAATTAAGGCATCTTTTAGCTCATACCAGATGGCACTTAAGTATTTACTTACATTCAGGATGTGGGTTGGCGTGTTCCTCAGCGATCTTGGCGTAGAGCTGGTAGTGGCGGTCCTTGGCCTGCGCCACGGACTCGGAGTCGCGCGGGTGCTCCGGGGGCACGTCGCTCAGCACCGGGTGGAAACCCTCGCGGTCCGCCACGTAGTCTACCGTGCGGACCTTGTGCAACGGGTCCACGTAGGAAAACGAGCCTGGAAAGTGATAATAGATTTTTTTTAGAATTTAAGAAAATTTGTAAGAATTGGGTGACCAATGCTTGTCATTTTTCTCATGCAGAGTGCTTTGACAATAATAATTATAGGCCGAAATTATGATGAAAATTTAGGTCCTATGGATAAAACTTCAAGAATTTATGTGTTTTTGTTGCATGATTGAAGCATGCATAATTATGCATTTTAAATTATAAATATATATTTTTATAGATCAAAGGACCACATTTATGAATGTTTAAACCTTATCACAATTATTTTTGTTGGAAATAAATTAGCCTTGATTTTTAATTATCTTCAAGATAACACCAAGACTAAGCCTAAATTGTCACAAAACGTGATCCGCTCAGTAATTTTCTAAACACTAGCTATTATTGTAATCCTATATAGCTTTAGGAAACTGCGGAGACTATCAAACGAACGAATGAGCCTTGAATTTGTAATAAAAAGCAATAAATAAACCTAATTGGTGTTTTGTCGGGACATGCCTCGGTCTTTACGTACGTGCGGAGAATTATGTGTCAAGAAAATCTAGATTTAAAGACAACTGAGCTGAGATTTCTCTTCCTTATGGTGCAGACAGATCAGTATGTCTATTCTGTTAATAATTTCGGTGACAGGTGAAAGTGAAGTGACAATAAAGCTCACTTCAAAAGTGAACCCAATTGGCCTTGATTTAGAATTCAAATTCGAGAAATAATTTCGGTGACAGGTGAGAGTGAAGTGACAATAAAGCTCACTTCAAAAGTGAACCCAATTGGCCTTGATTTAGAATTCAAATTCGAGAATACGTATTTGACATCTCACTGCGGATTCCGCTGTCGAGACATGAAAATAATGTTACAGAATAGCAAGGCAGATTAGTAAAGTATATTGGAGTAAGGGTATTTACGCAAATTCCTTGTTAATATCGCGACGTTAGAAAGTTCTGTTACTTAATTTCTTGCGTTGCGATACAATGTAGATGTTATCTATTGTCGTAGGGCGTTGTCCGTTGCACCACTTATTTACTACGTACAACAAGCATATGTAGTTAGTTGACCAGGTTATATCATCAGGCATTGTACTGGTGAGGTAAAAGAAAAATATAAATTCAGTAGTATGTAAATTTTCTTGTCAATACCAGAACGCACGACTTGGTGCCCGACAAGGCTAAAAAGTTATGTGGTCTTTTTGTAATTATTATTTTTCAGTAAATATTGGTACACATATTCATAATACAAGGTATTATTAAGATGCGAAACTTTACTGCACTTAACTTCTAATAAAATTGACACACTATTTTAATTGCACTTTATGAGTAAATGGTAAACACATCTTTCCTTATTGCCCATAATAAGGTGTTTCATTTCTTGAAAGTGGCCGGAGAGAATGTAAGAGGAGGAATGGATGGTAAGGTGGATGAAGTATGTCAGATGATGGATGTTGAGACAAAAATTAAGAAAAGTATGCTGAGATGGTTTAGCTTTGTCAAGACAATGAATGAAGAACTATTGACGAAAACAGTGCATAAAGTGAGTGTGAAAGAAAAAAGGCCAGGTCAAAAGTACCATAAACCGAACAGCATGTATGAAGGGAATAATGAAAGTGGTCAAAGCTAAACAAGTGTATAAGGATCATAGCAAGTGGAAACAGGTGGTCTCTGCCTACCCCTACTAGGGAAAGAGGCGTGATTATATGTATGTATGTATGTATGTATTTCTTGAAACAAGTAGTGTTTTGTTGTGATGTGTCTACAACATTGTCACGCTTATTAAATTTTGGTATAAAACTGGTTTGCCTATTATTCGCAAAGGTCAAGCAGTCGTAAAATTGTTAAAACGTTTATAATTTATGCGAGAATTTCTCATTTGTGGTGAATTTGTAACAAGATCACAACGACTTATAAATTGTGATGACTTATTTAAAAGAATTTCATTGTTGCTTGGCTTCATATATAGCATATAGCACAGTCATAGTCTTAGGTAAAGTCCAATGCACGTTATCTTGAGCTGAAGACCTAGTAGATAACTTGCATGGAACTAAGGCTTCTTATAGAGAAAAAATATTTTTGAGATTTTTTTTCCGTCCAGTCCACATTACTATTAATTAAGTATTTTTAAATCGATTATGAACAAATCGGTGAAGATCTAAGTAAAGCTTTTCTGCAAAAACATTATTATGCTCCGTGATGAAGGAAGACACATTTAATTCCGATATAATCCATTCCATTTACTTAGATTCTTTTCATATTGTGTTGCCGTGCCTCATATTGCGTATCCATTCATTTCCCTTTTCCTCACCTTTAACAACTCCACTGCCATCGCTGACCTCGGTGTGCTGTCTGTCCGTATGTCCCGGGTACCGGCCGGCGGTGTAGGAGAACACGTAGGGCTTCGGCGGCGGCTCCGGCGTGCTGCTCAGGTGCGACACGTCGCAGGCCACCAGCGTCAGGGACGCCAGGAACAGCGTGGGGCACAGCATCTGGAAGTCACAGGTGACTCGTCAGAAGAAGAACATTTTAGGTTAAGCTTAAATTAAGTAGATAAGTAGGTTTGGTTAGGTGCGAATCGCGAACTTTTGACTCGAGATCATGAATAACGAAAATTCGTTACTTTTATTTAGTCTTAGTTAGAGATTAAATAATAAATCCCATCAAACTCAAATCCCCATTTTGCCTACATCTAATATAAATGAGGTAAGCACACGAGAGGCATCTTGCGAGCAAGTATAAGCTAGGTGGAAACCAGTTCCCCTGACCTTTGCGTGGCGATGCATCGGCTGAGAGGCGCGAAAAATTTAGATTTATTGTGATATTTACTTGTTCAAGTCGACGAAATTGTTGGAGATGACAAGCGACATTATGTGGTTAAAGGTAAATGAAGCGTAGCGGACTGCTGGGTGGAGATGCAATATAAGTCAATCTGACTATTAAAAAACATAGTAGGGCCGCAAAGATAACCCAAAATCAGTAATTTACTGCTAATCTATTGTAAGAAATTTTTCAGAAGGGTTAGGTTCATCAGAAGTAGTGTACCGTGAACTTAAGGACGAGCAGTGATAAGAAGCGCATTAAATAAAAGTGTTTTATCCATACGTTAAACAGGAAGGACGGAAAATCGTGCCAAAGCTTTTTTCAAACTAAAAAAAAAACTTCTATCAATAGCATATCAATACCATCTCATAAGTTTAAATGCAACATCCTCATTCGCCATTGTTTTTATATCATTAATTATAAGTAAATTGCGCATAATTTTAATGGCTTCTCGGTATTATTGTATATTATGGTAATATTGCAGGAACTGCGGAGTGTGGAGTCATCATCGGATTTAGAGCCTAATAAATTTAAATAAAGGTTAGCTTGTTTGTGGCTTTATGAATGACTTAAAGGTTCCGATTAATGTTAACTGCTTTGTCGGATGTTATGTTGGTAAATTAATTAACAGCACGTTTAAAAACACCTGTCTACTCAAGTCGATTAGGTACATTAAGTTAATTTAGATGAGTGGTGTTATAAGATGTCTAGATTCGAAGCTGGGCTTAGCTCGAGTTGCCTTCGATTCTGAGCTAATTTTTTAAACAGATGATAAAGAAGATTCCTTGCTAAATTTAATTTTGAAACAAATCCTGATTTTGATTTAGTTCCTCTGTTTAATCAGCCTACACCACAACTCATTTTAAAAAGCATGTTTTTTAATTTGAATAGTTTCTCAAAACTCAATTAATAGTGGGCAGCCTTCGATGTAGTAAACATTTTGACAGCTGTGACCTTCCCGGGGGGATTTCCTTCATTCCGTTGGCGCCAAGAGAGACATTCCGAACACGATCGTTTCTTTTGTAATCTCAATGACTTTTGGCTTTAAGGACATTGTATCCTGTTAAGAGTCCAATAATAATTGTAGATGAACACGACAGGTGACATTTACTGCAAATTTTAAACTGGTACCTAAAATATCTAGCTTTTTTGTGAGTCATTTTAAATAGATAGAATAAAATAATAGTGACTCCCGCACAGCTTTTCTGCATTACCTGAATCAATAACACTTCTCATTGTTTTGAGATAATTTTGACTAATGCTGTACTTAAATATAGAATTATTTTTTGAGAAATTTGTGCTTTCCTCTCGAAGTACAAAAAAATCTTGCGCAGGCCTAATTGAACAGCACTTGTGTACATCTCGCGGACAATTGGGCGCAGTATCGAGATCAGTCGTGCGGCCCGGCCTTGACCGGTGCGCGCGCGCATGGCACTCACTTTTCTTCAAGCCCGATAAAAATAACTTTGAAATATATATTAACAAGTTTTTGGACTCGGAGTAATAATAGTCGCCGGAATTTAAGGCTCAGGTTTTGTAACATGTAACAACTTAGTTGTGTCAGTATTGTCTTTTATGAAATTAGGTTTTGTTATTTGGAAATCAGAAATCACTATTGGAGAGGTTACATAAGTTGGTAATTCAGGATTTAGAATGATAAACGTGATAGCCGATGGACAGGTTCAACATCGATTGGCGAGAGACATTATCAAGATCACATTATAAATCCGCCATAACTTATTTATGAAATTCATTGCCGATTACCCAACATGCAATTTTGAAGATACGATCTACAATTTGGAAACAAATAGATACCGCAATTGATAACACTTTGAACAAACAAACACTTTCTCGTCCCATATTGAAGGTGTTACATTTACAACTGTTGAAATCCATATGGTAACCCATGAAGCCAACATGGTTCAACATCTTGACATTGACAACAAACCATTGCTGTTTACAGACGGAATGTTAGATTATATTGCGAATAAAGAGAGCAATGCATATACATAGAATTAGGTAATATCGTACCGATCGATCAGCAGGTTGTGTGTAACAATTGTGCTTTGTATCCGGAACAGATCAGGCAGTTGCGTTGCGCCACGCGACCGAGATACACGCTGCTATTGAAACTGTTGGCGAATCGATTAGGACCACCTGAGACTGTGAGCTGGTCACTTTTGTAACAATACAGCTGATTTGTTTAAGAGATTGACGCATCTGTTAAGGGTCTCGACACAAAGCCAGTTGTGACGAGTCATATTAGTCGTACTTGAAAAATTTCTCAAAACAAAAATTTTACAATATAATTTTACCAATTTTATACGAAGAAATAAACTTTTATAAAATATTATAGGAGATTAAGAAATGAAGTAAGTTCTCATAATGAAAATAATCTTTAATTGCCAACACGCAAAAAAGGAGGTAGTGCACAGGATATGTACTGAATGACAATAGGACAATACTAAATTAATGAAAACAAAATACACGTTAAGTCTATAAGTATGCTCAATTCCTTAATCTCCAATGATTGATCAGATTACTTTGCCCACCCTTGGCCAGGATTTACGACACCCGACCAGTTCTGGTACCATTTAGAACGGATATCCTTATGAAATTATGGTTTAGCAACTTTTTGGAACTTAATTTGGAGCGTGGGACTTTCGCACAATGTTGAGAAGTTATGGTTTTACAGCCATTTTTATAGGTCTTTAAATTGACGCTGGAGCTTTAAAACGAGGGCGAGAACTGAATTAGGTGGTTTTACTGTTGTCAGTACCTAAGTAATTTTGGCAATTGTCGTACATTTTAATTTCGATGGCAAGGAGAAAATGCTGAGATGACCAGCTAGCAGCAGATAGCGGACTCGGGCCCTAGTACGGTGAACGGAAGCTAAATACGAATTGCGCCGACCAGAAGTACTTAATTGGGAACAATGCGGGGAGATGATGATGGCATAAATATATAGAGTCAGAGTACAGAAGAAACTTTTATTAGTATTCTGGAGAAAGATTCTTTTATATTGTAGGTATAAGTTTAAATTAAATTGACTGTACATCTTACATAACCTACATTAAACACATGAATACATTGTCCACTTGTCAGTTAGTTTGTATTAAGTCAGTTTTTGTCATATCTGACTGGCGCCGGTGTTTCCTAACCGACTGACCTCTGCGAAACAAAGTCAGGGTCAAACTCTCTAGCTAATTGAATCGACTGATATTTATTGTTTAATTTATATGTAAAGGTAATATATCCCTCATGGTTTACTTTAGGCACGTTTTTATTCTCTCAAATACTGTAATACAAGTTTCTAGGGTCATTGAAATTTCAACGTTTAGGTTTCAAATAGTTTTATATAAGAGATTTTATTTAGTTACTTGGGGCTGATAAGGCACAGCATGTATATTAAAAGTAGATACATATTTAAATATTGTTCCTACGTAAAGTAGGGTTGGTACATACATAGATGGATAGACGGGCCTGTTGGTCTAGTGGTTAGTGACCCTGACTGCTATACCGGAGGTCGTGGGTTCGATTCCCACCCAGGACAAATGTTTGTGTGATGACCACGATCATTTGTTCTGGTTGTCTGGGTGTAATTTATCTATAATATGTATTTATTTAGAAATATATAAGTATGTGTATCAGTTGCCTGGTTACCATAACACAAGCTCTGCTTAGCTTGGGATCAGATAACCGTGTGTGAGTTGTCCCGGAATATTATTATTATTATTATAGATAATTACAAAAGCTGCTTAAAAAAATATAAATTGAAGTATCAAATTAAGCAAATGCCACACTAAAAACACTAAATAACATAAATTATTGCCAATTAGGTACTAAACAATGCAAATTAAATTGTAAAACGCTAGTAATTACAGGCTTCAGGAAACCAATATATTTTCAGGCTTTAATAACCTAATGAGCATTTAGACAGTCGTTTAATTAGACAGCCATAATTGTTTTTATTTCGTTTAATAACTTAATTGAGTATCGTAACGTTTACGTGATGTACGTGCGCTCACGCTCGTGAACCTGTTCTATGTATTGCTTGTTAACATTTCCTTGTTTTTTTACTAATTGCTAATATCCGTGAATGCGTTATTTGTATTTGAGGAATCGTAAATCAGAAGGTAACTAGATATGCCTTGTTTGGTGCTTTGGATACATGTAACTGCTGGACTGTTCTATGGCTAAGAAACCTTGCTAGTTCGAGTGATAAGTAGGGATTAACTGACAACACAGTGCCTTTTACTTTATCTCAACAAAATGTAGGACTGCTTAATATTCTCCTGGGAATAAAAAATTGTTACATAAAATTGTTATATCAAATCAACAGAAAACAAGTTGATCAGACTTCAATCGTTGTAAAAAGTTTGTATTGTGGCAAAGTTTGTAGTCACGGTAATATTGTAATAACTTAGGTTTTGTTTATCTAACCTTACAGCACTTCTATGCAAATCAATGACTAAGTAACAAGTGAAACATGTGTTATTCATGAGATGTGATGAATCGCATCCTACTGTTTGCGCTGGGCGGGACAATACACGCTGACAGACAGACGGGTGGGCGAGCCCACTTTCTATGATTTGTTATGATTAGGCTCGTTTACTATGAACAAACGAGATTTTTTTTTTAGATTGCTAAGGTACATAATACTTTTTGTTGATATTTTTACATACTACATAATAAGTACCAAATATATTTAAAACCAACTTTAATCTTCTACTGATATACCTATTTGGCTTAAATCCAAGATACATGACCATGACATATAAACATACAAGAACAAGACCTGTAAAGAAACCAAAACTCTTGCGGTTTTGAGGACACTGTGTTTGCGCGCTTATGGCAATTGTCCAATATTTAATTTTAATATAGGCTGCATACTGCAACCTTAGTGACCGAGGCTTCCAAGATTCAAATACCTCACAGGCTCTTAATTTCGATCTTCATTAATTATAAAAACAGTTTAAATTGCTAGTTTCATTAAAAAGGTCGCTTAAATAATTAATTCTATCCTAAGTACAACGGAGTCTTACGGAGTGCAAAAAACTTGTAACAGTTTCAAAACTTCTAGATGTTATCGATCCACAATCAGGCCTAGGTTTTACGATAGTGCCTAATATTTACCGGTGAACCAATCACCGGACGATATTTCAAAAATCGTTTGAATTTTAATCAGCAAGAAAAAAGGATTAAAAAATTGCTGGCCTTACTTTGTATTTTAAAATACGAAGTTTGCAATCTTTATTATTTTCGTGCTCATTCTACTGGTACGGGAGCTAGCAACGTTTGGAAAGTAAGAATTTTAGGTCAGCTGATTTTGTGATATGTCGTCCTTCTTGCTCTTTCGGTTAGAGTCTGGGCTGTCTGGCTGGCGGTAGCGGTTGCGTTCATTAGTGCGCATCCTACTTGTCCAGGTGATAATCCTACATTTTAAAAACATTTTACGAGACGTAATTTTTAATTTTTTGTTTTTAAATAAGTCTACCTGACATACTTTTTTTATTGCCATAACATTTTTGACAATGCTAATTATGTGCCATATGCTAATTTTTTTTTTTTTTTATAAAATTTTTAAAGTATTTTATAATGTCTGTAATTTTAATATTATGTTATTTAAAGATAAGAAAAACTTAAAATTAATTTGCCAGACCTTAATTCAATTGTTAAACCTTGAATTAAAATAAGAAAGTCATGAAAAGTATTGGATTGGATGCGCACTAATGAACGCAACCGCTCCCGCCAGCCAGATAGCCCAGACTCTAACCGAAAGAGCAAGAAGGACGGCATATCACAAAATCAGCTGACCTAAAATTCTTTCTCGAAAACGTTGCTAGCTCCTATACTATACAGAACGGCAGTCCCCCCATGTAATATACGGTATGCTGCTGAAACGGGTAGTACCTACTCGAAGCCGACCCCAACGTTGCTGGGGAAAAGGCTAGGCCGAAGACGAAGAAGAAAATAAGACAACAAGCCTACGACAGCTTAGAACATTAGGATGGCAAGCCCATTTAGATATTAGGTATTATTAAAAAGAATAAGAAGTTTATTAAGTAACTAAACAACTTATTATAAGGTTGAATAGGATTAGTAATTGAGGTATAAAACCAATCTTTATGAGTCGTAAAAATCAAGCATTAAATTTGATTAGTATAGGAGAATTAATACTTTACAGTAGATACGACAGCCACTCCTCAATACGGAAAATAAATAATAGGTTTACTTCATAGAATTTAAATATATTATGTTATTGTCTGTGAATGGAATTAACCTCTTCCCTCACCCTATGAAGTATGGGTTATATACCAGTCTCACCAGATTTGACTAACCCGGTAGTTCACTTGGAACAACCTATCTGACTTTACCGAGTTAAAAAGTATCCCTCGATAAGATTGGTTCTCAGAACTGTATGGAAGTAATGACTCAATTAAGAAATCAATTAAGTAAAGGGAGAATTTCAACAAATGCCGTTTTTCTTATCATATCGGTGAACTTTTACAATTGTAAGTTTTTTGTATATTTTTCTGGTTTTATGTAATCTTTAGGATATCAAATATCCCCAAATTTAATATCATCAACGTATCATTTAAGACTAAGGAGTAAATTCAGTTTGAATTTTGGTTTCCACCGATATGAAAAACCGGCACCGACTATTTTTTCTGTACACCGATATGATAAGTATATCCACCGAAATGATGTACATATCCAGCGATATGATAATCTATCCACCTTTGAACATCAAAAAGCAAATAGTAGGTACCTATACATTTTTACAAGGGTGACTTAGAACTGAAGACCTGAACTTAGGGTCTTATGTGGGTAGATCACGTCCAAAGAGAACTGAGTTCTTAGAAATCTTAGACTCACCGAGATGATAAAATGATCCACCGATATGATAAAGCAATCCACCGATGTGACAAAACTGTGCGTTGATCATGAATCAAAACACCGATATTAGACATAAGACACCGATTGATTTTTTCTTATCATTTCGGTGTAAATTATCACATCGGTGGTAATAAAGACCACCGATTACAGCGATATGAGAACACCGACGTGAGAAATAACACACTTTTTAGAAAATTAGAAAAAATGCATAATATCTAGGATAAATTTAATAACAGACAATGAAGCTAATTCACTTACTACATCTGTTAGAACCAAACAATTATAATAAAACTACTCATTACACTAGAAAAATGGAACCACCGATAATATAAAATAATTGTCCGGGAGCAACTGAAATGGCGTACTTACGTTTTTGGTGGGCATATGCAGCGATTTGACACACTTCCATCCTGATTGCCCACTAGCACACACCAAGGAGGGATATACAATTGGGGTGTGGACGCTGTCCGACTCGTCGATGAAAAGTTATGTTTAAATTACTTTTGTCCAGCGATATGAGATTTTTTTTCAGGACAAGTACGTTTGTGCCTCTCAGTAATAATAATCGTCAATTATGTAAAAAAATATGCTATATATTAATAACAAAACTAATATTCTATGAAATAGAATAAGTTATATACTTATATTACTTATTTTTATTAATGTTTAAGCTGTTTTGTTTGTAAAAAAAGTAGAGGGACAGCACCGATGTGAGAAAAATAGAGGTTTATGTATTTTATTTCTACCTTTGTAATAGTCCTAGGAAAATTATATTTTTGCCACAACCCAATAACTACCTATTGAATACTAAAAAAAATAATTCAGAACTATATTCCTATTTTCAAATACTAATTTCAACGAAGACAAAAAAAAAAGTCGTCTGGAAAATTCACCCTAAAACATAAAATAAACAATCAATTACAACTACTGTCAAAAGTATAAAAACTCACTATAAACCACAATATAATACGATTCGTGTGAGAAGCTAATGAATAATGTTCATTGAAGTACGTTACTTTGTTCCGGCTAAACTGCGGTGCAAAAAAGCGCGCACAATATAGTTGCAACACGTATAGATGGTATCGTGGCGTTGCCTCACTACACCGCTGCGTTGGGCAACGATCCGCTCCGGCAGACAGTTGTGCGCATCATTTGTGTAGGGCTGATAGATAATAGAACGTAGTCTTAGATGAACACTATCTGGTAGTACATAGAGGAAAGGACAATCAAAGAAGATTAATTAGTCGACCACGATATTCAAAGACCTGTAAATGATATTAGCTAAATTTCACAAATCGCATTTTCACTTGTTGCTCCTGTTTTAAACAGCAGAAAGGTCAGGTCAGGCCACCTGACGAAAGAATATGGAATTAAATATTTGAAATTTTAGGGCTATATCCGGAGCACAAGATATTTTCAGATTGGGAATTTTGGAAGAACTGCACAAATCAAACAACATGGTACAATTTCCTATGTAAACAGTTAGTATTATTAAAAGTAAATGTAATTGCTTTTTGTATAAGTACCTAGTAATTGTAGAAGTATTTCTGTCGGCATGTTATGTGATTGGAACTTACTATTCGGGTAGCGTATTTAGTTCACGATCTACATGTCAGATGGAGTCCACTGGTCTCCGGGAAAGATAGTGTTTTAAACATGCAATTATTTATAGGTTTTCCCTTTGAGAGTAACAGAAAGCATGTTAATGCTGGCTCGTAATTATGAAACGAATAAAGTTTTTGTGAATTTTTCTCAAAATTATGTAGTATGTTTTGTGTTTTTAATGCCTAATTCAATTGCAAAGTAATACGGGAAAAAACAATAAGCAGGTTACAATGAAATGGAAAATTAGTACCTAGAAGTCTTTTATGACCGCTCATATCCAGGAAAAGTTCGATTTATTTTTTATGTGATTAGATTTCCCTGATCATACATATGTACATGGAAAGCTTCACTCAGTTACCACTATATCAAAAACCCGAGAATCTTCACATCCATTACCATAAGTCCTTGTGCAGAATCGTGAGTACGAGCACGTGTCCATAATTACATGTGCTGATGATAATGACGGCTGATAGTGGCTGACACGTGCCTCACGAACTGCAGGCCGTGGTGGAGTTCATGATGATGTTACACCATAAGGATGGATGGGGCAGGTCGTAAGAAGAAATGTTACAAGAACAAAGTGAAAATTGAGGAACAAAATATTCCAAACCATGCAAACCATCCATGCAATCCGGTTTTAAATATTGTGTACGAGTTTTTGAAAACTTGGTTTTTGGTTCTCTGATTCTAAAGTTGTGTTTCGTTTTAGTCTAGACTCTAAAATCAAGGTGACCTGGAAGATAGATTTCGTGAAGGATTCTAGCCGATAAAATTACATTCCCCGCTATGTTACTTTACTGAATAATTGCCTCGGAATAATCTAGCAAACAGGATTAAATCTCGATCAAATCGACTGGCCTGTTGGTCTAGTGGTTAGTGATCCTGACTGCTATACCGGAGGTCGTGGGTTCGATTCCCACCCAGGACAAATCTTTGTGTGATGGGCACGATCATTTGTTCTGAGTCTGGGTGTAATTTATCTATAATATGTATGTATTTAGAAATATAATAATATAAGTATGTTTATCAGTTGTCTGGTTACCATAACACAAGCTCTGCTTAGCATGGGATCAGATAACCGTGTGTGAGTTGTCCGGGAATATTATTATTATTTATTATTATAAGATTGTTATATTTTCACTACATATATTTAATTGGAAATTGATAAGCCTGATAAAGGTGACTTTCTTGTTATAGACAACCCTACTACAGAATGATCGAGAGCCCATCGCTATGAGAACTATAACAAATTGCCCAGCGGTACATTATAAGCATTATTTGATTTCGCATCAATAACTTGCAGATAAATGTTCCCACGCCTGTTTACTATGTGTTTAGTTCGTACGAGTATATTAATGTATGTAATCATATGGATATAAATAACACTTGCATAAATACATGATTCGTGTAATGGTTTTGTTCGATATACGTGAGATTCACAAATACTTTTATACATTACTGTTTATTCTTGCGGTGAAAAGTCTAAGGGAAAATGTTAGTAAACGTGCAAAATTAAAATTAGGTACAATAGAACAGAGTAGATTTTTTTTATTGTACATCTAGAGTTTATAATACACCACGATTCCTTAAAAGTCTTTAAGGCCAAATTACTACAGTACCGAAGAACGCAACTGAATTAATTCACAATGTTTATACAATTTGATTATACAACTATATATTACATATTCTTGAAATTTTTATGTCATTACTAGCTGTACCCAGAATGCGTTGCAATGCAATTTTTTCTACCTAGCACCTGCCTACTACCTTCCTACTACCACTTAGGGGAATGAAAAATAGATAGTAGCCGATTCTCAGATCTACTGAATATGCATATAAAATTTCATAAAAATCAGTCAAGCCGTTTCGGAGGAGTATGGTCATTAACATTGTGACACGAGAATTTTATATATAAGACTATTTTAAAGCACAAAACAGTTTATCCTTGCGGTGAAAAGTCTTAAAAGGAAAAATGTAAACGTGCAAAATTAAAATTACAATAGAATAGAGTAGATTTTTTTTATTGTACACCTTGAGAGTAAAATTCTTCGACTTTACATCATGCAATTTTAAATCAAGTTAGTGTTTTGATTGAGAATGAGAATTTAATATTTATCAAAATACTAACTAACAAAGTTATAAACAATCTCTGCCCGTTTTTTTTTTTATAATCGCAAACAACTCGTTGGGCACAAATTAGCATAAGTCACATAAAATTTAATATCAAAAATATTTGAGGATGTCGCTCTTTGACAGACCTTTGCTGGTTAATACAAATTAAGGTGACATTTATCATTGACCTCTGAATGACTTCCAATTATTTCAATAGTCCTTTAGAGGTTTTGATAATTTGATATTTTGGTTTTACCTGATGTTACCTGATGCCTTTTAAACATGAACATAAATTAGTGGGTTTATATTATTACGAATCTGATATTAAAATCTCGTTTCCCTGGACCATTATGTTTCTCAGGTAAATACGCATTCTGTTTAGGACATGGGCACATTGTCACATTGTAACATGCGGTGCTAGCGTTTACAACCACTCTCTCGGTATTATACCATCGTCATACATTTTCAGCGTTCTTATATCAATAGTTACTAAAATACAGTTAGTGTTTTTAAATACCTATTCATATTTCCGCACTTGTGAATTTGATTTCTAATTAAAACATTCTTAATGTATATTAAAACTGAAAGGATGGCATAACGAATACAATTTATTTAATTAAATGTTTTTTTTTGTTTCCAGTCTTTCTAAAAATTTGAAATTTTTCTAATTTAAAATGATTAAATACAAATTATAAAGAATGTGTTGCAAAATTCTTAGAAAAAAAAACAATTCTTAAAATTTTGGTTTAGAGGCAAAATATAAATTTTAATTAAAGTTGAATAACAATAATTGTCGATGACGTAATTTCTCATATAATGCAAATGAAATCAAGAATGAATAACTAACTCAAACCGGCTTAAGTGAGGAAAGTAGAGTTAAGTTAGACTAGATTTTCCAGGTGCCTATACATTTATTAACATCATAGCGCCAGTAACTTGCGAGAAAGGCAGCAATGGCGACGTTACTGCAATTGCTTTGCATAATTTGAGTCTGCGGTATAAAAAGTATATTTGTAAACTAAAATAAGTTTAAAACAAATATGTATTAAATACTTTAGGCAAATGCCGCAGGATCTGGCTGTCAAACAATACTTTTTGTGAAGAGTAACTAAGACCAATGCATTTTAACCCGTTCACGCAGGATTTTTATTAATACATAGTTATTAATTATATTTTGATATGGAATTAAATATTTGTTTTATTATAATCTCAAAACATTTAGTACTAAGTACGTATGTAAATTGGACACAGATTGGACAGAGCCTATCACCACAGTCAAAATAACAAAACTTTTTTAAAAATTCGATATTTGTCGCAAATTTTGAGGATCACAGTCCTAACGAGTGTGTCGTAAGCAACCGGATGCGTGTCTCACCTTTACGTAAGGCTCCGACCTTGGCGGGTGAACGATATCCACTGATCACACGTTATTTACACAAACCTGTCTAAACTAATGCGAAGCATTTATTAGCAAATGATAAGATCACATTGCCACAGTGCTGCGTTTGCATGTATTTTGATTCACACGAATTTGGCGGAGAAACACGAGTGATTGGTCTTCTGACAACTGACAATTGTTGTGGCTTAAAATACAATATCTTACTTATAAATGACTCGACAATGTTAAAATTTCAAGGTGTCTACCTTTTGGCAGTAGAAACTTTTCAAAATTTTACAGGATATTCCTATGGAAAATCAAGACATTTCAAAAATGGGTACAAGATTGTTGAAAACTTTAAAAAGGCTTAAACCGTTTATCAAGCCATAAATGTTTTGGCTATAGGCTCTTACTTAACCTGACTAAATATTACAATATTCGAATAGGTAAAAAAAATGTATATTAAAAATTAAATAATATATTTAATTATTATACTTATATGTATATTGGAATACTTATACTCACGTATAATTTATTAAGTGGTGTACGCAAGTGTGACCATATATCATCTGAGATTAAAATCGGATGTGATGTCGCAACTAATATAAACTAGTTATCGCTATTTCAGAGTAGACTTGTAATTTGTGCGAACTGACTTATTAATTGATGCAATTTAGATTAATATTCTGAGTAATAAGTTTACGAAGTAGTCGCTAAATTAGGCCTAGGTACTAGTTTCTGGAAGACAGTTAAAGTTTCTTTCTTCTACAAAGTAATACTTTAAATTTATTTTCAAGAAAATAGTTTATCTAATATTTTTACAAAACATCCAACTTGACATAAATCATGTTACATATAATTTTTCAATATTTAGCAAAATCAAATTTTTGTTCTACAATTTACATTGAATTACTAAATTACATAATTTTTCTTATTTCTAGTGTAGGCTTGGTTTTTAAATTATAGTAAATATTTTAAGTTTAATTCATGCTAAATTACATTGAAGACTTTCCTACGTCATGTTTAAAGATAATGAAGTAACTGCATACGACATTGAGAAGGCCGCAAGGTATTCGCCTAGGTTTGAACCGCCACCACTATGCACATGAATCCGGTCACTGAGCATTAGGGTCAGCACGACATAAGGTTACATAGGCAGAGAATGCAATAACCGTCTTGAAATCTTGTACTTAATGAGGGTGGTAATTTTACTGTCAAATCACATAATATACTGGCTTCTGCAAACGGTATTGCCCGCGTAAATTATATTTTATAACATAGACGCAACTTTTATTGGCAGCGTTAATTGCCTATTTAACCATAATTTTAAACTTTTCAACTAATAAGTGTAAAATAAACTCTAGATAATAAAATTTTGAGACTGTAGATAAGACGAACCTAATTATAATTGTCTCGAAATTATATATCTCTAGGTAACGTTTTACACCAGTCTGCCAATAATTAAAAAAAATAAAAAACACGCCTGCCATTACAAAAAAAGTGAACAAAAAATTAAATACAAGTCAAATATTTGCAGTCGGGGGACGGTTACTTGGCAATTCATTACAAAAGATAACACATGCAGATATAACATGAAGAACTGTACAATATACCAATGATGAAACACGACCGAAAAACAGCTGTTAGAAACACAAAAAACGTTCGCGACGACCTTAAGGTCAATTATGAAAGAATAACCGCTAAAATATACACGTAAGTGTCATACAGTGATAGTGGCAATGCGGTATTAGACAAAGTCCTTGAGAAATAAAGTAACAGAATAAGGCCGTTTTGGCCCGACATAATATATGTAAACGTCATTTCAATAAAAATAATTGAATACAATTAACAGTTTCAATTAAAATCGTAAATCAATTAGCTGTTTCAATTAAAATGATGAAGTGTATTCGAAATTGGAACGCGTCAATTATTTGTGATATAATAGTGAAAATTGACAGTTGTCGTCTAAGGTAATTTGAATATGAGATAAGGCTTGGATAAGTTATAAGGTACCTAACCTACGTAACCTAATGACTTGAACAGCTGTATGATAGACTGTTTGGTAAAGTCCTAACTCACCACGAGATATCTACACCTTGGTACAGGAAACACCTATATAACAAACACCGTTTCCAAACTTCTTGCTCAAAATTACATTATCTAAATATCACCTTATTACCGAGTACAACAATAATAATCACAAGCTTACATTCTTACAAAACACCAGTATATTATTTATTGTAATTTATAAATCATTTAAGTTAATCTTCTCGTGCTGGCCCTTAACTGCAGTTTTACGAAAATGTTTGTAAGTGCAAAGTAAATATTATTATTGTAATTTTAAATTTATTCTTCTCCTATTCCATGGTTGTATTTTAATAAGATAAACATTTGAAAGCCTTATTAAATAGGAGCTTTATTTAAGTATACAGAACTAAAATATTTGACATTTATCTAAGAAATATCTTTAAATGTAGGTAATATTACTACACAATACTATATTTTAAACGCTCACTAAAATCACATTTTGAAACACATACCTGAAAATATTACAAAACAATATATCGATAACGATTGATTGAAATAACAAAAAATCACTCACTTTTTTTAATTTCTGTGACCGTTACCACACAGTCCGCTCGAGTGAATGCACGAAACTGACTGACCGATTGAACGCAATTCACCATTCACTTGGAACTAAAGAACGGGTCATGTTCGAGAAGTTATTACTTACAATCTTAACTTCTGTTGCTCAGGCGAAGGAATTTAGCCTTTATGTGAAGGACATTGAGTAGAATGTGCAAATCAAATTCAAATTGGTGGAGCTTAGACCCTACTAAGGTTGCAAAACTCATGAGAACGTGTTGAAGTTTATGAGTTCGATTGACTTGTATTGATTTTGTAAAAATAAAAAGATCACACCTTATTTAAACTTTATTATGTCAAAAAAAATCTTTAAACAGGTTTGAGATTGGTAAAGAATTTAAGGAAAATACGACGTCCTAATAGTGTTTAGGTGCTACTATGTAAATTATTTTGAAAACGTAAAAGTAGTTAAACAACAAAATCATCAGGTTGCTATTTGGCTTGAATATTCTAAGCGAAAAATAAATGACTTTATTTCCTGTAGTAGGGAGCACTGCACACATCATCACTATTCCCACGGCGGCTTACAATCGACCTTATATACAGCCTAGTTCCCAGTTTACATTCATTAATTATTAGATGGTACTTGCTTCACTCAGACAATGTTGATATATTTTCGACACTAAACTGTTCTATGAGGTAAGAGTTAAGACATAAAAATTGACTCATTCGTCGGTATGAGGGATATTTAAGGATCTAAGGTTGTATCTCCTCCTCCTGTCTCCAAAGACTTCTATCTTGCATGTCTGAAAAGGCCGTCAATTTATATTTATAGAACCCTATTATTTTTTTAAGAAAATTTTGCTAATGTTAGCTCTGATTGGTTGAAAAAATTAAAACGGGTATTTTTGATAGCAGTAAAACGGAGTTTGAATATTACATTCATTAAAAAGTGACTTTAATCCCACAAACGAGAAACAAGTGACTTCTAACCTCATAGTAGTGGTCCCTACGTCACAGTGACGTGTTACGCATCTCGACGACCTTGTCTCCGGGCGAGATCCCGCTCCACAAGCATTACAAGTCGCTTGCATCACACCAGTAATTGCCCCATGTGACTTTGGAGCGACTTGGATGCCACTGACTTCCTGGAATGCATGTAAAGGTCATGGTTTCTGAGAATAAATTGGTGAATGGTGAAAAATATGATCTAATCGTAGGTATCGAAATGGTTAAGATTATCGCGATTATGAAGGTTATTGGTAGGAATTTGGTAGGAAGAATTTCATTCGTCAGTCGATATTTCTAAAAGAAATATTTATGTATTTTATTTTTTATAAAATTGGTAATTCATAGTCAAACTCCAGTAGTAGAAAGGAAAGGATTGAAGTATAAATATTTATTATTCGTATCAAGTTTGCATCCTTATGTCTTATGGCTCCTACACACAGTGCCGGCGGCAATGCCGCCGGGTTTATGCCGAGCGGCTATGCCGCCGGCACAAGCCGCGCAAAGCATCATTCATATTTACACAGACGTCACACAAACAAATGCCGGCGGCTCCTTTGTGCGGCAAAGCCGGCGGCTTTGAATGCCGCCGGGCGCACGGCGGCTTGGCCGGCGGCTCGCCCGGCGGCACTGCCGCCGGCACTGTGTGTAGGAGCCATTATGACTACAAAAGATACCATCATTCAAAGATATCTTGAAAATTGTCATATATTACTGATTTTTCCAATGTCTTTTAAAGCAATATAACATTGACCAACCTATTTTTCGAAGTACCTTAAGACAATGTCATGGCAACTGAAACCTTCTGCCTATCCCCTCAGGGCAAGAAGCGCAAATGATATGTATGTAGTGTGCAAACGGCGCTTTGATACGGAGGAATAAGAAACTATCTTCGCAGTGAGTTTGTAACAAGTGGTAGTACTTAATAGTCTCTGTCGATTTAGATAGATGTCGTTACATACTGACCAAAACCTCCGCACACGTACAAAGTGGTTAATAGTTATAAACAAATCTAAAGTTATTTTTATAACATAACGTGTATCTTAGATTTTGTAATACTATTAATTTATTTAAAGTACAAGGTCAGTTTTAAGAACATAACGAATATTAATTATGTATTAAAAACAATTATTATCATTAATTTAAAAGTCATCTCGCGCTGGCCTAGCGGTTCAATGACCGGATTTGTGAGCACAAGGTTGCAAGTTCGAACAACAGCAATTTAATTAAAATTTTCTGATCTCTTTAGGCCCTACAAGGATGAGTAAAGACTGCCTGCTTTTCTCTCTTTACTGTAAAATCGTAATATCAGCATACTAACATTATAGCTACATGCAATTTCATGAACTTGAGAGGGAATTAGAGATTCTTATTATAATTTTGTATTATATTGAATTTGTTTATATAATTGCTAAATATACATCCAGTCTAACCATGGATTACAAATTTACCGAACAAAATAGGCAGTGGGGGTCAGATAGGCAGTCGCTTCATGTAAAATACGGTATTCAGCTAAATCCGATAAGACTGGAAGCCGGCTCTAACATAGTTTGGGAAAATGTTAAGAAGTTTTGCTTAACCCGCAATAATAAAACATCAATTGAGTAACGCAAACGTATTTTTTCTGTAATTATAAACTGGTTTCTGGTACCTACTGTGGGTCCCATAGTAAGGCTGGCCAGTGTTTTTGCTTTTTATCAGGCAATTCTCAAAAGTCCAGTTTACTGGCAACATTTATATAATTAACCTGGTAGCTAATTATAATAACGTTGGCTTATGAATTTTCTGATAGAGTGAAAAAACTGAAGGTTAGATTGTATCTAAAAAACTAAAATTGCGCTGTAATGACAAAAAATAATAACAATAATGTATTCCGCAATATGCCTTACTAGAAGTCCGTATGTGCTGACGCACATGAATTTTATGTGTATTTTTTCTGCCTATTATACGAAAAAATAAATATTATTTTCTGCAACAAATTAAGTTTGTTTTGGGGTCCATTTCCAGGTTCACCAGATCACAGGATTCAGTGCAGTACTTTCTTTTTACTTGGAAGACCTGCCTACCAGGCCTTACGATACATCCAATTTTACTTAGTAACAGTACTATGCAGATAAGTTAAACATAATCCCATGGCAAGACAGGTTGTCAGAATAGTTACGACTTAACGACTGTCAAAGATCATCGTATGACACTATGACAGTCGGGGCCAACGATTTACGTGCTTTTCATGCACGTGCCGCACGTTGGTATTTATTAAATATATAATAAATTATTGTTTGCCCTAGTAACAATTCTTACAACCAGCCTTATAGGGGCTCCCCAGTAAAATGGTTAACGGAGTCCAGATAGGCAGTCGAGTCATATGAATTAGCTGACTCCGGTGAGATTGGAAGCCGACCCAAACAAAGCTTGATCAAATTATTATTAGATTCTTAATTTTTGTGTGGCTTATTACACAGCGATTTAAAAAAAATACTGTTTTGTTGTGCGCTACAATGTAAATGAATAAAAGGCTCGGTAGAAGGAAAATGGTTTGAGTAAGTCTAGAGAGACAGCGATAGGCTGCAAATATATGCGTTTAAACATGGTCTCCTCTATAGAAGAGAGAAATAATTTGATGTGCTAATCAGATAGAAGCCTGACAACCTTCAGCCTTTTTCAGGGTGCAGGAATATCATGAGGATTTCCACCAGATTATGCTATGCTTTTCACACTACCTATAAAACATAAAGGCAGTACAGGGAGCAGGTAGTATTTGAAGAGTTTAATTAACTATGTAGGCTTACGTTTTTCAGGTCTAGGTATTATAATGTATGCTGAACCCTGAAAACAAACTCAGCTCGTGACCGTAAGTTATCTAAAAATAATTTAAATCTACCAATTATGTATTTATGATAATGCATATGTAATGGACATGGGTGATTATATTCTGACCTCTGTGGTTGTAACCGTTTTACCTATGTCGCGTCTTATAATACTTACATATAACTAAACAATTACAGTAGGCATTTTTTGTGGAATAGAATCCTAAGTTGGATTTAAACCCAAAAAAGTTAAAATAATCCGCGACATAATCCGTAAAAAGTAGTTTTATTTCAATGTCTATCATTCGCCTTACCTACCTAGATGAGCTTTTTTTGCCCAGATCTTATTTAGGTCGTAGCAGTCGGTAAACATCCTGTAGCTATCCCAAGCATTAGGCTATCGATGGCCAAGATTTTACAACAGGTGGAATTCCCAAGATTTTTATTTTTTATTTTAGGAGTATGACTTTTTTACTTGGTTTTTCTAAATCATGTTGGTGTCGGCTTCTCGTCTAAATTAAACAATTTAGTGAAAGTCATATGTAACCCACGTATAACTTAAACTAGCAATTTAAAATTTTCCAATTTACCTAATATATACAATTAGTTGTGGTTTCCTACTTTTATCAAAAACCGACAACCGAAGATTCATTACATTTTAAATGACTCAAGTTGAATGTGTTGACAGCAGGCATACTTATGAATTCACACAATTTATTATAATAACAACATGACACTAAGGTCATTAGGCTTGTTCGAAAACTACTTGAAAAACCAGTTTCCTTTTATTCTAAGAAACTAAAAGCCTAATGCTAGATAGGTACTATTTAAATCTTGTATATTTACATTTTTATTTATTTATTTGAATCAGGCACCAAAGGCCCATATTATAAAATATTTATTTACAAAAAAAAAACCGACTTCAAAAATCGATAAAGGCACTAAAAAGTTAAAAATAATTCTAAAACCTACCTATATTAATAAACCTAACCTAAACTACGATTAACCAATAATACAATTTAACAATTTTTGGAGTCGGTGCCAAGCTTAGTAATGAAACGACTGGTAATTCCTGAGTATATTGATGTGTATTGTGTTTGTAAAAATATAATATTAATATTGTTAAGTGTAAACGTTAGAATCTTTTGTCTTTGTGTCTTAATATTAGGTAATCTGTCATAAAGTATGTTTGTTATTTTCCGATTAGAATTAATATTTAGAAGCTGTAAGTTTTGTATATTGCTTGGCCCCGACTTCAAAAAAATGTTAAATTGTATTACCTATTGGTTAATCGTAGTTTAGGTTAGGTTTATTAATATAGGTAGGTTATAGAAATATTTTTAACTTTTTAGTGTCTTTATCGATTTTGGAAGTCGGTTTTTTTTTTGTAAAAAAAATATTTTATTTTTTTATTTTAGTGTCATATTTTTAATCTTAGATAATATGGGTAGGCCTTCAGCTGACACCCTTTCATCATCCTGATGATAATTTCCATCAAACAAAATCCAGTGCCCCGCATCTCACATCCAACGAATTCCCGCTACATTCACAAGGTCATCTTGGCTTCATCATCAGATCTGATAGTAGAATGGTTCTTATTGAACGTAAATGCTTCACTTGTTGTAGAAAATACCAAAATAGCTATACGTTTTCCTATAAAAATTGAAGAGTTCCCTCGATTTCGCCAAGATTCCATCATCAGATCCCGACTTGGTGACTATGGGACTATTTGGGAAGTATACCCTTTCCAACAAAGAAAAAATTATTTCAAATCGGTTGGAAAGCAACGGAGTTATGCGCGAACAAACATAAAAAAAAAAAAAACACAAACATCCGAATTGAGAACCTCCTCCTTTTTTTTAAAGTCGGTTAAAAATACAATAATACTATACAAAAATAACAAAATATAAAATACTAGCAATAATAATAATGCAATTTTTTCTACCTAGCACCTGCCTACTACCTACCTGCCTACTACCTACCTGCCTACTACCTACCTACTACCACTTAGGGGTTTGAAAAATAGATAGTAGCCGATTCTCAGACCTACTGAATATGCATATAAAATTTCATAAAAATCGGTCAAGCGGTTTCGGAGGAGTATGGTAACTAACATTGTGACACGAGAATTTTATATATAAGAAGATTATAGATAAAATTATACATAAACAATTAAACTATGTATATAAACTTAAAAACTAAAATAAAAAAATATAATAAAAAAAATTAAAAAAACACGCCTGCCATGTAAAAAAAGTGAACAAAAAAATTAAAAACATGTTAAATATTTGCAGTCGGGGCACGGTTACTTGGAACAATTCATTACAGGTCCCCCGACTGCAAATATTTGACTTGTTTTTAATTTTTTTTACATGGCATGTTTTTTAATTTTTAATTATATTTTTTTTATTTAATACCTTTTAGTGAACAACAAAAAAGCATGACACAACACAAAAAAAAATTTCGTTCGGAACCCTTTGCAGGTGATTTCGACTCACACTTGACCATTTTTTAATGTCCACATAGCCTATGTCACTCGGGATAATTCAAAGCTTCTAATGATACCACAAACATTAAAATCGGTCAAGCCTTTTAGAAGTTATGGTGGAATAAAGAAACTCACAAACATACATACATACATACCTACATACATACATACATGAACCCTGAAAACATAACACTCCTTTTTGGGCACTCAAATTCCATTTCGTCTTGATCCTGATGTACTCTACAATCTCCTCGGCCTTTGTAGAGTAATGCAGCCTGGACACGTACAGCGGCGTCACTGGTACAGCAAGACGCAGCAAGTGGTTCTGGTCGGTCGGTGCAGTGCCGCGCTTCTTTTGGGTTGGCTTCTTTTTCTTCTTCTGTACCATGATGAAACCATCCTTTTCGACCTGCTCCTTCGGCTGTATTGGGGTCTGACTTGGGGGGGGGGGGAGTTTGACTCTGAGTGTCTGATTTTGGAGGGTTGTCGGACTTGGAGGGGTGACATGAGTGTATGACTTTGGAGAAGATGTTGACTTTTGGGGGTTTAGATGAGTGTCTGACTTGGAGGGTTGACATGAGTGTCCGATTTGGGGAAAGGGGGTGACATGAGTGTCTGACTTGGAGGGTTGACATGAGGGTCCGATTTGGGGAGGGTGACATGAGTGTATGACTGGGGGGGGCTTGAAATGATTGTCTGATTAGGTGAGGGGGGGGGGTGTCATGTGTGTCTGACTTTGTGGGGGGGTTGTCATAAGTGTCTGACTTTGGGGTGGTGGGGGTTAGACTCTGAGTGTCTGAATTGGAGGGGTGACATGAGTGTCCGGTTTGGGGGGGGGTGTCCTCTTTAGGGGGGGGTCATGAGTGTCTGACATAAGGGGAAGGGTTAGACTCTGATTGTCTGAATTGGAGGAGTGACATGAGATTCTGACTTTGGGGGGGAGTGTCATGAGTGTCTGACTTTAGGGGAGGGGTGTCATGAGTGTCTGACATAGGGGGGAGGGTTATACTCTGAGTGTCTGAATTGGAGGAGTGACATGAGAATCTGACTTTGGGGGGGGGGGGGGTCGTCATGAGTGACTGACTTTAGGGGGGGGGTGTCAAGAGTGTCTGGTCTTAGGGGGGAGGGTTAGACTGAGTTTCTGACTTGGAGGGGTGTCATGAGTGTCTGACTTTAGGGGGGAGTGTCATGAGTGTCTGACTTTAGGGGAGGGGTGTCATGAGTGTCTGACATAGGGGGGAGGGTTATACTCTGAGTGTCTGAATTGGAGGAGTGACATGAGAATCTGACTTTGGGGGGGGGGGTCGTCATGAGTGACTGACTTTAGGGGGGGGGTGACAAGAGTGTCTGGTCTTAGGGGGGAGGGTTAGACTGAGTTTCTGACTTGGAGGGGTGTCATGAGTGTCTGACTTTGGGGGGGGGGTCGTCATGAGTGACTGACTTTAGAAGCGGGGTGTCATGAGTGTCTGACATAGGGGGGGAGGGTGTCATGAGTGTCTGACATAGGGGAAAGGGTTATACTCTGAGTGTCGGAATTGGAGGGGTGTCATGAGTGTCTGACTTTAGGGGAGGGGTGTCATGAGTGTCTGACATAGGGGGGAGGGTTATACTATGAGTGTCTGAATTGGAGGAGTGACATGAGAATCTGACTTTGGGGGGGGGGTCGTCATGAGTGACTGACTTTAGAAGCGGGGTGTCATGAGTGTCTGACATAGGGGGGGAGGGTGTCATGAGTGTCTGACATAGGGGGGAGGGTTATACTCTGAGTGTCGGAATTGGAGGGGTGTCATGAGTGTCTGACTTTAGGGGAGGGGTGTCATGAGTGTCTGACATAGGGGGAGGGTTATACTCTGAGTGTCTGAATTGGAGGGGTGACATGAGTGTCCGGTTTGGGGGGGGGTGTCCTCTTTACGGGGGGGTCATGAGTGTCTGACATAAGGGGAAGGGTTAGACTCTGATTGTCTGAATTGGAGGAGTGACATGAGATTCTGACTTTGGGGGGGAGTGTCATGAGTGTCTGACTTTAGGGGAGGGGTGTCATGAGTGTCTGACATAGGGGGGAGGGTTATACTCTGAGTGTCTGAATTGGAGGAGTGACATGAGAATCTGACTTTGGGGGGGGGGGGTCGTCATGAGTGACTGACTTTAGGGGGGGGGTGTCAAGAGTGTCTGGTCTTAGGGGGGAGGGTTAGACTGAGTTTCTGACTTGGAGGGGTGTCATGAGTGTCTGACTTTAGGGGGGAGTGTCATGAGTGTCTGACATAGGGGGGAGGGTTATACTCTGAGCTCTGAGTGTATGAATTGGAGGAGTGACATGAGAATCTGACTTTGGGGGGGGGGGTCGTCATGAGTGACTGACTTTAGAAGCGGGGTGTCATGAGTGTCTGACATAGGGGGGGAGGGTGTCATGAGTGTCTGACATAGGGGGGAGGGTTATATTCTGAGTGTCGGAATTGGAGGGGTGTCATGAGTGTCTGACTTTAGGGGAGGGGTGTCATGAGTGTCTGACATAGGGGGGAGGGTTATACTCTGAGTGTCTGAATTGGAGGAGTGACATGAGAATCTGACTTTGGGGGGGGGGTCGTCATGAGTGACTGACTTTAGAAGCGGGGTGTCATGAGTGTCTGACTTTGGGGGGAGGGTATCATGAGTGTCTGACATAGGGGGGGAGGGTGTCATGAGTGTCTGACATAGGGGGGAGGGTTATACTCTGAGTGTCTGAATTGGAGGAGTGACATGAGAATCTGACTTTGGGGGGGGGGGGTCGTCATGAGTGACTGACTTTAGGGGGGAGGGTATCATGAGTGTCTGACATAGGGGGGGAGGGTCGTCATGAGTGACTGACTTTAGGGAGGGGGTGTCAAGAGCGTCTGGTCTTAGGGGGGAGGGTTAGACTGAGTTTCTGACTTGGAGGGGTGTCATGAGTGTATGAATTGGAGGAGTGACATGAGAATCTGACTTTGGGGGGGGGGTCGTCATGAGTGACTGACTTTAGAAGCGGGGTGTCATGAGTGTCTGACATAGGGGGGGAGGGTGTCATGAGTGTCTGACATAGGGGGGAGGGTTATATTCTGAGTGTCGGAATTGGAGGGGTGTCATGAGTGTCTGACTTTAGGGGAGGGGTGTCATGAGTGTCTGACATAGGGGGGAGGGTTATACTCTGAGTGTCTGAATTGGAGGAGTGACATGAGAATCTGACTTTGGGGGGGGGGTCGTCATGAGTGACTGACTTTAGAAGCGGGGTGTCATGAGTGTCTGACTTTGGGGGGAGGGTATCATGAGTGTCTGACATAGGGGGGGAGGGTGTCATGAGTGTCTGACATAGGGGGGAGGGTTATACTCTGAGTGTCTGAATTGGAGGAGTGACATGAGAATCTGACTTTGGGGGGGGGGGGTCGTCATGAGTGACTGACTTTAGGGGGGAGGGTATCATGAGTGTCTGACATAGGGGGGGAGGGTCGTCATGAGTGACTGACTTTAGGGGGGGGGTGTCAAGAGCGTCTGGTCTTAGGGGGGAGGGTTAGACTGAGTTTCTGACTTGGAGGGGTGTCATGAGTGTATGAATTGGAGGAGTGACATGAGAATCTGACTTTGGGGGGGGGGTCGTCATGAGTGACTGACTTTAGAAGCGGGGTGTCATGAGTGTCTGACATAGGGGGGGAGGGTGTCATGAGTGTCTGACATAGGGGGGAGGGTTATACTCTGAGTGTCGGAATTGGAGGGGTGTCATGAGTGTCTGACTTTAGGGGAGGGGTGTCATGAGTGTCTGACATAGGGGGGAGGGTTATACTCTGAGTGTCTGAATTGGAGGAGTGACATGAGAATCTGACTTTGGGGGGGGGGGGGGTCGTCATGAGTGACTGACTTTAGAAGCGGGGTGTCATGAGTGTCTGACATAGGGGGGGAGGGTGTCATGAGTGTCTGACATAGGGGGGAGGGTTATACTCTGAGTGTCGGAATTGGAGGGGTGTCATGAGTGTCTGACTTTAGGGGAGGGGTGTCATGAGTGTCTGACATAGGGGGGAGGGTTATACTCTGAGTGTCTGAATTGGAGGGGTGACATGAGTGTCCGGTTTGGGGGGGGGTGTCCTCTTTACGGGGGGTCATGAGTGTCTGACATAAGGGGAAGGGTTAGACTCTGATTGTCTGAATTGGAGGAGTGACATGAGATTCTGACTTTGGGGGGGAGTGTCATGAGTGTCTGACTTTAGGGGAGGGGTGTCATGAGTGTCTGACATAGGGGGGAGGGTTAGACTGAGTTTCTGACTTGGAGGGGTGTCATGAGTGTCTGACTTTAGGGGAGGGGTGTCATGAGTGTCTGACATAGGGGGGAGGGTTATACTCTGAGTGTCTGAATTGGAGGAGTGACCTGAGAATCTGACTTTGGGGGGGGGGGGTCGTCATGAGTGACTGACTTTAAGAGCGGGGTGTCATGAGTGTCTGACATAGGGGGGGAGGGTGTCATGAGTGTCTGACATAGGGGGGAAGGTTATACTCTGAGTGTCTGAATTGGAGGGGTGTCATAAGTGTCTGACTTTAGGGGAGGGGTGTCATGAGTGTCTGACATAGGGGGGAGGGTGTCATGAGTGTCTGACATAGGGGGGGGGTGTCATGAGTGACTGACTTTAGGGGGGGGGGTGTCATGAGTGTCTGACATAGGGGGGTTGAGGGTGACATGAGAATCTAACTTTGGGAGGGGGGTGACATGAGTGTCTGAATTGTAGGAGTGACATGAGTGTCCGATTTGGGGAGGGTGACATGAGTGTCTGAATTGGAGGAGTGACATGAGTGTCCGATTTGGGGAGGGTGACATGAGTGTATGATTTTGGGAGGGGTGAGGGTGACTTAAGAATCTGACTTTGGGAGGGGGGGGTGACATGAGTGTCTGACTTTGGGGGGGTGAGGGTGACATGAGAATCTGACTTTGGGGGGGGAGTGGGGGTGACATCAGTGTCTGATTTGGGGAGGGTGGGGTGTCATGAGTGTCTCACTTTAGGGGAGGGGTGTCATGAGTGTCTGACAAAGGGGGGAGGGTTATACTCTGAGTGTCTGAATTGCAGGAGTGACATGAGAATCTGACTTTGGGGGGGGGGTCGTCATGAGTGACTGACTTTAGGGGCGGGGTGTCATGAAAGTCTGACATAGGGGGGTGGGGGGGTGTCATGTGTGACTGACTTTAGGGGGGGGTGTCATGAGTGACTGACTTTAGGGGAGGGGTGTCATGAGTGTCTGACATAGGGGGGAGGGTTATACTCTGAGTGTCTGAATTGGAGGAGTGACATGAGAATCTGACTTTGGGGGGGGGGTCGTCATGAGTGACTGACTTTAGGGGGGGGTGTCATGAGTGTCTGACATTGGGGGGAGGGTTATACTCTGAGTGTCTGAATTGGAGGAGTGACATGAGAATCTGACTTTGGGGGGGGGTTCGTCATGAGTGACTGACTTTAGGGGGGAGGGTATCATGAGTGTCTGACATAGGGGGGGAGGGTGTCATGAGTGTCTGACATAGGGGGGGGGTGTCATGTGTGACTGACTTTAGGGGGGGGTGTCATGAGTGACTGACTTTAGGGGAGGGGTGTCATGAGTGTCTGACATAGGGGGGAGGGTTATACTCTGAGTGTCTGAATTGGAGGAGTGACATGAAAATCTGACTTTGGAGGGGGGGGGTCGTCATGAGTGACTGACTTTAGGGGGGGGTGTCCTGAGTGTCTGACTTTAGGGGGGAGGGTTATACTCTGAGTGTCTGACTTTAGGGGAGGGGTGTCATGAGTGTCTGACATAGGGGGGGGGGGTGTCATGAGCGTCTGACATAGGGGGGGGGTGACATGAGTGTCCGATTTGGGGAGGGTGACATGAGTGTCCGATTTGGGGAGGGTGACATGAGTGTCTGAATTGGAGGAGTGACATGAGTGTCCGATTTGGGGAGGGTGACATGAATGTATGATTTTGGGAGGGGTGAGGGTGACATGAGAATCTGACTTTGGGAGGGGGGGGGTGTCCTGAGTGTCTGACTTTAGGGGGGGGTGTCATGAGTGTCTGACTTTAGGGGAGGGGTGTCATGATTGTTTGACATAGGGGGGAGGGTTATACTCTGAGTGTCTGACTTGGAGGGTTGACATGAGTGTCCGATTTGGGGAGGGTGACATGAGTGTATGATTTCGGGAGGGGGGGTGTCCTGAGCGTCTGACTTTAGGGGTTGGGTGTCATGAGTGTCGCACTTTAGGGGAGGGGTGTCATGAGTGTCTGACATAGGGGGGAGGGTGTCATGAGTGTCTGACTTTGAGGGGGAGGGAGTTTCACTCTGAGTGTCTGACTTTAGGGGGGACGGAGATTGGCTTTGAGTGTCTGACTTTGGGGGGGTGAGGTCCTTTTGTTCACTTCTTGAAAATCATTAAACAATGTAAAACTGACCTAATGTCAATAAGTTTATAGTTGGAACGAGAATCTTACCTTGCCGTAACACAGTCTTTGACTAGCGCGGAAGGTAAAGAATTTTTATCTGTATACCGCCAATTTATTATTGTACGCCATTTGTTATGTTCAAAATTCAAATTCAAAATTCTTTATTTGACTTAGGCTACAAAGTAGCGCTTATCAACGTCAACACAAAAAAATACAAAAACGACAGCACCCTAAGGATCGGTTCATTTCCGGCGGAAGACGCACCGCGCATCACCGGCCGCGCAGCGCCAGAACAGACAAACACGCAATGAGACACCCAACCCCTCACACCTGACGCATAAACGCATCGTCAATTCAGTGAGAAAGGTCAAATGCCCCACCACGCATCCGCCCGCCCCGGCGCCACACAACCGACAACACGCGACGCGCCTCCGCCAGAAATGAACCGATCCCAATTCGCCCACCCTTCACCGCTTCCTAAGTGCTCTGGCTGTGGAGAAGAAACGGCGCAACAAACTCCACAACAGCACGCTGTCTTTATAATTACAAAAAATAATTAGAGACCGTGCCAGATGAACAAGAGTTTTAGAGGGTTATGAACAGAATTAAAAGTATTTTCTAGTGAAACCATGGTCAGCAGAACGACCAGTCACCACAAGCGGCACCCGTTCACGAGTATGACGCAAGGATCAGCCATCACCCCCCTCGCCATATTAGAGGGAAAGAGGTGACCCGACCCCCGACGCCACCACAGGCAGTGACAACTAAGGGAGCATGACGAAACTGCTGCCGACTTAATAAAAATGATAATAATAATAATTAAATGGATAATAAAACAAAAAAGAAACCCAAAACACTGGTTCATTGCACAGTCCCTTAACAAAGAGGCATTATAATTGGTACATTACTAAATTTCATAATCAATACAATTATACATTCAAAACAATGTACAGAATTAAAAAAGAAATAAGTATATATCTATATATACATATATGTCATTATACATACGTATAATTGTATTAAAAACAAAACAAAATAGGTAACACATTGTTACATACAGAGTGTATGCCTATAAATTTAAATAAATACGGTAGTACAATAAGACATCATTCCACACAGAACCGTCGTGTTTCTATCTGTTCACGGCGACCAACTATATTTATCATTTAAATAATCGTTAATATTATAATAGGCCTTTTCACAGAGTTTAATTTTAATTTTCGATTTAAATGAGTTGTAGGGCAACTCGAGCAAACTGAGAGGCAGTTTATTATACATACGAATACCAAGTCCCACAAATGAGTTGTGCACCCTGTGTAGCCGATGTGATGCCGAACATAACTTATGTCTATTACGCGTATTAATGGTATGGACATCACTATTCTTCGTGTACAAGTGAATATTTTGCCTAATAAATAATATATTCGCAAGAACAAATTGCGACGCTGCAGTTAAAATACCTATTTCCTTAAATCGCTCCCTGAGTGAAATTCTAGAACCTAGCTGGTATATTGATCTAACCGCACGTTTTTGTAAAATGAAAATTGTTTCTATATCAGCTGCCTTACCCCACAACAGTATGCCATAGGACATAATGCTATGGAAGTAGCTAAAATAAACAAGACGAGCTGTGTCTACATCAGTGATCTGCCTAACCTTTCTAACGGCGTAAGCTGCAGAGCTAAGCTTACTTGCAAGACATGCTATATGCGCCGACCATTTTAGTTTGGAATCAATTGTAATGCCTAGAAAAACCGTTGAGTCTACAGTTTCTAATACCTCATCATTCATAATAACATTTGGACTAAGATTTTTAACATTCGGCATCGCAAACTTTACACATTTAGTCTTTTTCGCGTTTAAAACTAAATTATTAGCTGAAAACCAACGTGTAACCTGAGCGAGTGAACTATTTACATCGTTAAATTCGTCTCTATTTCTATTTACTTTAAAAATTAAAGAAGTGTCGTCAGCAAATAATACGACATCACATTTGTCTTTTAAAAAAAATGGTAGGTCGTTGATGTAAACTAAGAACAAGAATGGGCCCAATATTGAACCCTGGGGCACGCCTAGCTTAACCGGTAGTTCGGTGGACTTACTACCTTTAACATCCACACATTGGAGTCTATCGCTTAAATAAGAATGAATCAGATCGAGTGCTTTATGTTTTATCCCGTAATGCTGAAGTTTGCGTATTAGTGTATTATGCTGGACACAATCAAAAGCCTTGGAAAGGTCACAGAATACTCCAATAGCGTTCTGCGAGTTCTCCCAGGCACTATAAACATGTCTAAGCAAAGCTACTCCGGCGTCGGTAGTTGAACGTCCCTTTGTAAAACCGTATTGCTCGCTATGTAGGAGGGTATTCATATTGAAATGTTTTGCGAGTTGTTTTAATATCAATTTTTCATATATTTTACTAAATGCTGGTAAAATTGATATTGGTCTGTAATTGCCGATTTCACTTTTATTGCCTGACTTAAATAACGGTATGACTTTACTATACTTCATGAGGTCTGGAAAGATACCGAGGTCCACGCATTTATTAAAAATGATCGATAAAGACGGCGCTACAATGCTTATTATATTACTTACAAGCTTCACAGAAATACCCCAAAAATCTTCGGTTTTTTTTTGATTAAGTGATTTGAACGCATTTGTTATATCTAAGGGAGTCACATGTTCAAAACTGAAATTAGCATTACATTCTGGCACATTATCACGTAATAAGTTTTCTGCATCAACTGATGAGGATTTTAGAGAGCAAGTTGTAGTTATTGGTATGTTTGCAAAGAATTCATTAAAAATAAGTGCGATTTCATCAGTATTTTTTAATAGCCCATTTCTGGAATTAATTTCTAGGCCTGTGTCCTGTTTCTTAACCTTCCCAGTTTCCTGATTAATAATATTCCAAGTAGCTTTAATTTTATTTGATGATTTTTTTATTTTTTCACTAATATGTTTAGACTTGGCCATGATACAAACCTTTTTAAATATTTTAGAATAATTTTTTACATAACTTAAAAAATCTACATCGAATCTATATTTCTTCATACCATATAACTCATAAAGACGTGTTCTACTTTTGTAAATACCAGCCGTGGCCCATTGATTAAATGGGGCAGGAGTGCACTTGACTTGTATTGTTTTACACTTAAAAGTTGACTCAAACTCATTTTTAACAACATCAAAAAATTCTCCATAAACGTCATTAGGATTATTAGACTCCAAAATAGATGGCCGTATTTTAGACATGATGTTGTTTTTAAAGCGAGTACAACGGTGCGCTGTGTATGGCCTACTTATCACCTTTAGAGGTTTGTTCACAACTAAATGTGGGAAGCTTGCAAATTGACCACAGTGGTCAGAAGACACATCAGTTAAAATTAATTTTCTATTCGCTTCACAATTACTAAATATATTATCTAAGCATGTAGCAGAAGAGGCCGTTATCCTAGTTGGTTCGCCAAAAAGATTTTTTAAATTATACGACTTAAATAGATTCTTCTTCTTCTTATCGAGTCAGAGATCCAAACTCTCAAATTCTGTCTGACCAAAAAGTTGCAACCTGGATGGCTCGGTCGCTGGCCTCCATAACGTCCTGGAGAGTGCAGGTGGTAGTGCAGGACGGGCAGGACAAAAGGTGTGCCATGTCCTGCGATGGGGCACCACACTCACATGCGACAAGTGTTGGGTCGACGATGCCCCACTTGCTAAGGTTTGTTTTGCAGCGACCCACTTGGGTCCGTAATCGGTTGAGAGATTTCCAAATGGGCCACTGCAGCTCGTGTCCTGAAGGCAGTTGTTGTGCTGGAAGGACAAAGTTTGGAGGGGTGGGGTGTCTAGTTCGCCACAAATCGTATCTCTCATCCTCTGCACTATCCTTAGCGGGAATCGTATGAGCCAGAAAACACTTCCGGCTCTTTAAACGGGCCCGTGGAAGATGATGTTCATACAGAGGATGACGCCTGTCCGTCTCCTGCTTATTTTTTTCAATACGGCAGGCTATTTCACGTCGCACATCTGGAGGAGCAATGCCCGCCAGAGGGTACAGCATCTCAAGAGGGGTAGGTTTGAGACACCCGGTAATGATTCGGCAAGTGTCATTAAGCGCTATATCCACTTCTCTAGCGTGGGCGGATCGATGCCACACTGGGCATGCAAATTTTCCAGCAGAGAAAGATAGACATAGGCCTGTTGTGCGCAGAACCTGCGGTGATGCTCCCCAGGTCGTTGAAGTTAGACGCCGGAGTAAATTATTTCTGGTGGATACTTTTTGCTTTGTTTTCAAGCAATGGGCTCTAAATGTAAGAGATCTGTCCAGAGTGACACCTAAATATCGGGGTTGGGAACAGTGTTCAATGGCCACACCTTGCCAGGAGATGTTAAGAGTCCTGCTTGCTTGACGATTGCGCAGATGGAAGGCACAGGATTGGGTTTTCGATGGATTCGGACGTAATGAATTGTTTTTGTAGAATGCTGCAAGTCCTTCTAAAGCGTCCGTAAGGTTGACTTCAGCCTCTGCGAAATTAGCGGTCTGGGTAGCTAGTGCAAGATCATCAGCATAAAGAAAGCGTTGAGTATGTTCAGTGGAGGGTTGGTCGTTTGTGTAGATGTTAAACAGCGTGGGTGCTAGGACACTGCCCTGAGGCAACCCGTTTTTTTGATAGCGCCACCTACTTTTGCTATTATAAAGGTGAACCTGGAACCGACGATTATTCAAGATTACCCTCAGAATATCCACAAAACCGGTGTCCTTCGTGAGGTCGCTGACTTTAAGTAGGAGCCGTTTGATGTTTACCGTGTCATAGGCTGCAGAAAGGTCAACAAAAACCACACCTGTGACTTTCTTTGCCTCAAACCCGTCTTCGATGAATTGTGTTAGTTTGAGGGTCTGATTAGCGCACGACTTTCCAGGCCTAAACCCGGCTTGTTCGGCGATTAGATTCGGCTCAATTATTGGCGTGAGACGGTTTAGTATGACTCTTTCAAAAAGTTTAAAGGTGTGGCAGAGAAGTGAAATTGGTCGGTAATTTTTGGGATCATCAGGGCACTTTCCAGGCTTAAGCAAAGCAATTACCTTAGCACGTCTCCAAAGCTTTGGGATGTTGTTGTGTTCGAGACAAAAATTGAATAGAGATGTCAACCAAGAAACGGCGACCGGCCCGAGATGTTTTAACTGCTCGACTGTAATCTCATCAAATCCAGCAGCCTTGCCATTTTTTAGGTTTTTAACTCCGTTTACTATTTCAGATAATGTAAAAGGTTTGCTTATGCAGGTAACGTTATGTTCTAAATCAGTTTTATTTTTAATTCTGGGTAAAGGATAGGAAGGTTTGCCATTGAGTATCAGTTGGTGAGCGACTTGGTTGGCAGTCACCTGACCCGGGTTTTGAGCAGCGGGAGGGTTGCCTGTTAATTTTTGAATTGTGACCCAAGCCTTTTTACTATTGTGAGTCATATTTACGTCGGTTACTAGTTTCATCCACTTTTCTCTGCGGCTTATCTCCATACTGCGCATGAGTTCCTCACCAAGTTCCAGTGTCTCATCGGAAAATGGGTCGTTCTTATATGAGTCTTCATAATTTGCAAGTATTGTGGCTGAATCTATGTTAAGACCAGGTATATACGCAGTACGGCAGCCACGAGGTATGTGCTGGCGGGATGTAGTCCAAATAACTTTAACAAACTTTTCATAATTATTGGGCACGGGGTCTAGATCGCGTAGTTTAGAGTCAATACCATCGGTGAACATCCGCCAGTTAGCTTTGGTAAAGTTAAACCGTCGTCTGAACGGCACGCTCCTAGGTTTTACGGCTGCTTCGATACAACATCCTATTGGCCTGTGCTGGGTTCTTGGAATAGGGTTGTGAACTACTTTCTTACATAGAGGACTGATATTACCACTGGCAAAGATCAGATCCGGGTTATAGCCACGGCGCCATCGACCGCTGTTAAACGAGGCAGGAAGTTTCGCATTATGGATCAGGGTGAGATTTTCGGCTTCTGCCCATTCCTCAACCGCATTACCATCTGTATTAGTGGAGGCATAGCCCCACGAAGAGCTGTGGCTGTTGAAATCACCTACAACTAGTTTAATGTGTCTGTTATGAAAATTGCTTGTATAGTTAAATTGGAATGGTTGACTAGGAGGTTTGTAAATTGAAGTTATTGTACAGCAACCGGTGTCGATGGTGATTATTTCTATTAAGTTGTCAGATCTGGAGACTACGGATTCCACCGGTAGATTCGGTTTTACGAAAACTGCACTGCCGTACTTTTCGTGCGGGATTTCGGCGGTGAGTATCATGCCAGGTATTTGTGGCCGAGGTAGGTCACTACTGCGATGAGTTTCTTGTACGCAAAGTATGTCGCAATTCGATTCTTTACAAAGATTCGCTAATAGATCTGCTTTGATGTTAGAAAACCCTTCTATATTGACAGAGATGACGTTCATAGCTGGTTTGGTAGCTGAGAAACCAGAACAAACTTAAATAGATTTAGAAGTCTCATAGACATAGGAGCTACTTCTAAAATATTTACATTAAAATCCCCACATACCATTACGTGTTTTTTACTAGTTTTAATCTTAGAAAGTGAATCTTCCATGACAGATTCAAATAAATTATAGTCACTTGAAGGGGGTCTATATACACATATAATTATAAATTGTTCTAATTCAACACAAGATGTTATTTACTTGGCCTTATTTTTACTCATTATAAATGTAGTTTGAACATCGGTTTTGACTACCTACTTAGGTTATCGAAAAGTCAATAAAAAAAAAAGCATCTATTGACGTTCCTTGTATTTAATTAGTTTGTAAGGCTTTTTTTGTAATCTTTTTCTTTTATTAATTAGTAATACTTAGTCTCAAGTTATGGTATACATTGTAACACTTAAGTTTAAATAAAATTCTATTCTATTCTATTCCGTTATCCTTATGAGCGGATACACAGCGCTTCTGCTTAGTTTTTTACTTTTTTTGTTTTTAGTTTTTAGTTATTATATTACACACTTTCGGTTAAATATTGTTATTCATTGAATACCAAGGTATTTAAACAATGCCACTAACAGTTTTATTCTATTTTTAGGTCGTAATTCCGTATTAATATAATTGTTATCATGTTTATTACTTTACATGAATATTTCAGAAGATGTGGAATTACCCATTTCTTTTCCCATAACTTCACATACTTGCTTTTAAAACTACTGAGATATAAGACTGCTCAGCGTTCGACAAAACTAATACGAATCGTCATCGATAACTCGAGCTGTCCGTGTATAGGCAGCCTTAGCTAGATTTATTTTTAAATAGGCATCTTGTAATATCTACGATTATTCTGCGATGATAATAAACTATAACTATTCATAATCAAAGTCTTTAGGTACTATTAAATTGCTTGCTATACTATAATGGATGTATTGTAGCGTACCTATAGATGTCCTGCAGATCAAAGGCCTGTGAGCAGGAAAGGCGCAGGCTGGTGCAATGAGTGATAATTGCGTGCTTACTCAATCGTTATCGGCGGTTTATTATTTTATCCGGTTTTCCTTGCATAGAAATGTACATGTTATGACATTGATTGCAGGCTGTTAGTCGTCTTATTTTTCTTTAGATACTAGATTTATAGTTTTCTATTTCTTTTTTGTTTACGCGGTGAGAATCAAATAACTTCAACTCTAGCCGACGACCCGACGTGGTGATATATCAAAATCAAAATGTATTTAATTCAAATTGGCCTTTCCAAGCTCTTTTAAAACGTTCAATTTACTGACTCTAGTTGAAGGTTCCAAGATGTCATTCCTATGGAGAGGAACCGGCAAGAAACTCCATAGGTTACTCTCGGGCTCGGACTCGTTACTCGGACTCGCATCGACTAAAAACACCCCAGTTTTGGCGTTACCGGAGCCGCAGGGTTGCTAAAGCAAGCTCATACTTAGTGGCTATTTGTCTAAAAAAGTCATACAAAAGTATAATAATATTATTATATTTAAATATTAACTAGGTACTTAAAAAATCAGAAAAAAGACAATTTAGTTTTATACAATTAAGTAGGTATTTGATTAAATTAATTACCTCATTAATTTATGAAGTAACTGAATAAAAAATGTTGCGTGTGAACACCAAAATTGAAAAATTTACAATTATCAAACCGGAATGAGCAAGCGTGATACTTATTCTATTCTCAGTTCTGTATATAATGAGAGGAAAATAAACCCATACAGTAGGTAACCATGAACTTATTATTGATACGTTTATTCCTAGATCATTTAGGCCATATTAGATACATCGGTCATTCTTTAAAATCGATCGCTACTTGCCGGATCGATAGGAAGCGGCTCAGAACAGAGCGTTGAGTAAAAAGGAGAAAAGTTTATGAGCATTTTTTATTATGGTAACACTTTTCTACTACCTCTATTCAGCTACTATGGCCCTATTTGTAGGGACAATTATGTAAATTGTGAGCACCGTTACAACAAAACCAGTTTGAAGCGATGTGAACACATTACGCAATGGTTTTATACACGCGTGTTTATTTAGCTCTGTTTATATCATCAAGCTTATGTCATAGAGTAGTAAGCAGGGGTCAGCTTTCCAAATAAATTTTGACAATGTTTAGTCGTTGTTCAAGATCATTGTTACTAATAATGTATAATAAAAACTTTTTATTTACACCAAGAATAACTATTATTATTAGACAACGATGATTTAATATATTAAAAGTACCTAAACAAATCAGAGCAAAACATATTACTTGTTTTAAATTCTTTTTCCTTGTTGTAACGTTACAATTATGTTACAGTATCATCTCATCATCTATCACACAACTTCTGTGGTTGGCTGGTCCCAGGTTTGATCCCCGGAAGGGACGGTGAATAAAATTAATTTTCCTATATTGTTTTGGGTCGGGGTGTTCGCTGTACCTTTGCATTGTCTAATTTTAAAACACAGGAGTTTTATCTACTTTGTTTTCAGAGTATACAGTGATGGTCATTCAACATTCCTTTAACACCTTTTATCTACACCATGTCTATAGTAGCTAATAAAGATAACATCCTATCCTATTCTAATTATTTATTTATCTAATCTACTCTGGTCAGCAACTCGATAGCGGTCTAATTTATAACATATTGTACTTTGATCTCCCCGAGAATCGAACACACGACCTCTTGTTTAAGACCAACCTCGACAGCTACATAGCATAAGTTACATATATTATATTAAAAACACAAGTTATATGTCCACGTGTATAATTGTGACGAAATTCTCTCAAATGTATGGAGTTGTGGTTAGCGTGGGCAGTAGTGCCGTGATCCCGTACCTGACGGACGTATACGATATTATATATTTATATCATATGCCTAGTAATAAGTAGCAAATAAAATAAACTTAATTTATTTAGTTCAGTGTTGTGTTAAGAAATAAAAACAAAATGTTGTGAGTATTCATCTTAACGTTGGTTTGATTAAATATTCTATACTCAAAGATATATTATATAGGAAATGGACCCCAACTTAGGTTTAAAAAAGTTGTTTTTTTTTTTGGGAGTATGGTAGTTTTATTTGTGACATATTACTATTATTTTTATTTGGCGAAGCAAACTTAATGCACTCAAACACACATTATCAGGGAAACCAATAACAATTTAAGATATTTTTTTAATTTTATTGCTGTTAGTTTGTAAGATTTTTTTTCAGGTAATATTGAAATACATATTAGCAATTACTTTGCAGTAAACAATACTTTCACGCCTGCATTACATAAAAAAATACAAAAGTGGTCCAATTAATATTTTTAACTATGTTTAGTAAAATCAAACTTTTAACATCGTTTTCAAGCCATTTGTAAATGTAGCATTTTATAATGGCTCTTGAAAACAACCTTTTTTTAAGAATTTTATAGCACTTTAATATTTAAAGTTAACGTAACGCCTTTGTTTACGCAGCTCTTAAGAATTACAGAAAAAAATCTAGATCTATAACATGGTCAACCAGTTTTATACGCAGTACCATTCGCATCGATAGGTTAGGTGTAAATAGCTACCATATAATAATATAATTTACAAGTAAATGTAAAAAGCCGACTTCAAGTACCTAGACCGAAGTAAGTGATAATAGATTCATATCATAAAATAATCAATTAAAAACTTGAAACAAATAATACATGCATGCATACATAATTCGAGCGTTACCTTTGATTTCCCTTGGATCTCATCATCGGATCAGGACCTGGGGCGCGATTCCGTTATTTTAAAGTCAGTGGGTGGCAGGTTAATTAACGTTCCAGTGTACTTGTCATTGTGCCTAATTTTCGTATTCAGATAAGCCTACAATCAACAGCCAGAGGCAACAATAATAATAATCATTTATTGCAGGCAATATAAAACAATGCTAAACAAAGCTTACAGAGGCCCATATTATATATACCTTACAGACTAACATACATACAATATAAACTTATAACTAAGTCACTTTTTCGCGACGTGTGACGCAAGAATTGTGACATCCGGAGGACGCCGGCGGCCGCGGAATTTCCTAAATACTACCCCTTTCGGTCATAGCTCCTCTTTCAGAATCGCCGATAGTCGATCGGTCGGGACGCGTACAACAAACGAGTTGAAGTTAACTGTGTGGCGCGATTCCAACTTCTCGACCACAAACCGGGTCTTCATTTTCATCTCCAAGTACTCCATCACGTCGGAGGCCTTCGTGGTGAAGTGGAGACGGGACACATACACATACGCCACAGGAACAGCAGGGCGCAGGACATGTTCTGTCGGTGCGGTGCCACACAGGTTGTGACGAAGAGGCCTTTTCTTCTTTCTCTCGACCTTAGTAAAGCCCTCTTCATCCGGCTGACGTGGTAACGCAGCACTAGGAAGGCGTTCGTTGCGGGTGCTCCCGGTAGCCTTTTCGGTCCTCAATAAATTCTACTCCATAGTAGGATTACCATCAACAGTGGCAAGAGGGTGTACATTTGCATCCAGTGCAGTGCGATGCGCGCTCGAGAACGGTCGCGTTTTCGCTGCTCACTACGAATATTATATTCGCGTTTTGCGCGGCAATAGCAGCTGCCCGTCTTAGTCGCGATGGGTTCTAAACCACTCATCGCCAACGAAGTGTTGGCATTTATTATCCATGTCATTGATTATATGGACGAGATCAGCATCGTGCAGATCTGCAGATCCGCCTACAAAGAGGAGGAGATATCATCTCCCTGCTGAAGAGGACTGATCCTGACGACGTGCCTGAATTCGTGGCGAAGGACTTGCACAAGCTGCCTCCCGTCACGTTCGATCACGTCGACGTCACCAGGCTGCTGAAAGACATTACGTGTCTAAAGGCAAGCCTGGAAGATATGAAGTCCAAGATGGAAGCATCACAGGTGACCATCAATGACCTGCGTGGAGAAGTGGCGTTGTTGCGCAACGTTATTTCTGCAAGTGGGTCATCGGACAAAATAAACGTGAAAACACGTCGCGGGGCGCAAAATGCGTCCATCATCAGTTTTGAGTCGGCGAATTCGAGTGCGTCACCGGTCGCTGATATCGCTAACGATGCGACCCGTCCCACCGCCGCCGCTGTGTCAACATTTGCGGCTGAAGCTAGCGTAGGTACCTACATCGACCAATCTCGTGGCAAACCACAGCCACCGAGTAGTCCAAAGAAGGACACGTGCGACAAGGATGGCTTCATAAAGATAGAAAGGAAGAAAAAGAAGCCTGCTTGTAGGAACCAGTGCGGTACCGCACCAACTATCGTCCGTAGTCGTACCGTCGTCTATCGAAAATTCAGAGGAAGGATACGCGACAACACGCAGCGTAACACGATGCCGATACTTCGTGTGCATTAGTTTTTAACACGCTTTTTTTTATATTTTGTTTTATAATTGTATGTACCTATTAGTTTATAGATATTGTTATGTTATATAAGTATTGTATTTTCTATGGTCCCTAGTTGCCTGAATAAAAGGAATAAATAAAAATAAAATAATTAAATTTGTCATTTAACAAGTACACAGGATTAACCGTCCACCCACTGACTTTAAAATAGCGGAATCGCGCCCCTGATGAACCTGGTGCCACCTCACAAGTATACCTATTCAGACAAAAAATGGATTTTCTAAATCAATCCCTTCGTCATCAAGTAATCGGTGAACAAATATAAAAACAAAGATTCTGACGATATGAGAAACTTGTTTATTTTTAAGTTATTCTTAACAAGTTTGTTGGTTAGGTAACAAGTTAATAAGCCCTTGACAATTTTAACAGTTCCCAGTATGAAACTAAGTCGATAAAATCGTAGTAAGTAACTCCTACATAATATAATAAGTATTTCTATTATGTTTATTGTAATTTAAGGAGCATAAAATTAAGACATCTTGTCATAACAAATAAAAACAGTACCTAACATAAAAATAAACTGATGAATTGCATTACAGCATCAACAAAGTGTTTTGTATCTCATTACAGATGATTAATTAGAATTTAAGATATTATTATGTTGTGTTAACAGCATCAAAATTCAAATTTAAATGTTCCGTTTAAAATCTAAAAAACAAAACCACATTACACCAAAAACTAGTGTTCAATTAAATGTCAAATAAATAAGGAAAATTAAACAGGCGACGCATAATCTGGTCCTTTGAGACGATCACTTAAAAAGTTGTAGTAAACATAAACAGAAGATTCCAGTCTCATGTTTCACGACAGGAGTTTGTCTTACATGTACCTACTGAATGTAACACAGTGAGAATACTCTTCTTTCCACGCGGAATAGGTATTTTCTTTCACCCATCTCTAGAGTCAACATACGTGATAAGTTTGACGACATTCGTGGTCAAGGGGCGTACACAACGGTTTTTAGGATTTCGAAAGGTCTGAGGTCCCGGGTTCAATTCTCGAAAGATTCAATATAGTGTTTGTGATACCTTCGTTGTCTCTACTTACTTTGGGTTTATAGCATTGTATGTGATGATGATCACATTTGATATATTTATTATTGGTTATATAAATAAATAAATGATAAATAAATGCGGACAACATCACATACATTGCTCTGAACCCAAAGTAAGTTGCTAAAGCACTTGTGTTATGGAATTCAGAAACAACGAAGGTACCACAAACACCCAGACCCGGGACAATGTAGAAAAGTGGTTTTCTACATTGACCCGTGCGGGGATCGAACCCGGGACCTCAGAGCTGGCGACACCTTGAAAACCGGTGCGTACGCCACTCGACCACGGAGGTCGTCGTATACATTTCATAACAACAATATTTAAGGATTCATCTGCATTTCCAGTGCAGCGTCAGGTCCAGTAAAGCCGTTCCCGTTGGAGGAGGAATACAAGAAGAAGACGAGGGTCACGCCAGAAGACATCAAAAAGCTGCGCCAGTGGCTGGAGACACAGCCGCATTTGCCCGCTGAACATATTACTGGTTAGTAGTAATCAAACAGTTAAACAGAAGGCATATAGAGCTACCAGGGATAACTAGGATAGCAATGAAACTTTACATCTCTTACAAACTTACACGTGAACGACATTTCCTAACTGGCTACCCTAAGAAGAAATGTCGAAACAATTTCAGAGGTCTTTTAAAGTCCAGACAATCAGTATGAACAAAGTTCAAAGAAAGTTGCTTCCAATGATGAATGAACAGGCACTTGGAAGAAAGAGCATAATTTAGGAACGTACACGGACGTCTGGATTGCGCGATCTGTCGACTACTCACACTTGTCATGTGCGCCTTTTGAATGACAAAACAAAACCAGTGGAATTGCTTCAAGTAGTCCATATCCATTGAAGTTTTTACCCTTTTCATTACTCCTTGAGGTGATCTTACTTTTTTCGCCCTATCTGTATCAACTAGAGTCATCTAACATTTCAAATGCTTTATAAGGTTAGGTAGTCAAATACTCTGTTACCTAGTAGACCTCTTGTTAGTTAGTCAGATGTGGTTCAGATTTAATAATGAAGTTCACGTGACATTGAACTTGGCGCTAGGTTTGAACCACCCTCGTGCATATAATTGTAAGCTATTTACATAAAGATATTTTTTATATTTCGGACGCGGAGAGAATGCGTTTCTGCCAGTTGACCTTGATTTGATATAAAACGTCGTGTTATATTACTCATTTAATCTGGCATAGTAGTATAGTTTTGAATGATGTTATTAGTTTGTAGGACAAATAAGGGATAGTAATTTATAAGTAGTAAATTCTTCGAAACGTTTAAGTTATAACTTTCTGTTGGCTACGTCTTTTCACACGTACTGTAGGAAATTAAAACTAAATGTTGTATCACTATTGCGTGACAATGGTGCCAGTTTTCCACAATACTTGATTAATTTAATTAGTGATACAGAAGTCATTGTCGCTGTGGTTGCTAGTTATACGCTTCCCCAATTACGTAAAAATTACAGCCATTGCAATGACCACGGGCTTGCTTTGCATGGCCATGGATGCAGGCTGTGTACTAGACCTTAAGTCTCAAAACATAATCTTTCCTTAAGTTCAAATGAGAGCCTGTCTGTATTAATTAGATTCTGCCTGTTGTTTTACGCAAAAATGTATAATTGCCGTTTTTTTTATATAATTGTAACGTCAAGTATATTATTTTATTGTAAAAACTAAAAATTATATTGTGTTAATTAAAAATAAGCTTTTTGTGATTTGAAGACAAAAACTTTTTACTGTTTCACTCGTATATTCGTTATGGTCATATTTTAAATTCCTAAAAACAGTCAAAGTCAGGTGCTAAACACAGTATAAATTGAGATGAAACACGCGACCAGTGTAGACTGACGCAAGCAATCGCGGATCCTTGAGATAACGACCGGCTTGTTACACACGGTGTCACAGCTAAACGGCAATTATATGGCCATAACATTGCCATTACGGACATTAATGGTCATTTTCTTGCGGTTTTGCATACAAGTGTATCCGCACTAAACAAAAACAGACGGTTTTTAAGGTTTTTGTGAATGACATTGTTATCTGGGCTTTCTGAAAATAATTGTACTTAGTTGCAGTTAGTCGCGGAAGTTTAAGTAGCCTCGCCTTATAAAACCGGTGGATGTCCACAAAGATTAAAAGGCTATTACACTCATAGTGAAGAAATTAGTGAGTCATGTCATCTACATGGTAAATTGTAGTGACTAAACATGAAAATAATATGTCATAATCAGTAGTCTACCTATTTATAGGAATTAATATGAAGAACAACAAATCCGATTATAATTTATAAGAGCTAGTTAGTCTAATATAACTTAAAATATTCGTTGTCGATGTTAAAGGGATATTGTAGAGCCGAATTCCGAGATAGTACTTGTTTCAGAAACCAAAACGTAAAGACTAACCCAATCCCAACATACCTTGGGAAAGGCTTAACAGAAGAAAAACGAAAACTAAAATTTACAATGACATAAAATGACCTTGACTTTCGTATAACTGACATACAAGCAGCCGTTTGTACACGATTCTATCAGTACGTACATTATTATTTTGGTTGATATTGAATTACACGAGCTGTACACGCATCTAATAATTAAATAATTACCTATAATGGATGTATTGCCAAAACCTTGAAACGTTACTTGTTGGACTTTTTGTAATTGTAGACAAAAAATAAACATGGTTATTTCATGTTTTGGTACTATACCTACATACGTCGACTTACAGCTTCATATAATACATCATTACATGACGTATTTTTTTTTTGCCTTGTCCATCGAGATATCTGATATCTTGATGTACAAGTGTATTTTAGGAACATAAATGCCTATATAGGCTTCCCTAAGTGAGTTTTTCTTCGGCAGATGAAAAAAAAAAACGATGTCTTGATTTAATTATTACAGCACCAGCTCTGGAGAGCTTCATATGAACATTTCCTTTGAAAAAAACTCCGTTTAGCATTATTCCAAAAACAAGTTAGGAAAACTTTTAATCTTACCGGACTCCAATTAATCACTATTTGTTTTGGTGGGAATCTACAAGTGCGTCTTCATGAGAAATGCCATAAGGGAGCGCAATGGCTAGTACCTACCACGAAATAGCAATCTTAACTATACCACCCTTTCACTATGTAACACACTGTATCACTTAGTAAGACCAGACTTCTAACTGGACTCGTTTATAATTCCAGACCTGGACCTCATCCTAACCTTCCATTGCGTCAACCGCAGCGCTGAGGTGGCCAAACAAGTGCTGGACTTGCATTACACGCTCAAGACTTTGTTCACCAACTTCTTCAAGGACAGGAAGGTCGATGACAAGATGTTAAAGACATTAAGCGTATAGTAAGTATAATTCAGATTAGATTGGATGGCTATACATGATCTTTTGTCAATTAATGCTTTTTTTTATATAACCTTTTTGTGTCCCACTGTTGGGCAAAGGCCTCCCCCATCTGACTCCAGACTTTTCTGTCCTGAAACCAATGTCCACTTGACACCAATCCATTATAAAGTGATCGATGTCATCCCACCACAGTCTCCTCGACCTGCCTCGTTCGAGCGTTCTGGCTTGAGGAATCCACTCATTTACTGCTATTAAATAATAATTATTAGTATGAATCAAATAATTAAAAAAATGCTCCGAAAATAAATAGCAATAAAGATTTATCGCTATACGTATATACGTTAGTACGATTGCATTAATAGCTTAAGCGCTTATTAAACAACTAACTAGAACTAGTCTGATTTACTAACTAACTAGATAAGCTCGCTATTAAATCGCATTGAATTTCGCAGGCCTCATTCGTCGTCGCAAGACAGTAGTGTGGCCCAACGAACATATGTTCTCAAATTTGTCTATCTCTCGCGTGGCCTTAGTTAGCGATTAGGAATTCTGTCGATTCAGTTTGTATTTTAATGATATGTATTTTGTTTCCAGTGCCCTGACTCCACTAGAGGCGAGAGCTTACGATGACTCTGCCATCATATACTGCGGGCTGGTGGACTATGATCCTAAGAACTTTGTCTTCGCTGATGCCGTCAGGTACATACAACTTTGTCTACATAATATAAACCTGAAAACTATTACAAAGATACCTAATATTTACATTTCCATTTGCCATCATCATCTCCTAGCCTTGTTCCCTGTTATACGGGGCTGGCGCAATGCGTATTTATCTTCCATTCACCTCTGCGCTCGACATCTCAGCATCCAATTTTCCATTGAATAAAAATTGTATTATCGGTATTCATTTTTTTTCCTGGAATTATGTTTTCATATGCTGCCTTTTATATTATTGAACATAAGTTTAGTCAGTTATTTAATTGGTGTATGCCTATAAAACTTGTTTGGCCTTTTTAATTCACATTTTAGCTTAGCGCTCACCCACATTCCATCTCTTTCCGAATGTCCTTCTAACAGAATATTCCCTGAACTTCCAGAGCGTGCCTGATGGTGCTGGACTTGTGGCAGTACTCGGCCGGCACGTGGCCCGGCTTCGTCATCATCATCGACCTCGACCACTGCACGCTCTCGCACATCACCAGGCTCGACGTGCAGTCCGTGCAGCAGTTCCTGTACTTCTTGCAGGTCAGATACATCAGATGTATAATAACTGTCGGGAGACATAATAAAAAAATGTGAAAACCCCCAACTTTTTAAGTGGGTGACAAACTTCCTTTGCTAACAGGACCTTCATAAATTATAACAAAGCACCATATCGGTCACTTCAACTTTCAAAACCATAAATCGCTTCATATCGATCCATCTGTGTGTGTTAGGAGCTACGATGCCACGGACGGACGGACCAACTCGTTAAACTTATAATACTACACTTTTTGCGTCGAGGGCTTAAACTGATAAAGACATTGTTACAGCAATGATAATGCTAACAAGCTCCAATAGGATTGAAACTAGATTTTGGCTTGAAAACATCGTAGAAATTCATTTAAGTTTGAAGTCTGTTAAAACATTAGTTGTAAAAAATTGTAACCAAACTTGTTTCTAAAGTAAATCCAATGTACCTAACAAGACTGTAGTACTAGTCGGACCATAAAGACCGGCTCGAAGGGATTCCTTTGATATTAGTTCAGCTAGCCAGTCGAGCAAATTAAAAAGTAGTTGCGTTTGCTTTATTGCTTTTTTATTTATTTGGATTCGAGGGACTTTACCTCGTTATCGATATGATAAATTAATATATTTAGCTTGAAAAAGATATTTACCTGTTTCTTTAAATTTTTTATTATTTTTTATTGGATTTAAGATTTTTTTAATATAAATTGATTTATTTTTAGTATAAATTAATAGAATAAAAATTCTTTCTTAAGTTTTCAAAACAAATGCTTATATACAAGCTCATTAATTAGGCTAATAATAGGATTAATAATAAAATAACTAAAATATAAGATAGTTAATAATTGTCCTGTAATAATATATGGATCTTCTACAGGTCGTGCTCCAATTCATGTTAATAAAATAATTGTAACAATTATACATCAGAATAAGATTTGATTAATAGGGTTTTATTTTTATTATCGTTTATTTGACTGTCCTGTTGGTCTACTGGTTATCGGGGTTTTATTTTCACCCAAGAAAATATCTGCTTACCATAGTGCAGACTGTATCTAGTTTAGGATCAGATGGTCTTGTGTGAGTTGTCTCAAGACATTTTATTCCATCAAATTAAATTTATTCTCCTATTTCAGGAAGCCATGTTACTAAAGATCAAAAGCCTGCACTTCCTGAACGCGCCGTCGTTCATGGACCGGCTGATGATGATCCTGCGGCCGTTCCTGAAGAAGGAGCTGCTGGACATGCTGAGCATCCACCAGATAGGTTCCACCACCATCGGAAAGTACTTGCCCATTGAAGGTTTGCCAAAGGACGCTGGCGGACAGTATAAAACGAGGCAGCAATGTAGAGGTATATATTCCAAAATAATTAGCTTTTATGAATTGTCAAGATATATTGAAACCCATAATACTTTTGTCGTACTCTTCTGGCTATATAAATTGAACATTAAAATACTTTTAGGCTATATTTCCTTTTTGGCGAGTCGATGGCTATCTATGTTTTAAAAGTTGCTGATTAAAACTTTTTATGATTAAAGCCAGGAATTTACCAAGTATTCAATAAATTCTTTTTTTGTATGAGCCCTTATGTAGCGTAATCGTGCTGTTTAAAACATTCGAAATATTTCTATTCTGGGTAACCGTTTAGAAAAGAATAAGCGTTTATACGCGCCTAATTTGACGCATAAAATAAATATAAAATGTTTTATATACATCAAAGGTTAGATCAAAACCCTTTAAAAACATATTTTTTACCTTAACAATCCGTTTCCCAGATGACGTCATAGAAAAGATAACGAGCACGAAAGAGTTCTTCGTGGAAGAGAACAAGAAGCGAGTGGTGGAGGCGAAGAGACCAGGAAAGCCGAAGACCATCTCCGATATATTCGGGGGCGTCGAGGGCTCCTTCAAGAAACTCGATATTGACTGATGGGATGCATCTATAGAGTTATATATAGATAATAGTAAAAAATATTGGGTAATGAGGACATTAGCTGATGAAATGCAGACTTATTTTTAGTTTACAATTTTTTTTGTTTTAGTTACTAAATCGATTGCTATGATTTTCACACTATGTGAGATTGTTTACACGAAAATATAAATAGTCTGGTTATTATATGTATACTAAAAATAAGGTTGTATTTTGTTGGAAGCTTATAATTTACAGTTATTCGTCGTTCTGGAAACTTTTCAGTATTTGAGCATAACATAATTCATGACAACCACCTCGTCTGTATAAATTTGCTTATCGCCTCGCTGCAGGTAATAGTTTTCATTGTGTCCTTACTGTATGTTTGTGAAAACTGTATCTACAGGTACATTGTGTAATACAAAGATGATGATATTGTCTTCATGTAAAATAATTTAATTAGCTTATGGTTACCAGTTCTCTCTGATGTTAAGAAATATGTGTGAATCTTGATTTAAATATATTGTTTGGTTTTATATTATTTTGTCTGATTTAAATGTGTGTATTTAATGAAAATCCTACGTGATTTTATGACGAAAATATAATATTTTCAGACCTGTCCTACTAAATGCCATCGTGCTAGGAGTGGAACAAACAGACAACCCAGTTTCTATGACAAAATAAATATTTGTTGTCTCTCATGACCATGAATACAATTTTGTATACCTAAATAATAATAACAATACCGGCTCATAAATGTTCTACTGCAAGGCACAAGCCACTTCTCATGTAGAGAAGAAAAGAGCAATGACAATCAGGCTTGCGCTTATTGCGGGTTGGCAATTTCAGATTCCGAATACAGTTTTCCCCACGACGTATCCTTGGCCGATGGTCAAAATACAATTACGCGCTAGAAAAATATTGAAATAGTATAATATGGGTATATATTTAAATATTATCACTTTAATAATGACTATGCAAGTTTTTTGGAAACATGAAAAAATGCCGGGGTTTGTTAAATGTCTCTACATTTTTCATCAGGCGTCTAATGTGTTTGATAAAGACAGAGAGAAAAAATCCTCATAAAATCCTACGTAGTACGTACCTAGTATACATTTTGGACCATATACCTACTTACCTACTGCTCACCGAATTCAACGACTCTACGGTACAATAAAATATCAAAACACATAGCGGGCGTGAGCAATAGATGGCAGCACATTGCCACACAACTATACACAAGAGTTTTAGATATTGTCTTCTAGTCAAAGTCAGCATTATCGTTTTTCTTAATAATATTAGTATACAGTTACGCTTCCACGTGAAATCATTTAGATGAAACTTGGTACGGGGTAACTTTGGATCCCAAGAAACGACATTGGCTACTTTTTGCAAATCACATTACCAGCACACGCGGCCGGAGTCACAGGTTACAGATAGAGGGTCTTCCATCTTATTTACTTAAAAGATACTTAAGTATCCTAATAAGTATAATAATTTTATAATTACTTGTAACTAATTAATTGCAAAATAAAGCGAGTTCCTGGTTGAATCAAATCGGCACCATCATGCGTACAAATCAAAATCTACTACTCATACATGCACCCAAACATCTACTAATTACTGCATTAGCTATACAGGGTGTTAAGAAAACCCTGTCCGACCCGAAAGGGTGATATAGGGTTCATAATCAAATGCCCAAATAAAATATTAAATTTGGAAAATTCCCTAAATTTGAGGTTTAAACAAAAGTTACACCACCATTTTCGTCGGTATTATTGGAGGCCTTTTGCATGATCATTTGGCAGCACCTGTGACGACGCTGACTCTCTCACTTGCCTTTTAAGAAAAAAGTATTTTTTTTAGTTAATTTTTTTTTTCCAATTATTTTTTACATTAATGGAATCAGATATCGATACCTAACAATACCTTAACGGGTCGGACAGGTTTTTCTTAACACCCTGTATTGTGGCCTTATTACAGTTGCTTCAAAAATAAATATTATTATGCTTTCAACCGAAGTACATATAAACAAAAAAGACATGTTTAAAGTACAAAAAATAATCTAAAAAATACGGAAGAGACATTTGAAAATGTCTGTCTGATTTATTAATGCTAGATCTTGCTAGTCTTTATATCTAAATATTTAAACTTTATGAAAATAGATGTCTTATTAATTAATATTTTCAGTAAGGTTAGTATATATTGGATATTCAGGCTTTTGGTTTTCTAGCCCAGGTTTTACTGGACCTAGATTTTTTTCTGAAGTTAAGAATATGAGTGTTACCTCTTACACTTAGTAAATTAATTACATAGATAATGTGGATACACATACATTCGCAAAATGGAATTCGCAATGGAAAAACTCGATTGTTTCAAAATCAAAATCAAAATCAATCAATAGTCTTATTTTCATACAAATTATCTCATTTACATAACGTTGCCATCAATTACTGAAGATCCTGAAAAAGGTCTTGTTGTTAAAACTGGTCGAGACGCCCCAAAAATATTCGCGTGTCCCACCTTATATTTAAAAAAAAACTGGAATTTCCATCCCTATCTATGGTACCGTAAATAAAAGAGACAGGTATACATTTCGAGACAAGTTCGATGACTTCACGTATTTATTTGATATCCATAAAATCCGCCTTGTTTTAACGTCATGCTATTTTGTACGGAATATATCCAAATGTAATGCGGAACGCTCTTCTATCGATAATATGATAATGACTTTGCTCAATCTTACTTGTCTTGTAACGCACTATGCAGATTAAACACAAAGTTTATACTTCTCCTTTAAACCAGTTATCAATAATTAATTTCAGGAAAAGAGCATTAAGTCCTTCTTATTATCCCTTTTCTGAATATTGAATGAACCCGGTTTTCATAAGTTTTTACAAAAATAATAGGTTAATATTTAGTTGCCGTTGTAGGTAAAAGAAAACATGAAACGTTAAATAAATAGGCTATTAAGGAGAGCTTGGGAGGTAATCTACAAAAAAAAAAACAACAAACCTTATTTTTTTTTTATAATTCTCCCATGACATCGTACTCCTTTACTCATCCATGCAAACTCTTCACATTACGCTATATTTAATAAAAAGTATGGATATATTAGAATTTATATATATTTTATAATATCGATTAATTAAAATACACAAAACAACTTTTCCGCAAATAATCTTTAACCGACCCGCCGCCGCCGCTTTTCCCACACCTAGTGCGTCGACGAAGCCTTATAAAACCTACAAGAAAACGATCAAACGAATTTAGTAGTAGTGTGTGCGCGTGCGCACCGAGTGGTCGCGTTCATGTTACAAGTTTAAGTGTAACTAACCGGTAGTTATATTAAAGAAGTTAAAATAAATTAAATTTAATAAATATTTGTTATTCAAGAAGTAGAGTTGACCTAAACAGGTAGGAGCAATCATATTTTTTTACTACATATTTTATACCCCATATTATGTACCTCCCGAAATTTCAGGTATAAAATTTTTGTATTATGTCAAGTTATGAAAACTTAGATTACAAAATTATGAAACAAGATAATTTAATTGTTACAATTTATTTATGTCAATTTAAGCTACGCTTGTAGGTACCAAGCGGGCATCGAACTTAACACTAAAAATAAAGCTTTTTGATATTGACTGTACAAATCGTTAAAATATTTAGCTTATTATTTATTCTTTACCCCTAAATCATTAAATGATAATAACATATTAAAATAGAAATACAAACAGGTCTTGTTTCTTTTTTTTTTAAACATTTATTTGATGAGGCTTTTTGCGCTGGTGCGCCAAGACAGCCTCGTAAAGTACTCTTTGCTTAAAACGGATTTAGTTCCTTATACGACAGGTTTTATTTTTTGTTGTCATATTGGGTCTCTTTGTTGCTCAGTTTAGTTGCCGGTTGATTAAAGATAATCCTACTGTCGGTCAATTATTTAAAAGCTTAAATTCTGATAAATAAATAATAAAGAGATTAATATATAATATGATTTTCACGGTGCACGATTTATATTATAATGAGTATCTAAAGGAACAGATTAGAATCGATAAATCAATGTCTTTAAATTTCCGTTTTATTTATTTAAATAATCATATTATCCTTTTCCATCACTCGTAGAATTATTAATATTATTCTACACTAGCTGTGCCCGCGACTTCGTTCACTTGGATGACGAAACTTATCAATGCGTTTTTTGTGTAAAGTGCTATTTGTGTAGAACGTTATCTATCGATCATACCTCTGGCTAGTCTTATTCGCCTAGCGTGTCTCGATGTAGCAGAAAGAGATGGTCTCTTTCTGGAAGGCATCGTGTTGTAAGTATATCCGTATTAAAAATAAAGAAATCTTTAAGACTATTTTAATAGAAGAGCTCTAGCATTACACTTATATGTATATACCAATAAATAAGCAAAATCCCTAAAAACAAAAATCAATACGAACGACTATCAAATATACTACCTATACTTTAAAAATCTGTACCTACGACTTATAAAAATAAACCTAAATAACTCCACCCTAAAGATGACGACACCTACGACAAACTTATTATTTGCGGTTGGTACAGTAATCGGGTCTAGGGATCGAACCGCTTAAATAAGTTTGTTTTTTATTTTATATACTTTTCCGGGATAAAAAGTACCCAGTGTGGTGCCCAGGATATTAAAGAATAATTATACCAAGTTTCATCGTAATCGAACCGGTAGTTTTTGCGTGATTCCTGATCAAACAGACAGACAAAAAATTTCTAAACACATTTTTGGGTTCGTTGTCGGTCTAGTAACACCCCCCGCCATCCTCATTTTTGTTATTTTCAATGTACAGAATTTTCACTTCTACAGATTTATTATAAATATTATTATTATAATTCTACATAAATATGTTTAAGGTGACTTGTTGCTCTAGTGGTCGCATGCCAGATTGCGAAGCACTAAGGCTTGGGTTCGAATACAGGATGCATTGTTGACTAGTTTACCGCAATATCAGTCAATGATGTAATAAACTGCTAATAGTCATCTAATATTATCATCGAATAGTACCAATCATCAATAGTTACTAAGTAGAATCAGTCAGCATTAAATTGATCAGTAGCATTCTTTAGATGATATCTTAGGGTGCGTCCACATCTGACGAACGAGCACCGAACGAGCATTACAGTAACAGCTAGCGAGCCGCGAACGCACTAGTGTCAATAACGCAGTCCGCCAGACGTGCGTGCGCCGCTCGCGAGCTGTTCCTGTAATGCTCGTTCGGTGCTTGTTCGTCAGATGTGGACGCATCCTTATGACTGTTTATGATTTTTTATTTAGAAGCAATACAGTATGACATTGTATAAAATGTTATGTAAGTGAATTTTAATATCAACTTAACGCAGCTACTGTAGTTACCTTATAGTATTTAGAAGTTCAAGGCTGTTTAAAACCTGTGAACTACCTTAACGACCCTCTTTTTGTCGACGTTAAGTTGTTTCTAAGTGAAACATTTACGCAGATTATGGAATGCATAATTATATATTAGTAAGTTCGTCTATTGTTGCATTAAATACATTATGAAAATCTTGACTAATTTCGTTCTAAGTTTCATCATTCATATGTCCGTCTGTGTAGGTAATCCAAAACGTATTATTGTAGCGTAAATGATTATAACAGAATAATTCGTTTTGCGGATGTAGATCATTTGAATTCTGACAATCATATGGTTGAAAATCTATATCACAATGTTAAAGGTAATTGCTAGTTTTTAAAAGTTGTAAACTATATTCATCACTAATTTCCTTTAAATAACGTATTACTGTAAATGCAGATACTTACTTATATTTTCAGTGTTAGGTACACAATTCATATATGATTTCCTTTTACTTAAGTACCTATCTAACTTAAATATTTCTACGTTTATCATTAATTATTATAAACATTTTAAAATAGGGAGGTTTATTTACAGGTTTGGATTATACAAAGCTGAAGATGGTCATAAGAACTTAGAATTTTTGAAAACTTTGGGTAAATCCCGATTTAACCCGACTGCCTAAGAGGGCTATTTTTTATCTGCATTTACGTATAATCCCAATCTTAAGTCTTCTCTTCTCTTTGTCTAGCAGTTGTTTGGTCACAAATGTTTAATTCTAATCCTAAAAGCTAAAAATTTATTAAATAAACAAATCAAATATTTTTGCTGCTTGTGTCTTTCGCTTAAATAGATTGATATTAAGATTATGGAGGACAATAAAACCTTTTCGTACCTTATATATGCAAATTTTATGACTTTTTGTGCATACAACCAACCAAGTAATATTAGTATGTACTTTTATAACACTATATATTGTATTGTAGTTTTGCATACACTAATAAGTTGTATGCAAAACTACATTTTATTGTCCCACTTATTTTTTATAGCATTTTAGTTCAAGGCTTGTCACAGCCTCGCTAGCGCGTGTAAGCTCAATTTAAATAAAAATCACTTAAATGTGCAAATTAATAATTATATTTAGTATACCAACAATGTATAAACTCATTAAAAACATTCGACCTTTGACGACCTCCGTGGTCGAGTGGCGCACGCACCGGTTTCAAGGTGTCGCTAGCTCTGAGGTCCCGGGTTCGATCCCCGGACGGGTCAATGTAGAAACCAACTTTTCTACATTGCCTCGGGTCTGGGTGTATGTGGTACCTTCGTTGTTTCTGAATTCCATAACACAAGTGCTTTAGCTACTTACTTTGGGTTCAGAGCAATGTATGTGATGTTGTCCGCATTTATTTTATTCTCATTAAACTTATGCAAAAAGTAAAATAATAAATAATGTTTTTGGCACAAGAACAAATATATATACAAATTATTTTTATATACTCTTATTCTGGTGTAAAAATAGCAAGTCTTGTTCGAAATATGTATTCTATTGCAGCTACAAAATTGTAGGCATAGTCCTCATCATTTATATTTTTCATTACATGATCTCAATTTTTCTGGAAATTATTTATCTTTCTTACTTATCTTCCTTACCGAGCTCATTGCACAAGGACTCCTTGCAGGTTTGCACCCTGCTGCGCACCGCTCATTGCACCAGTTTCTAATAAAGCTACATACATTTTAATGAACATTTCATTGTTATTTAACTAGTTAATAGAACAATAATTAATTATTGAAATATTATTACTTTTTATTTACGGATTCTATCGCGGTTTATTTTTTATTATAATCCCTGACGCGGTGAGGTTTCAAACTTTCGACTCCTTTGTAGGTGACATGGTCACGGACACAATAAATAAAAATATAATATTGATTTCTGCATTATATAGTCAAAATATCTTATAGTTTTATTATATTTAAAAATAAGATACAAACTAAATATATTATATTAACTTTAATTAAATGCGACAACGGGCACGAAATTTGTTAAACAAAAAGATACATGACATTGTTGCGATTTTCTAAATTTATAAATAACTAAATATGACCTTTAATCAGACAAAATCTCCTACGTTACATAGAATAAACTACTTATTACAACATTTATTTATAACATTAGTATGTCTCTCACGCCCCGCGGCATTACTATCAAAGAATCCTGTTTAGGACAGGCGAAGGCCGGCCGCTTGGAAGCGTGTGTGAGTAGCTCATTAGGTAGCTAGCCTTTAACTTAGGATGAATTCTATAACGATTGCTTATATACAGGGTGAATACTTTGGAACTGTGAAATACGAAACTTTTCAGAAGTCTGGCTCGAGTTAGTTGTTTTAGGCATGCACCTTTTGATGCATTTAACATAAAAGAGATGATTTATATATTACCAAGGGATACTAGGTACCCAGTGGGTTCAATTGGTTGTGGGTAAAAAAATATGTAACGGGAGTAACGCGAAAATATACATTTAACTTGGCTGAACTTGTCAGATTCAACCTATTAAAAGTAAATGCAAGTTTTTGACTTCATTGGCTTTTGGATGTCAAATATGCAAGTGTTACCCGACGACTATGCCTGTAACATGTTATAGTCTGTGTTATTAGCTAATTATAATTATTTATTAAAACAACATAACATACCATCACGCCTGTATCCCCGAAGGGTTAGGCAGAGGTCTACCAATGTACACCCACAGTTCGCCGGTATATTTAGGTCCCATGTAATAGGGGGCGAGCCTATTGCCACTAACCGGGCACAAATCCAAACTCCGACCTGCTACTGAGAATTTTATAGAAAAACCCAATAACACCTTGGTCGACTTGGGAATCGAACCCAAGACCTCTAGCGTAGCAGTCGCGCTTAGCGCCACTAGGCCAACGAGGTAGTCTTATTTATTAGAATATGTGCATTATTACCCTTTTGGGATTGATGCGCCTCCTAGACATAACCTCTACCTAAATACCTCGACTTCTAATTCAAGAATTACAAGATTTTTGTTCCACCGACCAAAAAAATACATTTATATAATTAATATTTTAATAATCCAAGGTCTAAACATTACTAGGTTAGTAACAGAGTTTATTAATATTAGTTTGTTAATGAAAAAGTGTTTGTAGTCTTATTTGATACAACTGAGATAATCTGATAAGTAATTGATATAAATCTCTTTATACAATACCTTCGCAAAACAACTTAAAATAATTTGTTTAATAAGGTATATTATGCCCATTGTAATTGTTTTTATCGTTATTTATTTAATTAAAACTTTCCATCAATCTTAATTAGGTACGTTTCATTTCACTCTTTTCACATAAAACCTTCTTTAACTTCCGATTTGCTCTGAGCCCGGATGCCAATCTTAAGTTATATAGGTAAAGACAAAAGGGTATATTTTCTGAATAACTAACTATATTAAATTAATCAGATTGTATAAATGAAGTATACATACGTTTGTAAACAACAAACATACAAATTGCATTCTTGGGTGAAAGACCTTAATAGCTTAATTAATCATATTTTGCATTATTTTTCAGTACAATGTCAATCAAGGGCATAAGCTTGGAAGATGAGCTGAAGAAGAAGACCGGGATCACTCCTCAGGACATTCAGAAGCTGAGGGACTGGCTCGGCACGCAGCCGCACCTACCAGGGGACTATATCACAGGTTAGTATCACAAAATGAAATAAAACTAAGTATCATTTGTTCCTAAGATAACCCTCGGTTTGCTGAAAGGTTAATCATCTCAAAAATTTCTCTCTTTCTTTCTCTCAAACCTCATGTCAAATGCTATGATTGGTTGTTAGTCTTTTGGTCAACCAAACACGGTATTGATCAGTAGATTTTACGAAAGTTGTTTACGTTGATCTAGGTACCTATCGGAAACCGAAAATACTTAAGTGGCACATTTTTCATGGAGCGACTGCCTGTCTGACCCTCAAAACCCATGGGTTACCTAAAATAGAATCTTTTGAAATGTAAATACCTAGCTAATAATTAGTTACGATTATCGTAGCAATATAATAATTAAAACAGTCTTAGAAATAAGAATAACTATAATTATCACTACCATTACAGTTACACGCGGAAGTAGCGGACACCATCCATTAAAAAGCCGCAGCTAATGACGCTTGACCTTGATCCCAACTGATACATACATGATTTTGTTAGTGATAAGTCAGTAAAAACCTAATTAAGTATTTATTATGATTGAACAGTAAGCTAGTCATGTAATTTTTTTCTGACAATTAATCCTTAGGTAGTGACTTATACCATATGATTCGTTTATGCATGAACAAAACTAGAGAAAAAAACCTCTGTAGTTGAGAGGAGCACACACAAGCTTTCAAGGTGTCGACAGCGCTGAGGTTCTGGGTTCGATCCCGGAATCAATGTCAATGTCAATCAATACAAAAATTTACATCGTCCCAGGTCTGTGTTGTCTCTAATTCCATAACACAATATGTTGTCACACATTTATTTTTTATTTCCGTTAAAATACTATTATACCAGGTATATCAACGCTGAAGTTACACTTGTGAGGCACCGATGTATAACTGTTTAAAGTTATAAAGGTAGTCCACCAGTAATTACAGGAAATTTGACTTGAACCAGGCCTCGCACAACCGGTCCAGCACTAATTATGTATCCATGTTCACAGCATCAAAATTTTTGGGAAAAAACGACTGCTGTTAAGGTACCTAATTGAGACGCGCAGTTATGCTTTTTCAATAGCAGTTTACCTCATAAAAATGGAATGTAACATTTTAGCGCAAAGAGCAAAAAGTTCACGTTAACATGATTTATCAAAACAGATTTAAGACAAAAAACGTGTGTCACGATGATTCAGCATATTCTAATACATAAAAAATCAATGTTACATAATTCTTTATGTAAAAAGACAAGACATACCTACTATGAAAAACTGTTAAGAACCGTTTTTATCATCCGTCTAATCCGATACTATAAAAATAATATCCTGTTATTTAGCTGCAGTCATAGATGACTAGGTGTCAAACTGAAAATACTCTTTAGGTACTCATGGATGCTACCGAAAGTAAAACTTGCAAACAGCTGACTGCCAACACCTATGACGGAAAAGAACTTTCGGAGATCCAGCATTGGTAATAGGACCTTTGTCGCATGTAGGTAGTTTTTTTTTGCATAAATTAAAATGGCGTATCTTGAAGTCGATATTTATTAAGTTAATTAAGAGGTGATTCTTATTAACACTTTATGAAGTGATAATATGATATAACGTAACCAAAACAGGTACAAACTGCTAAGTGCGTCAATCATAGTCAATCATGTTAGTATTGGTAAGTACCTACACGGCTAGGTAAATAATTACCTTAATTACATACACCATTGTAGGGTTTCAGAAAACTTGGAATAGTCATCTAACTGGGGACAATTATACGTTATCTAGACACTCATTTTTTTGCATTTTCATGTTGACATAGGACTTAAAACGGTTTGTATAATAGGACTTGAAGGCATAAGTACAATAGGAGTTAATTTAATTATGGCGTTGTCGCATTAGTAAACGTTTTTAACACGCTCTTGACACGGCTATTGACGAATCGTAATGACATGGATTCATTTGCGTTGTATGACAACACAAAGAAATAAATAATTGACAAGTGTATCTACATTTTAAATACTTTGACATTGATTCATACGCCGCCGGTTGTTACGATACAATAATTGTTTCACAACGCATAGTACCATAACATTAAAAATAGGCCGATTGTTAGCCTAATAATGTATGATAGTGACGGCTTAGGTATCGCGTTTAGTATTCTATGCACCTAATAATGAGCTAAGATTTGTTACCGTAATCGGTATGCTTGCCAAGTTACTGTCAATCCTAATGAGAACGTTGCCCTGTCATGTTGAAATACATAACTTACAAGTAACCAGGCAAGTTAGGTTATAAACATGGGTAAATTAGGAATGCTAGGATTTTAGGTAAACCAGTAGGTAAATTGAATTTGTTATTTTTTTTACAATTTCTTACAATTTCAATTTAATCCCTATGTCAGTGTGGTGCTACAAACATTCAAAACACATGGGAGCAAACCATGTACCTACCACACATTTGTGGATCACTCAAATTACTGTTTATCCCATGCAGGGATCAAACCCGTAGCACGACGCGTAGCCAGCCAGAATAATTGTAATCTACCTATACCCGGACTCGAATCGCATTGGCATCCGTTTTCTGGGCCTACTTTTAAGAGCCTTCGTCTTCCAGACCTGGACTTGGTGCTGATCTACCACTGCTGTGACCGCAGCGCAGAGGTGTCGAAGCAGGTGATGGACCTGCACTACACGCTGCGGACGCTCTTCACCAGCTTCTTTAAGGACAGGGCCGTGGATGACAAGATGGAGAAGAACCTGCATAATGTGTAAGTTTTTTTCTATCAGCTCTTCCGAGATCGCGTAGTAGATAGTGAAAAGTACGGCTGTTTGCTACCATAAAACGAAGAGCTGATGAAAATACTGTTACCCCGATTCATATCCAGGGTCGAACCAGTCAGTGGGATTCTATAAAGTACGAGACAACATTTAGAGAGTATGCAAAGGCCAATAATTATGTAATTAATCCTCACTGCGTGTTTTGCTTAGTTAATTAGTTTTGCTGTCGTATCGATGATGTGAATAATTTCCGTGCTTGTATTTTCAATTATCCACTGTCGCTTATTTACCTACCTACATTATGATGAATCGTCCGAGAGAACTTTATGTAAATTATTTTCTTCCACAGATTGTTGCAGCCTCTTCAGATTCGTTCGAGGGAAAACGACGCCGTACTATACTGCCGCTTGTTGGACTACGAACCCAAAAACTTTGAATTTGCGAAATCACTTAGGTAAGATCCCGTTGTTAAATTCAGACCTGAATATTATGATAACCATTAAAATCAACTGCTTATAAATTCCAATTTTTTGTCAACGTAAGTCTTTTATAAATTTCATTATTGGCAGCAACTTTTATTGTAATCTGCTTAATTAACGACAGGATATCCGTATCGTAAATGGTCATTTTTCCCATTGTACCTACTTACATAGTAACTGCCCATGTCGTGTTCAAGATAAAAATAATAAATAAATGTATTATTTTCCAGGTCAGTGCTGATGATCCTGGACCTGTGGCAGTTCGAGGAGGGCACGTGGCCCGGCTTCGTGCTGATCTTCGACCTGGACGGGCTCAAGCTGGGACATCTGGCCAGGCTCGACGTGCAGAGCATTCAGCAGTTCCTCTACTATTTACAGGTGATCTATAATACCTACATACTACAATGCAGCTAACGTACATTATTGTATTGGAGGAGAGCGACCTCGCTATAAATCTCGACGATTCGCAATTTCTTCACTAAATATTACAAGAACGTCTTGTGCCAATAACACAAATTAATATGTTTTTATAACTATAAACTGATCACTTTCAAATGCTGAATAGATATTCATAAATATTTGAGAACCATCTCGATCACGACAGCTTTCGCATCACAAAAAACTGCATCATATTCGATCCAGTTATTTAGAAAACGTTTCCAATGACAGACCGACTGGTTAGACTTAAGCATAGCGTCGCTCTTTTTGCAAAAACAAAACGAAATGTCATCTTGTGTTCTAGGAAGCCATGTTAGTAAAAGTGCGCGGCTTGCACTTCCTGAACGCTCCGTCGTTCATGGACCGGCTGATGATGATGATCAAGCCCTTCATGAAGAAGGAGCTCATCGACGTGCTGCTCATCCACCAGATCGGCGCAAAGACGCTGGACAAGCACGTGCCGCTGACAGGCCTGCCGAAAGGCGCTGGCGGGGACTTCAAGACTTTTGATGAACTTAGAGGTATGCTACTTTGAACTTTAAAAGGATTGTGTGGGAACTAAATTTCCCTTATCAATGTCGACAGGTGTAGCATTGTTCATTTGCATATATTGCAGAAGGTATAAAAGTATTATGGTATAATATAAGGAATTGCTAAACATTCTCTTCCACTAATTTAGCTTAGCGCAGGTCTAATATTTGAACTTTCATTTCACCCCACATCTGTAGAACGACTTTATGGTGTACCTGATGTCAAAATACTAAGGATTATTTTTTTGACCTCTGATAGGTGGTCTATATCGTAGTCGTAACAGACCCAACTTATGAGACGACACGCTTTTATTCTAATAGTTTCTATTTCCAGATGAAACAATAGCAAGATTGAAAGCCAATAAAGATTTCTTCGTGAAAGAGAACAACAAGCGAGTGGTGGAGGCCAAGCGGCCCGGCAAGCCGAAGACTATCTCCGATATCTTTGGAAGCGTTGAGGGTTCCTTCAAGAAACTGGATATCGACTAACTTTAAACCTAGACTTTTATTTTGCTATAGTGAGAATAGCGCCATCTGTTGTTACAGGGACTTACTAAGGGTGTACGATGGTGTCAATTTGTTTTGTAAATAGCTTCGCAATTAAATACCTAAATATTATCAAAATAAGTTTTATTTCTACTTTAAAAACTAGTGCAGTATATTCGCGACATCTTTGTTATTTAGTAACTTACAAATAATCAACTTATTTCTGGGAACAGCACTTATGTTTATATTTATTTACAATTCAATACTTAAATCTATTACAAGAACAAACAAAGACTAAAATTAAATCTTATATAAATAAATAAAACTAACACGCGTCAAAAAACTCATCGTCATCCTTGTCAATGGCGGGAAACGTGCCCAGAAGGCTGGCAGCATTGCCACGTTGAATGGCTATGCCGATTCTCTGTGCAAGGAACAAACCAGCTCTCTGATCACGACTAGAGTCTTATGTTTTGAATAGGTAGTTATGAGTGCTTAAATAAGTACCTATTAGCACCTAGACTAAAATTTCATGCTACTATTGTGTATTTTTTGGAATATTGTAAATTTGAGACCTGAGCCTGAGCCACAAAACAGGCATAATGAAGGAAATGAGGTAAGAAGAAACAGCATATTAAAGAAATAAAATTCCATGAACGTTTATTAGCAATATATTTCATAGAAACATAAATGCTGACATATTACGCTTAAACCATAAAAAATGGAATAACGACCAGCGCCGCGCGAACTGGAACAAGCAAAAAAAAGTACATTTTAGATATATTGCCTTTTCAAAAACTAAGTTAAAAATTACTTATTGGATGCATCAGTTAGGGTAAGTAACAGCAAAGACTTTCAGTCGAAAGATGGTGTTGATTGAAATCATCATGTACAAGTTAAATGTGAAATTCTTGGTAAAAATATATATTTCATGTAATGTTAGCACGAGTACGAGTGCAGCAAATCGTGTGACTATTAAGAGCAGCAGCAGCAGTTTAAATAAACAGCAATGGCGTAAGTATGTTTTATAGCACTGGGTTTTATTGAAACTGCCAAAAACTAAACTAGCCCGAGAATTATCAAGTTATATTTAACATTTGATAAATTCTTTATAGTCACTTGTAACTTGCATGTATCTTTCGATACATAGGCATCACACCTACATCAATACCAAAACACTTAAATCCAAAAGTAAGAAAACTAGGAATAAACTCACCTGCGAAGTGCATTTAGTCAAACAGACCGAAGCCCATGTCATCGTCTTCCGACTCAGACTCCTCCTTCTTGGCTTCTTTCTCTTCTGCAAAAGAAGACAGCAACAGTTAGCGGAGATATAAATAATAAATATTAATGTAGAGTAAAATAATATGTCAGAGATTGAGGAGTTACAGCAAGGGCTTTCAGACGAAAGATGGTGTTGTTTAGTGTCATCATATACAAATTATTTGGTAAATACTGAATTTTTAACTATTGTGGCTATATTTACAAGATTTTGTTTACATTTTAAAGCCACATTGGCCAACAAACAATGAAATTGATATGAATATGATTTTGTTCGTCGAACACATCATTTTCATTTTACGTGATCAAGTTATTACTTTAACTGTAAATTACTATTATGTGTAGGTAGTTCTCATGATAAGTATGACAAAGACAGTGTGACATACCTTTCTTCTCTTCAGCGGCGGCAGCAGCGGGCGCGGCGGCCCCCGCGGCGGCGGGCGCGGCTCCACCCACGGGCATGGAGGAGAGCTTCTCGCGCCCTGGATACAGATAAACATGTTGTTAACTAATGTATTAGTTCTTAGAATGAGATTTGACATAAGATTAACAAATTTTTGTGTTGATAAACATTTCAGAATTTATCTGCAGTGCTTCTACCACATACTGCCCGGCACTATGTGGAAGAAGCACTGCAGATAAATTTGTTTATATGATTTACTAATACAGATTACAGTATGGGATGAGTTAGACGGATGTGCAGTTAAAGTTTCTACAAAATTAATTGTATGGTGTATAACTGCTACAAAACAAATCCATACATAAAACACCAATATCATATAAATTTTCCAGCGTTTAAATAAGTAAATAGTGCTTAAGACGTACCTTGCTCGATCAGCTCTTCGACATTCTTGCCGGTGAGCTCAGCGATCACCTTCTTCAGCTTCTCGCCATCGGCCTCGATACCCACGGAGCTGAGGATCTTCTCAACGTCCGCTGCTGCCGGGTTCACCTTGCCGCCGAGCACAGCCAGTAAATACGCGGCCACGTAACGCATTCTGCAAGTTCATCAACATACACTTAGTTGGTGAGGTTAGGAATTATAAATACTATGTTCAACCTGTATGGTTGATATTAAGTGGCTGTAATATAGATGTTTACCATATTGACAGCTAAGTACAGAAGTTACAACCATACTTCACTCCACTTCAATGTTAAGATGCGGTATTGGTAGTTTGAGGTTAGGAATGTAAACACTTGAGACAAAACAGTGTAACTTGTAGGATTTTACAAGGAAAACATTTTCAAACACGTGCGAGGCATAGTATTAAAGCAAATAATAATGTTATGCCAAAAACGCAGGTGGTAAATCCACAAAATAACCACACATGGCAATTAACGTTCAGAACATCATGTTCGGCGCAATATGTTTACAATATGTAATATCAAACACAAGGGCAATAAGTGATCGCAGAATCACTTTATAACATCAGTTTACAGACAATTATGCCGCTAGAACAGAGCAAAACACTTATTTTACCGCCATTTAGCACATAACCAAGACGCGTGACAGAACAACTTTAATCTAAGTTTATCAGTCAGAAATCATAACCATCGGACATAAACCGTTATAACACACAATTAACAAACACCATTTATTGTAGTTTTAAACTTATTTTACAATTTCACTTACTTTTAAGTCGCTTAGACACGAAACGTGTTATGCCGAAAAATAAACGTTCGTCCTGAACAAATGTCAAGAGGAAAGAGGGTGGCGGGGAAGCATCAAAGCACTTTGACAGTTTTCTAATGTTGCCAGACATAAAGTATTAAATTAATAAATCGACTAATTCTTTTAATGTTACTAATTAGTTTATTTCATTAAAGAGCATAGTTGAATTTTAAAATGAATGATAATTATGTATATGTAAATAAATCAAATAAATATTGTATTTTATTCATATTTTTGTTTTTTTTTGTTCCTGCGTGGAATGAGAACAGGCGTGGAATTGACGCTATATAGTAGCGCTGCAGCTGTACTTAATTATTACTGTAAATGTTAATTATTAAACGATTTTAAAATCTGGATGCTTATAAAAATTATGTTAGAACTTGATATTTTCGGAAGAGGTCTTCATAATTATTTCCAGGGTATTTTTTACTTACTTGTTATATTTTTAAAGAAATATATTTTTTCATTTGTGTTGCTATTTTACTGCGTGCGTACTACTAAAAGTTATTATTAGATAATATGTATAATGTAGTTAATAAAATAAATTACCAAAAATAATAATATCTGAGTTAAGTTTGTAAATTATGTTCATGTTTGTTTTTATATATTTTGGAGTAACCTTCTTGGTACTTCCAAATATATGGATGACTTAATTACTTACTTACGCACAATAAATCCAGCTATTTTAGACTAGCCCTAAATAACTGACCCCTCTCAAAGCCACGATGATGGGTGTTCCTCGTAGATCCGCAATACGAAGGTAGTGACAGATATCTAACGTACCCGCTGACACAAGACACTCCATTTCCTTCACAAATGTTTTAAGTGTAAACACACTCTCTTGTGATGATGATGGACGGAATGCTACTACATCTAGAATAGATTGAGGACAATGGAAAGAGGAATAGTTTTGGGATGGAAGCATGTATTATGATGACGGTTACATTATCTTACTGTTATATATGGGAGAAACCGTGAGAAACGAGAAAGACAGGTTAGATACGAAGGGTACCTAACTATTAGCTTACATACTTTTTAGCTTCGAGTAACCGAAAAAAAAATTGGACTAGTACAAATGCTCTGTGATGATGATGATGACAAATACTTTGTAATAAAAATAATATGTTTAATTCAGAATGGTTAAAAGTATGCACTTAGGTATTCAAAGTCTGCCTTTACCTTTGGATCTTAGAATATTTTTATATGGACAATACTTAAATTTTAATGGAGACATTACGAAAATCTTTTTTATTTGTAACTAGCTGATCCCCGCGACTTCGTCCACGTCAATTTCTGTTATTATGACTGCGATTAAGAAGTTTAAAAAAAAAGTATTTCTGCGTAAATGATAATTTTAGTTAATATTATGTTGATAAAACTCTGTAGCAAATAATTGGCAATAATGCATTAATTTCGACCAAATGACTACATTAAAAAAGGTTATAGTGTCAATCTTAAAAGATAGACATATACTGTCGCAGACATTTTTTTAGATCATTTAAAGAGGAACAATTCTTTCATACATATATTTTGGGTAGCTCGAACCGTTTACGCAGCGCACGCAACGGAAGCTTTCAAGTATGAATATTTTTCCCCGTTTTTGTGACATTTTTCACTGCTGCTTAGCTCCTATTGGTTGCAGCGTAATGTTATATATCCTAAAGCCTTCCTCGATAAATGGACTATCTAACACAAAAAGATTTTTTCAATTCTAACCAGTCGTTCCTGAGATTAGCGCGTTCAACCAAACAAACAAACAAACAAACTCTTCAGCTTTATAATATTAGTATAGATATAATGAAATTCTGCCTGTGTTTGACATAAATGATTTCTTTCTTTCACTCGTTACAAAACACAGGTGTGGTTGTATTTTTAAGGACAAATTTTAAATTACAATTTTCGCTTGGATTTAATAGCAACAGATATTTCGTTCAAGGGAAGTTTCCTGGGTGTGAGATTTATGTTTAAAACTTTTGGTTTACCTCTTAAGGAAAAACGAAACCCCGCGATAACTTATCTCTGCGAAAAAGTTTTACCTTTAAATAGAAACCGTAAGAAGGTTTCTATCCGAAAATGTACCGAAAATGAGTCGAATACGATGATATTGTGTCTAGGTGAGTAAGTAGGTAGGTATAGTAGTAGATGTCGATATGTTTTTGATTTGATTGGAAAACAACAACTAAAATCCAACAGTGAATGGATAAAAATAACAAATACGACACGAGGTGTCCTCTTGTTTGTATTGTGATCGCAACAAATGGAGTTTCCACGGTTTTCGCTGGATGCGACCGGGACACCCTTATTTATATGATATATCAGAGGGGCCTGAGTAATGGCTGCTCTCAACTAGGTGGGACTGAACGGTTGAACTTTTATCTATCCCGACATATTGCGTTCGTCATAACAATTTCCCGATAATAAACTCGTTTTTGGGAAACAGTACGGTTCATTTATCGATGAAAGCAATTCATTTAGATAATATCTGGCATTTTATATGATTTAGAATCGGTTAATATGCTGTCATGTCTATAACATGTGTTATACTCCGATTTGTTTTTTTTTTTCGATTGACTTTCTAAATTTTTTGTAACTGATTAGGTATATAAAACCAATATTATTTGTTAAATTACAGCCTCATCGATTATATTATTAATGATAAATGCCATGGTTCAATTCTAGCCTTCCGATCAATCAAGATGATTCTGAGACCAATTTAAGAATTGTATATTTTTTCAGCTATTACATGAATCTTACTCTTTTGCACGTAAAGAACTAATACTTATCCTTAAACAAAGGGCCCGTCCTTGGCTACAAATTGACACTTTCCTTTGGAAAACCGTTATAATTCAGTGGCAAACTGAAAATAGGTCAAAACGGATCCTTTTTCGTATCGAAATATCTTGTTCGAATTTGAACTATACTTTAGAAATTTCTGTTTAACAATTCACGCTGTAAAATATAGCGCATACTCTATATAGCGTTTTGTTTAGTAGGTACATATCTACTGTAAGCCACATAAACGTGATTGAAATTATGTAGATATCAATTTATTTGTGTTCTGCAATTACAGTCATTAGGTACCCATAACATAATTTTCAACCTAGACCCAGCATATTCGATTAAGAAATTTACTCAAACCTGGAAAGTGCTCAATAGGTTAAAATCTAAACATTTACGAGATTTCATTGTAATGTTAGCATTCCTCGACAAGTTAGTTTCCCGAACTATACACGATTACCAAACTATGTGAACGTTTTCAGCATAAACTTTCTCCCGGCATTAGCATAAAATTGGTATGTAAGGAAACAAGAGAATCAGGAACGGAAAACGAAGTAAGCTTAAACTAATAATGTAATTTGAATAAAGCTAATAATCCGACAAAGATATTGAATAATTTTAACTTTATGAGCTATTTTAAAGTAACTTGAGGTGGTTCACCAAATTGTCTTCCTTATTATTTTCAAGATTTATCAAATGTTTAGTTATGTTGCTTTTAACAGTCCTTGCGAAATGTCCTCAGTCACAATCCCACACACTAAAAAAGCTGTGGTTGCAAACAGATCGGTGATCACAAAAGCGTTAACAAAACACAGGTGAACATTAGTGCCTATCAAACTCGGTTTACACGTTTTTTTACGACTCGCAGTAAAATGGGTGACCTATTCTTAGCCGGCGACCACACGGCCCACTATTAAAGCCATCAATTCATAAACCCCATGACATCAGCAATATCTATCACAATTCGTATGAACTGAGTCCATATCGCAGCGCGGTCTCCCCGACCATAAAGCAGAGTAGTCCCGAAATACACCGGACGGCGGCGCGCGGCGCGGCGTACAATAAAAACTAAAACTGATACGAAACGACCGCCGCCGTCGCACGCGCAACTAATATTAGACCAGACAGGACAAAGATTATGCGACAACAAAATCGTGGATTCTAATAAACTAGAAATTAAACTAGTATTTTTTTTCTATTAGATTGACTGCAATAAACCTAATCCTGAAAAATCGATCATCAACGTAAAATGTAGTCTTAAGGTTTATTGTGCCTTTTACTTTATTTAACGCGGGTATCTAAACCCACAGGAAAAGCATTGTCATAATTGTCTGAACACATAACCACTAAAACTTTAAACCAAAACCAGAGGCACCTAACTACTTGTTTTTATTTTATCAGCGTTAAAAATATTTTTAACTAGCATAATAATATTTCAGTATAATGACTCAGTGTCAATAGGTTATAATAGGAAGTAGCCTACCGTTAAAATAATATGAAAAGTATTTCAGTAGTAGCTAGTGCATCGATGGACGCTGCCTTATTTGAATAACAGAACCGTGTTTTTTATTTGCCACTTGCAAACGCTAAATAAAGTAAAATTAAGTACTTTTTTATTTTCAGGTGAACATTAAATAGGTCCAATTGTGTCCAGTCTCATGAATAATCTGTGTTCGAGTATAAACCAACCCCGATACAGGCGGTTTATTGGTTAGTCGGCGTGTGAGCAACTTATCAATAGAACATTCCTATCGTTTTACCTGTGACTGCCAATATTCGTACACAATTTGTATACATTATTTATTCAACTAAAATTCTCATAAATATTAACAGTGCAAATCACTAAAATAATAAAAATGAATATTGCAATAAATAAATAATAATAAAAATAATTATGATACGGAATAATAATATTGTGTTGTGAAATCGACTAAAGTTTTAGTGATGTTATAATATAAACAAAATAGTAATAAAACAGATGAATAGACATTAAAAATAAGAATATTTATTTTGTGATGGAAACTTGCATCGTGAATTGGAAAATAAAATTCCATGAAATAATAAAACCGAAATATTGGTGAGTTTATTTACTATTTTATTAGGAATATTATTATACTATTGGTTTAGCAAAAGGACTGACTGAAATACTTTATTTATTTATTCAATCGTTCATTTTCATTCATTCGCCTGGGTTTCAAAGGTAATGATCGACTTTTATATTTGTTTGTGTTCTCAATTTTAACATAAGTAAGTAAATGATTGTGTATTGTAACTCTTTAATACTTACAAAGCCAATAAAATTGTTTCAATTATCTTGTATTATATTAACCGGTGTTTTTTGAGACGGAATGATCATAAGTTTTATACACTTAAACTTTTTCGCTTTAAAAAGCTACCCTGAAAAAACAAAGAACTTTGTTACGAAAAAAAAATTACCAATTTCTTCCATATGCACCTTCCTCGGTACCTACACAGTAGGTATCTACATAACCTGCCTATAGGGAGCTGTATGTGTCAATTACCGCCGCCAAAATTACAGCTTATTAAAACAAAACAGCTGGGAGCAAAACTGAGTATGGAGGAAAATAAAATAGTGTTATTATTGAAAAATAACGTGCATTATATTTTATACAATGGCATCGTAAAAATCTGTGATAAAAATAGTCACCCGTTATGACAGCACGCGGGTTATAATTTGTTTTTATTGACTTTGTGAAAGTAGATATAAAATGAAATATTCGATTGTTTTATTTGATATTGTTCGAAAGGCTTATAAACGAACCTTAAATTTTATGTTACCTGCAGGCTGCAGTGTAAAATTCATAAAGTTAAACTTGATTTTCAACGGATATTATGCAAAAAGACAAAGTTAAATCACGCCGAACAATTTTTATTTTCAATGTAGGTACAGTTTTTTGTTGAATTTTAGCGTTCATTCAAACCCCAAATGATCAGTCTGTCTCATAAATCATTTATGATTATGCAAAATTGAGGATGTTCACACGCGTTGTGCAAAAACAAAATGCCTGTAGCTGAAACTTTTTGTTTTTAATTTTGTAGACAACGATAAGTGCAGAAACTAATTTAGTTAATTCAAATTTTTTGTTACGATTGTTTAACTTTGTTTTATATCTAGAAAATAAATAATATAGTAGTTTTCCGAGTTTATCAAAGTTCTGCGCGAAACAAGATTTTTCCTATTACATATTTTGTCCTGATGTTCTTTAGTCTATTAATTATAATACTAATGTTTTACTTTGTGCTATTATTAAATAAATATTCAGTAGAGTTTTTATGATATCTTTAACGTAAAAAGGTACCTACCTCCCTGTCTAATAAAAGAAAAATATTTATTACTCCATTTTCATTCGTTTATTTGTTTAACGCAATCTTGCCATTCAGTTTTTGAAACACGCACTTTGGCGCGTGTATTGAATTGTCCGTTTTTAAATTGACATATTGACGTCACGGGACCACAAAGGGTGTTTAAAAATGGAACACGCCTAACGGTCGACATTAAAATTAGATTGTTACCGATAGCTAATAACCTTGATAAAATGGCAACTCTGATTACTTTTTAACTCAATTATGTAAATCCGCAATTTACATTTGTTTGCTATTGTTTATTTATCAGGCGTTTTTTTGTTTCGGCCGTCATATTGTGTTACCAGACAATTTTATTGAAATGACTTGTATTTCATTACGAAACAAACTGAAATGAGTCCGTAAAAGGGTTACATAGGGTATGATACAACTTTTTTACAGAAATCATGCAACCAACTGCTGTTTGTGTGTAAAAAGAAATATAGATTCTATACTAGTAAGCTATTGCATTCAAGAACATTTTCTAATTTTTTGTTAGAGTAAATAGACATTTATCGTAAAAAGTTTATAGCATTCGGTGAGTGAATCACGTAAATGTTGTACGATTGTAATCTAACCTCCGTGCTGCAAATACAGATGGTTGCAGCCTCTTTATCCGCAATAAAGACTTTAATTGCTGTTTAAGAGATGCATTGACGTCTTGTTTTTGGTTCAGACCTGTTCAAATAGTTTTACTAATAGGGTGAAACGTAAAATTGGATAAATATTTTTAGTATTTAGTGCAAAAGAAATGGTTGCTTGAGGATTGATTGATTCCTTGCTTCTATGATCGATGTATGTTTCGGCAACTTCAAAAATCCAAATCTAATAAAATCTCATTGCTCTTTAATGAGCCACTTTACATGATATAAAGATGACCTATATATAGGCTATAAGTAGCTTAATAAAGTATTTTATAATTTAAAGTTAATTATTGATTTATTATGGAAATCTGTAGGTAATAATTATACTTAGGTACCTGTCCGTTTTTCCGAGGGGTCAACTAGTATGTTCCTATTTCACGCAATTTTCTGATAGTCTTATATTTATAGTTTACAATGACATGGTAACTCTAAAAAATTTCTTAACATGTAAACAAAATTTGTTAATTAATTCTTCTATTAAAATCACATCAGAAAACGATGAAACTAATGGAGAAAGCTAAAAGCTTATTTCTAAGACCAAATTTAATGTCATGGCCTTGGTGAATTAACATCTATACCTACTTATAATAAATCTGTAGAAGTGAAAATTCTGTACATTGAAAATATCAAAAAAATATGGCGGGGGGTGTTACTAGACCAACACCGAACCGAAAAGTGTGAAAAAAAAAATAATTGTCTGTCTGTCTGTCTGTTTGTTCAGGTATCACGCAAAAACTACCGGTTCGATTACGATGAAACTTGGTATAATTATTCTTTATTATCCTGGGCACCACACTGGGTAGTTTTTATCCCGGAAAAGTATGAACAATAAAAAACAAACTTAATTTTGCGGTTAAAAACTCATTGATAAGTTTCGTCATCCACGCGAACGAAGTCGCAGGCACAGGTAGTAGTCAAATAAATTAATTAGTCCTTTCTTCTACAACAAAACACAGAAATAAAATGAAAATACAGAACAGAACAATAGTAATGTAATAGCCAACCTAATTCCGGGAATAGTTAGAATAATTCTCTTAACCGTTAACTGTACCTACCTATGCGATTTAAGTGGCGCACTCATTTCACCCGAAAGTCCGTTAATATTAGTCCGGGAATAAATCCCGGGTTTCGCAACATACACGTTTTATTATACCCGGCTACGTAAGCGTACGTCATTGTTACTATGGATATATTCTGGTGGGGCCACGAGACTCGCGGCCTGTTGTATGGCTTCAGCACAACCCTTTTAGATATTTTATTAAAGGTCCTGTATTTGTGTAACTTAACTCAGTTCGTGTTGTAACTAAAATAATCGAAATATCGTCATTTTTATGTACCGTGGTAGTAGTCATTCCTGAGTTTCACACTACAATAATACCCACATCTTTCAAATACAGCGCAACAAAAAAAAAATATCTCAAGTCGAAACCATTTTAAATGAACGAGGGCAGTTAATCTTATATTAGGTATAAATTAGTAAACAAAATAAAAAATCAGATAGATGAAGTTATAAAGTAAACCTTTAAATCCAAAATAGACAAGTCTTCGCCGTTTAGTGCTGTAGATGATTAAAAGACTATTTCAAAGAAGATTCTGGCAATTAAATTCGTTAAGAAATCGTTTGTAAGGCAAGGCGCTGTGACCTGTAGGATTCTCACAAAGCTGATCCGAAGAGTTTGTGAGCCAAAGAGGTCAATTGTGAGAGAGGACCAAAATATTTTGTAAAGGTTCTATAATAATAAGATTTTCTTTACCATCTTAATTGGTATTTACTCGAATTTTATATTTATTTCTGGCTTCATTCATACGCTAAATAAAACGTGAGTGGAGACCTTTACATAATTATGAAAAGAAAAGTCGAGGAGTTTGGATCAAACTTGACTAAAGATGGATATAAATAGCGTTCTTAGAAAATCATCTACACTAATATTATAAAGAGGAAAACTTTGTTTGTTTGTAATGAATAGGCTCAAAAACTACTGGACCGATTTTTAAAATTCTTTCACCATTCGAAAGCTACATTATCCACGAGTAACATAGGCTAAATTTTATTTTGGAAAAATCCAAAATAAATCCAATGGTCCACGCGGGCGGAGCCGCGGGCGACCGCTAGTTTAATATAAGTATTGAACTTTGAAAGAATTCGTCTTAATTGTATAGGTATTCATATAAAATTACTTATTTTGTATCGTCAGTCGTCTTTTCTTTTGTTCGTATGACTGTAGTCTCGTGAGTCCGTTTCTATTTCGTTAGGAATTTTGGAGACCCATTGAAGAAGTCTTAGTTAATATACAGATTTCTAAATTACTCTTTTCAGGACACTTTACCACAAAGCAAATCTTGCAATCAGTCAAAAAGTTTTAGTTTAAACATATTTTTGACTGCGTGATTTTTTTTGTACATTTACGGTCGCGTATTTCGTGGCTTACAACGAATTCGTATCAAAACGTTAACGGCATGCGTGGGAGGATGTGACGTTTACATCAAAGCTGAATGATTTAATTTTACAATATGTACGTAATAACGGTACCAACAGTAGTTTTACCGAGTCTATTGTGTTACTACTAACTATTGTTGCTTCTATGAGCTTCTGATCGGCCTTGATTGATTGATTAGCTTTATAATTATGTAGCTATTATTAGTTAGGCACTATTTATACATGTTTTGTGTTAATTAGTTAGTGTTATGTGAAATTAATGTTTCATGTATTGATTGGTCTTAAAAAATCTGTGGAAATAAGGACTTTGTGGTACCTTCGTTGTTTCTGAATTCCATAACACAAGTGCTTTAGCTACTTACTTTGGGTTCAGAGCAATGTATGTGATGTTGTCCGCATTTATTTATTTATTATTATTATAATCTGTTGAAAAGTCATTAAACATTCATAAATATCAATATATTTCGAAATTAAGATAGTTATGAAACTGAAACACAAAATGATACCTATAAAGTGACCGATACTAATAAATGTGAAGTAAATGGCACATTCAAAGGAGACACGAATGAGTGTGTAGTTCTGCCATTACATTCTGAGAAGTAGTTACTGCAGTTAAAACGTTCCCCGTATGGGGAGTTAAAGTGACGCACTACTCAGGTTTGTCTAACTCCGATATAACTCGAAAACCAACTAACTTTTGTGTATCCAATTATACAGCTTCACCTTACGACTAGTTTGTAATACAGTTTGAACGTTAAGCCAGGTTAATACGTGTACGACATACTGGCTGATTCGCAAATTCCTTAGCCACTAAAACGTCAAACTTTATAGCCGTTGCGTTCTGACAGTTCGGTCCCTTGATTTATTATCTGTGAACAATAGAATTCGGAATGAGTTGTCATTTTGATTGACAAGCGCAAGTCGTTAACCGAAGGAGGTCTCATTAAAAAGTATCATTAATTATTCCTTCACAGCTACTTTGAAATGTGGCCTGCTATTTCTGATTAAAAAATGTCGTTGTACTAAAAACATTGTACAAAAATCTTAGTATATTCTTGAATTTTTGTTTTTTTTTGTTATTGGCAATTTAAAATATGCCGTTTTAAAATATGGCACAATCATAATATTTTAAAATGTTATAAGCCAGTGTTTCTGGGAAGCCATTAGGTGTCCATTAGGAAGTAGTTTTACGAGTAATTCACCTGCCGACTAATAGAACCTTCTCTCAAGGGGATAGTAAGAGACATTTAACGAGTTTTACTTAAAGATGCACATTAAATATACTTGCTGGCTGTTACAGATTACGTGGGCTTTTAGGAACGGTGCTTTACAAATTATATTTTCATTTTGTTTAAATATACCTAGGTAGAATTAGATACTTTTGAAAAGACCTACAATGTCGGAGTAATTTCTTAGTAAAATAACGAAAGGATAGGCTTTTTAATATTCTTTGAAATATTATCTTAATTAAATAAATCTTTCCCAATATTTATAATCATTTATAGAGATCAAATTGTTTGGGAAATTGTCTACTGGTCTGTCGGATTGGTAGCTATAGTCAGAGGAACTAGTAGCTAATAGCTAGGGCGCAACTTGGAAAGGCCATATTTCTATTTACAGGCCATTATTTTTAATCGGTGTGAAACGTTTCATTTCAACCTACGCCGAAAGCACAATAGGGATATTTGGACTTCGACGAACTAAAGTCACCCCAGTCTCATACTTGCATTTGCTGGATTCGCTAACGCAAGCTCTACGCGGCTTCGACAGGCCTATTATGTATAGGTAGTCAATACAACCAATAGTCTTTATATTTAATGTATTATTTACGCTAGTCTCAATAAATACTACTACGTATTACTCAGAACAATAGGATCCGCTCAATTAGTTCCCTTTACAATACTACTTTGTAATTAATTTAGTACCAGACTAGTTAATTGTTAGTTTATTGTTTAATTTACAGAGTAATGCCAAGTCGTAATATTGTTCAACAATAATTGACTCGTAGTTTGTATGTTTGGCAGTTTGTTGTTGTTTTTATTTTCGGTGATGGCTGTTGCGTGGTTTTATTACGATATTAAGTGGTTTTTAGTGGTAATTGGTAATTTAGGTTGAAGGTAGAATTATGTTGTGTAATAGGTATTATGATTGTGTTTTACTATATACCAAGTAAACAGCCGTGTCTACAAGCACAATCCTTGCAATCTTTTTTAATGTGTTATGTTTAGTTCAAATATTTTAGTCTAATGTTTCGTGCAGTAAAACTCAAGAAGTAAATGAGGTCTATTTATTCGACGCACCTGTTAAAAGTTTCCTAGAACGTCTTATAACCTCCACTTACCAGGAACACTTATAAATACATCATTCCAAGTTCCCCACACAAACTGGTGTTCCAAGCGACATTCTTAAGTGTTCAATCCCTGAAGAGACATTCTCAGGACAAAACTCGTAATTATACGAATTTATGAGCAATATAAACTTAAATCATAACTTTTATGTGACACCAGTTGCGTGGGCCTAATGATAGATACGTTAAACGTTACATATTTCTTGAGGCACGCGCACTAAACGGGCCCTTGAGGTTTACTTGCCTTTTTAATATTAAAAGTGAAGAATTGAGACGCTGGGAGTGTTTTTACGATCTCTTGACTAGGTATAATTATCCCCATATTTTTGGAAGACTAAACATCATATCATCACTTTGCATGAAAAGATGAATGAAGGTCATATGCAGACATAATTTTGGCTGAATACTGAATATAAAAATGAAAATTAATTTCATTTTTGAAAATTGCGGATTTTATTTTCGATGGGTTTTTTAATAGTTATTTATTTACGCAGTGTTTATTTACATATATCCCTATGTTAGTTACAGAACGTAAAACATAGGTAAACGAGAAACTAGTGAATTGCAGCGTGGCGTTTACCGCAGAATATTCAGAATTCGCTCAGAAAAGCTCGATATTTTCAGGTTTTGATTATAACTGAACATTTTCCATAGCAAAACATGGAAATAGCTCGACGCGAGCCGCTCTATATTCCAATAGTTTACATTGCTAGCTAATCCAGAATTCTTTGCACTTCAAAAACTGCACCCGTGAAATTGCCAGCATATTTTTTGGATACCATATTTTGTTGTGGAATATTATTAACGTTACTGAACAAAAATCATGGGGGTTGTAGATTGTAGGTATATTCAAAATTTTCTGATAGATAGGAACATGAAATACTCTTGAACTATTTGTTGCTCAGAGTTTTTTCCCTTATTTTGGTTACCTAATTAATATTTTACATCGCTTGAAATTGAAACAGCGACTAATTTATCAATTTTAACACAATCTTGTGACTTCGATCTTGCAATTCGATATTTTCCTTTTTTGTCTCAATTTTGAGATAAAACAAAATCCAATCTAAGTGCCATTTTTCTCGGAAAAATGTGATTATCGGGAGTCAATTTATCATTCGTTTATTACTGGTCTCCCGCGAGATATGCTCGTGATAAATTGTCTATTCTAAGCCCTAAGGGAAAATAATGTAAGTGAAAACTCTAATAAAATACGTCCAACTTTTTATATTAGATGAAAATAATTAATCAATTATATCTACGCTTTTCACAGAAGTTAGTTTTTCTAGATTTGAATGTTAGACCATTGTGATTGATGGTATATTTAATTGAATTAAAAAATGTTTTTGAAATAAAACGAAATGAGACAGAACCTTGTTCTTGTTTTGTAGATTGAGTTTACTATTTTGATATTAGTTAGACAAATTAAATTTGTGGTGAGATAAATATTTACAATACGTTATGTACAAATATTAGGCTAGATATTATTACACTGAATATCAATCAATACATAGTCTATAAAACAGAATTAGTGTTCCGTAGCCTCAATCCGTCTGGCAATGTGAACGAATAGACATCGGCTTCAATAATATTCTGAGAATTCTGAGGAAGACTTGTCTCCCATCACTCACCGTTGTTCTTATGATATATGCGTCTAAACTACATTCAGACTTCTCAGAGATCGAACAGTCCAAAAATATTCCATAATATACAAAAAACTAGCTTCTGTAAACGTCTTGACTCCTTTCAGACGAGGCTAGTGCATTGTAATAATCTATCAAGATTACCGTCGACAGCGTGTCTAAATATCACATTTCGCAATCCATTACCCGGTCCGTTCGACGTAAATAAACGTTTATGTAGTTAGTGACGCAATGTACTGGAGTTTTTGTGTTATGTCGGTGTTATGGTGGCGGTTGACCACGTCCACCTGTAGTCAGGCCACATCCGTCACTGATATCGGTCGGTAATGTAAACAGTTCGCAGGAAGCCGGCGGGTTAACGTGTGAATTTTGTGTAAATCTTTAGTACGGGAGATTAATATGCGTTTTTTATCGGCCAATATCCGTATGACCGCTTTGTTAATTGTGCTAAGGACGGTGTTGAACACAACGAAATTTATGGCTAAGAAGCAGCAAAAGTTTAACTGGTCTTATGTTTACCCAAATAATCATTAGAGTTTTATACAAAGTATTTTATTTGGAAATCAAATAGGGAGATGATTAAAGACAATCCGTATTTACCCACTTTTTGACTTACAAAAAGCCTTTGTATTTGCTCCGTGCAAAAAACTTTACATTTTTTATAAAATTCTACTGCTACTACTACTACTGCTTATAGCAGTCCACTGCTGGACATAGGCCTCTTCAATTGTACGCCACTTTGTTCTATCCTCGGCTTATCGGCTACCTTTTATCATACTCGTAACAAATCTACAAATAATACTAGTCAGCAGGAACTCCTTCTTTACGACCATTTTCTAAAATAAAACACAGCGTACCCAACATCTATGATTATAACGAAACAATTAATTTTATTGGTACTAAAACAAGCCTGCTAAACATTTCCACAGGTTTTCTTACTTTCCTTGTTTTCTCAGTACATTTGCACGCTTAATTGTTACTGTATTAGATAAACACCCCGTTAATAAGACGTAGAGAGGCATTCAATAGTTTTTGCTAGAAGTCACGTTTACAAACAGAGATAGTCCAGACCACTTGTGTAAATAGAGCAATGGATGATGTGCTGAAGTTTGGTCACGAAACTAATTGCAGTTGCAAACTTATTTTTACGTGTTGAAATCAGCTGATTAGTCATGGAGATAAGAAAATGCGGGAAAGCAATTTTCAGTAGATTTGTTTTCTTCTGATCGGGAATTGACTGTCTGTAATAAGACTTTCTAATATTTGGTTATATGAAATAGTTGGCATATTACCTATGAGTAATGACTGCAGAGACAGTAAATTGATCATAACGCCAATAATCACATTGCGACGTGATGCAGATCATTTCCCCGTACGATACAAACATTTGTGTAAGGCCTGGTTTAGACGGTGCCAGGAATATCGTGCGAGTTGCAGTACATTGCGGCACCGCGTGGCTATGTTGTCATAAATGATCGATTATATACGGCAATGGACAGCAACTTGCACGATATTTCTCGTATAATCTAAACCAGTCATAATTCACAAAATTATTATTGCTAATGTAAACGGGGTATTTCATTCTTGATTACCGACAAGTTAAATATCGACGTGTGTTGCCATGACGACGAGATAATACACAAAGTAAATAATCCTAATATTCAGTACATAACACAAACAAACAAACACATAAGCGTGCATATAATTTGTTGTTTTTGATTCTGTCCCAACTGGGCGCCTGTAATAAATACTCACTGCACGTGTTATCAAATATAAATGTTTATAGCTTAGAGGTTTATAGATCAGATATACAGAGTGTTAAGAAAACCCTGTCCGACCCGAAAGGGTGATATAGGTTTCACAATCACATGCCCAAATTGAATATTAAAATTTTATTAAAAAGGAAAATTCTTTATAGTACCAATATTAATGAACTTTGAAATAGACATTTTTTGGCGCAAAGTTCCCTAAAGTTGAGAAAGATTAATAATAATAATAATAATAATATTCCGGGACAATTCACACACGGTTATCTGATCCCAAGCTAAGCATAGCTTGTGTTATGGTAACCAGACAACTGATAAACATACTTATATATTTCTAAATACATACATATTATAGATAAATTACACCCAGACAACCAGAACAAATGATCGTGCTCATCACACAAACATTTGTCCTGGGTGGGAATCGAACCCACGACCTCCGGTATAGCAGTCAGGGTCACTAACCACTAGACCAACAGGCCCGTCAGATTACATCACTATTTTCGTCGGTATTTTTGGAGGCCTTTTGTTTGATCATTTGGCAGCACCTGTAAGGACGCGCTGACTCTTTTATTTCGCTTTTTGAGAAAAAAAACATTTTTAGGTTATAATTCTTTTTTTATTGTTTCCATTTTTTATTTCCTTTTTTGTAATCAGATATCGATACCTAACAACACCTTAACGGATCGTACAGGATTTCTTAACACCCTGTATAGTATAATAAGTATGGTGATGTTATTATATTGTGTGTTCAGGGAATTGAATATTAATCATCGCCGCCGGCCAGAATTGTAAAGAGCGACAAGATACGAAACTTCATCGTGCGATTAGGGATGGGACGTGTTCTTTTATCGATAACTTATTTAATTTAATTTTCGGACTCGCGTAAAGTTTGCTTACTTGAAGTTATTAAAAGTTTTTGGCAGTGATTTGTGTATTAAAAGTCATTGAAAGTTATGCTTGTGTATTAGAATAATCAAGATTCTAATCTTAAGGAGAGAAGCTAAAGTTCTATTGACCGAAAAAAAACTTTTATGCCTTAAAATAGGGTCAAGTTTCTGTTCATTGATAATGTTAGAAAGTTAGAATCAGTATCAAAAATTCTTTGAGTTTATTTTTATCTTTCCCAACTTTTATATAAACTAAGAAATACACGATAAGTTGCAGATAACTTTTTATACGAATAAAAGAGCTCGTAAAACAAAACAGAAAGCCCCTAACTTGTGTTAGAAGTTTCTCTTTTGTACCTGAGTATCACTTTAACTTTATCCAAACTTCATCTGTTACCAAGATTCAGCCACAAATCCTAAAACATTTTATTTGAAATATTTTATGAAAATAACCCTTCTTGGCAGTCGGGTAATGAGCGACGTTCATCTTTGTTTCTCGTTTAAACCGTGGAAATCTTAAAAAAAAAATACTTTATTTACAGTACAAACATTACCTACGCAGGCATTTTGTTTTTTTTTGTGTTCAGTGACCGAAGGTAATTTTACATATTAAAAACAATAACAAAATCTAACCACACAATATCAATTAACTTATTAAATTATAACTTTAATCTTCATCTACATTTTTATAAAAATATTGTACTAACTGAACGAACAGTATCTAGTACTGAACTATCGGTAGACGCTATCTCAATCTTTCTAATGGATCTTTTTACACAAGAAATTAGAACAAACCATAAACGCTTAATAAAGACCCAAGGGTCCCAAAGTTATCAAAAGGTTACATTTACAGAAAACCAGAAAGCTTTTATTTAATGGTCACTTAAACAAAAGCGGTTAATTTCTCATAATATCTCCAATTACATTGTCAAACGAAAACAGTATTAACACTTGTAAATAGTTCTCATGACAATATGGAAACGGGAAACATGTGGTCGGCAGCGATTTGTCATCCGGAAGTTGTAGAGGCAACTGGCCGGAATAAAATATGGCCGCCATTCGTTTTTATACGCGTTTTAAACTGTTACGTGCGGTTAAAATAGTGGCTTGAGGCTGGCCGCCTGAATGATGTTATTATTTCTATTATTACACCTGTATTGCCTGAAGTGGTAGGTAGTGTTAAAACAAATAATAAGTATTTTTGTTAGTTTTCTGGTTACCATAATATAAGCTCTGCTTAGTTTGGGATCAGATGGCCGTGGGTCAGTTGCCCAGGATATTATTATATTGGTTATTATGATTAACTGCTTTTAAATTTACGTTATGATATTTGTAGTGGAAAATATATTAATCAAAATTTCTCTCTCATATTTTTTTCTTAAATAAACAAGTTTTATTGAGTGCAGAGACAGAGTTTTTTAAGTGTAAAGAAAACATCTAAATGAAGTTTCTTTTATAAATAATTTACATTACTTAAAGCATCGATACCTAATATCGATAAGTCCACAACCCTAGTAGTTGCTGGGTTTCCTATTAGCCGCAGTTTGTAGTCGGATGTCGTGCCTTGGTATTTAGGTGACGACTAAATAGGTAAGCCTAAATAGGAGGGCCGTAGTGTGGGCGGGAAAATGTTTATTGGTTCACTCGATAAACTGTTCGGGTGGAACTGTTATTATCTAGAAGCGATTCAATTAGAAGATTTGGAAGTTAGGTCTTTGTTTTCAATGAATTTGGGTTATAAAATGTTGGGCATTGAAAAAATTGTGATTATAATAATACCGTACCGAATATTTGTAAATATTATGGTAAAATGATCATATAATTATGGTAATTAAATTAGTTATAAGGAAATCATATTTTAATCAAATTAAACGCTTATATCTCAGCTAAAGTGATTCTGAGATTACTTGGGAATCTAAAAGATCGTGTGACAGACCACTACTGTCAAATGCCATATAAAATATAAAGTTCCTTAGTAAATCTCAATTGTAGACTTTTACATAATCAGAGGCTTGGACCCGCGGAGGATCATTCTATATGCAATTTATATTGGTATTAAAATTAATCTAAAATACAGCTGACACAGTTTTACGATCCGAGTTTAGCAAGACAAATGTCATCAAGTTTATAATACATGGGAGTGAGAATGACATATTTATATTTCCTTTTATAATAACCGAGTGATTTGTGGGCGAACGACATTTTGATTTGTGTACTTCCCGTCAAAGATCGGCTTTTCGTTTAATAATCTGCTAATATTTTCCAATATTCTTAAAAAAAATATATGGTATACGCTATTTGATGACATCCTTGGTCGCGTGGCGTATACATTTACAAGGTTTCGCCTACTCTGGAGTCCCGGGTTCGATCCCTGCACGGGTCAATGTTGAAAACCAGTGTCTGAGTGTTTGAGATACCCTCGTTATCTCTGGTTCTATAACACAGTACTTTAGGTACTTAATTTAGGTTCAGAGCAATGTATAATGTGCCCACATTTATTATTTTTTATAAAATGTATAGTTTTATTTAAAGTTACAAAACTGAAAACTTTTATCTAAAGCGAACATTTTAAAAATGTAATTGTGCTTTAGTAACGTGATATTGTTGTATGTATAAAGTACTAAAAAAATGTGTAAACAGTATTAATTTTCATAATTTATACCAGTACGATTATTTAAAAAAACACACTCCCGAAAGAGTTTAAAAACTTAAGAATAAAAAGTTGAAAATTGCTTTTCATTAAAGTTGAGACAGTCGAATAAATAATAATCTATTTATAAAGAAAATAGATTAATACTATTAAAATGGACTTTTAAAAAGTATTTTATGTCCGTCACCTCACCTAAGACAGTTCTGCTCCGCCCACCCTTCACACAAGCGTTATAGTCTGAAAGAAAAATGGCGCATTTCTACAAATACACAAGATTAATAACCTATTTACAAAATAACTGTAAAGTAAATGTTATTTACATGTTAACACTTACTATTTTACTGTTAAATAATTAGAAGCACGCAAGGCAATTTATGTTCACCATTAAAAATAAAATAACAAATTAAAGTGTTGATTCTTTTATTGACGGACGAAACAAATTGATTAATTAAGTCTCGTCGTTTTAATAGTTACGAAATTCGTAGAAAAGATAAAATAATGTAGTTCTTTAGAATTCAATGTAAATATCTAAAATATTTACACTATGGCGTTCCTTAGGGCTGCATCTTTGTTCCCGTGACAAATGACAGACCGAAAATAAAAAGATATTTTTAATTACCGTATGTTTTGTATTTCATTAATTAGTTTTCGCTGTCTATGAAGTATTTCATTCAGGATCGGGGGGCACGGCAGTGCCCCCGCCAAGTCGAGCTCGAAGCAAACACTGCCGTACCATCCTTTACTGGAACCATTTCGCCGCATTTTCAGGCCTCTATTTGAGAACCTCTGGATAAGACCAGAACGCAGAAATTTTCGTCATCCAGTAAGCTGTAATCATATACTTAAAATCCAAAATTTCAAGTCTGTAGGACATTTAGTTCCGAAGTTAAGCGAAAGCAAAGTTTCGCATTTACGACAGACACTCACTCATGATCATCAAAATAGAACTAGTACTTCCCATAAACTCAGAGAGCTGAAATTTGGTACAGAGTTAGGGTTTAATGGCCACATAAAGGGAAAACTATAAAAACTAGGATAATCGAAGATCTGGAGTACCTGGTGACCCTGATTAAAAAACAAACATTTTTAGAAGTTTTTGCTAATTTTTTTACATGACCTCATGGCTTTTGAGTAGAGCAACATTCTTTCCCGAAAAAAATCTCATCCGAGCTACCATTTTGGAAATATAAATTGTTTTATATAAAATAAAAAACCGGTAGAAGGCTCATATCTCGGAAACGGTGCGTCGTAGGGCCATGCTTCACAGTCCCTAAATGGTTGCTACAGACAAGGTCAACCCGATACTGCAAAAAAATCGGAAAGATTCCGAAAAAAAAAAACTTCGAAAATTTGACAAGTCCTTGCTCAATAGCGCCCCTAAGGCTACACTCCAACCCAATCACAAATCAATATACCATAAATTATTCCTTGTCAAAGGAATACTATAGATGATGCCACAGATATAACATAATCAACATAATTTTTTTACGCCATAATTCACTCTTGGTCTGCATGGGCATCAAACTTAACTACGGAAATATAGTAAACACAAACACAAAATAATCATTGTTTATGCATAGGTCGAGTTGTGTGAAAAATGCACGACAAAAATATAAACAATCAAAAATATTCTTATGTCGTAAAAAGCAACAAAATTTAATTAAAAAAGATTAGTTACTAAAACTCAAAAAGGGTGTCTCGCCTAAGATTCGAACTTGCAGCAAGAATATTAATTCCCAATCATACTACCACTAAGCTGTTTACTACTACGGCTATTATTTCAAAAAGTTCATCATATGGCTACCTTGTACTGTCATGGTTACCCCTTGTTTATACGTCAATAATGCCAATTAATGTGTGCAGATGTTTAAAATGATTTTGGTGAGTAAGTAGACAACTACATGAAACGAGCGCGCTTTGACACTCACACACTGTCAACTTACGCACACATTCACAAACCTTGCGATAGAGCGACAGCACTACTTTCTTCAAAAACCGAATTTTCAAAAGTCTCTCCGCCCGCCTTTCCTCTTAATACGCATATAAATACAATTAAAGGAAAAACCTGGATAAGACTAGACTGACTTTTATACTTATACTTACAAGTTTACAAGAAGAAATATACAAACGATTAACTTTATTCTACTCGAACATTACACAAATTAAATAAACAAATTACACTAAAATATTAATTTCGCTCAAAATTTGGTCAAAATTTAATGCATTGGAGTAAGAGTGGCGGTGATACCCGCACACGTCACTAGATTAGCAAGTTGTTATTTTAACAATTCTAAGATTTGAATTGGTTAGGAATTTTATGATTAGTGACGGATTTTTAATAATAATAAAGAAAGAGTTGTAATAATATAAAAACTACTCCTAAAAAGAAAAAAACTGTGTCAAATAAGAAAATCTAATAAAATAAATCAATATATACGTTTCTACAAAAAGAAGTGAAATCCCACCAAAAACATTCTGTAAAAAACTAGCCAAGTCTCGATGGAGCTGCTTGTTTATCTCTAAAAAGTAATGAAATCTAGACAAAGTCGTACCAAGTCTAAGGTTCCTTACTGCGATTTCTTTATTATTATAGTTAATGTTGTGTGACTTGGCCGTTGAACGGTACACAAGGGTACAAAACCAGGTGCTCCATGACACCATTGCACCAATCTGTCGCGAAACAAACAGTATTAGAAATTATTTCCAGTACAGACGGACTTCTAATCATTGATAGAAGTCCGTCTGTACGTCTATTTTATGTTAGATCGGTGGTCGATTTGATGCCACAAAAAGAAGAGAGCAGAAATCAGCATTGTCAATGCTGAATGCATGTTTTGCACAATCAACAACAGCCTAAAATGAGACACTAGCGTCCAATTACCAATACCAGTATGGGCTATTATCTCGCTTAACAAACATAGGTAGTTACAACAGATATAACATTACGTTTAAAAAAATTGACTTGTACACACTCACGTATAAAGAATGTTCAACGGCCAAGTCACACAACATTAACTATAATAATAAAGAAATCGCAGTAAGGAACCTTAGACTTGGTACGACTTTGTCTAGATTTCATTACTTTTTAGAGATAAACAAGCAGCTCCATCGAGACTTGGCTAGTTTTTTACAGAATGTTTTTGGTGGGATATTTCTTACTACAAAGCTTAGTGAAATCTTTTCACTCTATTCTAGTCTAGTCGAAACTAACTAGTCTGTAAGTCCTAGGTCCTTATATCCACAATGTTTAAGAAATCAATTTGTTGCGATGTGCAATGAATCTCGGCCAACGACACTCGGATTTATCTTGCATCGTGGAGACGTTTACATCTATAAATCAACTACAAACGCTTCGGCTCACTATAAATATATTTTATGTTTTATATATATTTCTTGCGAGAAATGAGGATTAGTTCAGGATTATAATGCCAACATTTTGATATACCTACTCTTGTTCTTAATAATAATACCAGCAAGTATTCGTTCCACTGCTGGGCACAAGCATCTTCCCATAAAGACATGTATTGTGGCAACGTTCCTCTTATTTTTTTTTAAATTTGTAAACAAATTTTTTTCTTCCAAGAATTCCAAGCTATACCTACTGATTGAAGAGTGATCACTGACCCACTAGATGATTGTTAGCTGTTTTGATATTACAGTAATACGAGGACAACTACTTAATCTTATATAAAAATGATTTGTTGTAGATCCAGAGAACAGATGCCATAAAGGCGTGCGATGCTCGTGGCGGTGGCGCTTGGCGAGGGGGCCGCGCCCCGGGATGCGCGGTGAAGCATGCCGCGGCGCAAGCGCAGGCTCGCGTCCCGCATCCGGGACTACGTGCGCGGCCTGCTCGCTTTCCTCTTCAGCAACGTGGGAGTCATCGTTCTCGTTGTCGCTTATACTATAGCCGGTAAGACTTACAATATTGCTAGCATAGAATCAGCATTAAATTAGGTTCTTATCCATCCTTAGGTCGTTTTGGTCTTAAGTAAAAATATGTTATAAAATATCGACTCCAGCAAGCTTAACAAAACGTACAACATGTGTAAGTAAAGACACATTTGAAAACTCAAATGAGGTCACGGTCCTTTTGTCCAATGGCTTTTTTAGTCTTAAGAAATTCCATTAGTTTTAAAATTACGCATAAAATATGACAAATACCAGTTGTATATTTGATAATTTCATTCAACAGATAGATTATAAACTAATAATTGCGGATTATAATTGATAACCAAAATATTTTTACGAATGATTCCAATATTGTTACCCAGCTAATATTGGTCAGAAAATTGGTCACGCAAATCAAATTACTGCGGCAAAGTACTCCGTATCTCCGATTAGAGATTAAACCATGAATTAACAATCCTATTTCGGAAGTTTTCGAGGTGAACCAACGCCAATTTTAATTAGAGATGGAGGCTTGAAATTAGGGCGCGCTTGATTCATCATCGCGAAAACTGCTAATTAATGCCTTTAATATCGAGGTGGATTATGCCGTGTGCTTCCGAAAATAGACCGCTTCTTAAAAAGCTGGGCGGATGAGTAATTAAGATTTTTATGCTGAAAACATTTGTATTTCACAGTTTTTGTTAACATTAAATATTATTTTGCTTTATATTCTTTGGACTTCGTCTTGTTTATTTATGTTAACGTTGTCAATTATTTAACCAAGATACCTAATTCCAAAAACTACTTGCTTAATATTTACGTATAAAACTCCTCACACGTCCATTACGTAAAGTAATTAAATGTGACAACCATCAAAATCCCATTAAACTTGGAAGCCAAAGTACCGTTATTCGGCTCGAAGGACCAGAGATTTATTTGGGCCTTAGCAACAGCTATTAAAGCTATCCGTAGCTAACCTGCCTACGTCATCAGGCCGACTCGTTACCGTAACGTTGCAATCAACGTGGTAATGTCGTCAAAGGCTCCATTGGAAAGGTAAGTCAAAGGATGTAATCAGGTTGTGGCCGGCAAAGCCTGCGCGGGGAAATGCTGAAGCTGCTTCCAAGATTACTGTCGAGCCAAAATAATTGTATATGAAAATAATTTGGTACATTTTCGACGGCTGTTGATACAACTTTTATGTAAAAATGTTAATCATCTGATGTTTTCATAAAACGCATAAAAAAGACGGTGACGTTGAAATTAAATAAACTAACAAATCTAATCTCATTAAATTAAATAAATTATCAGTTTGCTTAATAACTTTGTGCGATACTATATACTGTTACAATATACTGTTCTTTAGTGTTTTAACATCAGATATAATTTTTGATGATTATATAGTTATCAAAACATAAATTCTCTAAAACCTTACATAAATGATAAAACCATCACTGCCACTTAATTCGTTACACCAATAATAGCTGTCAAGAATTCAATTGATCCTAAAATCTTAAATCAAAAGGGTATCGATGGTCCCGCAATAATAGAATTATGCTTGTCGCTTCGCGTCATTAGGTGCCTTGAAAGCCTCTCAACACTCCACTGAACGCTTTTAACTTTTAAAAGATCTTTCTAGGGATCCCTTTGTCATTGATGAATAAGGCTATGGCATTGAACTGTTGCGAACGGAAAATAAGGGCTTAACGAATGTTTTGTAACGTAGTGTTCATCTAAGAATTTGTAGGAAATAAAACATGGTTTGGTTATAAAGTTTCATGCATAACAAATGTTTTGTAAAAGCAGGGAAAAAGGACATGTTTATATCACAGTATTTGTTATGGGAATCTGATCGGATACTAATGACTGACTGAATGTCATAAGGATAATGTGCGAAAATGTTAATGAAAAACCACAAAAAGGTTGGTAAAATTGATTATGTGACTGAAAAATTCTGAAATGACCTAATTCCGAAAAGGTCGATACGATTGCTACAAAACCATTTATAAGCATCCAATGTAGGTAACAGTGATAGATTACCAGTGAATAGACTTGCGTGAAAAACTGTTGATCGATTCATTTAATAACCGCTAAGGATCCAATCATAACTTCCATTTATTTTCTGTCGGTCTTTTAAAAGGCTTTTTGTAGATTGAAAGGGAGGTAGTACGTATAGTTATATTATGAATTGATTTTTAATTACGCCTGGGTGTAAAATGGAGCCAATTTTTTCGTTTTTATTCGTCCAGAGGGAGTAAATTTTGTGAATTGATTACGTAAGTGCTTTATTATAGGTTGGAAGATTGAGAGCTCTATTTAAAAGGCAGCCATGTCTAGAATCCTTGTCTTTTCTAACATTTTTATATGTGAGACTAAAGAACAACCAGCTTCGTTAAGAAAATATCATTTGGCTCTTGCTACGTAAGAAAATTAGATCCCAGCCTAAACGTAACAAAAAAAACCATGCTAATATAATTGAATACACATAAATGCTAAACCTATAATTACACATGTATGTATGACTTCAATGTTTATATAAATAAATAAATTGAACCAGAGTAAATATTTTTTTGGGATTCATTACAGATGCTGAAAGAATTTTTCGAACAATAGAGTTTTTTTGATGTTATTTATTATTGCAATTCTTATAATATTTGTTATTATTTGTTGTACTTGTAAAAATATATGATGCTATATACTTTAATGCTAATTAATAAGAATGTCTATGTACCAATTTTCGTATGCTACTTATGGAAAAATATGTGGAAACTGTGCGACCCTGTATACATCTGTCTGTACCCATATTTTACGAAATAAACATTTGATTTGATTTGATTACACAATTGCCAAAGATATCGCGTAACAGATATACAACAAAGAAAAATGCCGTTGAATTGAGAATCTCCTTCATTTGAAGTCAGTTAAAAATCAAACTCATGTTTATCACAAAATTATGATGCTTATAATTTATGACGAGGCGTCGACCTTGACAAAAAAAAGTTCTTGTCGTCGACGGCTAATATTTGTGATAAATTAATAAAAAGGCAATGTTTGGCATCAGATGAAAGCGGTACATCACAGTTCTGAGATGTTAGCTCAAAGTTATGAAGACGTTATCTATTAGAGATCTGACATTGATGTGACAGTTTTTATGTTTCTTGTTGTGTGTGGGTAAGAGTTATGATTTTTGTAGCCTTGACGTGCCTATCGTATTAGTGATCTAAATTCTAAACCCTTGTACTTTTTATTGAGACGACTTTTAATAAGACACAATAATATGAAATGAAGAGCCGATCTCAGCTATGATGTCGCGCTGTGCCAAGTAGTCCTTGCTTTTTTTTTCTATTGAAAGCAAACCTTCTTGTCTTTCTTCTAAGAAGTTAATTCTCATTCTAACGAACATTTTGATTTTCTCTTATGACTGTTTTTCTCTCCAGGTGCATTCATGTTCCAAGCGATAGAGGGCGGCAGTGAGCTGGCGCTGGACAAGCAGATGTGGCGCGCGCGCACCAACATGTCGGAGTACCTGTGGCAGAACGTCACGCTCGCCCTCAACCTGTTCAACGAGACTGCTCTTAAAGAGAGGTCAGTATTTATAGTTTATCATAGACAGCGGTAGTGCCTTCCCAATAAACTTAACTTTTACCCCATACTGAATTAATTACAAATATGAGGACCAGCATCATTTGCCTTGCCATCATGTCTATGTTACAAATCATTTAAATATTTTTTTGTGATAAAATTATAATTACCAGAAGCTAATAATTCTCTATAAAACATCCCCAATTTTTTAATCAGCCAATAACTACCACTTAGCATCTTGTTTCTGTCCTAAGAATCAGTTCCGAGCTGTTGAACTACCAGAGCACAATAGTGGCGGCGGTGCACCGCGGCTGGGACGGCGGGCGCTCCTCGCGCCAGTGGAGCTTCTCCTCCGCGTTCCTCTACTCGCTCACCGTCATCACTACAATAGGTAAGAACGACGCTTATCAATACCGACGCTTACCGAGACCGACGCCGATCTAAACTGACGCCTACCAAAACCAACGCTTACCGAGACCGACGCTTATCGAGATCGACGCAAACCGAGACCGACGCCTATCAAGACCGACGCTTACTGAGACCGACGCATACAGAGACCGACGCTTACCGAGATCGACTTTTAACGAGACCGAGCTTATCGAGACTGACGCTTACCGAAAACGACGCTAACCAAAGCCGACGCTTATCGAGACCGACGCTTTTCGAAACAGACGCTCTAAGAGACCGACGCTCTACGTGACCGACGCCAATCAAAACCGACGCTTAGCGAGAACGACGTTTACTGAGACCGACGCTTATCGAGACCGAAGTTTACTGAGATTGACGCCCATCAAACCCGACGCTTATCGAGATCGACGCTTATTAAGACCGACGCCTATCAAAACCGACGCCTACTGAGACCGACGCTTACCGAGACCGACGCTTACCAAGACCGACGCTTATTGAGACCAACGCTTACCGAGACCGACGCTTACCGAGACCAACGCTTATCGAGATCGACTTTTAATGAGACCGAGCTTATCGAGACTGACGCTTACCGAGATCGACGCCCATTAAAACCGACGCTTACCGAGACCGACGCCTATCAAAACCGACGCTTACCGAGACCGACGCTTAACGAGACCGACGCTTAACGAGACCGACGCTTATCGAGACCGACGCTTACCGAAAACGACGCTTACCAAAGCCGACGCTTATCGAGACCGACGCTTTTCGAAACCGACGCTCTAAGAGACCGACGCTCTACGTGACCGACGCCAATCAAAACCAACGCTTAGCGAGAACGACGCTGATCTATATTGACGCCTACCAAAACCGACGGTTACCGAAATCGACGTTTACTGAGACCGACGCTTATCGAGACCGAAGTTTACTGAGATTGACGCCCATCAAACCCGACGCTTATCGAGATCGACGCTTATCAAGACCGACGCCTATCAAAACCGACGCCTACCGAGACCGACGCTTACCGAGACCGACGTTTATCGAGACCGACGTTTATCGAGACCGACGCTTACCGAGACCGACGCTTACCGAGACCGACGCTTATCGAGACCGACGCTCACCGAGACCGACGCCTATCAAAACCGACGCCTACCGACACCGACGCATACCGAGACCGACGCTTACCGAGACCGACGCTTACCGAGACCGACGCTTATCGAGACCGACGCTTAACGAGACCGACGCTTATCGAGACCGACGCCTATCAAAACCGACGCTTACCGACACCGACGCTTATCGAGACCGACGCTCACCGAGACCGACGCCTATCAATACCGACGCTTATTGAGATCGACGCTTATCAAGACCGACGCCTATCAAAACCGACGCCTACCGAGACCGTTGCTTACCGAGACCGACGCTTATCGAGACCGACGCTCACCGAGACCGACGCTTAACGAGACCGACGCTTATCGAGACCGACGCCTATCACAACCGACGCTTATCAAGACCGAAGCCTATCACAACCGACGCTTACCGAGACCGACGCTTACCGGGACCGACGCTTACCGAGACCGATGCTTACCGAGATCGACGCTTACCGAAATCGACGCTTATCTAGACCGACGCCTACCCAGACCGACGCATACCGAGACCGACACTTACCGAGACCAACGCTTATCGAGACCGTCGCTTAACGAGACCGACGCTTATCGAGACCGACGCCTATCAAAACCGACGCTTACCGACACCGATGCTTATCGAGACCGACGCTCACCGAGACCGACGCCTATCAAAACCGACGCTTATTGAGATCGACGCTTATCAAGACCGACGCCCATTAAAACCGACGCTTACCGAGACCGACGCCTATCAAAACCGACGCTTACCGAGACCGACGCTTATCGAGACCGACGCTCACCGAGACCGACGCCTATCAAAACCGACGCTTATTGAGATCGACGCTTATCAAGACCGACGCCCATTAAAACCGACGCTTACCGAGACCGACGCCTATCAAAACCGACGCTTACCGAGACCGACGCTTAACGAGACCGACGCTTACCGAGACCGACGCTTATCGAGACCGACGCTTACCGAAAACGACGCTTACCAAAGCCGACGCTTATCGAGACCGACGCTTTTCGAAACCGACGCTCTAAGAGACCGACGCTTTACGTGACCGACGCCAATCAAAACCAACGCTTAGCGAGAACGACGCTGATCTATATTGACGCCTACCAAAACCGACGGTTACCGAAATCGACGTTTACTGAGACCGACGCTTATCGAGACCGAAGTTTACTGAGATTGACGCCCATCAAACCCGACGCTTATCGAGATCAACGCTTATCAAGACCGACGCCTATCAAAACCGACGCCTACCGAGACCGACGCTTACCGAGACCGACGTTTATCGAGACCGACGTTTATCGAGACCGACGCTTACCGAGACCGACGCTTACCGAGACCGACGCTTATCGAGACCGACGCTCACCGAGACCGACGCCTATCAAAACCGACGCCTACCGACACCGACGCATACCGAGACCGACGCTTACCGAGACCGACGCTTACCGAGACCGACGCTTATCGAGACCGACGCTTAACGAGACCGACGCTTATCGAGACCGACGCCTATCAAAACCGACGCTTACCGAGACCGACGCTTATCGAGACCGACGCTTATCGAGACCGACGCTCACCGAGACCGACGCTTAACGAGCCCGACGCTTATCGAGACCGACGCCTATCACAACCGACGCTTATCAAGACCGAAGCCTATCACAACCGACGCTTACCGAGACCGACGCTTACCGAAATCGACGCTTATCTAGACCGACGCCTACCCAGACCGACGCATACCGAGACCGACACTTACCGAGACCAACGCTTATCGAGACCGTCGCTTAACGAGACCGACGCTTATCGAGACCGACGCCTATCAAAACCGACGCTTACCGACACCGATGCTTATCGAGACCGACGCTCACCGAGACCGACGCCTATCAAAACCGACGCTTATTGAGATCGACGCTTATCAAGACCGACGCCTATCAAAACCGACGCCTACCGATACCGACGCTTAACGAGACCGACGCTTAACGAGATCGACGCTTATCGAGACCGACGCCTATCACAACCGACGCTTACCGAGACCGACGCTTACCGAGACCGATGCTTACCGAGATCGACGCTTACCGAAATCGACGTTTATCTAGACCGACGCCTACCAAGACCGACGCTTACCGAGACCGACGCTTACCGAGACCGACGCTTACTGAGACCGACGCTTATCGAGACCGAAGTTTACTGAGATTGACGCCCATCAAACCCGACGCTTATCGAGATCAACGCTTATCAAGACCGACGCCTATCAAAACCGACGCCTACCGAGACCGACGCTTACCGAGACCGACGCTTAACGAGACCGACGCTTATCGAGACCGACGCTTACCGAAAACGACGCTTACCAAAGCCGACGCTTATCGAGACCGACGCTTTTCGAAACCGACGCTCTAAGAGACCGACGCTCTACGTGACCGACGCCAATCAAAACCAACGCTTAGCGAGAACGACGCTGATCTATATTGACGCCTACCAAAACCGACGGTTACCGAAATCGACGTTTACTGAGACCGACGCTTATCGAGACCGAAGTTTACTGAGATTGACGCCCATCAAACCCGACGCTTATTGAGATCGACGCTTATCAAGACCGACGCCCATTAAAACCGACGCTTACCGAGACCGACGCCTATCAAAACCGACGCTTACCGAGACCGACGCTTATCGAGACCGACGCTCACCGAGACCGACGCCTATCAAAACCGACGCTTATTGAGATCGACGCTTATCAAGACCGACGCCCATTAAAACCGACGCTTACCGAGACCGACGCCTATCAAAACCGACGCTTACCGAGACCGACGCTTAACGAGACCGACGCTTACCGAGACCGACGCTTATCGAGACCGACGCTTACCGAAAACGACGCTTACCAAAGCCGACGCTTATCGAGACCGACGCTTTTCGAAACCGACGCTCTAAGAGACCGACGCTTTACGTGACCGACGCCAATCAAAACCAACGCTTAGCGAGAACGACGCTGATCTATATTGACGCCTACCAAAACCGACGGTTACCGAAATCGACGTTTACTGAGACCGACGCTTATCGAGACCGAAGTTTACTGAGATTGACGCCCATCAAACCCGACGCTTATCGAGATCAACGCTTATCAAGACCGACGCCTATCAAAACCGACGCCTACCGAGACCGACGCTTACCGAGACCGACGCTTATCGAGACCGACGTTTATCGAGACCGACGCTTACCGAGACCGACGCTTACCGAGACCGACGCTTATCGAGACCGACGCTCACCGAGACCGACGCCTATCAAAACCGACGCCTACCGACACCGACGCATACCGAGACCGACGCTTACCGAGACCGACGCTTACCGAGACCGACGCTTTTCGAGACCGACGCTTAACGAGACCGACGCTTATCGAGACCGACGCCTATCAAAACCGACGCTTACCGACACCAACGCTTATCGAGACCGACGCTTATCGAGACCGACGCTCACCGAGACCGACGCTTAACGAGCCCGACGCTTATCGAGACCGACGCCTATCACAACCGACGCTTATCAAGACCGAAGCCTATCACAACCGACGCTTACCGAGACCGACGCTTACCGAAATCGACGCTTATCTAGACCGACGCCTACCCAGACCGACGCATACCGAGACCGACACTTACCGAGACCAACGCTTATCGAGACCGTCGCTTAACGAGACCGACGCTTATCGAGACCGACGCCTATCAAAACCGACGCTTACCGACACCGATGCTTATCGAGACCGACGCTCACCGAGACCGACGCCTATCAAAACCGACGCTTATTGAGATCGACGCTTATCAAGACCGACGCCTATCAAAACCGACGCCTACCGATACCGACGCTTAACGAGACCGACGCTTAACGAGATCGACGCTTATCGAGACCGACGCCTATCACAACCGACGCTTACCGAGACCGACGCTTACCGAGACCGATGCTTACCGAGATCGACGCTTACCGAAATCGACGTTTATCTAGACCGACGCCTACCAAGACCGACGCTTACCGAGACCGACGCTTACCGAGACCGACGCTTACTGAGACCGACGCTTACCGAGACCGACGTTTATCGAGACCGACGTTTATCGAGACCGACGCTTACCGAGACCGACGCTTACCGAGACCGACGCTTATCGAGACCGACGCTCACCGAGACCGACGCCTATCAAAACCGACGCCTACCGACACCGACGCATACCGAGACCGACGCTTACCGAGACCGACGCTTACCGAGACCGACGCCTATCAATACCGACGCTTATTGAGATCGACGCTTATCAAGACCAACGCCTATCAAAACCGACGCCTACCGAGACCGTTGCTTACCGAGACCGACGCTTATCGAGACCGACGCTCACCGAGACCGACGCTTAACGAGCCCGACGCTTATCGAGACCGACGCCTATCACAACCGACGCTTATCAAGACCGAAGCCTATCACAACCGACGCTTACCGAGACCGACGCTTACCGAAATCGACGCTTATCTAGACCGACGCCTACCCAGACCGACGCATACCGAGACCGACACTTACCGAGACCAACGCTTATCGAGACCGTCGCTTAACGAGACCGACGCTTATCGAGACCGACGCCTATCAAAACCGACGCTTACCGACACCGATGCTTATCGAGACCGACGCTCACCGAGACCGACGCCTATCAAAACCGACGCTTATTGAGATCGACGCTTATCAAGACCAACGCCTATCAAAACCGACGCCTACCGAGACCGTTGCTTACCGAGACCGACGCTTATCGAGACCGACGCTCACCGAGACCGACGCTTAACGAGCCCGACGCTTATCGAGACCGACGCCTATCACAACCGACGCTTATCAAGACCGAAGCCTATCACAACCGACGCTTACCGAGACCGACGCTTACCGAAATCGACGCTTATCTAGACCGACGCCTACCCAGACCGACGCATACCGAGACCGACACTTACCGAGACCAACGCTTATCGAGACCGTCGCTTAACGAGACCGACGCTTATCGAGACCGACGCCTATCAAAACCGACGCTTACCGACACCGATGCTTATCGAGACCGACGCTCACCGAGACCGACGCCTATCAAAACCGACGCTTATTGAGATCGACGCTTATCAAGACCGACGCCTATCAAAACCGACGCCTACCGATACCGACGCTTAACGAGACCGACGCTTAACGAGATCGACGCTTATCGAGACCGACGCTTACCGAGACCGATGCTTACCGAGATCGACGCTTACCGAAATCGACGCTTATCTAGACCGACGCCTACCCAGACCGACGCATACCGAGACCGACACTTACCGAGACCAACGCTTATCGAGACCGTCGCTTAACGAGACCGACGCTTATCGAGACCGACGCCTATCAAAACCGACGCTTACCGACACCGATGCTTATCGAGACCGACGCTCACCGAGACCGACGCCTATCAAAACCGACGCTTATTGAGATCGACGCTTATCAAGACCGACGCCCATTAAAACCGACGCTTACCGAGACCGACGCCTATCAAAACCGACGCTTACCGAGACCGACGCTTAACGAGACCGACGCTTACCGAGACCGACGCTTATCGAGACCGACGCTTACCGAAAACGACGCTTACCAAAGCCGACGCTTATCGAGACCGACGCTTTTCGAAACCGACGCTTTAAGAGACCGACGCTTTACGTGACCGACGCCAATCAAAACCAACGCTTAGCGAGAACGACGCTGATCTATATTGACGCCTACCAAAACCGACGGTTACCGAAATCGACGTTTACTGAGACCGACGCTTATCGAGACCGAAGTTTACTGAGATTGACGCCCATCAAACCCGACGCTTATCGAGATCAACGCTTATCAAGACCGACGCCTATCAAAACCGACGCCTACCGAGACCGACGCTTACCGAGACCGACGTTTATCGAGACCGACGTTTATCGAGACCGACGCTTACCGAGACCGACGCTTACCGAGACCGACGCTTATCGAGACCGACGCTCACCGAGACCGACGCCTATCAAAACCGACGCCTACCGACACCGACGCATACCGAGACCGACGCTTACCGAGACCGACGCTTACCGAGACCGACGCTTTTCGAGACCGACGCTTAACGAGACCGACGCTTATCGAGACCGACGCCTATCAAAACCGACGCTTACCGACACCAACGCTTATCGAGACCGACGCTTATCGAGACCGACGCTCACCGAGACCGACGCTTAACGAGCCCGACGCTTATCGAGACCGACGCCTATCACAACCGACGCTTATCAAGACCGAAGCCTATCACAACCGACGCTTACCGAGACCGACGCTTACCGAAATCGACGCTTATCTAGACCGACGCCTACCCAGACCGACGCATACCGAGACCGACACTTACCGAGACCAACGCTTATCGAGACCGTCGCTTAACGAGACCGACGCTTATCGAGACCGACGCCTATCAAAACCGACGCTTACCGACACCGATGCTTATCGAGACCGACGCTCACCGAGACCGACGCCTATCAAAACCGACGCTTATTGAGATCGACGCTTATCAAGACCGACGCCTATCAAAACCGACGCCTACCGATACCGACGCTTAACGAGACCGACGCTTAACGAGATCGACGCTTATCGAGACCGACGCCTATCACAACCGACGCTTACCGAGACCGACGCTTACTGAGACCGATGCTTACCGAGATCGACGCTTACCGAAATCGACGTTTATCTAGACCGACGCCTACCAAGACCGACGCTTACCGAGACCGACGCTTACCGAGACCGACGCTTACTGAGACCGACGCTTATCGAGACCGAAGTTTACTGAGATTGACGCCCATCAAACCCGACGCTTATCGAGATCAACGCTTATCAAGACCGACGCCTATCAAAACCGACGCCTACCGAGACCGACGCTTACCGAGACCGACGTTTATCGAGACCGACGTTTATCGAGACCGACGCTTACCGAGACCGACGCTTACCGAGACCGACGCTTATCGAGACCGACGCTCACCGAGACCGACGCCTATCAAAACCGACGCCTACCGACACCGACGCATACCGAGACCGACGCTTACCGAGACCGACGCTTACCGAGACCGACGCCTATCAATACCGACGCTTATTGAGATCGACGCTTATCAAGACCAACGCCTATCAAAACCGACGCCTACCGAGACCGTTGCTTACCGAGACCGACACTTATCGAGACCGACGCTCACCGAGACCGACGCTTAACGAGCCCGACGCTTATCGAGACCGACGCCTATCACAACCGACGCTTATCAAGACCGAAGCCTATCACAACCGACGCTTACCGAGACCGACGCTTACCGAAATCGACGCTTATCTAGACCGACGCCTACCCAGACCGACGCATACCGAGACCGACACTTACCGAGACCAACGCTTATCGAGACCGTCGCTTAACGAGACCGACGCTTATCGAGACCGACGCCTATCAAAACCGACGCTTACCGACACCGATGCTAATCGAGACCGACGCTCACCGAGACCGACGCCTATCAAAACCGACGCTTATTGAGATCGACGCTTATCAAGACCGACGCCTATCAAAACCGACGCCTACCGATACCGACGCTTAACGAGACCGACGCTTAACGAGATCGACGCTTATCGAGACCGACGCCTATCACAACCGACGCTTACCGAGACCGACGCTTACCGAGACCGATGCTTACCGAGATCGACGCTTACCGAAATCGACGTTTATCTAGACCGACGCCTACCAAGACCGACGCTTACCGAGACCGACGCTTACCGAGACCGACGCTTACTGAGACCGACGCTTATCGAGACCGACGCTTAACGAGACCGACGCTTATTGAGACCGACGCCTATCAAAACCGACGCTTACCGACACCGACGCTTATCGAGATCGACGCTTATCAAGACCAACGCCTATCAAAACCGACGCCTACCGAGACCGACGCTTACCGAGACCGACGCTTATCACAACCGACGCTTACCGAGACCGACGCTTATCGAGACCGACGCCTATCACAACCGACGCTTACCGAGACCGACGCTTACCGGGACCGACGCTTACCGAGACCGATGCTTACCGAGATCGACGCTTACCGAAATCGACGCTTATCTAGACCGACGCCTACCAAGACCGACGCTTACCGAGACCGACGCTTACCGAGACCGACGCTTAACGAGACCGACGCTTATCGAGACCGACGCCTATCACAACCGACGCTTATCGAGACCGACGCCTATCACAACCGACGCTTACCGAGACCGACGCTTACCGGGACCGACGCTTACCGAGACCGATGCTTACCGAGATCGACGCTTACCGAAATCGACGCTTATCTAGACCGACGCCTACCAAGACCGACGCTTACCGAGACCGACGCCTATCAAAACCGACGCTTACCGAGACCGACGCTTAACGAGACCGACACTTACCGAGACCGACGCATACCGAAACCGACGCTTACCGAGACCGACGCTTAACGAGACCGACACTTACCGAGACCGACGCATACCGAAACCGACGCTTACCGAAACCGACGCTTACCGAGACTGACGCTTAACGAGACCGACGCCGTTTACTGAGACTGACGCTTAACGAGACCGACGCCGTTTACTGAGACTGACGCTTACCGAGACCGACGCTTACCAAGAACGACGCTTACCGAGACCGACGCTTACTGAGACCGACGCTTATCAATACCGACGCCCACCAAGACTGACACTTCGATATCTTACTCTGAATAATCCTTTTAATTTTCATTAGGTTACGGCCACCTGTCTCCAAAGACGGACTGGGGCAAGATCATCACAATCCTGTACGCTCTGCTGGGGATGCCGCTCTTCTTGCTGTACCTAACTAATGTTGGTAAGATTTGCAACAATATCTTCTTTCAATTCTTCTATAAAGCTCTTACTCAGAGATAAAACTGGTCTTTTTCTTTGCTCTTTTGGTCCTTAGGGTCATATTATTTAGATTTTGTTTTAGTAACCATTTTAAATACATATCTTGCGAATGTTTACTTCAATGGATTGCAATAAACCTAATTGTATGAATACATAAAATGCTGATTCAGGTATTGATAGCACGGAATTAATGAGATTTTCGGTCCTTAATTAGCTCATCGATTTTACTGAGCTCTATTATTATGAACCGTCGAGTTGGACTGAAGGGATAATGAACCTTTCCCAAAAATTATAATAGCATTCATTAATTCTGGCCAAGTCAGATGCTTATTCATGAAATTTTAATAGTAAAGTTTTCAAAGGAATCGGTATACCATAACATTTTAATCTTTGTGGGAAGTAGAGACGTAAAAAAGGCGGCTGGCTTGTTTTTGTTAGGAAATTAATTAAAAGATTTTTGCAGAGAAAGAGGTGCGAATTAGATTTGAAACAAATTGCTGGAATAATTTAGTACAAATAGATCAGACTTAAAATAATGTCAAATCCATACTACCCCCTATTATTCTGATCAATAACGCATTCTTAAAATAGTGTTTTGTCTGCAGGGGAGCTCCTAGCGCGGTGGTTCAAGTGTATTTACGCGCTCGCCTGCCTTTGCAGAGGCTGTCCAGGGTTCACAAAGAGGAGAGTGGCGAGGCTACGGCCGCAGGTGAATATACCTAAATAATTAGTAATTTAGATCATACATTGCGTCATAGTCGAGTGGAAAAGGTTGGGTATTTCTCGATCCTAAATGTACTCATACTTTGGCAAATATGTCTTCAATCAATGATTTACAGTTCCAAAAAAAACATTAACAAAAATTTAGGAATCCCTCGAAAAACTTTTGAAAACTGCAGATGACTTTCAACATGCTGAATAGATAATTATAAGTAATTGCTAAGAACTCTTTCGATTAAATCGGTCTATTCTTTTAGGAATGTTTGACAGTCTGCATGACATGTTGAAATGTTCTGTCGCGAATGCATGGTTAAAAGGAAGTGTTGTGTAATGCTTGAACAGCTGCGGCGTAAATATTTATCAAAAAATCCTGCTGAGGGACTGCAGTCAATTCAGACAAGCTTTTGTAGGTATTATGTACCTACCGAAGAAGAAGGATTCAAATGCAAATATATGTTGAACACTATAACTACTGCTGAATAATCATTTTACCTAGTGTAGGTAACGAATATACTAGTTGTTAAACAAAATATTAAATTAACATTCTTCGATGTTTGTAAGGATGCGTGTTGTCGCGAGTTCGCATTTGGTGCGTTTTCGCCAGATCTGAAAACACCCTAAGATTGCTTAAAAATATAGTTTCCATAGCTTTCTAGTATATCATCAGAGATTTCGAAAAATAAATCTAGCCGTAAACCATGTGGTAATTTAAGGAAAGACTAATAACGTAATTTTTACAAAAGTTCTAAATTTTGATTTCTAGTGCTATACAGTAATGTACAATAATGTACCTACAATAATGTCTTTTATTTTTGTCCGTAGTATGAGTTAAGTGAAGCAGAGAGCATAGAGCGGCCCCAAGCGTGGCGCGGCGGCTACCCCGATAGTGACGTCACGCCGGAGCCCGTGGACAGGTACCAGCGAGGATATGCTAGGTAACACTCTTATCTTAAACATACTCGTACATACATACATATAATCACGCCTCTTTCCCTTGTAGGGGTAGGCAGAGACCACTTCTTTCCACTTGCTACGATCCTTACACACTTTTTTCGCTTTGTCCACCTTATTATTCCCTTCATACATGCTGTTCGGTTTATTAACCGACGAAAACGGAGGAGGTTCTCAATTCGACGCGTATATATTTTTTTTTTTTTTTTTTTTTTATGTTTGTTCACGCATAACTTTTTACAGAGTAGTCCGATTTTGATAATTCTTATTATATTGGAAAGGGTATACTCCAAAGTTGGTCCCATATAAATTTGGAAAAAGAATTACCACCCTAAGGGTAGGAAAACAGGGGTTGATTAATTGTTCACTTACTGATTGTAATGTATTACCACGCGTAACTTTTTACAGAGTAGTTCGATTTTGATAATTCTTTTTTTATTGAATAGGCTATACCTAGAAGTTGATACCACATAAATTTGGAAAAAATATTCCAATCCTAAGGGTAGAAAAACAGGGATATATTGATTGTTCGCTAACTGATTGTAATATATGACCAAGCGTAACTTATTACAGGGTAGTCCGATTTTGATAATTCTTTTTTTATTAGATAAGGTATACTATACCTCGAAGCTGGCCCCAAATAATCTTACCCTAAGGGTGGGAAAGTAGGGGTGATTTATTGTTCACTCACAGATTTTAATGCTGAGTTGTGTATTACAAGAAAAACCTCACGATGAATGAGCTTTAGATCTGTCAGTCTCTTGTGTGTAGACCTCTTTGTCCCTGCATTTCTGCTAAAGGTCGTTCATCGTAAAAAACAATATTAAATTAAGCATGTAATAGCAATAAAGTAATTAGTAGATTATAGCCACAAAAAAATATAAAATAAAAACTTTTTAACAAAAAAATTAAACCGCCGAAAAAACTGAAAAGCAAAAAATAACAAACCTTTTTTTATTTAATCTTAATAACTAAGTTCTTAAACTAATGTAAGTAGGTATACCTAAGTAATTTTGAGTCGGCGCCAAACTATCAACCGTCATTGCAACTGTTGCTACTGTGGCATTTTCTCTGATCAATCCTAATAATTGGTGCAAAAACGACATAGATTAGGTACATATTATTGGTAGGAGATAAATATTATAGAGACTGTATTGTACCGCCGCGCATCAAGCTTTACGTAAGTATATGTAATTAGTTAATTTGCCTGTTTGGCGCCGACTCAAAATTGTTTAGGTATACCTACTTACATTAGTTTAAGAACTTAGTTATTAAGATTAAATAAAAAAAGGTTTGTTATTTTTTGCTTTTCAGTTTTTTCGGCGGTTTAATTTTTTTGTTAAAAAGTTTTTATGGTACTCTTGACCTGGCGTTTTTTCATTCACACTCGTCTTATACACTTTTTTCGTCAATCGTTCTTCATTCTTATCTCAACATAGCCAAACCATGTCAGCATACCTTTCTTTATTTTTGTCTCAACATCCATCATCTGACATACTTCATCCACATATCCATTCCCCCTCTTGCATTCAACGTAGCGAAACGACTCTCCGTGGGCCACTTTTCGCCCCTGCAAGGAACGAGACGTGATGGGTGGCGAACCACATCGCCGCCATTTTGGATAATTAATTTTTTATGATTATCCATTGCGTTCCTGCGTGATAAGGAATTGGGAAAGTATAACAAGGTGGGACGGGTTATAGGATGCTACCATCACGGAGGTACAATGAATGTGACAGTAACAACTAGGGCAGTCCGGGGTCGCGTACCCGTAGTGGATCTAGCCAGCTGTCGGACAGATAACTAGTAGATACACCCCCTGAACCAATTATCTTATAATGGTCATTATAATATATTGTATTATGTTGGATCATGTCACTCAGTGATAAACTTGATAAAATTTACTCTGTCAATTTGTTGGTTTGCTATGCTTTTAAGGCTAAAAGGCTGAAACGATTTCAATGAATCTTAGTATGGGACAAGCTTGGATCACAAAATATTCGACGCTCAATAGGAATACTTTTTGATGTAGGTGGTTATGTTAGTAATTAGTCGAAGTTTTATGTCGAAAAAGAAAAAAAATATTAATGGAAATATTAGAATACACATTTTTTTACATTAGATGTACCTAGCTAGGTACAAAATAATGTACAGTAGTCCTAACAGTATATGAAATTAAACGGCGCTTATCCACACATCATTTGAAAATACAAATCAGTACCTGCCAAGATATATTGAACCAAATGCCACAGACTTAGGTCTTAGGCCTTCTATCATAACAGCCGTCCAATAAATGCAGTCCATCTCCAGTATTAATAGTGTATGTCTAAACGTCAATATTGCGTCAGCCATGTTTATGATCCGTGCGGTCTATTTACAGCCATCACTGACCATTCGTGGCCACATGCCGAATGGGCCAATGCCATTTTATTGCTTATTTTGCGAAAGGAAAATTGAAAATAAAATTCTTAGTTAGTGGCGCTTAATGTAATGCCCATACTTGCAACATCTTAAATTTAAACAAACTTATTTCTTTCTCGACCTGAGAGATCAAAACTATTTGAACTGGTTTTTATTTAATATTCTTTTCACTTCTAGTTTTGTATCCTTATCAGTATAGCAGTCAGTGGCATATAAGCATTAGATATGCCATAACGTGCAGTTGGCGCTACAACTTCATGTTTTATAAGATTTTTTCAGCAGTTATAATCATTAAAAAATTATCTTTATTAAAACTTGCATAAAGTTGATATTTGTTCGACTGAAAATAACATCAATTGGCACAAGAATTAAACTAGACTTTGTGTAGGTTCAACCTCCTTTAGTCTGCAATCTGTTCGGCAGTAGCTAACAGTATTAGGCGAACTAATCATCGGATACGGTTCCAGCTTGGATTCGCATCTACAACAAGATTACGGTGATGCCACAATTTGCATCCCCATTACAGATGCTCAGTGTGTCTATTCTGTTAATAATTTCGGTGACAGGTGAAAGTGAAGTGACAGTGAAGTGACAATAAAGCTCACTTCAAAAGTGAACCCAATTGGCCTTGATTTAGAATTCAAATTCGAGAATACGTATTTGACATCTCACCGCGGATTCCGCTGTCGAGACATGAAAATAATGTTACAGAATAGCACAGAAGGTCAGATTCGAAGTGAGTGTGAGAGTGAAGTGAGTTGCGAGTTGTTGTGTGAATTTTACAGAATCGACAAGCATAGCTCTGATACCTAACCTGAGATCATGCTATTTGAGATTAGAAATGAAGGCTTTTCTTGAAGCTTAATATCTTCACTTAATAATATTTTCATACGATTCATCAGCTACACACGGACAGACACAGTAAACTTTGTAATTGTGTTAATGTTAACACCCTTCAAGAATGGAACCTTAAATTATAAATATTTTGAGCATTATTTTTTATAAGCTTCTGTAATACAAGGTGACGACAAAAGAGTAAATACCCTGCAGTTATTTATACATTACAAAGTAACGATATAAAGGCGTTTGCCTAGCTGTGGGACTGTATAAGCTAAGGAAAAAAAAGTAATGATTGGTTGGACTTTAGAAGAGGCTGTGACCCCTGGGTTTGTTTTGACATTTCTTCGTAGAGTAGCCAGTTAGGAAATGTAAAACCAAAAAATGTGACGGTTCTATCCTAGATATTACATTAATTATTTAATTTGGAAAAAATTAACTTATGGCTGTTTATATTATGTAGGGATCTTCAATTGTAAAACTAAAACTTCATCTAATTTTGTCACAACTACAACTACATTTATAAATCTGATTGCTGTATCAGTAGTAGTGATTATAATAAAACAATTAAATCGACCTACTGATGTATTTGCCAATCAATCAGCTGATGCCGCAGTATACTGTACTGCAGTGGGCATTAGCGCTGATTATTATGAACAGATCAGCAGAACTATCGGATTACGCACTAATTATGTGATACCTGAGCCTGCACAAATTAACCTACATTGTTAGTTTACTGACCTTATGATCTATATTAAATAACAACTAAACCTACTGGGCATAGTTGAATAAACGAAAGGTCATTGGCTTTTTAATCTATTTGTAAAATAGTTTTTATAAAACAAAAGATACTTTAAACAACAATCACGTAACACGTGGTAGTGTAACTTTTAACTTAAAATTCCAAATTTTAAGTAAATTATGTCTACCACGATGAATTAAATTATTAAAATGACTCTACGTTTCTTCTAGTAAAAGGCGCATTGTAACGTAAATTATTTGACATTAATATTTCTTAATAAGCTTCCACTGTCGAAGCCAGTGGTACTTATATACTTTATAGCTGTCTAGGCTTTTGACACGGTATCACTATGGAAGGAATTTAATAACGCCAGAATACTTAGATAACCTTGTCTAAAATATTTAACATTCAAATTTTGAGTCTGTTCTAAAACTACTATGTTTAGAAGAGAAATATTAACATGCTCTATAGCTGTCTTAAACTCGACTTTACAACATTTTATTGTAAAAATCTACGAACTCATTGTAACATTTAAGTTTGTTTGCAGCTATGTAAGTAGGTAATGGTGTTCTTTTAAATGTTATTTTAAAAGTCTGGATGACCTTGTGAAATACATTTTTTCATATAAAGTCCTGAAAGAGCTTTAAGTATTGTTTAAGCAAATAGAAGATTCAGATTAGTGTGCATATTGCTATATGTCGCGATATTATTTTAAAATGGGTTCCCGCCTGGTCTCCAGCGAAAGGGATCGGAGAAACATTCCGTTGGTTATTGTTTTTCCGGTATTCAAGGTATCGCTAGCTCTGAGGTCCCGGGTCACCGTGTTTCTGGTACCTTCATTAACTCTAAATTCCTTATCCCAAGTCCTTTAGCCACTTACTTTGGGTTTAGGGCAATGTACCTATGTGATGTTGCCCCCTTTATTTATGAACCTCGTGGTCTTCCAGGCGAGCCGAGTACGGTCGCAGCATATCCATGCCGCAGGCGGGCGGCCGCGCGGCCCGGCCGGACCCGCGGCGCGGCGCCTCGGAGCCGGCGCGCCGCACTCCCAGCGAGGACTCGGAATTCAGCTACGTCACCTTCGACGCTCAGGCCATCACCGTGCCCATCAGTGTCTGCGTCACTATTATGGTTGGGTATGTGAGATACAGATTGTTAAACATTTATTTTTGTCTGGATCTTCGCTTCCCAGCTTATAAGCTCTTCTGTCCAACTTTTTCCCAAGCTATGTTGGGATATCATCCATCCACCGAATAACCATGGCAAATCTGGCGTGGGGTATCTAACATATTAAGAGCTTATAATAATATTATTACTTATCCGTGCAATCAGGCAGTTTCAATCAGGTGTTAATGTGAGTTTTGTCTTTCAGGTACATCATGTTTGGATCTATGATCTTCGGAATGTGGGAGAAATGGGACCAGCTGGATGGATCTTACTTTTGTTTTATTTCTCTTAGCAGGTAAGGTTCCGCTGTCTAAACAGACACAATATTGAGTCAGTTCTATTAAATTTTCAGGCTTTTGCTAGTCTTCATAAAATAAATGTTTATACAACTCTTCACTACCCTTGTCCGAACGGTTTAGATAAATGTACTGAACAACAATAATTTAAGGTCGGCACACGTCTGACAGATATTGGGAGCACAGAATTAATTGGCAGCCGTTTAAAATTCCGCCGCGATTGGCGGGTGATCCCCAGGCGAGCAAAAAGCCCAAAAAATACCTTTTTTTCTCGTACAATACATGCCGCTTTAACGTCCATTTTGTGGTATTACTTGGTACACTTTATATTTTCAGAAAAAGGAAGATTATGTTTTGTAGAAGTATTAAATGCTGGTTACTAACTGAAATTTGCCTTTCAAAATAATGTTTATATTAAATATTTATGCAGGATTTCATAGTTTGAAACATATTTTTTTGGTCCTTTCACCATCGAATAATTGTAATTAGAGTTTATATTTGAGCCTAAAAATCATACGTAGCTAAAATCCAGCCCTTTGTATTAATAAATAAAATATTTTAAATTAATTAATTTACACTTAGCATCGGGTTCGGCGACTTCGTACCAGGCGAGCGTGTATACACGGAGCGCATCGAGACCTCATTCATCGTGTGCTCGCTGTACCTCATGCTGGGGATGGCTCTCGTCGCTATGTGCTTCAACCTCATGCAGGTAATAATATGTTAAGAAATCGTGTCCGACCCGAAAGGGTGATAAAAGGTTCACAATCACATGACCAAATAAAATGTGAAACTTTAAATATTCATGGTAGCTACTTGCTCTACCTCTTGAAGGTATGGAAATTAGTTATTTGGCCAAAAGCGTGTTGGAGTGGACTTTGCGGCACTTCTACGCTAGAATTATTGATTCTACGAAAAATGGTCACTACATGATTTTTAGGAAATTAGCTCTACTTTAATTTATAACGATGAGCCGGAAAGGAGTTATTTTCAAAAGAGTGTTTTTGAGTACTATTTTTCCAATATGGCAGCTCGGTACGAGGTGGCAAAGTAAAAATTCCAAAAGAGACCTGAAAATTTATAAAATAGAACTACCAAATTACGATTCCAAATATCACGAAAACAAGAAAAAGAAAATTGTTTGTACTCTAGATGAGTACAAAAAAGTAAAGATTTTTGAATAATTATATACTTTTACGAATACAGTGAAAACTAATTCGCAGAGCTACAATAAAAACTTTTTCGATTAGATGTCTAGGTTCCTTAGCAAAGAGATACGTTTTAATATTACCTGTACCTACAACTCAATAAATCTTGGAGTTAGTTTGTTTTGGAATATTTAAGATAAAATGTCTAGATTGAACTTTTCGGTCCTTCAGACAGAAATACTTTCTTATATTTTGTTTTGCAAAACTTGTTACAATTCGAACTAAAAGGTTTTAAAGTGCATTTCTTGTCAAAACTTTAGTAGAGTGTCGGAAAATTGGAATCATCTAAAAATCCATGACGTCAGCAAACATAACATTTTCAAAATTATGAAAGAAAACTCAATAGGTAACTCAGTAGGTAGAAAAAAAACTCAGTAGGTAACAGTAGGTAGAGCAAGACATTTATAAATAAATACTCTTTAGGGCTGGACGTTTTGACCGGGTTACACCGAGCGTGGTCGCAAGCAGACTGACTTTTCTCAGACGAAAAAAACTTCGGTTTTTTACTATCGTCTACTACTATTTATCGTATACATCGTTCATCGCTTTTGTGTAGTTTTTCCATACATTTTCGAGAAGCTCAAAACCTTTCAACCAGCAAACTTTATGTAGGATCTTATCTTGTCTACTACCTTGTCCGGTTTTTTTCTATTGAATGTATGTACTTATTTAAACTAAGTGAATATTTGTTTCAGGAACAAGTGATGCACTACTTCGCGGGTCTGAAGCGCGCCGTGAAGCGCCTCGGCCGCTGCAAGAGATGACGTCACACTGTATATATGTACATAGCCTAGTATACGATTATATACAACTACAATTAATAAAGACTTATTTGCTACGTTAGGTTTGACTCATTCTTATTATATCACTCCTAGCAAACCTCCGCTGATCGTCCGTCCTCGATGTATGGCCAGTATTAAAAATAGTTATTCTTTTAGCTGGTAATACAATCATGAATATAAATGAAGGGTAACCTTAGTTACATTTAATACTTTTATTTGAAAAAAGATTTTTATATTTATTGCCATTATAGATTAATGTTTTGATACCAAATTACCAAAAGATTAATATTTGAATACAATATTTTGCAAGTCTTTCACGAAAACTATTCCAATATGTCTTATATTTTGATAGAAACCCAATATGGAAGGAATTCCATCACTGAGAAGCTATTTTATTATGATTTTCGTCTAATCTTATAACTTTAATATATTTTAGACAGTCAGAAAATATTAAAAAGTAGCAATAGTCTGACGTCTGAATGGGATTTAATGAAAATTTAATAAAGGTTTGATTAAACGTTTTACCTACTAGTAAATATAATTAGGAGAGGCTCATTATGTACTATCAAGTTAGGCTAATAAGTAATTAGCTATTTTAGAGTACAGAACTATTAAGATTGTTCTTGTCATGGAAAATTAAGGGAAATTAAAAATAAATTTTCGCCTGCCAATGGAAGAAGCAAATTATTAAATATTTACGAGAGTTTTGAAATACTACAATAAGGACCAAACCCACCCAAAAAGTTCCAACATATGCTTTGAAACAAACACTCCACTTAATAAGTCTCGACTGGAAGGACCGTTTTAAAGAATACCTCACAACGTACAAAGGTGCACTTCTCAGGAAAAAAACCTGCATTCTCCGTCCGTCCACCACTTACGTACATTAGGTGCTTAAAAATGCACTGCATTCGTTCTGCAGCTAGGCTAGTGCAGTGGGATGTGAAACCGCTTTGAATGCTTCCATTGTAAACGCTTTCTTGAGACGTATGAAAGTGTGCTGAAGTGGTTATTATAAGTTGTTAGTGTTATGTAGTCTGAAGCGTTTAAATGTGAGCGAAATGCATTTACATTAAATTTATCAAAGTAGGTACTTAAATATTTTGAAATTTAATTATTCTAGGCGACTTTTAAATCATAATTTAGAGCCTTTACAGGCAATTTATTTAATTAGAAATCAAACATTTCAGTGGACAAAATGCGTCAGATTACACTGCCGTTCGTTGCTACCTCTTTAAAACTTACTAATAGTCTCTACATTTCGACATAAATGGAACTTTACTCACATGAATATAATATATCGGTATTGTATTACGAACTAGTGTAACAGAGGTACTCTATTCGTTACATCAATTTGTAACATAACAACAGTTTGTCTTAAACTCAACAAATTGTTGCTAAATAAATATGAAACTCCGTACCCAAGGACCGCCGGGCCCACATCACATCCTCAAAGCTTTATGTAACTCAAGTAACAACAGTTAGCGAGAATGAGGGATTTTCGCGGCGCATGTCGTTTTAATTCGAGTACGAACGTTACGTACAGTGCAAAGTTTATGCTTTTTGCTGCGGAAGGTGCACTTGAATGCATTAGTTTGCGCGTGGCTGCGGAAACCGCGGGGAATGAAAGGCGATTTTTTGTAGGTAGGGTAATTTTGGTATCAAGGTGTATTGTAGAACGTGAATTGGTTTTAGGATCTAGTGATCATTTATGTAGTTTATGTGGGCTTGCGTATGTTGTGATTTTATATGTTCAGCTGCTCAATTATCTACTTATATGTATATTATTTAAAAATGAATTGCTGTTCGTTAGTCTCACTAAAACTCGAGAACGGCTGAACCGATTTGGCTAATTTTGGTATTGAATTATTTGTGGAAGCCTAGGGAAGGTTTAAAAGGTGAATAAAATATAAAAAGTTCGAAATTAAATAAAAAATAAAAAAACAATTTGTTTTAAGTTTATTTTATATTGATTGAGGCAGTACGAAGTCTGTCGGGGCAGCTAGTTATAATATAAAATCTGCACGGAACGGTTTGTGTTATCCTTATCATCATTATTTTTAACTTTGTTTTTTTTTAAATTATGATATAAGGAAAAGTAATGAACACAATTTTCCCGTAAACAAAACTCAGTTGATTATGCAAACATTTTACAGACCATTCAGTTTGTTTGAGGTTCAACAAGTCGTTCAAAAATCCTATCTCCTGAAATACAATACTTATTTTCAGGGAAATGAAAATAATAAGTGAACCTTTCCGGGAAATTTCAGTTAAAAAGTTTAGTTAGTTCAGTGAAAAACCTGTTTTATGTTCGTTTTCTCGTCAGTAAGCATTTTTGCTACATTTTATATCTTGCCCGACATTTAACTTTTATGGAATCTTCGTCCAAACTATGATTCTTCGGTTATATTACTTTATAACCTCCTTGTTTAGACCTCATAAACTTTAAACAAGGTTCAACATTTTAGTTACCGGTTAGGAAGACGTGTTTATCTGTTTTTATTGGTATTACAGTGGTTAGTATAGTTAAGCGATTGCTCTATAAAAATATTTTTACATTTTTACTCTTTGATTTTTTTCTTGTGCTTTATCTCAATTGATATCCTTTTGAAATTATATTTTTGTGGACAAAGGAGGTTTTAACCGCTTTGTATTTTAATTTTAGCCCTCGGCCACATTGTTTTATTATTCTTCCTGTTAATACGAAAATTATATCGTGTACATATTTGTGATTTAGTTTAGTTCCTAACATTAAACGCTGTTTCCATAGCTGCACGACAAGAGTGTACGCTATAAACTTCGGCGCTCAGTAGAATTGCTCGCACAAATTAAAGAGGTTAGTTGAGGAACTTGGCGATTACTCTGCCGCACTCCCATACGTTTCGGTCGGTTAAAAACTTCCACCATTATGAGAATAGCTGGCTATTTATTTTATTCAGGTTTTCTACAGAATACTTTTTTATGAGTTGGAGGACGAAGTTTTTAAAGACTATCAGAGTAGTAATATAAAAGTTTTAGTTTGTCCGCTTGGAACTGGTCGTAAGGACGTCCCGTGCTGGCGAGTACTGGGAGTGATGGCTGAAACGCCTTGAGGGGTTCAGAACGCTCTCATTTAACTCAAAGGTATAAGGTTTATTATAGGTTTCTAAAGTAATTAAACTCAGAATCAAGCTCACTATTAAAGCAGGTAAATAGTTATTAAGCCTCGCAGACCTGGACAGGTGTTTACTTGCATTAGTTATGCTACCAGGCGTAAAGTATTCTTGGTATTAGTGAAGTTGGTGTGGGAAGCGGTACAATAAGTTTTGTTTTTCAGTGGTCCGTAGTTACTCAAACAGCTAAAAGGGTTCCTGGAATTAAAAATTAGTACAATATCGATCATACTGTATAACAAACAAAACTAATCATAACATTGTAGTAGCAATATTGAGAAAAGTATCAAATCTATTTGGTAGCTAGAAAAAATCCTTTAAAACGTCCGTCTTTTTGCGTCAGGACTTAAAAATTATACGACAAATAAGTTTCCATCTGTGTCCATCACGGTTATGAGGTCATAAGTTTAAACTACGAACATACGGAAGTTACTTGGTATAAAAATTACCTCCGACCAGTTCAAGTGCTGGTCCGCGGCTTGGAAGCTCGCCAACTCGTAAAAGGTTAAGCGATAAATTATTAATTTCTCTAAGTAGCTCTGTTTTAACTTTCACTTTAATTTTTGAACTAGGTAATGTAATCCAGCAGTGGGTTATGGTGTTAGAACTGATTTTATTCTGTCATTTCATGATCTATTTTAAGCGTTGACTTACTTTAAAAATATTGACTTACAGACGTAAATGACTTGGTTCTATATCGGACTGTATAAATTCATTCTTTTTTGAAAAAACGTTAGCACCCAATATATGTAGTGTACAATAGATATAGCTGTGTAAAAATAATTTTCTTTGGATTTCCTAGAGCACTTCCAGTTACTAAAACTAGTCTGGTTCTTCTATGTTTTTACTGAGACTAAGCGGAAACTTCGTCTGAAAAACCTAAAACAACAAACCTTCGCAGTGAATATGCAGATCCATCCAGACTATAAATTAAATGAAAGAATAAGAAGACCAAACTCTGTGGTAGTGTAAGCCAGCAAAACTACCAGCTCAACGGAAAACTATCCATCAAGATCTACCCAAACTAAAAAAGATAATCACGAGCGGCGTGCTTTGTGGAATATTTCAGTTTACGATAAATCTTTCCAAAGGTTATTGTGAAGGTAAGGTGGGACGGTATTGTGCGACGCCTGACAACCTTTTAGTGAGTCGTTTTGGTAATATACGGTACTTTTGGTACCAGCCCACTTATTCGGTGTTGGTGAATGGAACCGTACTGATGTTTATTGTTGTTCAGCTCAATAGCCATCGTGATAAATGACTTTGTTCTTAGGTTTTGGTGCTAACTAATTTAAACGGTCGAAAGTATTTTGTTTCTTGCGAAGATAACTTTATCCGTCAAATGCATCTGAGAATATAAGTCTTGATACATCAGAATATGGTAAGGAACCTTACTTCTATAATGTTAGCTTTATTTTACTAAATATATTCCTTTTCTTTACAGGACAATTCGAACAGGAACGATATCGTAAAAGAGAAAGAACACAATGTATTTGAATACTCATTTAAATATTAAGAATCCATCCTAACTTTATTCATATCTTTGAGAATCATACATTTTTCAGCGACAGAGATACACACATCTTTCTTTATTGTTAAAAATGTACCCTCTTTTACGACCACAATCGGGTAAATGGCGCATAACGGAGCGGACACGGCCATATAAAATGTATCATTCATACGGACAGCTTGGATTTTATAACTCGACAAACATTGGCTTATATGCTAATGGGAAGTATCCATTGCTGCGTTTGTATAAAAAGGATTGTATGGAGTTCTTAGTGATGCGTCAATGGATATTAAAAGTTGCGAATTTTATGTTGGCCCAATGTGTGGAAGGCGTCTTAAATAACGTGAAAATTAGGGTCGGGCCACACCTTACAGCGAGCCGGGTTTCGGGACATTGACATATATTTTCTTCATTTCCATATCGCAGTAGAATGGCTCTTGGAAGGGTTCTTGTGTAGTGTACAGTGTCAACTTGTCATCCTATTTGGAATGTTTGTGAAATGTCACTTTTCATCAAGTTGGGGTTGGGGTTGGGCCGGTTGGGGGAAAGAGGGTATTGGGTTTTGTATTTTTTTGGGTTTGTTATGAAAGTGTTACTTTATTTTCGCGTTTTCGTAGTTCTTTATGCTTATTGAAAAAGTAAGTGACGTATTCGGAAAACAGTTTTAAGCAAAAGGTTCTAAAACCAATTGTAATCAAAAAATAGTTTTCTTTTAATAATTAACACACACAGATCTCAGATACTATGTAACATTCTACTATTGGCTTCAAAAAACTTCTATTCAAATGAAAGTAATTTAATAAGAAAGAAGTATTTCAGTAGGAGTACTATCCGACTGAATATTTTTCAACATTCAAACGTACAACGAACAGTATTTAATCAACGTTGCAATCCGTTCCAGGATACAGATAGTTTACAATAAATTGTATGTTCTGTGTATTTTCTTGTATCTGGAACACTAACATTTGCAAGTCTTCTTCTGAGTACCTTTCTTACAAACTATATTGTGGTTAGTTTCCTGTTTCACCTGATGCAGAAAAATACAAATACGAGTAAGTTACATGAATGATGTAGTGTTCACTGCATTGTTGACATCTGTAACATTTGTAAGACTGGTTTGCAAAGAAAGCAACAAAAAAAACTAATGATAGTGATGATCTAGTCTTTCAGATATTGTAATGCAAAACGAGAGTTATAGCAAAGGTGGCTAACAGTTTATAATTATTTACTAAAGAAATCTGTAACGAAAACCCTTTTTGATTTAGATACAAGCACCAGCTGTGTCCAAACAAGAGGACAACAAACGCTGTCACAACACAAAAAAAGAATTTGCGTAAACAACAAAAAGTGTAGACTTTTGTAAAAAACCCTTTTTGCCAATAAATAAGAACCACGAAGAGTTTGCTAAGCATTATTAACTCACAAACCGACAGTCAGCGTTTGTGTCGCCACACTGGTACACTGGTATTGTAAAAAGTTTTGCGTCGCAGTATGTTTGCCATCGACATGCGATCGGCTCGCTTCCTATTGCCTGCCGAATTTATGCCTTCCGACTGACAATCGTGTGGGGCCATAGGAACAGTGGTTACTGGCTTTTGGTGAGTTAGTGTTATGAAGAGGCGAACAAAATTGAGTCACATAGTAGCTACTTTTTGTGGTTTCATTTGTAATAAATACACAAAGGTCCAGATTTTGTAAACACTTTGATGTAGTGTAGTATTTAATTAACTATAGGTACCTTCCTACTTATTTAGCACTTATCTATGTGATGAAAGTGAATATAAGATAGATTTTCATCAATCTATACTAATAATAATCTACACTAATATTATAAAGAGGAAAACTTTGTTTGTTTGTAATGAATAGGCTCAAAAACTACTGGACCGATTTTAAAAATTCTTTCACCATTCGAAAGCTACATTATCCACGAGTAACATAGGCTAAATTTTATTTTGGAAAAATCCAAAATAAATCCAATGGTCCACGCGGGCGGAGCCGCGGGCGACCGCTAGTATATATATATATAATATAATATATAATATAATAATAATATTATAAAGAGGAAAACTTTGTTTGTTTGTAATGAATAGGCTCAAAAACTACTGGACCGATTTTAAAAATTCTTTCACCATTCGAAAGCTACATTATCCACGAGTAACATAGGCTAAATTTTATTTTGGAAAAAAATAGGGGACCGTGTCTTTCCTGGGTAGGCTTTTTGCAGCGGTAACCGACATCCACGCGGGTGGAGCCGCGGGCGACCGCTAGTAGTATATATATATAATATATTAGTATTGATAAATATGTTACTCGGTTTGTGTTTTCTTGCGTGTGAACGACCTTAGTTGTTAGTTTTTATAAAGACTTTGAGTTATAATTATTTTATAGAGTTTATAATTTTTCCAGCCGCGAGCTCAGTGGCCCACTCCCATGACAAGCTGTGGAAGCACTTTGTCATATTTTATCCACACAAAAATGTTTCGCCTAAATAATAGATCATAATCGGAGTGTGTAGTATTTTGTTTTTTGATACTTGCTGACATCGGGACTTGTCAGCAAACAGTGAATAAGATAAAATACGATTTGATACTTCCTATAGGTGCTAATTTAATAGACAATGTTATTTTATGTCTCGTTGATTCATATAACAGCTCTTTTAGCACTAGCAGTAAGCGCAGTTCAGTTTCACTTTTAGACATAAAAGTTATTGTAAAAGCTTAAGATCTGTTCAAAAACCCTAAAAAAACATTAAACTAAGTAGACATTTCTGATACAGAGTAAAATACGATTCTTTTTACACTATTTAACTTTGTGTTTTCAGTGAACGTTATTTCTCATTGTTTTTCAAGCTTGACAAAAGCAAGTAAGTGACTTTGACTGATATTGTATTTAAAGAAGCTAGTATTCTGTACTACAAAAACTACATAATATGCAAAGCATTATTCAAATTTGGAATAACAAAAGAATGGCATTTAAATAAAATAAGAAAAATGTCTAAAATTGAAAATACAATTTGCACTGTTTAAAAGAAATTCTCTTTTATTGAAGACCTGTGTGCGATGTCAACCGATGTTGAAATAATGTAACTTTATTTTACGGCATTTTATTTTAAATATACCTGAGTTTATTACATTAGGGCTGTCAGTTATCACATTTATTTAAAATTGCGTTCATCGATGGCCGCGTGGAGCTTAAAAGCGTGTCACTTAAAAACCTTGCATGATAGCCATTTAAACGGACAATTCCAAAAATGGTCTATGTAGAAGCAAGAAAACTTTTTAACTACTTATATTTAAAATTTTAAACACACTTACTAACATAATCAAATAAGTTCTTAATAATAAGTGCTTATTAATTACAATAAAAAATAAATGGTTCTTAACTACAACCCTAAAGCATATTAATTTGTTTTTTTTTTGTTACATAATCCTCTCCTTATAGAGGTACCCTAATTTAATAACGCTAATATTTCTGAACAAAAAACCTACCTAAACTACCCTACCTCATTTCGCACAGCCCTACACAAATGTGCCAAGAATATATTTTAATAAAAGAACTCAAATAAAAAGCTACACATTAGAATCACAGCGTTTTGGGTGTGAATGTACTCATTATTGCGCCCTTGTATGGCGCGTTTAATTTTGTGCGCGACAGTACCTCTTTGTCTTATTTAAAAAGCGTTTTTTTGCTCACTGTACACATTTTTTGATACTTTGAGCACTTTTTTGTATAATTGTGTAAAATTGTTTAATCCCCTGTACAGCTGTTTCAATAAATTTGAATTACGGTACTCGAGTCAAATACTTTGTTTATAAAATCGGTTTTAAAACTGCCCTTTTAATTTGAATTTATGGTTATGTGTTACTTAAATTACGAAAGTAATCAGATTTTTTGTACTATGTAAAAAACTGGTCCTGGATCCAAATTAATTAGATTTACATTAATACGCTTTAAGCCATGTTATTTTATGCGACATCCTTCTCAAATGAATTTATTTTCAAGAAAAACCTAACTATCTCTGATAGCTCATATGTGAAATATGATGCCGCGAACAAAAACAGTGATAAACGCATATTATAAAGATACAAAAAACACTTACTAGACTGCAACATTAAAATCTAACAGAGTACCAAAAACATACATTAAGAGATATCATCACCGAACAGAATAAGCTGGTAATTCAATATCTTTAATATTAATTTCCTTCGATAAGTTTGAACAACGCGCGATAAGTCCGCCATATATCTCTTTCGCGTTCACAGCTCTATAATAAATGTCCTTAAATTCGATTACAAGAGATATATTCGGTTCTCGAGCCAGAGAAATTGAATTGATAATGAGAATCTATAGTACGATGTAGGTAATACTTTGTAGCTGCTGTAGGTGATGGAGTGATACACTTTAATTAAATTGGTTTTGTCCTGTTTCAAATTTAAATTAGTTTATTTCTCCACAATATTACAATAGCCTTATTTCTACATTAACATTATAATGTGCTAGACTGGTGCCTGAACTAGACTCTAGGCCTGTATTTCTGGCCACCAGGACTCCTTCATCTAAATTATACACATTAACGTATGAACTTTGGATTCCCTGTAGGTGTGAATATATAGATATTGTCGATACACAAAAATACTTAGGTCTTACTATAGATAACCGACTTAATTGGAAGGAACATATAAATGAAACATGTGTCAAACTAAGAGGTATATTAGCTAAATTCTCTATAATAAAATATAAAATTCCACATCAAACATTATTACTGCTTTATAAATCTCTGGCAGAATCGACGATAGCCTATGGGCTATCAAGTTACGGACGGACTTATAAAACTCACCTGGACCAAATATATTCACTCCAATTACGATTAATAAAAACAATTGTCCCATATAATATTAAGAAAAAGTATAAAAACGATTATCATCAATTATTCAGATTTTGTAAGATTATACCTGTACATGAAAAAGTTAAACTATCCTTATTAAATGAAGAATTCTTCAACGAAAATCTTAAGAAAACAAAGATAGTACACGGAAATGAAATGAAAACTCGTAGTGTCACTAATGCGAAGCTGTTACTTCCTAAATTCAGAAATTTACACGGTAAAAGAACGTTACAATATATGATTCCACACCTTATAAATCAACTTCCAACATCTCTAAAGGATACAATTACTTATAAAAATATAAAATTTAAACTAAAGCAACATTTCTTACAAAATATTAATATCCAACAATGAAAATATAATAAATAACAAAACATTTATCAAAAAGGAACAACCTGTATTAACGCAAACCCTAACAACTAGTTACTACTCTTGTTGTAAAGACGGCTAGCGCGGTCACCGATGCTCACTCATTCTTAATTACGCACAAAGTATTTCGTTTCTACCGTCACTATATTATTATTGTAATAATTGTAATGTAATGTTTACCCTCATATATGGTCGATGATACTGATGTACGGTAAAACTCGAATGAGTTTATGTTTGCATCTTTAGTATGTTGTTGTTAATTGTACCTTTATACAAATAAATAAAAAAAAAAAAAAAAAAAAAACTATGAACTCGTACAAACGATTTTTTTTAGAAGAGCTAGTTTTTTAATTTTTAACTTATAACCCCTGCGGTAAAGAGGGGTTTTATATTAGTGTTTGAATATTAGTTATTAGTAATACGACTAATTTACTTATTACAATTATTTCAAGTTTTCACAAGAGAAGCTTTTGCTTGCGGTGAGAGATTGACGTAAACTCTTGTACATAGTATTAAAAAAAGTCACTCCCGCTGTCTGTTCGCTAAGATCTTCTAACTGATTTTCAGCAAAAAATAGAGTGATTTAAGAGTAAGGTTTATATATATATCACATTGCATTTAGTACATTGTAGCCGTGTGAAACCGAAGTCGCTTGTTAACTTATAAAACGTCTGGAATTAACATAGCCTTTAATTTTACAGCGTTTCTGAGAAATGTATATTGAAAAAAAAACCGACAATTTAATATCAAGGAAAGGGAAATATCCGATTTCAATAAATCCTGATTCCTCAATATCCGTGTTGACCAAAGCTGCTTATTGTTTACAGAGAGTTATTTGCATCAGACAAATAACTTGGAGCCCTACTTTGTGACGTCACTGGTTATTGACGGTCATAGCTTGCAGGCATGCCTTTGAACCGTACTTTTGCAATGACTTCATTCTTATATATTACAGTATTTCATAAAATTGCGAATTAAAATTTGCCCATCTATACTTATAATAAATCTGTAGAAGTGAAAATTCTGTACATTGAAAATATCAAAAAAATAAATGGCGGGGGGTGTTACTAGACCGACACCGAACCCAAAAGTGTGAAAAAAAAAATTTTTGTCTGTCTGTCTGTCTGTTTGTTCAGGTATCACGCAAAAACTACCGGTTCGATTACGATGAAACTTGGTATCATTATTCTTTATTATCCTGGGCACCACACTGGGTAGTTTTTATCCCGGAAAAGTATAAACAATTAAAAACAAACTTAATTTTGCGGTTAAAAACTCATTGATAAGTTTCGTCATCCACGCGAACGAAGTCGCAGGCACAGCTAGTTGTAGATAAATAACGATCAACAATAACGTGTACATAGAGCAGAGTGTACGTTTTCACATGACGTACTATGGGTTCGATCCCACATGGGATAGAAATTTGTGTGGACTATATTGACATTACACAAAGTGCACTTTGTAGCTCTATGTGTTTTTTTGCAAGTGGCTTTAATGATTATGAAGCTCGACACAAACATTACTTCGTCTTGTTAAATTTCCTTGTTATAATTTTTACGTTAATCCTTTCAGAAACCGTGGCTTAGTACCTACAGTTCTGTAAAGTAGATTATATAAACCTTGTCGATCTTCATACTTTCTAAGACTAGAAGTTGTAGTCTGGAGGTCTAAGTGCTTAGTTGGCGGGGCTTGTTGGGAACTTGTAATTAACAAGATGATACCCGATACTTACTGTCGGAGGCCAGGGGTGAGGCTGGCTGTGTACTGAGAGCTAGGATGTGTAGAGCTATAGTGGTGATATGCTAGTAAACAGAAAATAAATAAATGGTGTAAATGTAGACGAGTGTAACTTGGTCGGCGGTCATGGCAAAGGTATACAAAAACAGAACATAAGTGAATTATAAGCTACTTAATCATAGCCGAATAAAATTATAAAATGTATTTAGGGTAACATTTAATTATGTTTTGTTACATTATAAACTATTACAAACCAAATGAACACTACATAAACTAAAATCAAAATCTCACAACTAGTTTCCACTGGTCCCCATTCACACAAGTCGCGTCGCGTCCATCCCTCACAACCACACAAAACGTCCTCATTTCACCATTGTCAACTAATTCACGCTCCAAACTCCGATTTACCAGAATTCACCGCAGCTTACCTCCCGTCCGCCACCGCGTCGCGCCGCTCCGTCAGGTGCGAATTGTAATTTAGTCTATTCACATCCGCGACAAACAATCCCGGAACTGATTATCACGGTCGCTCAAACACGGATGTGTTCCAACTTATTTATCGAGTTGATACTGTGTACCGAACACTCGAGCTCGCAAATATGGCACAAATTGACAGCGTTAATTAAGTAGGCTTAATGATTGCGGCTCACGGATGTGCGGATGTGTGGGATCCGTGTCGGGTGTACCTGGGATCTCTGTGATCTAAACCTCGTTTGGTTCAGATTCCTGTTAATGTAATTGGCTTGTTCACACTCTAACCATTGATGTTTGGTTACAAATGCCATTAGATGGTACACTTTGAGCTATGATTTTCGACGATATGCGTTTCATATATGTTCTCCATGTGCATGTTCGTCAGTAAATGGATGAAATTAAGGGTAAAACTAGCAAAGTTAACTTAATTGAATTCAAGTAACCAGACACTAAAGACTTTTGTGTCATAAATTTCATACTTGGCAGCTATAGTATACCTCAATCATATGACAATAACTATATATGAATTCACAGTAGTTACGAATACTGATCTTTAAATCGTATAAAAAGCCTCGACATCTTCTAGTGAGGGTTTCGAGATTAACAACACAATGCTATAAATATCTCCATCCTCGCTTGTAGTACAAGAATAGCAAAGTTGTAACATTATATGTATTGAACTTGCCGTAATCTATTAACGCTAAGGAAAGTTGATTTGTTATGAAATAACAATGTCTAACAAATGGGTCGGTAACATGAAACCTGCCTTTATTGGCTTCACTTCTAACTATTTAAACCATCTTGTAAGCTTTTGACCCACTACCTACACTACACGTTAGGTTTGGAAAAAATTAACTAAGTCAATTGTTTATTTAAAACAAAGATTCTATATTGTTCAACTCAATTTTTAAAAAGTGAGTTGTTTATTTGATTATTTGCAAGATGTTTTATTTTATAGTTATTTAGGAAGTGGAATAGTTTTTTCGGTAATACCACGAGTACTATAGAGGGGCTCGTGGCAAAGTGTAAGCCGTGCGGTTTAACCGATAATACAGGTTAAGCCGCGCTCGCCGCGGCTGGTCCGTGGATGGGTGACCATTTATAAACATACCGAGACCCCTCCGTGCCTCGGATAGCACGTTAAGCCGTAGGCCCCACTGTCATACGTTGATCTTTGGCAATCGTTAAGTCAATTCTGACAACCAGTCTTACCATGGGATACTGTGTTCCCTATCGTGTGCGTGCTCCATGTAAAATTCGGTATTCAGCTGAATGTGGTAAGACTGGTAGCCGACCCCAACATAGTTGGGAAAAGGCTCGGGAGATGATGATGATGACCACGAGTACGGAAACTACTAGTTAAAATGAAAATAATTGTTAACAAAGTCCTTTTGGAGAAATATTAACGAAAAATAAACTTGTTTTAGACAAGCTAACTTTACAGACAGACAAAAAAGCTTCAATATGATTAAACAGTTTATATTAAAAATTAGTTCCATCAACTTATCTTTTTAAAAACACAATTTTTCCTTAAGTATCATAACTTCAATTAGTCTCCTGTCATATACATAGATGATTGTAACTTAACAATATTAGCAGTACAACAACCTTGTCGCGACGTCTTGGCTTTGGGAACGCCATTACAAGGTCACTTTCTGGTCTCGGAGGAGGCGAAGTTTGTAGACGGGACTAATAAAACACAAACTTAAAGTTGTAATGGATTTTAATGTTGTAAGTTATTAATATTATAATGGTGATCAACAGAGCAATAAAGTACTTTTAGAATTAAGTATAAAAGTAGCTGCTTTTTATAGCCTATTAGTATGTCCCGTTGCTGGGCTTCTTCCAAACTTCCTCGTCTTTGGAAGTATTTAGTAAATTTATTTTAGCTAAATTAGTATATAAAAATCTAGATATCAAAGATCTACTACTACTCAAAGAAGAAACAACTGTTGTTTAATCTTCTTAATGATTTTTATAAGTCGCTTTCTTATAAAACATAATAAAAAACAGTTACATTACAACAATGAACATGTTTAAATATATTTTCATTCCGAATGAATCTGTTCCATCGTTAATGTATCAATTGAGTACATTGTACGATTGATTGGAGCCCCACACTGTTTGCCACAGCCCCAATATACACGGAACACATAAATTAACTGCCGCATGCATATACATGAGCTTTTTCGTTGGAAGCCAGTCTGAATGGCTAATTGTACGGACAATGGGCATTCCGTGCTTAGAAATTATTAGGGTTATGATAGGGACAGCGAGGGACAAATAAACATTAATATTAACATATACCATAACATAAAATTTATATACCACCTCATTTGAACGAAATTGCCCAAAACGTTTAGGCATTACAAATTATTAAGTAGCATTAAAAACACTTCATTGGAACCAATTAACATAATAAAACATAATTATATCTAATTTGATTCAACAATTCAATTACCTTACAAAAATTTAGGAAGAAAATAATAAAATAAAAATAGGAAAATGGAGGCCTTCAAGCGTTTCCGAGTACAAATTAATATCCAAGGGACCCTAATCATCGGCATTTAAAAATGGAATCATTTTTATTTTATTTGAATTTAAAACGCTCTGTGATCATAATGAGAACGAACTTGGTTTGACTAAAAAGGTTTTAATGTATTCTTTAGGATTTTGTAAACAAATGACTACGTATTTAAAAATTATCTTCGCTATTTCTAGTGTTAAGAAACGTGAAAAGGAACTGCTAAAACATGACAAGCGGGTTGACGTTTCTTGACACTGACGCAACTCCGGGCTCTTTTGCTCGCGGCCGTCGGATGAAGAGGAATCTGGTGGCTCCGCATTGAAGCAAAACGTGTTCGGTGGAGTGTCGCTGTTCTTAATTCTCCTCGCCCGCCTACCCACGATAGCTCGGCAATCGCAATGAACGATGATGATAACCAAGTTTCTACATCAGAAGTGGGATAAAGAGGGCTTGTTTTATAGGAGAATAGCCGTACGAGATCCTGATTGAGTCCGATCCAGATGGCGAGGCATTGCAACTGACGTGGCCCTAAATAAAAGAAGTATTGCTTGCGAAGTTTGATAAACCTATGCTGCCACAAGATTACGTCGATGACAATTTACGCTTTCAAGTTGGTGTTAAAGACACCGCGAGTGAGGCGGCCATGCGCTTTTGGAACATCATCGAACGCATTCCGCGGATGGAAATGCCTGAAGATGTTACGACGGGATTCGCCGTGAGCTCATCGTCATTCATCAAGGAGCAACTTGACTACATCATCCGGTGATCTAGTTTCTTTTGTTTTAAGTAGTTGAGAGTAGTGTGATTGAAAAATGGGGCTGGCCTTAACTGGGTCGATGCCTCTGATCAGATCACGTTTTCCCATGGGGTTTGTAGCGTAGTTGATCGCTTGGGCTGGCCTGAATCGGGTCGACGCCCACGGTCAAACTGCGAGTTCTTCGGTGTGAGCTGGGTGGCTATAGATTGGTATGGAAACGGCCTATGTGGGTCGACGTTCCAACCGGTTGATTGCAACAGCTGTGTGTGACTGGTGGAAGGGACGCTGACAGGTAGTCCGGTCTATCGCACCATGCGAGTTGGTGGGTAGTCGAAGGGACGCCTGGTCAGTAGTCCGCCCAGTGTGTTTCATTCTGATGTGAGGGGTAAAGACTGGTGGAAGGGACGCTGACAGGTAGTCCGGTCTATCGCACCATGCGAGTTGGTGGGTAGTCGAAGGGACGCCTGGTCAGTAGTCCGCCCAGTGTTTCATTTAGATGTGAGGGGTAAAGATAGAAATCCATGGTGTCATAAATGGGTAGCTAGTCAGGAATGGGCGAGCATGCCCAGACAGGTAGATACTACAGATTTGTATTTGGTCTTTGCAGATTACTCGAAGCGAGAGCAGTCGCACGAGGACGTGCGAATGTCAGTCCGGCCGTGTAGGCGCTTCGCTATTTCTAGTGTTAAGAAACGTGAAAAGGAACTGCTAAAACATGACAAGCGGGTTGACGTTTCTTGACACTGACGCAACTCCGGGCGATCTTTTGCTCGCGGCCGTCGGATGAAGAGGAATCTGGTGGCTCCGCATTGAAGCAAAACGTGTTCGGTGGAGTGTCGCTGTTCTTAATTCTCCTCGCCCGCCTACCCACGATAGCTCGGCAATCGCAATGAACGATGATGATAACCAAGTTTCTACATATAAAAATGGTTTCCAGAAACCATATTGGTAGACGGTTACACAAAAGTAAATTTATTTTCAACTACCGACTTATCTGTAAGGCTTTGTACTAAATATTGAATTTTGTTAAAAGCTACTTTTAAAATATGGACTAAGCTCTTAAAAGCTGCCAAAAAAAGTTTTTTAAAAAGGTTTTGGAAAATTGTAATTCATTCTTTATTTATAACTGTTAAAAGTTTGCATTTACTTGAATAAACCTTCAGTATCGCAGCAATGGCTTTCGACCGTCCATATACATATAAAAGTATCAGGCGGTGCGATTACCCGACCACTTGAGGTGAGCGGGCGACCTCACATGCAGTCAAGAAACGAACTGTGCTCTTTAATTGGATCGGGTAATAGCAATGACACCAAATGTGTAGTAAAATTCGATATTGGACTTGTGTTTTTTTATAGCTCAATATTTTATCTGAATTGGCTTTGAAGCTAAAATTAGGAAGAAACTTTGTATATGTGTGTATTCAAACGCAAAGTTTTATTTGGTACACTTGTCAGTAAGTTTTAATTAAAAATTACAAAGATTCTATATGCAGCTTTAATTTTAATACTAGTCTGAAGCTTGTTACCTATATCGTGTATGTTGTATGTGATTATGATCTAGGCAACCTATCAGAAGCCCAATAACCGCAGCTACTCTGCATAATCCGTATCGAGTGTACCGTAACATAATACTTGCTGTAAGTACCCGTAGTTTACGTGTACGGCTCAATGCTCATGTTCATGTCTACATCTACATCATGTTATCGGGAAACTTTTAAAAGATGATATTTTATAAATATGTAATAAAAAGATACACGTCATGTAAGTTTTGTCAATAAAATATTATTTGAAAAACCAATAAGTCATACATGGAAAACAGAATATGACAGGCAACCAGATCTGTATTTTTTATTCACTACTGTGGTTTTTTAACCGTTATTGTGTACAGTAAAAAATTACTTCATAAAATTTTGCAATAATTTACTATGCAACACACGTTCACCAATATAACCGAATTTTTCATTATTACCCTCATAATTTATTGACCTATCCAAATGTTCGTAACTCCATGGTCTCCGACACTGATCGATGTTACACCACAATCTCTCCGCTGATGGATAGCGCCCGAATTCACTAGCTACGAGGCTACGTAGCACTACGCCGTAGCAACGTAGAAGCTACGCGGCTACGGGCCGGCACACCGGATGCTGACGAAATTGAAATGATTTAGTTAGTAGTGCACTTGTAGTGTAGAATGCTAGGGATTGGGTATGAATTTTAGAAATAGCCTTATTTTAGCTTTAGAATTTAAATTTGATATATTAGTAGATTAAATACGTAATTATTGTAGTAGTGGGGTAAATAATTTACTAAGAGACGTACTTTGTAAATATAATCATATTTTTTTCTTATGATTGACAAATTATGATAATAATAAAAATATTAAAATTCCTAATATGGTCCTTTCCACCTAATATTTTTTTATTTGATGACTATTTTTTTCTTATAATCGAAATTAAACAACATTTTTTTTAACATAACATAACATACCATCACGCCTGTATCCCCGAAGGGTTAGGTAGAGGTGTACAATGTACACCCACAGTTCGCCGGTATGTTTAGGTCCCATGTAATAGGGGGCCAGCCTATTGCCATTTTTTTTGTCTCCTTAAATGATACTTTGGTTAATGAAGCTAACAAAGAAAGCAACTCCAACTGTTTATTCATTGTATTTTTCCCTTACTTTTAGTTATTTTTCCTGTTGACTCTATTGGTACAATAAGCACGTTCCGTCTTTATTGACTGGTGTTAGCTATCATAACAAGTTGACAGTAAGTTAACTGTGGCTGAGATAGAACGCCGGTTAAGATAAGTTTTATTGACCGCTAGATAAGTTTTATATCTCTGAGAGATAGAGAGAGTAGTTGTACAGTCGCCTACAAAACTATAATAATATATTAAATAGTTGTATGAATTTTGTACTATATTTAGCCTTACTTATTTTAATCTGAATTGTACAAAAAATATACAGGTGACGCATTTTCCTGAGGCTGTATGATTAAAATGTTGCCACAAATACACCGAAAATAATTGTGTAAAAATTATAATTTGAAATTAAGTTAGTGTTTAGTTTTGTTTAATAAAAAAAGGCTTAACATAAACTGTAAACATAAAAATGTATCATAAAAATCATAAAAAATATTCAAGTATTTAGCAGCCGACTGTACTTTCACAGGTATATTTCAGGTTGATTTACTCTGGCGGTGTTGTTTTACGACTGGTACTTAAAGTACCAGAATATTCCGCATTACGCTTACATTGCTGTAAGTACCGTGGTGGACTGGACTTAAATAACTATCTCATGTAAACACAAAGTCTTAAATATTATTATTTTAGTTTTTATACTGGGCAACATAATATATTTTTCTATCATTGTTTCTAGGTATTAAAGTCTTTCTTCTATTGGTAGTAGAAATCCTGAAATGAAAAGCAAAAAAATACTGTTTGGTGTAATGCATAGATGAAATCATTATCAAATGTTCTAATTCTAAATTACCTAACAATAAAAATAAATTATTTTTCATTAACGATGCGGAATGTTTTAAATCCTTATAAATAAATACCTGAAAATAGCCAAGTATCTACGTGTTCCGTAACGAAACTAGCAACACATCTCATCTCCTGAGCCTTGTCCCAACCATGTTGGGGTCGGCTACCAGTCTTACCGGATTTAGCTGAATACCGTATTTTACATGGAGCGACTGCCTATCTGACCTCCACAACCCATTTCACTGGGGAACACAGTATCCCATAGTAAGACTGGTTGTCAGAATTGACTTAACGACTGCCAAAGATCTATGTATGACAACCGGGACCTACTGTTTAACGTGCTTTCCGAAACACGGAGGGGTCTCGGTATGTTATAAATGGTCACCCATCCACGGACCAACCGCGGCGAGCGCGGCTTAACCTGTATTATCGGTCAAACCGTACGGCTTAAACTTAGCCACGAGCCCCTCAAACGAAACTAGCAACACAAAGAAGTAAAATAATACAAAAGCTATAATAGCATTAAAATAAACCTATCTAGAAACCACAAAACGCAATTCAGCTGACAATAAAACGCAGTCAGCTTCCATATTTCGCTTCATTTCAATACTCAATAATCTCGGTTTTATTTCGTTCCCGAATTCCGTCCCGGAGTGAATCCGGGAGCGAGTCAATACGACTCGTGCATTTGACTTGCATTTGTTGACGTATGCACTCCTTTGGGATTAAGGACTGCTCACACTTGAAGGCTTCGCTTAACTTTACTTGACTTTAAATCGGTTTGTTATATTTAAAGTGTAACGAGTCTGACTGATACTCAATTTAATATTAAATTCGCTGTTGTGATTGTAAAGTTTGGTTTATAATTGTCTGCAGACAAAAATGGCAATGGATGTTTGTCTTTCTATACTATTTTTTTTTCTCATGAATGATGTTTGATTTCGTACAAATGTATTTAAACACAATTAAAATATTTAGACAGTTAAAATTTCAATGTAATTAAAAACATAATAACAACGAAATTAAATGTTTAGGTTAGTTAACTTAAAAATACAATAATTTACATCACAAACTGACCACATGAATACCAAATAAGTATCGATGTCAATTAATGTATTCTATCAATTAACATACAAACGAATAAACTAATTAGTTTAACTATTCCAATGATATTGAAACCAAATGTTTATGGTTTTACGCATAATTTAACGAGTGTTAATAAATATAGGCTTTATGTAAACAAACGCATTTCGATGCTATGACAAATTAATTTGGTAGATAACGTACAAATGTTCTAATTATTCTAATATGTAGGCTGTGTGTAATGGGGATTCTGAAGCCTACTAACATTGATTTATGTTGTTTACAATTAATTTGAATGTTATTTGATATTGTTTTTGACAGTTTAATAATTAGTTTATTTAATGCAATGTTCACTACCACATAACTATTAGGCGTTGAACCAATTGCAAATGTAATTTCCATGTATTTAAGAGATTTTATTATAGTTATCGATTATCGAAATACCGTACAAAAGTACAGAACAGAAGTTAAAAAATCGTTTTTATAAACTTCATTTCTTTAAGTCTCATAATGACTTTTAAAAAGGAGTGTATCAATATTAATTAAAAATAATATAATATTTCGTAATGGAAGTGTGAGGAATGGGAAATAATGGTATTCCCATTCAATGTACATCGCCCCTAACAATCTCTGCCTGAACGCAGCTTCCGAAATGCAATAGACTTAGCTCTGTCTGCGAGATAAATCAAATAGTGTAATGTAGACAAGACCCGCTCCAGATCATAGGTAGCAGTTATTAGATAGCTTCACACCTGTGTACTAAGGGGTAGGTGGTACTTGCAGTTTGATATTTTCTGACAATATTTAATCTGTATTTAAAACAAACCTCATGGTTCATGAACAATAAAAAAACAATTATGTATATAAAACATTAATGCACTACTCGCTAGAGAGTTACTTCATGAGTTGCAGGATATTCAAAGACTTTAAGGAGCACTGCGGCGGCAAAGGTTAGAATAAAAAACAAAAATTGAGCTTTATGGTGAAGGTATATAATTTACTCAACGAATGGAAAATGCCTGAAACTCAGAAATGTCAAATAAAACAACAAATTCAGTAATAATATATTTATACTTTACATTGTACTTCACATAATTGTATTATGTATGGCGTCGTACACAACACAAGCGTATATTATTTAATACAATAACAATGTTCGTAAAATTTCCTTTACATGAAACATTACAATATAACTTTACTTATACAATATTGAGCATATTTTGGCAAAGATTTGTTCATATCAACAATAGGAGGGTACTCATTGTTCTCGAACTAAATTATTTTGGATATTTCAAAGTATGGAAATGTTAATTATCGTTAATTAACGGAGGAAAATACATTGTGATAGGGGTTAGTTTGAAAGAACTTTGTTAGCAATCCAATTAAAGTTGGGTTTAGGTTTAATCCAATTGACGTGATTTGCGCGGTTCAATATCAACAAGGAGTGTTTGGAGCTTGCTGGTATTGATCCGACGATGCAAAGTTTGTGTTCATCACAGATAAGCGCACTTACAATACAAGGAATATAATAACAGAACAATATTTTATATTTATAACCTCCGAGGTCGAGTGTCTCGGGTTCAATCTCTGGACGGGACATTATTTCTGCATTTCGATACCCATTTACTAGAATATGTGGTACTTCATAGTCATTTTAATTGTCAGAGCGGCTTGTTAGGTGTGTAACCTATATCTAGAGGTATAAGTTTTATTGTCAACCGCATTCTGTCAAAGGTTTACACAAAATAGCAACGTTTAAAACAAAGAAAAAAGAACCCTTCCTGGTCATTACAGAACTAAAGTCATTTAACGTTCTTTAAATGTCTTCCAAGCACTATTCTTACCTTCCAAAGTGCTCGAATTTCTTCTCAGTTAAATCTGTTAAGTAGTCCTTAAGTACTTACTGGGTCCTTTGTGAAAGTTTCTCTGTACACTAAACCTTCGTCGCACTTCACTATCTTTAGTTTTATTATAAAGTTAATACTCTATTAAGGCTATCGCGGAGCTTACTAAGATTTGAGATATCAATTTAAGATTCAGAAATTAAAGTGTGATAAAATGTGGAAATAATTTAGAATTAATTTAATTTGTTATTTATTTATTATTAATAAATAAAGGATTACTTCTTGCGAAATTAAAGCGTCTGACTATTTTATGAATTTAATAACTATTTTGATTAGTAGGTACTGTAATTTAAGATACAAGTATTTAATTATTTATTTAAAGTTTAGCTACACTAACTCCTTCAAAAGATTTTTAGTATTGAATAGAAGTATATTTAAATTACTTGCCTTACCTTGGTTATGAATGCAAGCTTCAATATCTAAGCTTACAGCTATTTAGTATATCATATTAAGAAGAAGATAGAAAGCCTAGAGAAAATAAGGTAATTTAAATAGGCTTTTAGTCGTTGTTGTCGAAAAGATAAATTCAGGGCGGTTTTCAGCATATTAAAACGTTGGTTAAAATAGGAAAAAAGATTGTGTGGTTTAATGAATTGATGTCCAGACAACAGAATCACTTTTGTGTGTATGAGAAGAATTTGTATGTGTGTCTGTCTGTATGTGTATTTTGTGTATTGTTTGTGTGCGGGTGTTTCCGCATGTGTGTGTCTTTATGTGTTTTTAAATGAATCACTTAAACGCACACATCACTTATTTATTTAAGTGTTTTGTATGATTCAGTGATGAAGAGTGATGAAGATATGGTGAGGAGATATTATGGTGGTAATGGGGAGGGGGGTTCAGATCTGGTACTCCTTGTAGTTCCAGTTCCAGGTCTTGTTGACTGCGTTGTCCTCGATTCCAGGACTCATCTGCAGCTTGATGCTGTAGTCAGGCTGGAACAAGAAAAGATTCTTAACTTTAGAATTTTTCGTTTGATGACTTGGTTCTGATCTCTTTAATTCACGATTGAGAACATGTTAAATGGCTGTCGTAGGGTTAAGCCGAGTTCATTGGCGTGGGAAAAAAGAATTTTCAAATATTTAAATTTGAAACAAATGAATGTAACTTTTAGAATATGTTAACAAAATAATAGCAGTGAACAAATGGCAAAAAAAAACTAAATAATTCCCTTTCCCTACATTTTCGTAAAAGTCCTGAAAATCGCATTCAGTTAACAGGTAACGTTTGTCCGTGTGTTTAGAAAGAGCAAACAGCTGCAAAAGCGTGCGTCTACAACAAACAGGACGTGACGTGTCGTATCGCAGCGCGGGAGCCGTGTGACGTCACAACATTAGTCTGTTCGCGTACTTGATGTGTGGAAGGTTGTTTCATTACGGGTTTTCATTCTTCATGTAATCTGTGTGTGGGGTGATTAGGTGTTTGGTTGATGATATATAATCAACTCCTTATCGCTTTCCAAGGTGACGAAATTTAGCTTCAGCTAATAATGCCAGGCATAAAATCTGTCTCCATTATTTCTGATATGAAGTCCAAAGGAAACAGTGCAAGAACATTAAAATTAGCTATAATAAATAAATCAGCGATAAGATAGCCTAAGTTACTTGTAAAACTGAAATTATGACTATATCTTTCCTGGAGGTTTAAGTAACGTGAAAGATAAGCACGGCGAAAATCGTTTATATAATAAAATAAATAGGTATGCCTCTAAAATTGTTAAAAAGCTTATGGTATTTTAAAATAATAAAACCCAAATAACACAAAACTTACACCACAAAATGAACACGAAAAATCCAATTAACATCAAGTGTGAAGTTGTAATTGTGACTCTATAATTGTGATTACAGTCATTAGCCGGTGTAGTTTTAGCCGGTATAATCATTAAGGCTATTACGTCTGGCATTAGCCGATAGTTCTCGCAAACTTGCACCGTTACAGCCGCCCGACATTATCCCCGCTCAGTTTTACAAACGTTCTGTGTAGGGGGACCATCATATATGTAATTGTGGAATAACCATCCAATAAATATTATTTATGTCATTATTTAAAAAAAAAGTTAGTTTTATCTAATTATAGCAGTAAATTACAAACTTTGTAATATCGTTACTGGAAATTACCGACAGCAAATATGTATGAGAATAGAATTCCTAACAAATTATCCTAAGTACGGTAATCAATGTATAGTTTGTTCACAGGGAAAGCTGGCATTTAATTTATTATTTTTTCAACCGTGATACATACAAAATTAATATAAAATAATACATGTTATGCTATCGACAAAATCTATTTAATTACCCAAATGTTAAATTCCTTCAAAACTATAATTTAGTTAAGAAAGTTTCAGCAGACTTTACCGCATGGTCACCTCAGCGACTCCGTTAATGCCTCAAGCTTCTTACCCACTACTTCTTTCATAGTAAATTTGAAATTTAAACTCTGAACACCATTAGGACAAGAGCTGCGTTACATAAAAGGATTATATTAAAAGCTCTTAGATAAATTAACTTACGTTTTTGAGCGCTGTCCTTATTTAGAAGGTTTTATGTTAATTTTCTTTAATTAACCTTAAAGCTTAATGGACGAATAATATTTTATCGCGTTGACGGTGATTGATTTATTACGGATTTTTTTGGCGCAGTTACTGTTTGTGAGTAAAATTTGGTTGGTTTTAAATTGGTAAATTACATAAAAAATACTATGCGAAAGTTTTTATTTATTTATTTTGTAAGCTGTGTTTTAAATATGCGGCTTTTTGTGAAATGCGTTAGTCAAAAAATATTGATTAATCCATTCACAATAAAGAAAAAAATGCATAGTAAAATAGTCACATGAAGTCACTTCCAGTTTAATTAGTGTCTACTCATCCAATTAGATTACTTAATATTAAATTTGCATCAGCTTCAACAAAACCGAAGCACAGTACAAGCAACAACATACAAAAACAAAAGATGATCTGAATACCTTCCCGTACCTGCGGCATGGCAACGATCCCGGGGGGCATCCTGTCCTGCTGGACTTGCGGCAGTGGGGGCATCGGCTGGGGCCCCACGGGGTCCAGGTGCAGGGGCTCGTACTCGTCCGAGACCCCGCTGTCGGGGGAATCCGGCTGCAGGCTGTTCATGTAGCCCTTGGGCTCGCGGCTCTTGTGCACGCAGTAGTCGCCAGTAAACGGATTCTGGTAGGCTACTACAGTTCTGGAAAAGAAGAAATAAAAATAATATATCTGGGGGCACGGCAGTGCCCCAGCCAAGTCTCGAGCAAACGGGCACGGCCGTACCATTCTTTTCTCGAAGCGTTTCGCGGCTATTTCACCCCCCCTGTATCATCGATACGGATAAAGCTAGGGGTTTAGGTTTTCGATGACCTAGAGTAAGTATTAAAACAAGCTCAGCCTCAAAATTACATGACATTTGAACTAATAGTTTACGAGTTATGAGCGATCAAAGTTGCACCATTTTGTCACTCACTGACTCACTCACTGACCGATCATCAAAAATCTAAGGTACTTCTAGCAAACTTAGAACCTTCAAATTTGGCACCAAGATAGGTTTTTAGCTACATGTAAAGGGAAAATTATAAAAACGGTAATAAATTATATACCATAGTAAATAATATGAAACAAATTTATATTTGCGGTTTTACAAGAACATGGTATATGAATTTCGACTGCATTGTTAACTTTGTTCTTTGTTTATGTACAAAAAGCAAATATTTTTTATAGCAATTTTGTTTATTTATAAAAAGAAAAGAAAGAGACCTACAAAAAATAAATGAGATCCCACCAAAAACATTCAATGTAAAAAAAAGCCAAGTCTCTCTATGCAATTCTTCCATCGTAAAAAGTTTTGAGATCGCATAGGAGCCAAGTCCTGTTCAACTTAATTTGTAATAATAAATCAATATTATGTGACTATATCAATAATTTTGTTTTCATTACAATAATAGTGACTTGGCCATGAGCACAATAAGATACAAATATAAAACGGCATATTTGGAGGAGTTGCAAGTAAATAATAAATAATATCAGGACACCTTAACCGACAGTCGGTATCATCCAAGATCAGTGAACAGCACATGCACTATGGCGCATGTTTAGTCCATAGTGATCTCAAATTCCAATCAGTTACAAAACGATGTCCATAATATATAAATTCAACGGTATTTGCACGTAATTACAAGGAGCAAACGACCTTTAACTTGTGCTCATGGCCAAGTCACTATTATTGTAATGAAAACAAAATTATTGATATAGTCACATAATATTGATTTATTATTACAAATTAAGTTGAACAGGACTTGGCTCCTATGCGATCTCAAAACTTTTTACGATGGAAGAATTGCATAGAGAGACTTGGCTTTTTTTTACATTGAATGTTTTTGGTGGGATTTAATTTTCATGTTACCTATTTAGTGTCCGATTGCTAGGTAAAAGTCTTTCCAATCTGCTAAGCTATATACTGCCCAAAAATATACATACATGATCACTTTTTTTTAGATAATATTGAATTACTGCGCTGTTTTTATAAACTAAATAACTTAGCGCTCTTACGATCTAGCGGTCATGCGCAGTGGTACATTTTCCATTTTAATGGCAATCTCTTGAGTACAAGTTATTCACTTATAGTACAGTAGCTTATATGCGCTAGTGCGTATGTATTCATAGTTAGTTCCTTAATAGGACACATGTTTTTCTCAGATGATACACTTTCAGTAAATCAGTAGTGGAAATGTAAATTATTTTCCATGGCTTATTAGAATATTGCAAAGGGCTTACCTACTTACTAAATACAACATACCATATTTATATATGAGATTAGTACCCACCTTAGTTCCTCAGTAGAAGTCCCTTCCTTTTTATGCTTGAACACAACTTTGGTCGGCCGCAGTAATATCGCGATCTACAACCAAACGAGACTCAGTTTTAAGGCTTTGATTACAATACAACTTGTTTAATCAATGTTGACGATGACAAGCCAAAGTTAAACAATCCCGGGATTTAGATTGGTTTCTAATTAAATACAAATAATTACAACTTGCTATTTGTTCTGTAATCAAATTCTGTTGTTTTATTACAGTAGATATTTATATATTTGAATTTTGAAAGGAAAGGTATTTAATATTTTGTTAAGTTATTGGAAAGTGTCGAGGGCAGATTTTAACTGTTTGGTTAAATTGTATAATATAATTTAGTACTATGTACAACAAGGAAAACAGTAATTACATGGGACAAAATCGCAAGACATTAAGTATTTATATTATATACCTTCAATATGTAACGAAACTTATTAACTATTAAATCTATTGCCAATATTGAAAACATAATTTGTTATTCTGATACGCAAAACATTTGTAAATTCTCAATAAAAATAAAAGCAATAAGGTTAACCAAACAAAAGCTAATAATAAATAGCTGGATTCAATATAAAATATAAGTAAATCAGGGTTCCGCAAATATTTGTTTATCATTGAAATCCCTAAAGCCGATACGACATCATATTTGATATTTTTCCGATTCAAATAGGGTTTTGTGGTTACTCCTCGATTCAGTGCGGTCGACTGCGGGCCGTGGATGTATTTTATCTTTTTAAATGCCTTTTGTTGTTTTTGACCAGTATTTCAGTATCTAACGTTAAGCTTGAACCTTTTTACTTTACATTTTCATACATTTTTATGATCAAATATAAGTTATCGTCAGTGAAAACGCTTAGAAAAATACCATTAGGTAATATGAGCAGGGTTTTGTTGACATAATAATATCCAATAATTATATATTGGGACAACTTACGGCTAATAATCCCAAATTAGGTAGAGAATGAACTATGAAATAATGGTTAAAAATACACACAACACATAAACCAAAAAAGTATTTTAATAGTTTTACAGTACGAAAGAAATTATATTTATAACTCATATTGATATTATAAAGTACCCAAAAGAGAAGAAAAAAACCAATAAACATTCAGTGTTAGTTAGTTACCTCTCCGTTTTGTCGCAGCCTGTTGACGCGGTAGACGCAGTATCCGCACATGAACAATGTCAAACATAACTGGAACAAAACAAATAATATTATATTAAATATCTATCCATGTAGGAGTATAATTGAGGAGCCTTCGAATAGTAAAATTAGGTTGGCGAAATGAAATGATATATATTATGTATGTGAAACACTAACCGTCTAATATATTCCAATAGTATTTAAGAATGCATATAGTCATACAAAAGAATGTCGTGTAGTACCATGAAAATTCATACATGAGGTATTTACTAGTCATTTTCTTTTCAAACTACAATCTCAGCATTGTTTCAAACCTCCAGTTTGACTGTAAACACAGTTCTGTAAGATATAACTTTACCTTTTGCGCTCACCAACAGATTCCTGAATGACACTATCACATAAACTTCCGAGTAAACAGGTGTCGCGAACGACCACTCGCTGGGATCGGAAAACAATGTGATGTCGACTCGAGAACATTGTTACACTGGCTTCTATTCTATATTCTTTTATCTTTAAAAAAGGCTCCCTTCATACCATTCAGAACACTTTAGAGCTGCCTTTTGATTTTCTCACTCTTTTAAACTAGGTTCTCTGTGATCCAGGTTTAAGTTTTCAGTCTTAGCGGTCGTTAAAAGCCTTTAACTGCATAAAGTTGATATTTGTGAAATCGAAAGTAGAGCTTTGAACTGCGTTAAGCACGAAAACTCTGGTTAGTTTCTGAATGCGTTTATGTCAAGTTGTGAAAATGAGCCTAAAGTAAAGAATACAACACAGGAAAGTCACAAAACAAAACAAATGTGAGTCACGTAATAGCGACGCAGTTTCCTTGTTAAAGGAAAAGAAAAAGTTAAAGTTTTCATAATTTATGAAATGTAGTGTGTACCCACTTTAAAACTTGCGAATAACTTCAATTAACGATTTCCTTATAGTTTTCTCACATGCACGTAGTAAAGCGGATTTCTTTTAATTTTCTTACAACTTTGAGTTTATAGAACTTTTAAGATGCATGTTGGACTGAATATACGTAATTGATCTAAGATTTACTTTCAATGAAAAACGGAAATGTTAAAAGTCAGGAAATACTTAAAAGAGGATTGCTCTGGATTTGCCATAAATATTAAAAGTAGAAAAATACCAGAAATGATAAATCGCTGACCTTTCATGGACCAAATGATAAGTATATGAACAAAATATGTCTCGTAGGCATCTCTACAAAAAAAAAGTACGATTTGACAACAATAAACAAAAACGTCTCAATATTACGTCACAGTCAACTCACCAGTATAATAAGCAACAATATATCAATATAGATAATAATCATGTTCACACACTATCACTACACACTTTAAACAATCACCTTTGCATTATTTTACTCAAATTAAATGTTTTGTTAAACAAAACACCAACTGAGTCAAAATATCTGAAACTCTCTGACGCACCGTTGGATCAACGATAGTATTCCCTGCACCATGATTGGTCAGAATGTGTTTTGGCTGCGTCCCCATTGGTTGGTTATCGATGTGAGCCTGGGAATACCAATAGGGGAAGTTTATAAACAAGGAATGATTCGTCTGCAGTAACTTTGGCACGGATTAGTAGTGAATGTAGCTGACTTTAATGCCTAGTTGTCTATGCCTCACACAGATTTCATAAAAGGTTATTTCACACTCAATCGACCAAAATTAAAAAAGAAAAACTATCAACTTTGCAAATGAATACATTGTAATTTACCAAAAAAGAAGCCTTTCTCTTACTGCAGCTTCAAGAACTAGTACCATTTCACAGTAATTTGACACAAAACTTACTATAAAATAGCTAAGTAAAATGTTTTATCTATTGAGTTATTTAATTCTTTAGTACAGGCAAACACATTCATGCCAGCTGTTTCTTTAAAGAAATACCGTAATTTTTTTCTGTACATACAATTCTATTCAAGGATGCCTTTCCATTTCCTTATCTAAACGTATTCTACCTACGCCTCCTATCTGCACGTGTAACCTACTCTTTGGCCCACCAGTGGGTTCTGGCGCCAGCAGTGTCGCGACGTCTGCCGCCACATCCCCGACCTATTTACGCAGCAGACAGAGTTCGCACCCCGAGCGGGGAAGCCCAACCGTGGACCAAATTAAAAGTTGTTTTTATTGACGCTCAAAACGTTTTTCCAGATTAAATTTTAAATGATGTTGATTTTAAGGATCAATTTTTATTCAAATCAAACATTTATCTTATTTGAATGAAGCAAATGTTTTGTATTGAGTTGATTTTTTGATTGATATTTTTTTTAATTTTTCATACCTACACTACCTATACACTGAAAAAACATCTTAACTATCCGAAGTAAACCACTTCCGAGTTTTTTGCGGCACCTTTTTCCGCCTACTTTACAGAATACAAGTAGATACCGTTACTTAGTTACCTACCTAGTAACTTAACACTATATTTACACACATTCTCACCTATCCACAAACAGATCGTTACAGAACACATTAGGGGCATTACAAGAGCCGTTACACACATCAAGGCCTCGATGTTACAAAGGAAAAAACTTTCAGAAGCCAGTTTACCTAACCCTTGGCAGTTAGGAGATTGGGGGTGTTAACTAAAACAAAACACTGGAGTCTTAAACGTCGCCCGAACCGAGAACAATCGCTACCCTCAGTCTTGACACCATACAGATTATTTCAGAAGAACCATTGTCGACATGGTTGACTTCCTTTAACATTTAAAGTTAACAAACACAAGCAGTAAAGGTATATACTATAAAGTATATTTGAAATTTTTTCAAGTACAATATTTGCAGTGCAAGTCCGACACATTTATTACATAATATTAGTAGTAAATAATTTGATTTGACTCCTTATGTGAAAGACCTAACATATAACACATTCAATTTTTAAAGCTTTGTATCAATTCTGTACCGCTAAACGAAATCATATCGTATGACGAAAAATGTCTGTGCGATTTTTCATTTCATGCTCAAACTTTCAGTTTCACGAATTGTTTCAACTTGCTCTTCTGTGTTACCTGTCAAATGGTCGCAAGTCAAACAGGGTCCCTATAACTCGGCCCTTTACCTGTGTAAAGCACATGCTTATTTAGGCGTGTTTGAATGTGCTTAATAATGGATGGCGATATTTATGTTTGTTGCCAGCTTTCGAGATGCTTGAGTAAGTTATGTGGGTGTACTTGCTACTCAATGTGTGTCGGGGAATATTTTCTTATCGTATAGTACCGTAGATTACATTCTCGATTTGCGGTTTTATGAACAAAAAAAATGTTTTTTTAACAAACTAAATTCGATTGACATTATTTCAAATGCTGTTTATATAATATGCATTTATTCCTTTTGAATAGTAGAATATTATGTTTATGGTGGCCAAAACCAAATACCTACTCAATAAAATTTAAATATATTATTAAGTCTGTTGTAAATATTTTAAGTTTAATTCATAATAGAGTAAAATGCTAATATTATTAAATTTTAAATACACAATCAAACCGCGCTCAAAAGGCCCAACAAAGAAAAACAACAATAAGCCCAATAAACATTGCATAAAAATATATCAAACCATAAATCCTGCTGACCCCATTAATAGGTAGCGCCGTGATTGATACGTCATCATAATTAAGGTCTCAGGCCTCAGGTGTGATAGCAAAGTACATCATTCTGATCCTATCAAAAAAATGCCAAATAAATGGTACCTCATTAATAAAGACACGAACGTATATTTTATAGAAAATATGAGGAAAAATTGTTTAGATTTTATGAACAGGCTATGGTATTTTAAAAAATAGGTAAAGAACATTAAAAATGTATTATGTGTTTCAGTATTTATTTGAACTTGTTCAGTACATAGTAGAAAGTTTTATTAAGATTCTACATAGATATTTTGAAGATTTTATGTTGTAACACTAATCTTCACAAATAAATTTAATTTAATCCAATTTGAGTACATCTATCTAGAATCCAATAATCCTAGTCTTCTACAAGATAATTATAACTAATTACTTGCTAATTAATATGTACAACGTTGTACAATTACAATAGCTGAGCACAAACAAACAGCGTTCATTTGCCTCCGAGAGACGCGACCAAATTAGATTTTAATCTATTTTATTGTAGTTCGGAGTTGTTCCACTAAGTTTTAATTGATCGTGCAAATTAATGCCTTAATAAGCCGCAATAAGATTTATTGTTACCTGTCTAGCATATTGTTTGGTCCTAAGTATGATGCGAGGACCGTAGGACTTTGGAGTCGGACTTAGGTCTCGATTTATGGTCCTTTCGGTAAATAATTATTGAAGTTGTGGGTATAAAGTATCGACTAGGTATATGACAGTATATTAATATTGACTCATCATGCTTGTATATTCAGGTTTCAATATTGGTTAATAAGTATAAGCATCTAAGTAAGTATAAGTATTCGACGACCTCCGTGGTCGAGTGGCGTACGCTCCGGTTTCAAGTTGTCGCTAGCTCTGAGGTCCCGGGTTCGATCCCCGGACGGGTCAATGTAGAAACCAACTTTTCTACATTGTCCCGGGTCTGGGTGTTTGTGGTACCTTCGTTGTTTCTGAATTCCATAACACAAGTGCTTCAGCTACTTACTTTGGGTTCAGAGCAATGTATGTGATGTTGTCCGCATTTATTTATTATTATTTATTTATAAGTCTAAAAATCGTTTTTTATTATTTCATCGAGATACACGTGAGTTTAGACAGAGTTTTACAAAATAAACTGTCAAATTATTAATTGAAACACCTGTGTTTTCGTCGGACAGACAATACACTTGATATCATATGGTTTATTCTAATGGCTAGGTACCTAATTCAAGAGGCAACATTGTTTGTATAATTCATTAACGTTTTGTCTAGCCGTGCGAATCCGTGGCAGGTCGTTTGTTTCACATAATTAAGATTGATTTTATTTTGTTAACCCTTCTTTCCTCTTTATAAATTAATAATATTTTTCCTTGTTATAAAATTTACGAAACAAAATTAATGACCCCACGGTTTTTACCTTTTTCACCAATTTATCGTTAGATTATATTTCAAGGATAAATTAAGGAGAGCATAAAATAATTGAGAGGGGTATTGTCACGGGATTAATTACGGGTAATTATAAAATGTTCAGTCATTAAGGAAAGATAGAGTTACCGATTTCGTTAAAGAGAAAAGATAAATTTTAAATCTGTCTTGCGGTTTGTTGTGGCTAGCTATTCGGAGGGTAAATTATTGGAATTTTGATGTTATTCCACTTATTTTTTCAGTTTTTTCGATAGCATGGCCAATATGCCACTAAAATATAGTTGTGACACACTTCTACCACCTTTACTGTGTGTGCAAAGACATAAAAAATAACAAATTTTAAACTTATCTGGGACAACTTTGTAGCCTTTTGCTTTTTTTAAGCTTAATTAAGGAAGTCAACCCTCCATTTTTTCTTTTAACATTTTCCGTTTCAGCGGCTCATGAAATAATATTAAGAATTTTCCTTACAACGCGTTTATCACTACCTCTCCGCCGTCTACCTGCGCTACCCCTCTGAGGATGTAGGCGTGAAGATTTCATCATACATTTTACATTACAAATTATCTTGATTTTTGCTTCCTGAGCGTAGGATGGTTGAAGAAATCAATTTCCTTTCAAGATACGTTAATAAATCTACTAACTTCGAAGCCATCATTTTTATAAATATCAAGATAGAATCGTAGGCGTTTTTAATCATTTAATTTTATCTTTAATAATCCAAGGCAATTATTGATAAAATTAAAAAGAACCTGCTCTTAATATATTATTATAGGTAATTTTATTTCTATTAATATCAACAGAGATGGTCCTATAAATAACAAAAAACGATAACAAAATTATTTTGTGTAATAGAACCTCTTTTGAAGTCCGTTAATTTCTTCTAAGTTATAATAAAAGTGTGGTGAACAGACCCTTAGCAGTTGGACCCTAAGCAACGTGATATCCCTCTAAGGGGGCCCCTCGGGACCTCAGACTGGAAACACGATATTTATTCGAAAGCAATCCTTTTGATACCAGGGTTTGTAAGGCTCGCATTAAAACCGTATTTATTTAACGTTCGTACCTTTTTTGGGAATGTTTTGATTATATTGAAATCGTTTAACCGTCAAATTTATGTTCGATAAAGACTTTGTGTTAAGTTTTACGCCTTTTTTGTTAAGTTTGCCTAACTTTGTGAAGGAAAAGTGTTTTGAGTTGGAAAATATAGATAAGAAAATTAAAGGAAGACATAAATGATAAGGAACTGCTGTGAAAAATTAAGATTTTAGCTGCAATCTAGAAACAAGCAGAACTGAATTTTCATTAAATTGATATAAAATATTTACTCCAATTTTATATTTGGCTTATTTTCAAGTAACTTTGACTTGATGGATTTAATAATTAAAATGATAACTTCCCCAAAGCCTTTGTACAAACTAGTCATTATGCAGTAATCTGGCGTATACTCAAGCCTATTTGATCAGACGTCGACCTACAACATATAATTACAGCCTATAAATTATGATTTCTGCGAAGTGTTGGCTGAAGCCTATTTAGATCAATTAGTGCCTCGGATTAGTTGCCTCGTTATAATTATTGCAAACAATGTCGACCGCGATGGTTGCTTGTTATTATAAGGCCTATCTGATGTTGTTGCATTACTATCCTTAATTGTATTTATGTATATTATAATAAATAAGTTAAGTTATATATAATGGATAAATGAATTCCAATTTCCTTGATTCAAATTCGCTGATTAGGTACTTATAGATGAAAAAACATGTAAAATATGTTAAGAAAATCTCACAGCATCCATGCGAAACCAGGACGGATATATAATTTATATTGAAATTCGTGATACGAATTTACCTTTTATTTAGGTAGTTAGAGATATCCGAGTTACGCAAAAAGTTAGTTTAACTATAGTGAGGGAGCATTAAATCAGTAGTAGCACTTGTATACATTCATCTTCACAATGGTTGTTTTACACGCAAAAGATAAGGCAATACAAGAAACATCTGGAACATAAAACAGTTTTATTCGCAAACCATCTCAGAAACCTTTAAAACAAAACTCATATAAACAAAGGACAATAAGAGTGATATTTTTACGATAAACGTCGATGATAAAACAAATGGAAACTTTTCCATTCCAGGCATAATGTTGCCAACTTATAAACATCCAACTTTTAAAATTACATCTTATCTTTTGTGCACTTCAGCTTGCCAACTTTTACGACAAAATCTCCCGGAAAAAAGGGAGAATGTTTTACGTCGAACTAAAGTTATACCCTTAATTATTTCCTCATTTCGGCACATCGAGGGAAATTCCTGTTAAAATGAGAGTTGAAAAACATTTTTTTCTTGAAATATTCTACTTCAAGTTTATTTAATAAGAGTACTTTTTAAAATGAAAGATAGAAAGGAAAAGATAAAGTGGAAAGTTTTATTACCGACTCTACTTATATAAAATGATGAAAATTATTTAGAGAGCAGTTTCTTTAACCCTACGCATCTTCAACAATCTTATATATAAAATTCTCGTGTCACAATGTTAGTTACCATACTCCTCCGAAACGGCTTGACCGATTTTTATGAAATTTTATATGCATATTTAGTAGGTCTGAGAATCGGCTACTATCTATATTTCATACCCCTAAATGGTAGTAGGTACCTAAATAGGTAGAAGGCAGGTGCTAGGTAGAAAAAAATGCATTGCAACACATGCCGGGTACAGCTAGTATCAAGATAAAATCCAATGTAAATGAAAAGTGCAAGTATAATATAAACCCCAACAAATATTGGCTAATTTATTCCCTTTTAAATGTAACAGCTCAGCAATTAGCGGTCATTCCGTGTTCATTATCTTCCGTTATCCTTTGACCTCTTCTCTCCTAATTTAGGAGTTCATGTAAACCTCCTTTTGAATTACTATGAGGTTTATTTTATCTGGATTATAAATAATGTATTATGTACCTAAATTAAGGCACACCTCAAACTAAACAAATATCTTTTGACTAAGCAAACATTTACATTACCAGGCAAGCCTTCAGCGCGCCATCACGAGGCCCGAGCCACTAAGGCCGGGTACTTCGAGCCGGATAAGAAAATTGATTACTCTGACAGAGTAAGATTTATAAGGAAAAAGGATATTAGCAAATTATGATGGATGAGCTACCGAGCAACTTACTTACTTACTTGATGCTTTTTTATGAGCCTAATCCGAATATGATGTGATCTGAGTTGTTTTCTTAATTTTGGATATTAGCCCTTTTATATGGCCTGAACTTTTTGCTTTGAGATAATTATATTGGGTACCTTAACTTCGTTGTACATACTTCTACTACTACACCTTCAATAGTTAACACTAAGGTAGGAAAAATATTTGTCGAAAGGTATTATTTGATACAACGAGATTGCCAAGAATTTTAACAACAAAAATAAATAATTCATCAAATTACATCATTTATCACCGACGCTTTTAAAACGGTCTACGACAATTTGAAAACCCGAATCTCAGATATACAGGAAGAAAAATTACAAAACAGTATCCTTATCAATTGAGTAAAAAGCCAACATCCCTAATCATACACCACACGTACCCTTTCAGTATCGCTTTATATAACCCATGTGTTTACCTCAAATAATTATTTGAGGCTGTACCTGAAATGTCGTTGTCCCGGAAGCTGCCCCGAAAAGGGTGTAAATATACGCCGGACACAGAATGCTTCCCTGGAGGGTAAGGGGATATCGAAGTAAAGGTATATGCTAGAGTCAATGTCAACAGGATATGCACAAAATAGGCATAAATATAATAATAATAATAATATATAATAATATCCTGGGATAACTCACACACGGTTATCTGATCCCAAGCTAAGCAGAGCTTGTGTTATGGTAACCAGACAACTGATAAACATACTTATATATTTCTAAATACATACATATTATAGATAAATTACACCCAGACACAGAACAATGATCATGCTCATCACACAAAGATTTGTCCTCGGTGGGAATCGAACCCACGACCTCCGGTATAGCAGTCAGGGTCACTAACCACTAGACCAACAGGCCCGTCAAATTGCCACTTTATATGAGATCTCAAATATTAAAATGTTATCTAGAAGGAATATGTTATAACAGCGTTTGTCTCGTCTTTTTGGAAGTAGCAAAAATATTGTTACAAAACAATACACAACATGAAAGAAACATAGTTACCTAATTCTAAATCTATGCCATAAAAATATCTATTTACTTTTGATTGTCGTGGACTAGCTGTCAGTTTGAATTTATGGGCATTGGCCCTAAGCTGCGCCATGGCACTCAGTTATCAGTGTACTACTATTTAAATAAACCCCTAATTTTGGTAACCAGATTCCATGTCCACATATTTCTTAGTTCCCCACACTTGGTCCCGTGGGCACATCCACTACGTAATCGGAAAATGTGGCGCAAATTAAATACCGCTGTTCTCTTGTTCGGGATTACGTTTCACGCTGTTTACCTTACTTTATGTTTTGTGGCTTCTCTACTCAATAGAAATCGATCTTCAGAGGTTTAGGAAAGATTTGTTTGTGATTGGAAATGGCGTGTTAGAGTCAGTGGCTTTTATTAGTGTGTATATATAGTTGAAGTAATTAAGTAAATGATAGCTTACCTTTTGAGTTTGTATCCTAGGTTAGGTAAATGTAAGTTTAGGTTAATAATTTTTAATTAGACTATAAGATTGTAATTCGGGCAGAAATAAATAAAAAGAAGAAGGGTTTCTGTTTTTATTTCTCTCTCATCCTAGTACATTATTGAAAGACCATTTTAAAATTGTTTTGTCCAACAGCATTTTAATATGTTCGGTCCACATAGCGAGCGCCAACCAAAGTAACATTCGCTCACATTTCAGCAAGACAAAGCGAACAAAATAAAAATCTTTCGCAGTTGTCAAATGAGGGTAGTTTGTCAGCCGACAGAAACACGGTTCCGTATTGTTAGCGTCTGTATTTTATATTACACCTTTTTATTTATTATCTGGCAACACTTTACTTCGCAAGCTTCAGTTTTTATGAACTGGCAACGCCGAATCGCTCTTATTGGTCCGCGCATATCTAACCAATCAGAGCGAGGCACGCGTTATGGCGGGAGTTTGGAGTTGTGGGGGTAATCATGCCGGTTATTCGGGTCATTCTATCGTCGAGCGGGCTCTAGTGAACATCAAAGGAAATAGTGTACGCGTTTACTTGGTGTTAATTTTAAGGTAATAATGTATTTAACCTTACGCTGTTTTTACTGTGAAATATTTAATATTATGAAATAAATAACATGTTTTCTGAACCCATTATGGAGTCTTTTCTTTACATTTCAGAAGTGGGATCAGCGGATTTTAACTCGTAGAAAAAAAAAATGTTTTGAAATACGACAGTTTAAACCCATCCGTTAATCCCGTCCACGCTTATTAGATTTTTTCTTTTTATCCTTTTGCTCACACTCGTGACAAACATTGTAAAGGAAAAGCTCCATAAAGTGTTTTAATGTGATAAACAACGATAGTCACGTAAGTACCATTTTAATTTATTGGAAATTCAAAAGACTATAATTGTCACAAGACACGCCATCATGTTTAAGATACCTAATCCACGAAACTGCTATGCCGTGTTTTACTTACAAAGTTTATAAATACCCTCTATAAAGCATGCCATTTTTGCCAAAACGACACTGGAAATACGATGCATTCGTTTTTCATTGTTAGGTTATGTTTAAAATCGTCATGTGGTGGTTTGTTGCATCTTGCCGAGGCACTCCTACGGAGATGTAACGGACTATTTTAAGCATGCACCCCATTTTGCCGGGGCGACACTCTGGAAATGGGATGCATACTTTTTTAATTGTTAGGTTATGTTTAAAATCGTCATGTGGTGGTTTGTTGCATCTTGCCGAGGCACTCCTACGGAGATGTAACGGACTATTTTAAGCATGTATCCCATATTGCCAGGGCAACTCTCTGGATATGTGGTACATACTTTCCTTATACACATAATACAACTATTGACTTGATTAATTACGTTGAGCATATTATATATTGCCAGGGTACTCTCGTGGATATATAATGTGTTTTAAAGCAGGTATTTCATTTCGCCAGGGCTACACTCTGGAAATGCTATGCTTGCTTGGGCGATGAATATTTTACTTTGATCATGAATTAATCTTCTTACCACCATAATAATATCATTAAACTGAAGTTAAATACATTAATCTTAATCACAATTACAGATAATGGATTCATCGCCTACGGGCAGTGGTAATGGACGTCGCTGCAATAACGAGGATGAGCCGATAAGTTTGGATCGTAACGAGGGTCCACGGCGGACTCCGCAGCGACGCCAAATTCGTAAAAGCGAGGGAGCGGAAGGGAGTCTGGATATCAGGCAAGTCCGTAAACGCTTAATAAGTAATTCTGATAATGAGAGCGAGGGAGCGGAAGGGAGTCTGAATATCAGGCAAGTCCGTAAACGCTTAATAAGTAATTCTGATAACGAGAGTGAGGGAGCGGAAGGGAGTCTGGTAGGAGACAGGCAAAGCCGCAAGCACTCTCTTTTAAAGCCAAACTATAATAAAAATGTTAACAACCGGCGATCAAGAAGAGACGGTAGCGAACGAAATCGTAGCAGGGACCGACCTTATAACCGTCGTAGAAGGGACCGATATCGCGACGATCCTGTCGATAAAGGTCGTGATAGAACTCGACTTCGTGATGATTCTAGTGATTATTATCGTAGTAGGAAACGGTTTCGTGACAATTCGTCTGATGATAAAATCCAAGTCACGAGGGTAGGACGACGTCGTCATCGCAGCAGTAGCAGTGATAGCTATGATACTCCTATTAGACGCTTATTGAAGCGAGGACGAACTCGTTCTCCCTCATGTCGTACAAAATGTGAATTAGCGGAAGTTGAGATGCCTGATGCCACTCATAGCATCTTAAATAAATTCCTGAATGTCCTCAACAATGTGAAGGGACAATCGACCTCTAAGCTTTCTTTAACAAACGTGATTCCGGAATTCGATCCTTTATCTACCGAACAAACTATAGTAACGTGGTTAACTAAAGTCGAGGAAGCCGCGGAGATTTATAATTGGGATGAACGCGAAACAATTCATTTTGCTCTACCAAAACTCGTTGGACTTGCTCAGACATGGTATAAAGGCCTGAGCACGATGCTTTACTCGTGGACAGAATGGAAAAGGAAGCTTATTGAGTCTTTTCCCTGTAGGTACGACTATGCGGAACTACTAACTCAGATGTTGGCCAAGCGTGTGCGTTACGGCGAATCCCTTGAACAATATTACTACGCAAAGATAAATCTCCTGAACCGATGTGGTATCGTAGGTCGAAAAGCAGTCGATTGCTTATTACACGGCGTAGACGATAGGGCGGTGCGGATAGGAGCACAAGCGGCTAGGTTTCGTGGACCCGAAGATGTGCTTGGATATTTTAAAACTGTTAAGCCAGCCACTAGTAGGGAAACCGCGGATAGGTCCGGGCAAGATAAAAGGAACTCTTTGTCAAATAACAATCGGAACAAATCTGACGCGAATAAGAGGTCTACTTTTGTCATTAAGTGTCACAATTGTAATGATGAAGGACACAAGAGTTTTAAATGCAATAAACCCCTAACAAAATGCACTCTTTGTAACCGCGAAGGTCATTTAGATTTGTATTGTAGATCTAAGCGGCACGCTATCCAAAACACTGAACGTCCTAGTAGTGAAGTTAAGGATGAAAAGCAGGTTGCTCTAGTAGACTATTCAGATAATACTAATCAGAAGTACGTCCTCGAAATATTTGTAAATGACCAGCCGATCAATTGTCAAATAGACTTAGGGAGCCAGTGTACCTTGGTTAGGGAATCAGAAGCAAAGCGTTTGAAGCTGAATACAAGCCTGGACGAATTACCAGTCTTGCGAGGTATAGGTGGCTTTCACATAGAACCACTGGGAAAATGTAATGCCGACGTAACTGTCCAAGGGATAAAAGAGAATATAGAGATTCTCATTGTTGAAGACGCCGCTTTGAAACACCCAGCCCTCTTGGGTCATACGTTTACAGAAAAACCCGGTATTACTATCATAAAGACCCCTAACGAAGTAGTGTTCGAACAGGATTTCCATCAGAAGATATTCCTCATGACTCAAGGTGACGTAGTAATTGCTCCAAAACAATTAACTATGATACCTGTGAAGTCACGAACTAATCTTACCGGTTTCGTGTATGTGAACGGCTCCGTTAGAGGCACCACAGGTAAAGAACACTATTTACTCCCGGGCGAGTATAAATTACACGGTGGTTTTGGTAACTTGCTGCTACAAAACGTCTCTGGTAGTTCGGTCAGTCTAAAACAGGGGTCTTTACTGACACGTGCTATCCCTACCATGAACGAACAAAATGTATACTCAGTAACTTTCGATGATAAATCCCTGGATGAGTCCGTACAGTGCGGTAACACCATCACTTCAGAGCAGAAACTCGAGCTCCAAAGGTTATTATCGAAATTCAAAGACTGTTTTTCCTCTGGTCTTAAAGATCTCGGTTTCACAATTGCAACAGAAATGGTCATAGAGCTTAACGATGCAGAGCCAGTGGTATACAGGCCATATCGCATGTCCTACGGCGAAAGAGCGCTGGTCAGAGATATGGTTCAGGAGATGATGGATGCGGGCATTGTAACCGAATCCACTTCGCCATATGCGAGTCCAATCGTGCTGGTGAAGAAAAAAACCGGAGAAAAACGCTTGTGCGTAGATTATAGAGCTTTAAATAAACGCACAAAAAAGGATCACTATCCCTTACCTCTAATAGACGACCAGCTCGATAGGCTCGCAGGTAATAAACTGTTCATATCATTGGATCTAGCGTCCGGCTATTACCAAATTCCTATCGAAAAGAATTCGCAAGATAAAACCGCATTTGTGACGCCCGATGGCCAGTTTCAGTATACACGAATGCCTTTTGGATTGGTAAATGCACCATCTGTTTTCCAACGAACGATCAATAAGATCCTCTCTGAAGCGAAAATAAAGTACGCTCTCGTCTATATGGATGATATTTTAATCCCAGCACGGTCTTTTGACGAAGGTCTTTGTAGGCTTGAAGAAGTACTTTCTCTTTTAAAACAGGGTGGTCTTACTCTTAAATTATCCAAATGCAACTTTTTCATGGATAGCATCGAATTTTTGGGTTTCCAAATTAATGCTGATGGTATTAAACCCGGCGAAAGGAAAACCGAAGCCGTTTCGAAGTTTCGTACACCCAGAAGCCAACGTGAACTACAGCAATTCATCGGCTTGGCAAGCTTCTTTAGAAGGTTTGTTAAAGGATTTGCTACAATCGCAAAGCCTCTAACGGACCTTCTTCAAAAGAATACCACCTGGAAGTGGGGGTCTGAACAAGTGAATGCGTTCGAAACAATTAAGGCAACGCTGGTACAGAGGCCCTTGCTCGCTCTTTATGACCCAACACGCGAAACGGAGGTACATACAGACGCTAGTAAGCACGGGATAGGAGGAATTCTATTGCAGAAAGATGATGCTGGTCATTTGAGGCCAGTCTCATATTTTAGTAGGAAAACTACTCCCGATGAACAAAAGCTCCACTCATTTGAGTTGGAGACGCTGGCCGTTGTATCCTCCCTCAACAGATTCCGTGTATATCTGATAGGTGTTCCATTTAAAATACTGACAGATTGTAACGCGCTGCGAACGACTCTATCAAAAAGAGATCTTATACCTCGCATAGCGCGTTGGTGGGTTCAATTTCAGGAATTTAACTGCGAGATCGAATATCGCCCTGGGTGTCGTATGTCCCATGCGGATGCACTGAGTAGGAATCCGGTAGGGGAAGCTAAGGACGAGTCGCACGTATTAGACGTTCTAACAGTAGGTACGGATGATTGGATAGCTACGGTACAGAGTAGTGATGACGAAATAGCACGTATTAGAGATTTTGAAAGACCCTAAATCGGACCAGGTGCTAGATGTTATAAAAAATTATAAATTGAAAAACGGTAAAGTTTATCGAATTGTAGGTAAGGAAGTAAATGATTTAAGGTGGGTGGTACCTAAGGGGGTAAGGTGGCAGATAGCCAAAATAAACCACGATGACCTAGGCCACTTCGGTTTTGACAAGACCTTTGCGCGAATTCAGCAAATCTATTGGTTCCCCAAAATGCGCCGGTTTATAAAAAAATATATCAAGTCTTGTTTAGAATGTGCACGGAGTAAGGACCATACAGGGAAAGTTCAAGGCGAACTACATCCGATCCCTAAAGTTGAAACTCCATTTCATACAATTCACGCGGACCATCTAGGACCATTTGTGAAGAGCAAAAAGGGCAACTGCTACCTATTAGTAATTGTGGATGGGTTCACGAAATTCATAAATATAAAGCCAGTCAGAAACACTAAAAGTTCTACCTCAATAAAAGCCCTTAAAGAGCATATTACTTACTTTGGGGCACCGTCTAGACTGATAACCGATAGAGGGACTTCTTTTACCAGTAACAGCTTTCGCGCATTTGTCCAAACCATGGGTATCAAGCACATACTTAATGCTGTGGCCACACCCCGAGCAAACGGACAATGCGAACGTTACAATCGGACAATCTTAAGTGCACTCACCTCTAAAACGGACAATAAAGATGATAAGAACTGGGATGAGTATATTCCGGAAATACAGATCGGTTTGAACACTACTGTCCACAAGACGACTGGCAAAAGCCCTTCGGAACTACTTCTTGGTTTTAACATACGTAGTGGCTCCGAAAATGCTCTAAGCGATATTATAGACGATGTTAGAGAATTTTCCACAGATGATTTGGGCCAGGTACGATCCAAAGCAGGTACACGCATTGCCGAACAACAGGTTAAAGACAAAATCCGATATGATACTAGACATAAGCGCGCTTACAAATATAACTTGGGCGATTTAGTTAGCATAAAGCGAGATGTGCCAAGCGATGGCAAATCGAGAAAACTAGCGGCAAAATTTCAGGGTCCATACCGAATTTTGAAAGTACTGCCTAACGATAGGTTTTTAATAGAAGATACGCCGTTAACCCACAATCATGGCCAACGTCGATACGAAAATGTAATAGCGATAGATAGAATTAAGCCGTGGCTCGCTTTCGATCGGAATTATGACTCTACAGAATCTGAGTCCGAAGATAATGCTAATCAGGACTGTAATGAACGTACCAATTAGTACCTACCACATACTAACGATAGTACATCTAGGTTGGAATAAATTGATTTAGGAAATGTAATAAATAATCCAATATTTAATAAAGTAAAGTATGTACTTACAACGCATTAATGTAATATTTAAGACAATATTATTGGAATTAATAACATCATGTTGTTTATAGCTATATTATTATTATGCTTACTATGAAAATAAGTGTTAGTTAATGTCATATTTTGATTTAAGATGAATCCCCGGTGGTTAAATATAAAGCTGTCAACTAGGTTATCAAAATAAAATTGCTTTTAGATTATGTAGTTAAATCTGATGGACCTTATATATTAAGATTATAATATTAGTACTAATTATTATTATAAGATGGCGATGTTACCATGATTTATGATTGTATAACTTTAACTAGATTCCAAGGTTAATAGTGTACTAGAGTTATGTATGTACTAGAGTTTGTCGTACTTACATTATGTATGGAATCTACCCCTGTAAGACTTTATTTAATTTAACTTGTAACTTAAAATAGAATTTTACATGTAAATGTTACTTTTTTTTGTGTCGCGAAGGGACTCGCTTTTCGCAGGATGGCCGAGCTGTTAGCGTCTGTATTTTATATTACACCTTTTTATTTATTATCTGGCAACACTTTACTTCGCAAGCTTCAGTTTTTATGAACTGGCAACGCCGAATCGCTCTTATTGGTCCGCGCATATCTAACCAATCAGAGCGAGGCACGCGTTATGGCGGGAGTTTGGAGTTGTGGGGGTAATCATGCCGGTTATTCGGGTCATTCTATCGTCGAGCGGGCTCTAGTGAACATCAAAGGAAATAGTGTACGCGTTTACTTGGTGTTAATTTTAAGGTAATAATGTATTTAACCTTACGCTGTTTTTACTGTGAAATATTTAATATTATGAAATAAATAACATGTTTTCTGAACCCATTATGGAGTCTTTTCTTTACAGTATATATCATTACGGGAACAAAGAATTGGGATTATTATTAAAAGTCGCGTCTAACGGGGAATACAATTTGTTGGATATTTTTAGGTCTCACAATTTGAGACATATTTTTATACCTGACATTTTTTTTTTGTTTTTTATCATGACAGGCGTACCGAGATCTATATTTAAACCGCTATTGTATCATAAAATACAAAGCTACCTTTTTCTTTTTACGTTGTCAAGTTCCTACTTTATTTCTTATCTAAATATTATTTGTTTGAAGATTTTTACACTAAGTAGCAATTTTTCGATTTATTCTCACCACTTATCAAATACCTCGAAAAGTAAATTACTTGTTCACTTACTCATGACTCTAAATACACACAAGAGTCATACAATAAGTTTACGTATAGTATTTTTTATGATGTACTATCCAAATATCAAACTGTCACAAAACTGTATACAAACAAACCTACATCGATGGGCCCTCTATATGCCAGTAACTGGCAATAATTACCGCATATTTCTCTGAATACGATACCTTGGCAGTGGCACTTATGTTTTTAAAATCAGCGCGTGTTGTGCCACTGAAAGAGGGCTGATTAAAGAGCGCGCCGGTCGGCGGTGACCACACGGCACGCCGTCATATCTGACACTTGGAATACATAAATGTGGAATGGAAACATTGACATTATTTTATGTAACAAAATATTTGTATTTTAAATTACGAGGTTTTGAAAATTTATTTTCCAGCAGAAATGTTCTTCAGGTAGGTAGTCACTTTTTGTTACGTATATACGGTATTTAGGTGAATTCAGTGAGACTATAGACATCCATCGTTGATTGGGAAAACGCTAAATAGAAAAAGATAAATAATAGACTTTAAACAAGAAACGAACCTCAAGATATTATTTATCGTGTTGCTTAACAGCCATCCTTATACATACAGTAAATATGTTAAGTTCCATTTTAATATTTAGTAGACATTTGTTAAAAGTTGCTTACGAGACAACTAAACTAACAGTGTCGTTAAAAATAAATCATTTTTATGCTCGCTTTATGCTTTAAAGGTAATAAACTTATCTCCTTTTGACATTAGTGGGAAAATATGGTCGTTTTTCTTACGGCATAATCGGGTCTACAATTTAAAGGTCTATGGTGCGAAAATGACCGGCCTGGGGGCAATAATTTATAGCTGAAGGCATTTTAAGGCCGCGTTAGAATAATGTGTTCTGCCGCGGAACCGGAAATGACATAAAAATGGTTGCGTCTGATCCCTTTACTTAGTCTCCGCGATTTGCAAGACGTGCAATTTCTTTTTAGGTTAAGATATTATTATCTTAGTGATATATTCGTGTTTTTATTGTGTGTGTTATTTAAAAGTACAAAAGCGTAGACTGCTGTTATATTTTGGTACCAATTTCTGTTACCAGCACTGAAAGGGTATATTTTAGTGTTCCAAACTTTGTCAAATTTTAAACCAAGTCTCACGTGGGCTATATGAGACAAGGAATAGAAATTAACTTACTTTTGTCATGGGTTACTGCTTGCACAAAACTTATTTTAAGTTAACATTAAGTGCTTAAAATACAGACCTATTCATCCAGAAAGAAATCCTTAGTTTTTTTTTTTTTTTTTTGGACAACGTCACATACATTGCTCTGAACCCAAAGTAAGTAGCTGTAAAAAGTACCTTGGTTTTTATTACATTGGTATACTTTATGGAATGTGCATTTATTTCTATTCCTGTCTTATACAATCCTGAAGCTATCGGAACAATAGCGCAGCAATCAGGGTTGCGGCTTGCGCGCACAGACGCCTGTTTGTGCATTTATTACGTTGTCACATGACCGACATAGTAATAACCAATTACAATTGTCAAACATTCATCATAATGGTACAAATAATTTACAAATACTGGGAAATACATAAGAACATAGGCTTCTCTGAAAATGTAAGGCCAGAATATAATAAAATTAGTCCTACATTATTCGGATTTATTCCGTATGTGACCACCAGACCGAACAAAATAATTTATAGCTACGAAAGAAGGAAATAATACATTTATTCAAAAGGTCGCTCAGTACCGATATCATTAATTCATGATAGTTCTTATGTCGCCTAATCTCGTAACGCCTATGAATATATTAACAGTAATATAATACTTCGCGCCCTTATTACGTAATAGAGCAATTGGCACAGTTGTACTGAAACTGCAATAAATATGAAACACCGTAAACGAGCTGTCAGAGCGTAATTTATAAAAACATTCAACCCGTTACTAAGCAGGAATGTTCAGAAAGCCCACTCTGTTTCAAAACTAGATAATTAGCTCACACACATATAATTGGCTTCTGGCTCATTGAAGTAGTCAGTATTTACATTTTAATCTTAAGGAAAATTATGTCTCTGTAATAGATAATTGAGACAATGTAAAAAAAAAGTGAACTAAAAAATTAAAAACAAGTCAAATATTTGCAGTCGGGGGCTGCAAATATTTGACTTGTTTTTAATTTTTTAGTTCACTTTTTTTGTCATGGCAGGCGTGTTTTTAATTTTTTTAATTATTAGTTTTTTATTTCGTACCTTTTAGTGACATAATGACCAATATTAAGCAAAAAAAAATCGTTCGGAACCCTTTGCAGGCGATTTCGACTCACACTTGACCATTTTTTAATGTCCACATAGCCTATGTCACTCGGGATAACTCAAAGCTTTTAATGATACAACAAACATTGAAATCGGTCAAGCCTTTTAGAAGTTATGGTGGAATAAAGAAACTCACAAACAAACATACATACATACATACATACATACATACATACATGAACCCTGAAAACATAACACTCCTTTTTGGGCAGTCGTGTAAAAACTGTATAAATTCTAAAACTCATGAAGATTTCTTAAGAATATATAAGATGCTCAATTAGGTAGTTTCAGGTCCCCAAATAACCTATAAAAAAAAATAAGCTCATTATGCGTAACAACCAAACAAAATTTAACCCAAACTTCAAGAGTACAAAAATGGGATACTTCCCGGGTGGACCTTCTGTACTTAAGTTTTTATAAACTCTTCTCTTTAGCTGGCTCCATGCCAAGCCGTAACTAGGGGTACACAATATACACGCTGCATATATCACTGGCAGGGACTAATAAAATAAGCAATCATAATAAAATCATAATGGACCACAAGCCAGGATTGCGGTGAAGAGCCCTTTGACTTTATTATCCAATGCTGATACTCTAAAACGAAATCGAATTAAAATAATAAAATACTGTTTCGTTCCTAGAATATAAAATACACAAATGCATTCCGTCTAACCTTTTTTAAGTTGAATAGGGAACTGCTACCAATCTTAACAGATTGAGTTTAATATCAATGGCGCGACTGCCTTGCGGCTACAACTATTTTACTTGGTAATAAAGTTACCCCTTAGGTTGTCAGAATTGTGATCTTGGAAGCACAAAGTTGAGAGTGCATGTAAGTAAATAGACATAGGTCTGGTCACATAACCTGGTTGCTATCTTGTAGTCTATCTGATCTCTTTGTTTTATTGGATATTGTAATAAATTGTTATCTCCTATGTAAAAAAGACGTTCCATAACTTGTATTAAGATTCAAACAAATTTAAGAGTTCTAGGTACTAAGAAATGTTGTATTCTATATTATATGCTGTAGCATATATACATCCCATCAATATTAGATACTTACACCGTTGTTAACCAGTACCCGGAACAAATGTATGTTGTTATACAATGATAAAAGTATTCGTTTATTGTTATTACTCCTATACGTTATGTCTGCTTAAATAGCGAATATAGATACACATTGTTTGTTTATTTATGATACTTATAACTTGTATACATATGTATTGTGTTTGTTTATAAGTTGGGTACAATGTATTTATGAAACCAATATCGTTCGGATATCAATAGGTTTGCGCTCCGATGGAAACGAAGGAAGAATGAAAACATTCAATTTGTCCCAAAAATGGATCAACAGTGAGTGAGGCTTTGTGTTTCTTGTAGTAAAAATTGTTTATTTATTGATGAAATTAAACTTAAAATATTTACAAAAATAAAATTAATTAAATAAAATTTAATAATTAAAATTTCTTGTAGTTATTTTTTGAAACTTATTTTACTGATGATAACAAATATTTTTTATGTAACTAGGAATTATCAAGTTCCTTGGATTAAAGTAAATAGAACTACATTTTATTTGAAAGATTTGGAAAAGAAAACCGGTGAAAAGTAGTTTACACACTTGAGTATCTTTAAAATACCACTATAAGTCTGTATGTTCTGACGAAGAAAAGTTAAAATTCTTGCATCAATTTGTATTGAATTTAGATGTAGACTAAATCTATGAAACTGGTTCAAGATTCTTTAAAACCTTACAGGAAAACTAGTTACCACAATAAATAAAAAAATCTAAAACATTTTCTATCGGAAGCAAATCCGCAGGCAAAGCTTGTTGCATCAATAAATTAGCACAAAACGGATCGGCGGGCGGAGCGGGAACAAAGCGGCACATAACTCACCGCCGACGTCTCAAATGCGAGAAATTTAAATATTTCACAAAGAAAACTAGCGATTTCAGGTTTTTACTCAAAATGGGTTAGTTTTGTTCGCATTGTAGTTAGTATTTATGGCGCAGCACGCCACCACCGAGATTACTTATTGTTTGGCGGGAAGTCGGTTTGTCGAGGCCGACCACCCAGATTGGATATTGAGGTCTAAAGGTGGGGGACACACATTTTTTACTAAGAATATTTCTAAATTAAAGTTTGTGTCCGTATTTTTCCAAAATATGTTTTTTGGCTCCTAAAATTGTGACGCCATGACTTAACTAGTAAGCAATAGAAAATAAAAAGATATTAAAACGCAAATACTCGTCGTTACAGTTTGATCAACACAGAAGTTGAACGTTATATGGAAGTTGACGATAATTTTACACAGGTATGGATTTATGAAATCTTTATCTGGCAAAGCAGTGATAGTCAAGAAAATAATTTCAAGTACGTAGATAGCATTTAACATGCGATGTCTTTCTGCAAATTTTCGGTAAGAATAATCGGGGCTAACAATAACATGTGGTCCCGACTTTACTTTATTATAATCACGGCCCTACATTATTTTGTACCGTGCTTGTTAGATTACCTAGATTTACGTAAAATACAAGTAATTCCATATTCTATGCAAGAATTTAGTAAACTAATAATATTATTTACGGTTGCTAAACAGCCTTATATAAACGCTTGTTAACAGGTAAGTGGGTTAGGTAGATAATTACCTTGAAAATTGTTTTGAAGACTCTAGTTACTTACTTTCTATTGAAAAAGTTGATTAGTTTTAGAGTAAGTCCAACAAAGAATAGTTAAGTCTCAAATTCAAGGGAAAATTGCACAGTTCATTCATGAAAGCATATGAAAATAAAAATAATTACCTAATTCTTATCCATGTTCTATATATATTTTAGTGGTTATTTTTCTGTTTATATTTTGTTATTCTTATGTAAATTCCTTTTATTATTTCCATTTTTTTTTGTTTCGTGTTACACACTGTGTCTATGTCTCTTCTCGATTTTTTCCTGTCGCAGGTCTGCTGGAAGAAATTTCATATGAAATAGGCAGTACCTTTGTACCTTTTGAATTGTGTATGTAATATATTTTATGTCCTTTGTGTGTACATAAACTTATAAATAAATAAATAAATTAATAAAATATTATTTACAGGAATATGGGAAATGTAAGCTGTCGTAGATTTATTATTATGAACATAAAATGTTAGCACGAATTTTTCTTCGAATTTCATCCATGTTGCCTTCCATACATGTTGCTGTAATACAGATAGCATTTCAACCTAGACTCGTGGGTTTAAAAGGTGTCTTTTATTTTATTTATTTTTTTACCATGATTATCTTACTGTAAGTCAAAGGTATACCTTTTCTTCCTTTCAATTGTTTCGGAATTTTGCTATTTTGTCCATGACAGATGTGTGACAGATGTGTCTAGCCCAGAATGGTGGCTTTAAATAAAACAAGCTATTTTATGAAAATATTTAGTATCACACTTTTAACGCAAAATAATTTGTGTTTTACTATACGCTGTTTATTAGGAAGTATATACAATAATACGGTTTATAAACGTCCTACTAGTAGGCCTCTTTTCCTACAGAAAATCACTATTAGCAAAATAAAACAAATAACTAAAACCATTTTATGATTACAACATCATCAAAGTGTAACCTACACAAATAAGCAACCCTTCTACAAAACATACTGAAGCCACATAACTCCACAACAGCTGTAAACCCAACTTACAACCTCAGTAATGAAGACATTAGGGCTCAGCATCCTTGCATCCGCACATCCTCTCATCCTCGTCTCAGCATTCCCGCTGTAACGCGATCGAGTTGGAATTGTTGGCGGCTATCAATTCGGTTGATGCCCTCACCCTTTGAGAAGGGCTAGAGGGTTAGCCATATATTATGTTTCCATAAAACGTTTTTGAACTTTAGAGCCGTCTCTATTGCGTAAACTTTAAAAGCTTATTATTTAGATGAAAATGTAGGTTCTTGATATTACACGGCTAATGTTTTACTTGAACCATGTGACAATGTTATATAAGGAAACCCGCATGTTTAAGTTATTCTCCCTGAAATTGCCATGTGACGTAGTTAATGGTTGACCCCTTAAGTTACTACAACTATGTGGAGTTGTTGTGCCCATTTAATGGAAAGGTCAAAACTTAAAGCCGTTAAACAGAGATGGCGATCTTTCTGTTATAATCTTTCTCTGTCTTTCATAGGATTAATACAATTCTAAAATCGTGATTTGCTTTTAATTATAGAAATATATTTCTCATATTGTATGCGTGCATTGGTATTTGTTTTTGGATCGTACTTCATCAGAATTTATTCAGTGGCATGGCAAATAAGTAAATATTTGGTTAGGTTTGTAAATATGATCGCGATTTGATCAATGTTTGGATTGCATCCTTTTGTTAAATAAATACGAGGATAAAGTGATTTTGAAATTATTTATTTGATTTATGACAAAAATCGTTGTAAAAATCATTTTAAATTACTAAGTATTTAAAATAAGTGAATTACTAATTAAAAACAATAGAGATAGTTTAGTTAAGTTGGTGTTGACTGGTCCCCGGCAATAGGAACCGGAGAAGCACTCCGGTGGTTTTAGCCGATAGGAGTCCGGCACGCCCCTCCGTCTTCCCCAGGACGGAGGTAGTCCATGGAGGATTTCCACCGGGTCAAAAAAAAAGGAACGAATGTAATATGTTTGTACTTTTAAATATAAGCATAAAAACTTTAACAGGTATTCTAAAAAGCATCAGTGGTAAGTAAATTATTTTCGTTTTAAGCCACAATATCTTTAAAGAGTGATCTTGTTCAGAGTTCAGTAATCAATGGCAGCTGAGCTCCGGCTTCGGGAAAGGGTCAAAAATGTCGATTGCAAAATTGTCGACTTTCGCTCAAGTTTGACGTCGAACGAAACGACTTGTTTGGTGCGAGGTATAAGCTGTAGCGTTTTAAATTTTATTGTTTAACAATGCAGTGCAAAAAGAATCTTTGTATTTATATATAGGCACTTGGTTATCATCATCGTTCATTGCGATCGCCGAGCTATCGTGGGTAGGCGGGCGAGGAGAATTAAGAACAGCGACACTCCACCGAACACGTCTTGCTTCAATGCGGAGCCAGCAGATTCCTCTTCATCCGACAGCCGCGAGCAAAAGAGACTTATACACATTTTTCGTCAATCGTTTTTCATTCATTCTCTCAACATAGCCAAACCATCTCAGCATACCTTTCTTAATATTTGTCTCTCCATCCATCATCTGACATACTTCATCCACCTTACCATCCATTCCTCCTCTTACATTCAACATAGCGAAGCGGCTCTCCGTGAACCACTAATAAATAATAGAATAAGTAATACCACCAATAAGTAATAGAATTAAAATTATAAAATCCGTACTCTAATAATGAGGGGACTAGATTATAACCAATATAAAAGAGTCAAGATAACTTTAAATTCATTTTTACACTAGATACTAACATAAAACTCATTTTTACATCAACTCATTTTGCCAACAAACAACATTAAAAACTAAATAATCGTCTGTAACATGAACTCAACACACCTCCAATCCCATTGCAATCCATGCAAGAATATACAAATTACACAAATACTTGTAACTCCAACGTTAAACTCGAGCAGTCTTCGAGACTTCGTGTGACAGTTATTACTCCACTGACTTGCTTGTTTTCATTTATCCCGGCTTTAACGTCCCGACTAATTCATTGTCTAACTCGCGATGGTAATTGATTGCTTACAAATAGCTGCAATGCTTTTCTGGTACATTTTTTGTCTTGAGAAGTGAGTTGTTTTGTATCTGACATCCATGTGTAGTAGTGGTTTTTTCATGGTTTTTTTTGTGGACGACTGTGGTTTTACTATACTGTATAATATTTTTTCGTGCCTAAGAGTGAAACAAAACTAAAGACTAACTTATTCATTTAATTTCGGCAGGCTTTTTTAATTACAAAATTTGAATGTGCTCATTTGTGATAAATAGATGTGATTTGATTCTATCATGCATGTACTTTTACAGCTTAGAAAACTATTGCAGAATTCAGGAAGTAGCTTACAATTTTGTTACCTTTTATCCTCTCGTTTCAATAGCTATATTAAACATAAACAACTATCATAATCAGAGCTGTCGCTCACACCTTGTCCTGCCGCCAATCGAGTAATGTTCAGATGCGGCCCACTGACTCATGAAACGGATATTTTGTTGGAAACAACTCTTTGTGGACTCAACATTGTGAAATTTGTTGACGTCAGCCTTCAGATATTCTCAGAAACCTCGAGTTGAGGTCAATAGGTACGACTCCTGATTTGTTAAACTCCTTAAATACTTCGTTTTCAAGTTGTTTGTCTGTTTTCGTTAAGTTATCATCTTATCTTTCAGAAATGTTCACTCCATGATGTTGCTTTCGTCTTTATTGTTATGGACTTTAATGTATTTTATATCCAACAAACAATAATAATTTTATGTAAAATTCAAGTATTAAGCGCATTGGAACGCACCAGTTGGTTTTATAACAGAATTTTGTGGTAACAAGCATAGAATATAGCTATATGTGAATGTAGGTCAAGTATGTATGTATTGTATTGTACCGCATCATAACAAAGGACGAACGGACATCATTTTCCGGGCAAACGGTTTCAAACCCCAACTGTTATTGATAATTTCCTGATATCTGATGTCTATTGAATGATAATCGATTATATGTTACACTAATCAGAAGAAAGAATTCTCAGAATTTACACGAAATGGGGATATATTATTACGGGGAGAATCACCACAAAGTTGAAAGAAATTCAATACGTTTTCACTCCAGAGAATACTTACTTACTGGTATGAAAACCCAGGCTGGCCAAAAATTATTTAACTTTTGTAAAAGTCAAGTTAAAAACAACGTAATAAAAATAAAAAACTCAAATACTGAATATATCATATAAATGTAACAAAAATTCAAATTATGAGCAGAAACAATAAACGCAAAATATTTGAGTCTCGAACAGTATTTTTCAAACTTTATTATTTTTACGAACGACGCACAGTTGCGTAAACATCAGAAAACATTGTAAAAAACTTTGCGTACGCTAAACAAAAATAGGGTTACCCTACCAATAAAATTGAAGTTTTATGACAAAATAAGAATATTGGAGGAAGGTTGTATCTTAACCCTAAAGTGGTGTATGCTATACATATCTTGTTAGATATTTAGCGGGGCCGGAAGGGTCACCGACTACTAAATAATCAAGGGTGACCATTCATCGGTGCGGACAGCCCTGGCCGGACGATACGCGGTCGATTCAGGGCTGTCCGGCTGTGCTGTACATTTTTAGGGTTGCCCCTGATAGATGACCCGCAACATATCAAATAAGTTGGACGTGTTGTAACTCGGTGCGTAATACTATTTGACGTTTAGGCTTGATTGGGATTTGCCGATTTGCGACCGGTCACTGAGTTTTTGTGGAGCTGGTATTTTTTTTTCAATCTTCGGGCCTCGAGTTTATCTGTTTTATTTCTTTTTCTAGACAAGAAAAACAGAATATATTCTGAGTAAACATTTTATTTTTGACGTTGACTGACACGTTTCTATACTTGATGAAGTAGGTTTATGTAACAACATTCAATAAGTAAGTAAGTACAAATCGGCCCTTTTCCTTAGCACTGTATGTTTATAAGTTTGAACTTGTATCGAATATTCGGCTTATAAAAATGTGTCAAACATGGTTCATACTAAATATAAATATATCTGATATTTTATTTGCATGCAACAAACAAAGTTTCATAATGTAAATTAAATTAACATCAACTGTTGAACAGCATCTAACTTCACAAAGAACTTACCAAATCTATTCAGTGAATTTTAAAAATCCTTCATTCACATGCATTGGGAACGCCCCGCGCCCGCAATTTGCAAGACAAATTACACGCGAGCTATCTTGTCGGGAACCAGGTGAACTTCGCCTTTTAAATAAATAAAACTGGCGTCCACTACATAAAAGCGGGCATTTTTTGTACGGGACCCGAGCGGCCGGCGATAAATCAGCCCTTATTAATTTCATATCTCTGTTTTGCGAACACAGAATTATATTAAATTAACTTCATAAATAGCTTGTTGGTTGCGTACATTATGCTCTGTTTTACGGCTGTACGAAATACGAAGATAAAAGATTGACTTATCTCATAAATTATATTTTTGTTTTAAATATTAATGCGAAAGTGACTCTGTCTGTTACGTTTTCAATTTGTTAGGTGGGTAACCCACAAAGTTTAATTGGATCCCAAGAAAGGACATAGGTTTCTTTTTGTTGTGATAACCAACATCCACGCGAACAGTGCTGCTTGCAAAATCCAGTATTTTATATAATATAGGAAATTCTGATATTTAGAACAAAATTACTAACAAACATATTTCTGAATGGAAATATACTAAAAAAATATTCAAGCAATTTAGCTTTAACGTTATATTTTTATAAAAATACCAATCATATTTTCTAGGCCACAAAATATAACGTAGACACGAAATATTAGCAAAATTGTTCATACAAAAGTTAGGGCTTAAGTACATTACAGCGACAGGGTCGACACATAATTGACTCCTAACTTTCTGGTCTGTTAAAAGCCAAGTTACTACATGTACATAACTTATTTACTTAGTGCGGCAATACCGTGAGTGACAGCCCTACATGGCGTGACGTGTTTTAATTACAATAATGTAATGCATACTTTTTGAAAAGCTTGTTTTGTTGGAGATTCCATTTTTAAATTAATGGCTTGGTTTTTCTTTTAATTTGAATCTTATAATATGGTGTTGTGTTATTTCCTGGTGGTAAGTCTCAAAACTGTGTCATCGTCATAATTATAATTATAATCAGTGTTAAATAGATTTAGAAACAAGGAGTCTTAAGCCTGAACTACCTATACAAGGAACTAATATTTTTGCAAACCATAGAATAATATTTTATAGACTTACATTCGTGTGAAGTATAAAGAGTCGTTTTAAACCACAGAGGTAAATATCATTATAACCCGCAACTTTTGACTCAATAATAAAATTAAATAAACTTCCATTTCACTAAGTGCACTTCGTCAATTGCACTTAAAATAATAAAAGCCAATATCACCAGCAACACGACACATTTAAAACAAAAACGTTGGGAAAGCCCAAATAGCTCACAATAAAGTGTTGAACTCAACACCAGGCATAATTTGCAGAGCGTTTCGAATAATTCGAATAATTTTCGTATAACTCGCATAATGTTCGAATAAATGACGTCATCGCGATGCCACTCGTTTTGCGTAATGAGATTAAATGATTTCGGATTCGATTCGAATGGTGTTTTATTTTTGAAATAGTTAATGATATTAAGTTTGTGACAGTTTAAGCGGCTTGTGGGGTTAAGCTTTTTCAACGGTTAAGAACTGGATCGATAATCGTAGATTGCACCTAATCGTGAACTATCTCATGTAAAGATAAGAAAGACGTCTTTTTTGCAATTAAATACATAATAAATATGACAAGGCTCTTTAATTGCATGTCAAGAAGACTTTAAAGCTGTTATACACGCTTCAAGAAATTTCATTATTTTCCGTAATCACCCAAAGTAATTACACTATGAAACATTTACCATAGTACTCGATCATAAACAATTGACCGCCGTAATTAAATTCATTAAACGTGTAAACGCTAAGGGCGGGACCGAATCAATCAAAGTGCGAACGAGCGGGCTGTGTAATGAGAGTTTGTACTAACGACCAATGTGGATGCGGCCTTAATTAATGGATCACTGTTATTAGGTACCCAGAATTGACATAGCTTGGTATATATGAGTTTACTTAAAACTGATTACAAAAGGACTAGACATATGTATATATGAATATAGGTATATATAAATAGTGAACAAAGTTGTATCTAGATAAAAATATTTATTTATTAACCTCTTAAGTGTCCCACTGCTGGGCAAAGGTCTCCCCAGTCTGACTCCAGATATTCCTGTCTCGAGCCACATGACACCAATCGCTTAAGAAGCGATCGATGTCATCCCGCCGGGTCCATATTGGCTTACATAAAATTCTTAATCCTATTTTTGGTCTTACTACCGGTCTGTGCTCATAATAATCACTCTTCATAATTTTTTTATTCATACTTTTTTAATTCATACTTTTTTATTACTAACAATTGATCTCATAACCGTTAGTGATCATATTTTTTTTATCAATACTATTACTGCCAAGAACCAGTTTAAAATTATAATTTCTTTTTTCAGAATTTTTTTTTTCATAACATTCAATGATCATATTGCTTTAATTAATAATGTTGTTACTAAAAACATACTTCAACTCATAACGTCATTGTTCAGAATAGCTTACTGTGTAACAACGTCAATTAACAAACACAACCATGATCCGGATCCATTAAAGGAAAAGGTTTGTCGGGGTGTCTTTGTATGATTTTTTTTTGTATGAAATATCCTTACGCATAATGATATTTAAGCATAACTTTTATAAGCAAACTAATTATACACCATACAAATATCTAACTCCCTAATTATTAAAAACTTCATCATACACAATTTTACATATTGCTCACATTATATAGGCATAACAAAGAATTAATAATTAACACCTAAAATATTAGACACTGATACACATTTCTGTACAATATTGCTGCAGCATGCAAGCAAGCAAGCATGCAGCATGTAAGCAAGCAAGCAGCATGCAAGCAAGCATGCAGCATGCAAGCAAGCATGCAGCATGCAAGCAAGCATGCAGCATGCAAGCAAGCATGCAGCAAGCAAGCAAGCATGCAGCAAGCAAGCAAGCATGCAGCATGCAAGCAAGCATGCAGCATGCAAGCAAGCATTTACATGCAAGCAACATATTTAGGAGTATTATAGTTATTTATTGAAATGATTATGAGTTTTGACCATTAGTATAAACAAAGATATTAAAACAAATATTAGTAAAAAGTAAATGTATGATTAGTGATATTATGAATTTCAATGATTATATGTTTTAATATTTATTTTTTAAAATTTTATGAAGAATGATCTTTATGACTTTAAATGGTATGAGAAATATTTTCGGACATCCGATGATAGGAGTTGAAAAGTTATGTAAGACAATGCGCCCCCCATCCCGCCACCGTCTCCTCGGCCTGCCTCGTCTGCGAGTTCCGGCATAAAAATATTAAAGATATTAAAATACTATGTGCATGTGAAATTACAAAGTTTTGTTATATAACTACAAAGAGCGAATTTTTATTTAAAAAAAAGAATTACATAGGTAAATCGTATAAAATAAAGTAGTAGACGTGTTCATAAGCATTTACGAATAAAACTAATTTAAATACATGTTATTTTTTAAAGTTCCTACATTAAAAGTTGTTAAGTAAATTAATGTTTTAACATGTTTTTGTTACTAGCAATAACAACAATTTAATTAAAGGTCGAATTATTGGAGGCTATTCTTTTACGCCTACAACATAAGGAAAATCTGTAAAACATTAATTACATGGATACATACATTTCATACAATTTATTACTCATAAAAGATTCAAGGTAGTTCATTTCATATTTAACTTGGTCGCCATTTTGGTCGCGCTAATTTTCTTTCATAGAATATTTATGACTTGGAAATTAACACAGTCTAGGGCTACAAATTGCTTAGGATAATGTATAAAAATGTTAATTAATAATAAATGCCTTTAAATAATCAACCCCGAGAAAAAATATGGAATACAGGTTACATAAATTAGTACTAGTAGATTTCATTCTTACTGAATTGCGTACCTACAGGTTAAAATTATTAAGGTGCACCAAAGAAAATAAAGTTCCATTCATATAAACGGATTATTTCTAGTAGGGACTGCACGTGAATGAAAAGAGCCCATTCTTTGCATTGGAGGCTCGCCAACGGGAACGACGAAACCGCCTTATACAAAGTTTACTGACTGTCGCTTACTTTGACATTAAAGATGTTTTGTTTAAAATTTGATAACTAATGCCCTTATTTATTATGCGTTCTAATCTCTACTTAACATAATTATTGTAATACTCAGACTAGTCCTCCTGATGCCTCCTGTAGTGAGTTAGTCTAGACATTCATAAAGCGAAGAACATCAAAAGTCTTACTCCCTCCAATACTTATTAACCCTCACTCAAAGCACGTGCGATTCAGATAAAGCGGCGGCCATTAGCACCATCCATAACTGTTATCACTTACCAGCATTACAATTCAGCGCTTGCAGCGGCTATAATACGTGGAACATTTTTGCATGATCTAATCTGAAACGCGGTGCAGCGCTGAAGCGCTATCGAATTCTGTGGCCGTCTTGGAAGACAAACGGCGCGGGCCCGAGACTTGAATAATTCATACAAATCTGATCCCGGGCTGGTTCCCGCTAATATTTGTTGGACGCCAGACCTACCTGACGGATAACTAAGAATATGCGCTAACTCGCCTTTTGGAATTTTATGAGGTCGAATGCTAATGTTGGTTAAGCAGATGTCAGGAAAGTACGAAGATAGTGAAATGCAGCTAAAGTCTCAGGTACTTTTCAGGTATCAAAAAACAGAAAATGTGAAATTAAGAGCACTTTTCACTTTTATAAATTAAGCCGTGTTTTGAAAGTAAAAATGTTCTTATTAAATCTTACTTGGAAGTTTGTTTGCTCATTTACTGCATCCAATGAAAAAAGCCTTACAGAACGTTACATCGTCAGTAATCAGCTCGTTAATATTTTGCTCACAGACAAATCCCTTGTCAAGCATGAGCTAATATAAATAATTGTCATTGTTCAAGCCAACACAGTACGAGAAATAAGCAGGGAATTCAAATATTTCGGATAGAACAAACGCCACCCGATTCAATTCCTTTGAAGACAAACATAAGAAAAACGTCAAAAAGGCACAAATGTATGCACAACATATAAATAGACGTATGTGCGAACATCTCGGGAATGCGGGCACGTTGGGGCACGTTGGCGCACATTGGCAGAATAGACGGAGAAAAGAAAATCCTTTGTCTACAAGAATGCTCGACGTTTTTATATATTTGTTCGAGACCCAAATAGATTATCCCAATCACAGCACTCGAGACTTTACTTCAAGATTTGTGATCTTACTTCTAGCTTGTAGGTACTCGTTAGGTAACGTTTTACAAACAATGTTAAAGTCTTTATTGGTAACGTAACTTTGAAGAAGCTTTCATTAAAGCTTCAAAATGTTGTTGAAGATGAAATTCATTTCATTTTTGATGAAATTGAATATTTCGTCGGAGGAGGCTTTTTGAAACAATCGTTCTATTGCCGTTCACAAACCTACGCAAAGTAATTGAATATTCTTTTCCAGGAAATGTAATATACTGTCAGATAATACGTAAATATAATAGGAATGTATAAACTGTCAACCCACGGGATGAATATTCGAGGGGATATTGAAAGAATCTTATGAATTTTAATATATATAGAATGGTCCATTGTCGAAAGTATTTTTAGTTTTATTCTGATAGATAAAATTTCAAAGGTTAGAGAGTCACGTAGGAACGCCTACTACAAAAATATTAATTTGTTAGGTCAGGCCTAAGCTAAACTATTTGAGAAAATTGTCCGAATTTTTTTTTCAAAGGTTTTGGAGACTTTTATACGACACAAACTATGTATTAGTTTGTTTTTTTTTTTAAATCAAAATCAAAATATTTTTATTTCAAATAGGCCTTTCCAAGCTCTTTTAAAACGTAAAATTTACTGACTATTGTTGCGGGTTCCAAAATGTCATTCCTATGGAGAAGAACCGGAAAGAAACTCACATAGGTTACTCTTTAAAAAAAAAGGTTAACGTCGATGTTAAGATTACAATGATTTTAAGATATGCGACAACAACGTAAATAGCAGAATGTTTAGATTAATGTAAACTAACGTAGTTCCCGTAGCTGCTGAAGGAATATCCATTAAAGAATACAAGTTTTTACGCTCACAAAATACCCTTAAATAATAAACAGCTAATTGGCAAGTCCATGGATCGTTGAAAATATTATTAAAAAGCCTAATGAAACGTACCGAAATAAATGTTTTGACTGTAAGTCGTGTTAGCTGAATCTCATGATATTCAAGGTTATTAAGGTGAGTGTCAGCGTCGGCGGGGCAGAGTGCTGCAGCCTGAGTGCCGCCCCTTAAGGTTTTGTTAGCGTCGTGGGGAAGCAGACGAGCGGTTGGAACGTTACTCTGATATTTTATTTATGTTACAGGTATAGTTATTTAGTAGAAAATGTGGTATTTATTATTTAAATAGTTTTTTTATACTAACTTGTCTAAAATGAGGTGTTTGTATTTGCAAAATTCAACATACAAGACTTACATGAATTTGATATATTTTTTTTGTGCCTCCTTTTGTTTTACTTTTGTTTTCTTGCATCATTAAGGATTAGAGTGTATTATTCAAAGTCCACAGTTTAAACTTTTAACATTTTTAATTGCCTTTTATTCCTTTCACATAATAATTATTTATTTAGCGTTTTATTTAACAGCGCTTAACCGTTGCGTTCGGCCCGCCCGTCTATTAATATACTTTTAAATTACCGTCGGGGCGGAGAGTTAATTAAGCTATCCGTTATTATAATCGGACCCCGTGAGCGTTTACTTTTTACCAGACAGCCTGCCTTAAGCTGTCTACTGGTACTGAAGCACCTTTACAACTTACCGTGTCATAGAAATATTAGAATGGTAGACAAACAATATATTAATAAGTACAAGGTCGTAGAGTAAGAGATTTTCTTTGCGATTATTTTAAAGTTAGGTAATTATATTTTTATAGTTTTATGACAGCAATCGAACGTCGTCTATTTATATTAATAATAATAATATTTATTTATTTGCAGACCGAGGTCCATAGTGTTAGTAAATACATTATACTATTATATTATACATATTGCATGTTCCCTTGTTTTTTTGAAGCCAAAATTATTAAACCATTTCTCCAGTTTCACGGAATGTTCTGAATCAGATTTAATTAATATGTAAAAATAGTTGAACCTTGTTCGAAGTAAACCTTCTTATTTGTTTTTGTTTCCATAATTGAAGCTCTACCTCTTAAATTATATTATTTTTATGTAGAAGTGCAGTGCCTTTGTCTTTGTTTGATGAATGTTTTGAAATGTTTATGTCTCTCTTATTGTTTAATTAACTCCTACCGTCTACTGTTGTCATACTTAATTTAAAAAAAAATATTTATATCATTATTTAAATTTTGTGACAGGGTTTTGTTGTCATATATTTTTGAAAGTTATGAAAAGAGTATTTAAAATGATGCTATGTTTTTTTTTAATAATAACAACAGAGTAACAATTAGATTTTGTGACTGCCTGCAAAAAAATATTTTTTTCTTTTATGTTTTTTATTATATTAAGTTGTCGTTGTATTTCCACAAGGTGATAATATAATATGTATAATGCTGTACACTGGTCAGTAAAAATAAATTAAAATAAATAATGTAATGATTGAGTTAAGACATGATTTGAATTCAATTCGCACATTATTACTTCGTACGAAACTCAACAAAACAAGTATCTCAATAAAAGCCCACAGATCAGCGATCCCATATCAGTGGTTGCATTAAACTAAACAAGGGACGCCACTCAACCCTCCCGTGCCGCCGCCGCGCCGTGCCGTCGACCGGCCATCGCGACCCGCACTAAATAAACGGCGAGTGTATTGCCACGAAACAATGGGTACAATTCGTCCCCAACTAATTCGATTACCCGAAGCCTTATTACGTATCTCGCGACAACAAAGCAATAGTTATTACCAATTATTTCGGTCAAATTGCTAAATTGTGTTACGAATTCGTATTTTGATAGAAATAATTGTGGAAATTTTGCTGTCGCTTTGCAAAATATGTAATACCGCCTCTGGGTTAGGCCGTTAGTGGTGAGGATTGGGTTAAGGTGAAGAGTATCGAAGGCGATCAGCTGAGAAATACGAGTGTATTGTATATGTTCGGATAAAGTGGTCGCTTCGTAGAATCATAATTTTAATATGAGTCATATTATAATTCTGCCTTATATATATCGTATAATTTTATCTTATCGTTCTACAATGTTTCTTATTTTCCATAGAGAAACTTAAATAATATGTTGCAATAAAGCTATAATAGCTAGAAGGTTGGCCTAAAAATTCTGGATTTTGTGGCCTCTTTTATTTGATTTTAGTCTGAAGATATTCTAAAATGAGATTCAGTTAAAAAAAACCTTTTGGGTTTAAAATGTTGAAAATACATCGAAGAAACAAAAAAGTACCGTTCAACTTTATACGTAAAGTAATACCAATAGCACATTAAACATAAGTATAATACGTGTAAATATATAATGATATAAAGCAACCCAATAACGCTTGTAATGGAAGAAATAGGTAACTCGTCAATCTGATTCCTTACAAATCATTGACTCTGGCAAGCTTTCAGTATTACAAAGTCAGAATAAAAGTAAAAGAGTTCTCATTTCCTTTAGATTACAGAATCTCATAAACAGCGTCACAAATATTTCTCATTTGATTTCATCACATTCGCGCGTATTATTTCTGTTCCATTTCTTTCGCGAATGTTCCATATACTGGGAAATATATAATGTTCTTACGATTGTCTGATCATTATCTAAAGCTGTTATAACCTAATGACTTGCGACGTACGTTATTTTTGACGGCTTTCAGTTATTGGATTTCTGATGAAACGGGTGTGTCATTTTTACATTGTTTTTTCACCACATTAAAAGTCCGTTGAGGCAGTCAAAGCTGGCACCCAGGCTAACTGCATAGAACTATTACAAAAGAAAGAGCCTTTTTGCCACACTAAGTCTGCTGCCTAACTTAAAAAGTAAAATGAGGGTTCCCACATTAAAGTATAGGTCCTGTAAAGTATCACCAAGTAGCCTAGCAAAACAAAAAACGCCTTTCTTGATCCGCTAATGAAATTATTGCGATCATCAATTGTTTCTTCAAACTACAATTCGTCTTTTCTTTTATTTAATCACACGTATATTCCTTTTTCATGCTTAACATGAAACTGACCTTACCCAAACTGAGCATGTTATATTAACGCTCCGTAATACAGCGCCCTCCGGTCCAGCCCGGCCGAGTCCGCGGGGCGCGGCTACCTCGCGCCGGACGCTACACAAAGCTTACGTCACAACTCATTATTTGTTAAGCCCCATTACACGGCATTGTTTGAACCTCGCTTATACTCATACTAATGTACTTTTCATTAACACTATTGTTCATTTAAATTAAAGGTCTGATTTAGAGATGTGAGGGATGGTTGAAGGTTAATTATGGGGTTAGTTAAATTTTCTGTTATTAATATTTGAGTGACTTGCGTTGAACATGGTCAGTGTGTTAACTTTGAGGTTAAATTTAACTACATAGACAGAAACTTTTGGTTTTAAAATAAAGTGAATTTTCCATTTATGAGAAATGAGTGAAACTACAGAGGAAAATAAAAAAGTTAACCTTTTATTTCAAATAATAAAACGTCCACCTTTTTTATTGAAAAAATCACCTTTCGTGACTCTTTTTATTTTAGTTCATACATTTACAATTAAATTTACTTTGCGGCTACAAACCCGATCTTCAAAATGCTTTATCAGAATAATCTGACTAGTCATTTATGTAAAAGTCCACACTAATCTAGAGATAAAACACTACATTTCAAAACGATTCTAAAATTCGCTTTTATCGACTAGCCCCTAGTTTAATATAATTGTTTGTATGATAAATAGTACCATAAAACTGATAGCGGAGATATAGATGAATAAGTGGTGGATATAAGGAATTATGATAGTATTAGCGGATAGATTAGTTAAATATTGTATGTACTGAAGGATAGGTTGGTGGACGTGAGCCATGGAGCTGAAATATTTGGTGTTTCTCACCGTGCTTGGTGTTGTGACTGCCGGCAAACATGATATATACAAAGGGTAAGTTATGTTCAATATTGTTTGTTGGTTGACCTAATTTAGTTTTTACCAAGTATAGAACTCTTCCTTATCATGACTGTGCTTATTCGATATACATTTTCGTCCACCCTCTATAATTTTGTTACACCGAACTTTTATACAAAATTACACAGCTTAAAAGTTTTATTCAAATTATCTTAAACATCCTTATTCGCTTTTAACAGCAGTAAATTTTCTATGAAACTTATGTATCCAAAGAAACTCATACTTTACAAAAACCAAAATGTACTTATTTGACCTTACCTTCCAAGTAATCTTCAGGCTTATAAAACCCTCTAAAAATGTTTCTTGTCGCCGAATTCTAAAGCGTAGATAATGTTATATCAGAACTATTGATGGTAAAAACTAAATCTCTTTTTCGTCAGGTACTCAGTCCACGACATCCAGCTCCTCAGCACTGCAGACCAGAAGCTGTTGTCCGAGCTGGAGGAGCAGCTGGACCTGGACGTGTGGGAGCACGGCATGCCGGGGCAGCGGCCGGCCAGGGTCATGGTGACGCCGGAGAGGAGGACCCAGCTCCTGGATGCACTGGAACAGATGGGTGTGGAGCATTATGTGCATTTGACTAATGTGCCTGAGTGAGATACTTTTTTTGTGATTTTCTGTTCATTCTTGACTAGGAAATACGGGATGAGAAACACTCTCAAAAATGTATAGTGCACAAAGAGCACCCAAACTTACGCACTGTGTGCAGCATTCGTAAATTACATCCAAATGCTTGCTAGTTGTCTACATAGTTCCATATTTCACAAATATAAATTTTGCTAATCATTGTTGACCAGCTTTTAACCTACGAAAGACGAAATCGCTAACTTATGCTACCAAATAACTATCATTTTTTTTTGTTACTTATTTATTACATTACATAGCGAACCAAACAACTAGGACTCGACACATTAACAGAATGCACAATTTAATTAACAAATTCCGAAATTAGTTCAAAACTACAACAAATCACTCGGACGCCGCGTAAATCATTGGGGACTGACAGTTTTCGTATTGTCAGTAACACGCAGAGCTCCATATGTTCAGGCTGGGCCCGTGCCAGCATTCACACTGACAGTTTGCAACGAACGATATAATAGAGGACTTCATGGTATGGCCTTGTTTACACATCCGAGGCCGTTGTGGCTTTTTCAGAGCCTTTTGCTTTGTACCTAGCATAGAAAAAGGCATCAAAAACAGTGTAGACCGACACTTCAAAGTGAATCAAAATTGTGAAAAATATTCCCTACCAATTAATTTTCATCGCGAGATATCCGACACCTTTCATTTGGGATGTTGTTAAGTAAACAGCGAAATTGTCAGCCAATCAGCGAGGATTATTTATTTTGTCACTTGCTAATTGTATTTTGTTTTTCACATCCTATTTCCGTGTGAAATGGATTGGTACTTATTTTACTTATTTAGCAATTTACATGACACAAAACAAAGCAGTAACTTGAGCTTGTTTTGAAAGATATGCCTATTTATGTGCCAGCAGAAGTATGATAGAAAATTGGAAATAGTTGCGTGAATATAGTTTTTATCTTTCAGGGCCCTTGAAAAATTTGATGAAGAGCAAAGAATATGGTCATCCAGCAGAAACAATCGGATGATCTTTGACGATTTCCAGAGATACAGCGAGGTGGGTTTGGCTAATATTTTATTTGTTCGAAAAGAAAAACATAGATAGCAAATAATATAAGCTGGAACCCTTTTATTAATTTCTTACAATTAAAAATGTTACTTTTAATTAAAACAAGTTTAGTATGTTAATGTGGAATTTTATTTGACTACTTTGCTTGGATTATATTATGCTTGACATTTTATATTTTGTAAAATTTGTAAAAATAAATTTAAGCCAGGTGTATTTTTGTATCTATTTACCGTTCCATGAACTTTACTTTTCACTGTGTTATATTTGAACAGATTGACCGCTACATTGAAGTGATAGCTGAGCGCCACCCCAACCTGGTGTCCGTGGTTACCGCTGGCAAGAGTTTCGAAGGTCGCGACATCAAATACTTGAAGGTATGTAATTATGTACCAAATAAACAAACTAGGCGGCCTCTACAAGTCAACATCATTTTATTTATCATCATTCTTAACTCAATTCCTGTCACTCAGATCTCGACAACAAACTTCAACGACCCCAGCAAGCCGATTTACTTCATGAACGCCATGATCCACGCGCGCGAGTGGGTGACGACGCCGGTGACGCTGTACAGCATCCACCGACTGGTGGATAACCTGCGCTACGAGGACAGCGACCTGTTGCAGGACGTGGACTGGATCATCATGCCGCTTGTCAACCCTGATGGGTACGAGTATACACATACCGACGTAAGTTAAATTGGCCTTTAATTATTGAGTGATTGACATCAGAATTTAGCTTTAGGTACTTAGAAATAGACTGCTTCTTTAAAATGAAAATCAATTTTATATAAGGATACCAAATGTGTCTTTATTTATTTATAAAAAAAAAAGTGTCTTTTTAAATTATAAATTATAGAGATATTCCAGATTAGCTTGCTCTTCACTGTTGCATAAAACTGCTGGGCTGCTAGCTAGATAAAACTGCTGGGCCAAATTCTTTGCCTTGTATCGATGTGTCTGGAAATGACGTTACCTATTACGGAGATAAATATGAACAGTAAATAAATTAACTATCATCATCATCATCATCATCAGCCGGAAGACGTCCACTGCTGAACAAAGGCCTCCCCCCTAGAACGCCACAATGAACGACAACTCGCCAATTGCATCCACCGGGTGCCCGCAACTTTGACGATATCGTCGGTCCACCTGGTGGGAGGCCTGCCAACGCTGCGTCTTCCGGTTCGTGGTCGCCACTCGAGAACCTTTCTTCCCCAGCGGTTATCGGTTCTTCGAGCGATATGGCCTGCCCATTGCCACTTCAACTTGCATATTCTTCGAGCTATGTCGGTAACTCTAGTTCTTTGGCGAATTTCCGTATTCCGGATCCTGTCGCGCAAAGAAACCCCGAGCATAGCTCTCTCCATAGCTCGTTGAGTGACTCTGAGCCTCTCCAAAAGGCCAACCGTTAGCGACCACGTCTCAGAGCCATATGTCATCACTGGCAACACACACTGGTCAAAGACCTGCGTCTTCAGACACTGCGGAATTTTGGACGAAAAGATGTCGCGTAGTTTCCCGAACGCTGCCCATCCGAGTTGGATTCTTCGGGCGACCTCTTTGTCGAAGTTGGACCGGCCTAATTGAACTATTTGTCCAAGATAGACGTAGTGGTCAACAACTTCGAGAGTATCATTCCCAACAACAACCGGTAGGGGTGCGACATGGACATTGGACATGATCTTCGTCTTGTCCATGTTCATTTTAAGACCCACCTGTTGGGAAACGATACTGAGGTCGCTGAGCATAGTATTGAGCCCCTCCAGCGACTCCGCCATGATCACTATATCATCGGCAAAACGAAGGTGAGTGATGTATTCGCCATTGACATTGATGCCGAACCCGTTCCAGTCCAAGAGCTTGAAGACGTCCTCCAACGCATTTGTGAACAGTTTCGGAGAAATAACGTCTCCCTGTCTCACACCACGCTGCAGTTGGATTGGTTTCGTGCTCTCGTCCCGTAACCGGATCGACATGGTGGCGTTACTATACAAACACTTCAACACCTCGATATACCTATAGTCGATATGACATCGCTGGAGGGACTGCAATACAGCCCAGGTTTCGATTGAATCGAAGGCTTTTTCATAGTCCACAAACGCTAGACACAGTGGCCGATTATACTCCTCGGTCTTCTGTATAATCTGGCGGAGCGTGTGAATGTGGTCTATGGTGCTAAAGCCTTTTCGGAAGCCAGCTTGTTCGGGAGGCTGGAAGTCATCAAGCCTGCGTTCGAGACGGTTCGTAATGACCCTCGAAAACAACTTATACACATGGCTCAGGAGCGAGATGGGTCTATAATTCTTCAACAAGGTATTGTCGCCTTTTTTGAAGAAGAGCACCACCACACTCCTGTGCCATGCTTCTGGCGTAGTACCCTTGAGTATGACGGAATTGAATAGCCTCTGGAGGACTAACAGTACCGGTTTTCCACCCGCTCTCAGAAGCTCCGTTGTAATTCCGTCATCACCCGGCGCCTTGTTGTTTTTAAGCTGTTTCAGAGCCACTCTAATCTCGTACAGGCTGATGTCTGGGATGTCCTCAGTATAGTGCCGGGTCAGTTTGGCTCTAGAGTCCTGAGCCACACTGACAACGGGTTTCCGTGTCGAAGTGTACAGCTGTCCGTAAAACCTCTCGAGCTCTCTCAATATCTCCGGTTTCGATGAGATGATACTGCCATCGTCGATCTTCAGCTTCGTCATTTGGCTTTTCCCAATAGAGAAATTTCTCGCGAACACTTTGGAGCCCTGGTTCCGCTCAATTGCGTCCTTTATACGGGCAGTATTAAAGGAACGCAGGTCGTGACGCGTGGAGTTAGAAATTTGCCTATTGAGATGGCCGTATTCCGACATATCAGCTGAAGATTGCAGTCTCATCTCATTCCGGGCTTCCATTAGTTTAATGGTTTTATTGGAGAGCTTCTGAGGCTTTCTTCGGCGTGGGGTCCTAAAGAACTGGGACCCCACTGCTTGGACAGCTTCCACCAACCCGCTGTTTATCTCGTCCGCTGTTTCGCATTCGGCTAGGCACTGGAAACGATTACGCAGTTCGAGTTGAAAGGTTTCGGGATTCTGGATTTGGGCAGGACCTGGACGGAGCGTGGACTTCATCAGACGAGACCGTTCAAGCTTAACATTGATATTCAGTGTGCCTCTGACAATGCGATGATCGCTACCGGTTTTCACCTTCCCGATCACAGAGACATCACTGAATATACGCTTCTTGGTTGTCATGACGAAGTCGATCTCATTTTTGGTTGAACCATCGGGGCTTATCCACGTCCACTTCCTGGATGGTCGCTTCTGGAAGAAGGAGTTCATCAAATAGAGTTCTTCCCTCTCCATAAAGTCGACCAGCCGCTGGCCCCTCTGGTTCCGCTGCCCATATCCAAACGACCCTACTCTCAACTCATCGCCATTCCGAGTGCCCACCTTAGCGTTGAAGTCTCCCATAACAACGGTGAAGTAAGATTCGGAGGTATGTATGGCTTCGGAGATCTCCTCATACATAGCCTCTACTTCATCGTCGGGGTGTGTCGAGGTCGGCGCATATACCTGGATGACCTTCAACGAATACCGATCGGTGATTCTGAGTATCAGGTACGCTACCCTGCTTGACACACTATCGACTTTTATCACGTTGTTAATGAGAGACTTACGGACGAGGAACCCAACACCACCCTGGGATTTTCGGTCTCCTTCCCGGAAGAAGAGCATGTTGCCGGAATCTAGGATTATCGTATCCTGCCCCTCTCGTCGGATTTCAGATAATCCCATGATGTCCCAACGCAACCTGCTCAATTCTTCCTCCAGCTCGACAATCTTCTCGTCAGTCCGGAGCGTGCGGACGTTGTGCGTTGCCAGGGCCAAAGTCCGGTGGGAGTGGTAGCGCGAAATCCACCGGGGATTCTTAGCACCCCCTGCTCCTCCGTTACCTGGCCCGCTACCATAGCCAGGGATAGAGGAGCTGCCGGGTACTGGGGGCCGTCGCGCCGTTGTGTCTGTCATTATGGGGGGGGGGGGGGTTGCCATAATCCCCACGCTTGGCAGGCGGCTTGGGGATCGCAGTATTGGTGGTCAAGTTACAGAAGACGCTGCTGCCCATCTTCTAGATTTTTCCCTTAGTCGCCTCTTACGACACCCACGGGAGGAATGGGGGTGGTCAATTCTAAGCCGGATACCACACGGCCTTAGATAAATATGAACAGTAAATAAATTAACTAACTATTAAATAATTGACATTAATGTTTTTTTCAGGAGCGTCTCTGGCGGAAGACCAGGTCATTCTACCCTGAGTTCAACGCAACATGCTACGGAGTAGATGGCAACAGGAACTTCGACATCTTGTTTAATACTCTAGGAGTCTCCGCAAACCCTTGTGCTTTCACCTACCCTGGACAAGTGGCCTTCTCTGAACCAGAGACCCAGTACATTAGGGATATACTTCAGGAATACAAAGACAGGATTCAAATCTACATGGATATACACAGTCACGGAAACTACGTGCTGTTTGGTTACGGCGATGCAAGTTTGACGTCGAATGCTGCTCAGCTGCATCAGGTGGGCGCGGCGATGGGCGCTGCTATCGATGCCAAGAAGCTGGACAAGGCGAGGTACTACCTGGTTGGGAACAGCGCCAGCGTGCTCTACGCTACGTCGGGAAGCGCACAGGATTATGGTCAGGTGAGGATAATTATCATAATTTTACACCTTTAAATATTTTGTATACATTATTTGATGAAAATAAGAAAATAATACCTTAATTGTGGAACTTGTTTTCGGATTTGAGAATTCTTAAGTCAATACGTACCTTATACTTAACTACCTCTTCAAATAGTTTTTCCAACCTTCGGTTTTCTCGCATTTTGTAAAATATGCAAGTCTCATTTACTTCTTCCACAACAGAACTACGAGTACATTAGTATAAACACCTATTCCTATTGTAATCTAGTTAATCTCACGAAAGTATTTCAAATTCCATCGTGTGATTAATTGGATGTAGTTTGTCTGGCCGCGATGAAACGCGCGCACAATACCAATCTAATCTGCTCGAATTAATCCTGTTTTTGATAACGTTAGTATTATTGATGTCGATTACTACTGGGTCATGGTTATTAGTACATTTGCCAGCGTTCCTTTGAAAATGGCAATGTAATTCTGGTAACTACCTCCTTGAACAGAAATATACTTAGTTTACATACCTTACATGGTGGCAACTAAGTATGAAATAAATTGAGAATAGAAGAAAAATAATATGTATAATCAAAATAGAGATATACCTCAAGAGCCCTGAAAATATGGTAAATTGTTGTATAAACAATGTTCAATTACAATTGGTCCGGTTACGCAAAGAATTCGAGCTGAAAGATAAATTTGAATGCCTCAGGACTGGTCCACTTAGTAGTATCAGTGTTATAAATATTTATCTTTGTTTTCGAGACCAATGAACAATAACTAGACTGATTAAACATATTAAGTATTATTTGAAATTATCTTTACCTAACGTAAACTCTCGAATTATTATATTTTTTTCCTTCAAACCGATCATTTTATGTACTATATTTTTTTTCATATTTGTTTTATTTTTCAGTTCGTGGGCGTCCCGTTCTCGTATACCCTGGAGCTGCCCGGCTACGAGTACAGCTTCCAGGTCCCGGCGCGCTACCAGGACCAGATCAACGAGGAGACCTGGCACGGTATCGCCGCCTCTGCCAGACTCGCCAAGCTGTACTATGCCAGTCGCTATACACCTGCCACCCCTCCCGTCAACCCACCTGTCAATCCCTCTCAGATATGATAGAGCCTACCTCAAATTTGAATAGATCAGGGATATCAATGAAAAAAATATTGTAAATATCTCCGCTTAAAAAAAATTGAGGCTTGATATACTGAATGATATTGATTTAGGTTTTATATACTGTCCTATTACTCTTAGTACTATATAATAGCTCTACTTTTTAATATGACAACGTAATAAACTAGCTACAAAAAACTTTATTTAAAATTTTTATTAAAACATTTTAGTTTTATTTTTATCATGTCTGCTTTCTAGTTAAAATTACCTGTTTCCTTTATCTGAACATAATACATGCGAACGCTTTAGTAGGAACTAATATCATCTGTTGTGATACACGGTTCTCTGTTCATGACACTGTTACTGGGAATTTATAACAGAATGCTTTCACCACACTATTTGTTATACAGGAACTAAACAAAGTAAGATCGTCATATGTTTTTAAAACAATGAAAAATACCTGAAAATATATGTGTATGAACGTAGACAATTCAGGGAAAATGTTATATGATGATGAAAAGGATAATAATATCATCCATGCATAATGTCTGTCCAATGCGGGGATTAATTCTGTGGACGTATGATATGTACACTGGGGTTAAATGAATAATTGAAAGTTAAAAGAGAAACAAGGAGACATGACTAAATAAAAGGCCTAAAAAACGTAGAGCCTGACTTTGTGTTGGTATTAAAAATGGTTATCTTCCTTTTGACGACCTCCGTGGTCGAGTGGCGTACGCACCGGTTTCAAGGTGTCGCTAACTCTGAGGTCCCGGGTTCGACCGGACGGGTCAATGTAGAAAATCACATTTCTACGTTGTCTCGGGTCTGGGTGTTTGTGGTACCTTCGTTGTATCTGAATTCCATAACACAAGTGCTTTAGCAACTTACTTTGGGTTCAGAACAATGTATGTGATGTTGTCCGCATTTATTTATTATTTATTTATTTATTTATTTATTTATTTATTTATTTATTTATTTATTTATTTATTTATTTATTTATTTATTTATTTATTTATTTATTTATTTATTTATTTATTTATTTATTTATTTATTTATTTATTTATTTATTTATTTATTTATTTATTTATTTTAAGAGTTGTGCTTCTGTAACGTATGTTTTCTATGACAGTTGAATCCCGGTTTGTTTTTCTTATCAAGTAAGTTATGATATTGGATATTCTGGTATTATGTACTGGCGAAGTTTTTTGGAAACTTCCGCGATATTCAGTTGTTGTTTATGTAGTATATTTAGTTTCAAGATAAGCCAAGTCTTTTTCAATGTTTGTATCAAATATTTACAGAGAGTAGAATTATTTTATTCTCTTCTATGTTCACTGGTTTCTAAATAATTAAAAACTAACTTTAAAAAAGGACGAATATTTACAACACTACTATTCATGCATAGTAGTGTTAGGTACCTTTGACATATAAACTTTAACAACTATAATACATAACAAACAAACCTGATTTGGTAACTTATTTAGACCTTCACCGTGGCAGTAAACAAACTCAAGAGCCGTCTCTAAAAGGTTTAGCTAGGTTGTATATCTTAAATCTTGCACAAGCGAGGCAATTCGTTGCGTTCCCGACATTTCGATTCGCGGAGATTACCGTCCCGGCGTTACCCGCGCGCCCCCCGGGACAAATCCAAACAGCCGCCGCACCTAAAGCAATTCCAACTATTTTGCAAGCCGCGGACCTCATTTCCTCCAATCGCGAGTATTTTTAAAAAGCCACTGAAATGGTTTACCCTAACGCAACGGGTGCCGTAATAAAATCAAACCGGCTGCGAGCGAGCGGAAAACGTCTTCGAATCGAATTCCTTCGCGCCGCTTTCGAGGGAAATTAAGTTGAAATGCCGAGACAGCGCGGCGGAGGCAACGATGGTCCCTTCATTTAGGGAGACGGTGACGTCAGAGACGGAACACAAAAATCAATTTGTGTTTAACTCAATCAATACTTCTTTTTTCCAACCATCGCCGTAGTGAAAATTAAAAAAGGTTTTCTGTTGACGTGACAAAACCTTTTACTAGTTTTTTTTAACCGTGTTTAATAGCTTTCGGAGCCCTGACAAATGGCACTCATTATTAACAGTCGAACAGACCTCAACACAAACATTTGTAACCTCCCCAACTTGGTGGAACATCACAAAAAAGGAACTGGAATACATAACATATTCAAAAAAAGAAAGTTGCTCCTCAAAAAATGAAATACGGCCAGTAACATGCCTTCGGGCAATAACTCCGGGAATCCCGATGTCAAGGGACGCCACATAAAAAGATTTTTATCATGTTTGGCTAATTTATATACGGCGTCCGTGACATTACCCTTTGAAAATAACCTGAAGTTTCGCACACTCAGTGTGTTGAACACTGCTCGAGCGCGGAACCCGCGACGTCCTGGGCATCTAGACATAGATAGGGCTTTGGCATTTGTTGCCTATACCCCTAATCTGTAACAAACCTGCAGTACAGTTGTTGACACGTTTGGTCTACTCTCGAAAGCTCATGCGGGTCTGTTAGAAACAATTAAAAGGTTCTTAAATAAAAAAGTAATTTAGTTTTTATCCATTTTTATTTAAATACTGCACAGACTGAATTACAATATCTTGAGAATTATACAAATAATAATATAAAAGACGTTAATATTATTGTATGGGTACTTATAGTATTACACGAATGCCTTTTTGACATGAACTTCTACAGAAGTCTTTTAATTTTTTTACTAACTTTTAATCAATTCGTTTTTTATTTACAGACATAATTGAAACATTTTATGTTTATAATTCACAAATAATAATTAAACGAATGAATTTATACAATTAAAAGGAAAATTGTCTGTAAAATATACAACGATTTCTACTCATAACTTCATTAAACTAGAAATATGTTAACCAAGTTTATGAGCTGCCAGTTAAATATTTTAAATAAACATATATTCGTAACTCAGTTCTCTGTAAACCCAAATCCAAGTTCCGGTGAATTTGATAATTATGGCACTAACTAGTTTGTGTTAATTACCTGATTTAATTAATAAGGTACACTAATGATAGATTAATGGTATGGTTAAGTTTTGGTAATGTCTCATTAATTACTCGCTTAACTAATCAATTTAACTTAATACTAAGTTTGAAGAATTTGATTTAGATTTTTTTTTAAACTGTGTGGTACTATTGACGTTACTTAATATTCCAAAAATATTGGCTATTCCATATTTTATAATATTTAAATAAAAAGCAAGAAATAAAAAAATCACGTTAATAAACACAGTGGACAACATAAAATTAATATAATCGAGAATTTATTTAACTAGACGTTATTATAATATTCTAATTTCACATGGAATGTATCAATAGTATAATACTGGAATGAAAATAAATAGAATTTAGATAGTGACTGCCTAATAATGCACCAATATCTAACCAGAAAACCCACGGTACGCGGCTGATGAATGTTTTAATACTAATTAAGAGATTCACTAATTATCTGCTGTGTTGCATGTTTCATTATTCCCTCTGATTTATGTAGAAAATATATACCAAATAGAGATAGTAACAAGGTAGATTTTACTGTTTACAATTAAGAAGTTTTCAGCAACACAACTATTGAAAAGGGACAATATAACAATTCGATAGTGCTTTTTGGGCTTCATTGATATTTAAGTACTTTACACTAATTTAAAAATACACGGATAATTTCAAAACGTAACTTCTGATTTGTGACTGAACATAAAATTAGCAAATATAGTAGAATAATGAATAATAAATAAACTATTGAAATTTTAACGTTTTAGTTATTGATATTAAAAAGACTGTTTATTTTAAATACGAATAAGAATGCAAAATAATTTGGAAAACGCTGTTAAGACGTAGAAAAATAGTATAACCTTTTTGTTAACTTTACAATATAATACTTACAATATTTTAACACATATTCGTAATATATTTTAGCGACTAGGTTAGTTTAGTAGTACTTTTCGTCTGTTTTTCGAATGGCAAATAATTTATACGTAATTTTTCTTGCTTCAAGCATTTTGGTTTCGTTTAGTGCCAAAAATAGATTTCTAAATTGTTATTAAACTTTACTTTGCATGTATTTTGTTTTTAAACTTTACGTTGCATTTTATTTAGTAATAAATAATAATAAATTAAGTACTATTATTTACGGTATTTTCTTTTGCCTGTATAACATATTTTTTGTTATCATAAACCTTTTTTTATTCTTTCTACCACGGAATGTTGTCAAATTATTTTGCATCTTCCATCTCCCTCTACATAGCTCTATCCTTGAGCGGCGTGAGCTCGACGATCTTGGGCAGCGCGTGCGCAGCGGGCAGCAGCAGCGGGTTGTAGGTGGCGGGCTTGCTGGCGGCGCCCACGCGGAGCAGCCCGCGCTTGGCCGCCACGATCAGCAGCAGAGTCACCGAGAGAGAGAATGACAGGATCTGTGGAGAGTAGAGGAGTTTATGATGTAGAGAATTTTGGCTACGTTTCTTTTTGCGTTTTTTTTTATTAATACCAAAACGCCTACATAAGATCGCTCTGTTGGGCAAAGGCTTCCTCTTCCGTCCTCCAAACCTGTCTGTCTTTTACGATTTGGCCACGTCGCATAACTGACTGTGTATTATTTAAAAGAAGACAAAGTTTAAGGCATCTAGATGAAGTTGGTAGAGCCTTAACTAATTTGTCTTCCATTCAAGTAAAATAAAAACATGAAATAAAAAGTCCGATTTTAGCAAAAATATGACCATAATGTAGGTATACTGCCTATGTGTTATTTGATAACACGTAGGTATGCAAAATAAAGGTAAAGAGGGTCAAATTACTGCTTCACCCAAGTGGCTGTTGTTTTGTTTGTCACGTAATTTGCAAAAAATGTGTTATGTAGAGAGGCATCTATAAATAGCATAATTATTCTATTAATTAAAATCAAGAGATCATCATAAAACAAAAACGTGATGAGCACTAAGAATGGTATATCATATTTTGCTGAGGCATATTTACTAAAGGTGTAGCATTTCTGATGTAATTCTGTCAATAATAAAGTTATTGTTTTCTCATTGGTAAAAGTGTCCAAATTCCTATTATTTGCGAGTAAACGATAGCCATTATCCACGTTTAACACGAGCATTATAAATCAATCGTTAGTTTCTGTCCCACAAGCAAAATTATAACGCGACACAGCCATCGAATGACATCTCATTAAAATTCAATACACATATCATCATAACCAATAAGGTTTTAACAGACAATCGATTATAGAGAAATACGTTAAAATGTACATAATACTTACAGCTGATATCCCAAAAGTTGCAAACACTTCATAAGACATAAACATTTTGTACAATTACTTGTCAAAACACAACAAAACTAAGAAAAAAATGTAAACATTTGGTGCGCACGCGACTATTCCAGCACTGAGAATTAACTACTAAAAGTTGCTCACACTAAAACACTGTGTACAGGTAAGTCAAACTGTGTCAACATATTCATTAAGAATGGCCACACAGTGTCACACTGTGTGTGTAGTAGGAACACGGTTGAAGGCATGTCATTGCACGGAGCGGCAACGTCGCGCGTACACGTCATTTGGAACAGGTTGATACCGCACGCGCTCACCTTGCCTTTTTTGTTATCTATGGTAACGTTACTTTTATATTTCCTTTCCATTTTTAACTGTCATTGATAAATTGACAATTGGTTTTAATTGTTTAATTTTGGCATTCATGTTTTTAACTGAAGCAGTTTATTGTGAAATACATTTTGGACACAATACATTGTATTGTAATTTCAGTCCTATTTGCACTGAGCATAGAGCTGATTTATAGAATTTAATCTATCTATATTACAGCTTTACCTATTGTAAAGGCAAGTTATGGTGTAAAGACTGATTGATTGAATACTAATAACACTATTGTTTTAAACACTTTAAAAGTAGGCCTTTTCCTTGAGATCTTAGATTACTGCAATTACATTGTTTAACTGTGTATTTGATGAATCTCTTTGCTTTGTGAGGTGTAAATAATAAAGAATATGTAACATTTTATATTCATTTATTTTTTTAAAACATAAAAAAGTAACGCTACAATGTAAACATGTACTATTCGTAGATTTAAAGTCATGTGTCAACGAGGTAACACTGTAACTATTTGATTGAGCCGCATTAGGGAATTAAAGCCAGGGAATCATCCCTGGCTTTAATATTCATGATAGAATATTTTTATCTCTCTTCATTTCCTCTGTAAAAATTTAATCTCCTGTCTGTGTTGTTACTGTTATATAAAGGTAATGTGTTAACTACTTAAATCCATAGTATATGTAAGTCTCAGGTATCAAAAGGTTAGGCAACATTTTGAAATATGTGATTACTTTACTATACCTTTAATTGAGTTTATTATAAAAAATAATTTAAATTGCAGGTTTTTGTACCCTTTTAAAAATGTCTATTGAAATAGAAGACTTATTTCTACGGGGCAGGGGCTGGTGGTGCGGGAGCGGGAGGGTCTGGCACATAGCGACTGGCGTAGTACAGCTTGGCAAGTCTGCCGGCCGCGGCGATGCCGTGCCAGGTCTCTTCGTTGATCTGGTCCACGTACTCCGGAGGCACAGTGAAGTCGTATTCGTAGCCCGGCAGCTCGAAGGTGTACGAGAATGGAACGCCAGAGATCTGCGAAGATATTACACGGTTATGTTATTGCTAGTTAGTTGTATCTTTTCTATGTTTTAGTTTCGTTATTCTATCCACATGAACGAATAAAAAAAGTCTAACCAAACTCCTTATAAAAAGAGCAGATAATTTATAAACGGCTGAAAGAAAGAAAGAAAGAAACATTTATTTGCACAGAAGACAGGTAGTACCAGATTTAACAATGATGCACAGTTCGAGCCATATTCTGCCTGTATTAGGCATGCAAATATTTACAATTTTATATAAAGGAAATAACATACTATTCTTTTACATATCAAAATGTCAAGCTATTATTATTTTAACATATTTATGATTATTAGATTAATTATTAAATTACATTAAGTAGATATATTATTAATTTTATAGATAATCAAATACATTAGTTTTATATTGCATGAACTCTTCTATCGTATAAAAACACTTATCTACTAGCCATTCTCTTAATAGTGTATATGAATAGGTGTACTTGAATTATATCAAAGGAACTCGATCAAGTCCCCTTTTTAAGGACCCATTTGCGAACTAAGACGTGTTATAATTAGAGCATCCTTTATTTCTGCATCGATGGTTAAAAACGATATAAGTAGTAGTTAATGACCCTGTCTCCGATAACCGAAACATCCTCATTATCTCGTCGCTAACAGCTGGTTCCCGCATCATTGCCCTGTTCCGGTCCGCTCCGGTCCGATTCGGCCCGATCCGGTTTCGGGTTCACGCACCCGTTCCCAGGGCCGCAGGGTTCGCTTCACTAGATACCTCGCTACGTTAGTCTTAGAAAAACATCTGTATCTGAAATGTAGCGGATATTTCTGATGCCATTGTATACGGATTTGTATCTTTCTTTTGTTTTGATTAAGAATATAGGGCCTACGTATATGTAAGTATATATATTTACTTCATTTATGATTAAGGGATGCTGTCAAGGTGCTATTTTATACAAATTTTGGAACTACAGTTGTATCTTAAGTAATAAAGCGATGATCGTCTATTATGAACTCTTTTTTATCGCTAATCTTACATAAAAAGTTTCGATACACATACATACGTTATAAGTGGGTATTTTTACTTCTAAATTTCCATTAAAAAAATCTGAAAGAAATTCTCGGCAAGTTTCATGGCCCTTACTTATTTATTATTCATTCTTTCTCTGCCGCTTAATGGAGACATTCGATGTCGTAAACGTCTCCGTAAATATAATATAGGTATATTAAGGTTCGAAATTCCTTAGGTATATACGTATAATAATTACATGTTAAGTAAAAAATAACAATATGACGAATACTTTATGAGCACTATGCAAGAGTACTCTTTGACATTTATGCCATTGTAATAAGGTTCAGTTTCGAGCTTCGTTCTTTATAACGATATATGGCCTATCAAATTAAGTATATCTCATAAACATAGAGTAGTATTTGACGTCCAGTCGTCAATTATAGAAATGTTATCAGAAACAAGGATTATATTCTAACTGATTAGATTAATAGTGCGCGCGTTTCATCGCGGCAGGCAAATGACATCCCCGTAAATTAATTTAACATGATATTTGAAATATTTTGTGTTAAAAATTAAAGTTGGTTTTAATTATTGTGACTTAGTTTTTTGTTGTACCTAAATAAGGTAAAGTAAATACATCCAAATGAAAATCCTTATTGAGCTCGTTATTGAGGCTATGATTTAAGCCTTGAATAAACAAAAACCTAACAACACATTCGTTCTTATCTAAAGTCTACTATCTTTACTAATTAACTGTGATTTAAATCTAAATCCTTCTAATGATATCAAACACCAAACTAACCTGAGCATAATCATCAGCGGCTCCGGACGCGGCGTACAGCACACTAGCGCTGTTCCCGACCAGGTAGTAGCCCGCCTTCTCCAGCTTCCTCGTGTCTATGACAGCTCCCATCGCAGCCCCCACCTGGTGGATCTGAGCAGCGTTATCCGGCAAACTCGTATCCGCGAAGACGAACAGCAAATAGTTCCCGTAACTATGAATATCCATGAATATCTGGATCCTTGGCACGTATTCCTTCAATATATCTCTAACGTATTGCGTTTCTAATTCGGAAAATGCGTCGGGTCCTGCATAGACATCGGAACAAGGGTCCGGTGAGACTCCGAACTGGTTCCAGAAGATATCGAAGTTCCTGTTCCCGTCTACTCCGTAACAAGTGTCATTCAATGCGGGGTAGTATGATCTGGTCTTCCGCCACAGACGGTTCTGAAAAATGGCATTGTTAAAATGTATTTTCAAAAAGTATTCCATGATTTTCATTTGTTTTATGACCGAAATATGATTAGTTTTATAGTCTTGGTAATTTGACTCACATGAGTGAAGGTATATTCGTAGCCGTCAGGGTTGACGAGCGGCATGATGATCCAGTCCACGTCCTGCAGCAGGTCGCTGTCCTCGTGGCGCAGGTTATCGACCAGCCGGTGGATGCTGTACAGTGTCACCGGCGTCGTAACCCACTCGCGCGCGTGCAGCATTGCCGTCATGAAGATGATGGGCTTACTGGGGTCGTTGAAGTTTGATGATGAAATCTGTAAGGAACATCGACTTTGATATTTTATCTATAACAACTTACTTCTACTAACTTATTAAAATACTTGAAGTTATTCGTTGACTGATGAATTCTAAATTTGGACGAGTTTACCGTCAAGGATGTACCGGTAAGGATGAACATGATAAAAATGTCTACGGGATTCTTCAATATTACGTATTTTTTGTTAAATTCAATTATATACTGAGATCCAGTAAACTGTAACTTACTTTCAAGTACTTGATGTCGCGACCTTCGAAACTCTTGCCGGCAGTGACCACGGTCGCGAGGTTGGGGTGGCGTGCAGCTATGGTCTCCAGGTAACTATCAATCTGTTTAGCATAGACACGTTACATTTTTAAATACACCAAGAAAGAGAAAATGACTGAAAAATATCCAACCTAAACAGATGAAGTTCGCATGTGTTATCTCTATTGCACCGATCAGTTCTATAGTAGATTAATAGTAAAACATAAAGTATGAAACACACGAAAAGGAAACGCGGGTATAGGAGTGTATATATAGGTAAAAAATATATCCCACGATGATTGGAAATGAATATCAAATATAACTAACTAAAGGCCGCAAAGCTTTCGACTAGCAACTAACTAGATGCCCGCGATGGTAATTGTTTCATTTAAGCTTAACATAAACACTGGATTAGGCCATAATTATTAGTTTACCAACAATTAATCGTTTAAGGCTAAATTGAAACCGAACCAATTATGCAAATAAGACTAACTTAGACTAACAATTAGGTTTGCTAAGTAATTTAATCCTAAATAAGCGGTCCAGGAATTAGGTTTAGACGAGTGCAACCGTTATCATTTTTTTTACCCGACTACGGGTTACGTTTTTATAGGTAGCTAGTAGTTATTGTTACCTCGCTATAACGCTGGTAACCCTGGAAAATCATTCTGTTGCTCCTGGTGGACATCCATCTTGCTATTTCCTTGTCTTCTTCCTCAAGAGTCCTGCAACGAAACAAATATAAATTTTCTTTGTAACAACCTGTTTTGCAACAAGCCTTTGGTAAAAGTAAATAGGTATTAATAAGTCTAAAATCTAAAAAATCATTACAATGCGAAATGTTTAATAAACAAAAAATATAAATGATTGGTATGATTATATAAACAAAAGTTATTTTTTCTCTTCAAATTTATAAATATGTAGCAAACTATTGAATTAAGATTGCAGATAGGACTTGCTGCACTCTCTCAGTACTGTCCCTATTTACGTGTACTTTTATTGCCTATTTGAGAAGGTCACTCACTTGGACACATCATTCAAGTGCACATAGTGTTCGATGCCTCTAGCGTCGAGCTCATCCAGGAATGCCCTCACGTTCTCCGGGGTGACCATGACCCTGGCGTCCCGCTGCCCCGGCAGACCATGTCGCCATACGTCCGCGCCCAGCTCCAGCTGCAGGTCGTACAGCACCTTCTGGTCTGCTCGGTCCCGCAGCTTGATGCCATGGACTGAGTTTCTGTGAATATTTTTTATATTGATTAGGAAGGGTAAAATAAGAACATTTTTTTTTTCTGGGTATGAAAGTTAGTAATAACTAGTCTAATACACATTTGTCCTTGCCTTTGCTGGAGTCGCGTATGTATGCTCTGCTGGGCTCCAGCGGGCAAATTATTACACAAATTATTACAAAAGGGCAAATTATTAAACTTTCATAGAGACGTGTACATTTGGCAATTTATATGATTTTTGAGTCATTAGAGAAATATACATCAAAATAGGTTCAATTGCCAAAATCATTTAGTATAAAACAAAATGTATGATGATGACCTGAAAATTTTGTTATTTGGATGAATGACACAAAATCACTTTTCTAAATATAGATTTCTTATCTATTTTTTATGTACTCATTTGACACTAATTAATAGAACTAACTAGCATAAGCCGGTTAATTCTCATTTATCAATCACAAACAAGCAATCCTCATAATAGGACGATGAAAAGCATGCATTGCATTAATTTTATTACAAATATGAAAAAAAAAATATCAATATCAAACCCATACCCTTTGTAAAGCTCATGGTTGCCGGCCGCCACCACACCCACCACGGCCAGAAACAGCAAATACTTGAGCTCCATCACCCAGTCACATCCAACCTCCTTGCTACTACAACACCAACTATCTCCGCACCAACAAGATAAGATCCTAAGCATTGCAGCGATTACGAACATTATCTACGGTTTTATTGATTTCCTTAGGTTATCTAATCGGTTTAAAATGTTGATTTTATTATTACTATATATCGTTAATTCAATTTGGGTTTGAGGACACGTGTCTTAAAATAGGTACTTGAGATACTGAAACTAATTTTCTTCATTGCCTATAACTAATTTCTATACAAACCATCATTATGCCATTTTAAATGGGTTATCTCCAGGTATAGCCTGCCTCGTTGGCCTAGTGGTGCTAAGCGTGACTGCTACGCTAGAGGTCTTGGGTTCGATTCCCAAGTCGACCAAGGTGTTATTAGGTTTTTCTATGAAATTCTCAGTAGCAGGTCGGAGTTTGGATTTGTGCCCGGTTAGTGGCAATAGGCTCGCCCCCTATTACATGGGACCTAAACATACCGGCGAACTGTGGGTGTACATTGGTACACCTCTGCCTAACCCTTCGGGGATACAGGCGTGATGGTATGTTATGTTATGTTTTATATTGAGATTGAAAAACCAAAATTTCTTGTTAAATGACTAGACATGAAAGAAAATAAAATGCTATTATCACATTTTATTACATAATCCTACCAAATAAATAAAATGGACCTTGGTTTTTTGACCAGCAGTAAAATAGCAGATACTAAGAAGCCCAAAGATGTTTTAAAAAATCTCTTTTAAACACAAGTGCTTTCTAACGAACATGAACTACATGAACAGGTAGTAAGTATATAAATCTGAAGTGGAGTTGAGGTAAGAAAAATGTGGAACAGTATTACTTAGGAGGTTGTTAGTGAGTTGGACTCGTTGAAACAATTTAGCTAAGTCCTGGCTACGTGTGCTGACCTGCCGCGAGCGGGGTGCCGGACACACAGGTATTGATATCACAGGACATATAATTTTTACTAGCCGCATTTATTTTAAACATGAAGCATTTGCTTATTACTGCTAAAAAACATTGTTTCAAGTGCAGGTAAATAATAAAAAAAATCCTTTGTTTCTGTACTGACAGGATTTGATAGTACTTATATAATCCAATAATATGATTGTCACTACTGCTACATAAGTCACTCCACTGCTGGGCCTAAGGTCCTATTCTAAAATATTATGATAAAGAAATATTATAAGGCTACCTCTAATGGATATAAAAAAATAAATTTAAATTAAGCAATCTATATTATGTCTGAGTCGAGCACGTTATTTGGGCTTTTGGAAATATTCATAATTTTATTATTATATACTAATTGGTATATGATACATGCATGGTACATTTTAGGTGGACTTATTGCCAGGTGGCATTTGCTGGTCTGGCAAAGAATGTCTTAGGGTTGATATGTTTCATCCGGTCTGTCAGTGAGTCCGGTACAGTAAGCAACACAACCCAGCGTTATTGAGCTCTACCTCTGCCCGGTAACATACAATACATAACACAGATCGCGGGTATTTTTAACGTTATTAACTTGCGAACATCGCTCGCTTGTTATTGAAGCATTGTTACAACTTCCTGTAACTTCTCCATGCCTCAGATAAGCTGCGGTTAATAGATCCATAGTATCGGGGGTTGGTATTGGTAAGGAAACCATGAGTGATTTGTTACATAAGCTCTTGCCAAATGTTTGCGAATGATGTGGATGTGTCAGTGACTACAAATATATGAAAATGAACACTGAAAAAATAACTTACATTATTACATAGCTAATATTCTAATTTAATTTACCTACGACTACAGTTATTAGCTGGTAAATTAAATGTTTTTTGCATATTTAGTGTTTCAATAAACCTCAAATATATCTGGAAGCGCAAAGGTAGGTTTAATTCCAGGATTCCTCAAAATTATTTGACGGCCCAACTTAAATGTAGACTGACCAGTCTTAATTAACCAGTAACTCACAATGAGGTATTCGGACCTTTAATTTAAATGGACAATAGTGTTAATGAAAGTACATTAGTATGAGTATAAGCGAGGTTCAAACAATGCTGTGTAATGAGGAAGCCTTAACAAATAATTAGTGGTGACGGGGCTTTGTGTAGCGTCCGGCGCGAGGTAGCCGCGCCCCGCGGACTCACTCGGCCGGACTGGACCGCTCCGGGTAAAATGACATAGAAGGTTTATTAATATGGGTATATATATGGATATATTTATGGGTTTAATACAATGATACAATTTGCTTCCTCGAACTTTTTCAAAAACCTACGCTAAATTCATCTTTTGCAGGAAGTTACAAGTAAAAATGTTGAATGACGATGATGATGCTAGGTCCTCTACCAATTCCATTCGGTCTGACCATTTTAAATGTATCCATATAAAGCACATTTTCTAGATTATTATTCCATTCGGCTAATCATTATCATTGCATGAAATGTGCTAAATATCCACAAACAGATAAACATTTGTTTTCGGGTGATAGAACTCGATACGAGTAATGAATGGAACGGGCAACTTGTTCCGAAGTGTCCGCAGCCATTTTGCGACACAAATGAAAATTCAATTTAAATTATATTTCCCGTTTTGTTTTATGTCGTCTCTTCTGTCAATATATGGCTGTTAACTTTAAATTGAAATGTCGCTCGCAAACACTGAAATAAAGCGATGATTCAATTATAAGATGAAAACCCGTATCTGGTACACTGTACGGTAAACTTTTTAAATTGGGTCAATTCCTTTAGCTTCGGACACGATCTGTGATAGAGCAGGTAGGGTATAGACTTGATTGGTCGTTAGATGGAGATGGAAGATGTTCTTGAGTGTTAGGAGCGCTATTTAAAAGTTTGTAAGATAGCTAAGGATGTGGTATGCATTTGTCGTGGCGGTCGAAATATAAATTGAGATGAATAGTGGTCGGGAGTTGTGGGAATCTGTTCCGCGGAGCTGCCGCGTCGCCGGCGCGGAAACCATTTGTTGACAAACTGCGGCGAGTTGGGAACTAGTTATTGCGATTGTACTCGCATAAAAGGCAAACTAGTTGCTCTGTACAATTAACAAACAGTTTTTGCTGGGATTTATTTGTGCTGGTATGATGTTGTGCTGGTATGATGTAGTGCTGGAATGTACAAGTTTTGTCCATTTATCTATTTCAGAACAGAAGCTTTTCGTGTCTGAATTCGGGTTGAATAATGTTGCACCCCCAGCTTGTTCTTCAAACCTTGATGTTTTGCAACTATGCACAAAATAATAATAACCAAAATATCTTAAAAAGTATGAACATAACTTTCTTAATATTTTCTTGTGATTTATTACGATGAGACAATTACTGTTCGAACCAGAGTTTGCTAGCAAAAGAAGATTATAAGCTGTAATATATTATTTCTTCCTGATGGGCAGAGTTCCAAGTCATATATTATTAGTGTCACTTAAATCAGTATTGTCGGTTTTGTGACATTTTTTTGCCTCTTTTCTTTGACTACTTTCATATCGTGATGAGATAAGTGCAATCCGACGTTTTTCTGTTTATTCAGACGAAGTAATGAATAACTACTATTTTTTTATGGGAAGTTGGTCGAAGATCATTTAATTTTAAATTTTAATGTCAAGCATCATGTATCATTGAGCGACTCATGCTGTTTTACAAAGATTTTTAAGTATTAAATAAGTGTGTATATTTTTCTTTGTGTGGTATACAACAGGTATAACTATGTCACTCAACTTTCATCTTAGGGCCAGTAACGAGTGGGAATGTTTAACCACACACAACAATACACACTTTTAACCTGAAATTGGGCTTCAAAGAGACAAAACTGTATGCAAACTCTGTCACTATATACACAATATAGAGCAGTGGCTCTAAATTGCGTGTGAATGTGTTTTAATAAAGGTGGCTGGTCATCAGCGAGCGAGATTAATTGCATCTAATATGCGCGCACAAATCAACGCAACGGCATGTTTATTGCTTATTGGAGTTCCGTGGCCTGTGACCAACTGAAATACTAGATCGCCATGTGCAATGGGTTGTAACTCACAAATTCTTTCTTTTCTGACGGTTTGTGATATTTTTGAAGAATGAAAAATAACTGCGATGCCCGTAGGAACGATATTTTGTGATAAACAAAAAAATCCAGAGATATGTTTTATTTTGTTCCAAATACCTGTGTGGTATGAAATATTATATTTATAGATTATCAGAAAAAAAATCGTGAAAAAAAATAAAGAAGATGAACCATACAAAATCAGAGACATGAAAACCAATCCCCTACCAATTTGCTACCAATACATCATAAACGTATGATAATGTAGTTACAGAGCCAATCCCAGCGAACCATTACTCAAGCGTAATTAAGCCGGCAGAGAAAACTGTAATATTTCAATACCGAACGACAACAATGGAACAACACATCTATACGAAACAATTTATTGCATGAGAGCACATTAAACGTGAAACACCCCGATACACCGCAATCAGGGAGCATTCAAATAAAATCAACTGCGTCTCGCTTACCTCCCCGCAATGCATTATCGACCATTTTATTTAATTACTACATAATTGTTTTATTAAAATGTTGTAAAATTTTGGTTGACATGAGTTTATCGAGTTACCAATGGTTTGGTTTTAATTTATGTCGAATACCACTTAACAATGTAAAGTTAATTGTGTTGATAGGAGATAGTTATTTCACTACGGTCTCCATTTAATAAGCGAGAGAAATAAACTGTGGTAGACGCTTACTAGGCAGTTCTCAATGTATAATATTTGAATACCAAACAGAGAAAAGGCTGGAAGTGATTCTATTTCATTGATAGCTGACTCTTCTTGTATGGGTATTTGAGTATAGTTGTACCTATAGTCCTATATCGACGACAACCCTTGTAAAAATCTCCCCAAATTAATTAGTAGAGAGCGTCTTACTGTTTCACCACTACTGGAAGTTCGTACTACCCCAAATATCGCGATACATTCGTGAAACTTAATTCTGTGCTCCATTTCTCCGCACGTAAATTACACTTGGATAGATGGCGCTCGTGTCGATTTTAGGCCGGCTCCACGTGAGATACCACGGTTATTAAGGTTTAAAGCCGAGCCCGATGCCAGTGATATTTGGTCAGAGCATATGAATCCTGTGTGTGACAGTTGCATTAAGCTTTGTATACAGATTTCAGAGATACATTGACTGTATTAATGACTGGTCTTTGATGGTTTGTATTTGTAATCAAGTTTAGCTTTAGTTAACGTGTTTCGATACTGGGAAATAACTCGACAGAGGGATTATAATTTTCATGTTACGTGAGTCACATATTACATTTCCGTTGTTTAACTATTATGTCTACTAATAGAACAGTTGGTTAATTGTTAATTTAAGCCTTTAAATAACTGATCTTTAGGTATCCTTTATGGGTATATGAAGCTACAGATACATAAATTATACTTTTAAACTCTTTCGAACTTATCATAACATTTGTTGCTATTCGTTTCGCGTCTAAATTCCGATCCAAGTAATAACAAGTATGCCGGTAGCCTATGGTCAGCAAATATTCCTGATGTTTCTTGTTTCGACCCTCCTGTGTAATTAACAGGATTATGTTTTTCCCCGGATCGAGCCACGGCTTCCGCACTCTACTTAATACAAATAGAACCTTCATATGGTGTGAACATTTGCCTAATAACGCTTCCGGAGGGAAAGCAAAAACACGAAACGACAAAAATTCATTTGGCCAATGTCCAAAAATTCTCCTCTAATGAAAATTATGAAAATTGCCGGGAAATGTTTCTTTCAGGAAAATATAGAAATAAAATATTTTTTATAGAATACAACACAACAACGATAATGTTTTTATGAATTGGATGTTGTTATCTTTGAAATGGAAGTAAGTCTTGTATTAGTGTGTAGCGAATTTTTAGATTAAAATAGATAATGTGATCACCAAATGAAGTGTAAAAAGTATTTATTTACGACGAAAAAATAGGCGTATCTAAAAACGATGTCTAAAAGATAGCCTCTAAAATAGGTTTTCGAAATAACCTCAGGGAATTAAAATTACTAGACTAGCCTTAATGTTATTCTTCTAAATGGAAAGCTTTTCTTAAGTTTCCCAGTATCAATGAAAACTCAATTTCGAATAAAGTAATTTAGGGTATATCCACAAGAACAAATCTTTTCTTAAAACTACACAGTATCAATTCATTAAAAGTTATTTTTTATTAATTGCTTGACTTATTTCAGCTTATTTAACTATAATTACACTTTTACAAAATAAACAGATAGCTTATGAACCTTAAAAATATTTAATTGTTCTAGCAATATTTACTTCCATATTTTGTGCATAATATTTTTGTACACATATATACTACTTTTTCCTCTATGTCTGAAATCGACATGATCTACATTCACTTTAAGCAGGAAATCATTAGGTCTTATTCAAATAACAATGTTCCTTATTATATATTGAGAACAAAAGGCGAGCGGCGTGCGTCCAACTGAAGGGATGATCCTTTACGTTCAGTGGCTCATAGGATCCCAGTTCACATAATAGCCGTGAAATTGTTAGCCTTCGCTCTAATCCAGTTAAGTGGAGTATTTTGTTCAATTACATGAAACGCCGAAACAAAGCCTGTTGGATTGCGAGCAAGTTTGAAGGTACCCTCGCTATAAGCTGTTTATTTGATATGTAGTAGGATAGTTGGGTAAGGATTTATAAGTAAAAGTTACAACATTATATTATGGTTTTGTGCGTAGTCTCAGTATAATTTCTGTAACTTTGTAGACCACAATTGAAACATAGAGACGTCTAGATACTTAAGTTAATACATATTATTATGCTAATGAAGTTTGTAACTTAGCACGTGCTAACAAAATATGAACGTAAATTAACAGCTGGCTTCATAAATATTTAATGAAAACATCCAATAATAATGCCTGTTTCTTACCTTCAAATCCATGTACGATTGATGGTTAATTCTTTAGCTAAAATAATCGGAAATCTTACATCAGTTCCCGTATAAGGTAAACACAGAAAATATCCTGTTTATAAATGCGTAGTGTGTAACCAGCCTTTAGTCAGTGGGGCAGCAAAAGTGTCCAATACTTTGAAATGGCGTCTTATTACCCGGCTAATTTGTATCGGCCTCTATATTGCCCGTTCGATGGGTACTCCATGACTCGCAGATTTATTCGGGTTACATGAAGTGCTCTTAATGCGACCTGCTATTGAACTAAGGATTATTGAGTTAGCAGAAATGTGATTATTACAATTATAAATAATAAATAAATAATAATAAATGCGGACAACATCACATAAATTGTTCTGAACCCAAAGTAAGTAGCTAAAGCACTTGTATTATGGAATTCAGAAACAACGAAGATACCACAAACACCCAGACCCGAGACAATGTAGAAATGTGATTTTCTACATTGACCCGTCCGGGGATCGAACCCGGGACCTCAAAGCTAGCGACACCTTGAAACCGGTGCGTACGCCACTCGACCACGGAGGTCGTCAAATTTCTTTGTAAATTTATTGTAATAAGTAATTCGCGGTGTCGTAGTTGAGTTCTTGTAATAGTATAACAGTGTTAAATGAAGCGGTACAATTGTGATTGTAATTTCAGAGAATGGATCCCATTTTTCGTTATAAAGCTAAAATGCTCATTGGGTAATATTCTCAGTAAAGATTATGTCGAGAATCTGAGAATCTGTCTAATGTCTGGTAATCATCATAATCGACTCCACTCGAACTTAAGATTCTTTTTTATATCCAATCGTTTTTGTGCCCGATTACCCAGCATGAAGATGTTGATTCTTTCAAAAGTAAAACTTACACGTTTTGCTAAAGTTTCCAAAGAAATAAAGCCTTTTTATTTCTAAGATCTTGATAAAGTTCAAAATGCTAAACAATAAAAATAGTTTTCTTTCAAATTGTTCTGAACTTTGCTTTCAATAAACTAGAATAGTTCTACAAAACGTTTGCGTTTTCAAAATAAATAAGTTCTAAGTTAGTGTTCAGTATTCAGATCAGATATAAAAAATAAAAGATATCAGCTGTTTTCACTTTGAGGCTAGTTCTTTTAGTTTTATTTTGGGCTCTATTTAACATTTTCTTGTTTCACGTGATTTGAATTTTCTCCTAGTCCATGTTAGATATATCGATCTATATCTCTCTGAACTTTAGAGTTTATGTCAAACACGCTTTTGCACGAAAGTTTCGATAAAGTATGCTTTTTACTTTATTCATCAGTATCAAGAACGAAAACTAAAAAAAGACTTGAAATCTTTAAAATTATTGTTAATTTTAAAGAGTGATCCCTAGCCCTCCATCTTATCAGTTTAGCACAACTACATAATACTGACTTCTATCATATTACAACACAGATCCGATCCCTCGATAATTAATACGACTATCTATAACAATATCGCACGCAGAATGAAATTGGCTCATTAATCCGTCATTACAGGTCATTGCAGTTATTAGACGAGTTAGTTGGCCGTACACACTAATCAGACTGGTCTGTAATTAAATCTGTAACGAGTTCATGTTTGTTATTCATATTGTTTAACTATAACTAAATAAAGTTGTTTACTTGAGTATAGGAAATAATGTGGGATTACTAGCTTTTGGCTTTGAGATTAAGGAATTACAAAATAAATGGAAGTTAAAAATATGCCTGAATTTCTAGTGAGAGTAAATAATTTTAGTTATAATATTCTATGCTCTACTACAACACACTTTTCAGCTCTTGGGAATTTACTACCTAGAAGTTAAATAACTTGAAACCCTCTGAAAATATTCACATCATGCCTCGCGACACGTGAATATAATATGAATAAAACTGAACTAATCCTACAAGTTTATCCGACACTAGAATATTTTTATAGATATGATCCGGTTACCGACGGCCCTCTTAGGATTAAGTACTTAAGACCCGCTGTACAATGTTTTTGACAATAAATTCCTATCTTTAGGTCGAACTTGTGTACTTCAGGTAAATACAGAAGGTGAACTTTACACAAATATTTAAATCTTTTTCTTGATATTAAAGTTTTGATGAAAGACTGCCATCTTTTACATGCTTCTCTTTTAAGAAAGAATTAAAGGTCAGTAAAATATTGTATTTTTATAAAGCAACTTTCTTTTAAGGTGGGCTTTCTGTAGTTCCATTTTGTAGGACACTGAAATAATATTTTTAGTGCAGAGTCGAGTCGTTTATTTACGAGCCCGATGTCGAAGTAGAAGTGAATGTAGGAAAACACCAAATAAAACTTTATTGTGAACGATTTGACAAAGATCGCGAACCGCACTGTTTGTGGATGACTCCTATGTTTTCATAGACTATGAAAGGAGGTAATTTCGTGAAGTTTTAAGGTAAACTAAAACGAATTTCTAGAGAAACATACCTCTTAAAATAAAATGGGTTGGCGACCTTAATTTTTTATAAGAAGGATGAAACTGGAAACAGTAAGGCATTTTTTGTTAATGATAAGGAAGACTTTGAAAAACTTAAGTGTAGCTTGGAAATGGATGCTAAATAAAATAGGCTAAGAGTTTTGTTAATAATAGGAAAGGCATGTTTCTTTCTACCAGCAGTTTGCCATAACAGGTGAAATTTTACTTATGGCTGTACTGAGTAGTTTTTCACCATGACTGTCCTCATCACAACAAACTGTGTAATGAAACTGCAGACATATTCGGAGGACAAATATAACTTGAGCTTAGAGTCTGCTTAGTTCAATTTATCGCTGAAACCTGATTGTAAACATTTCGGTAGCTCACGACGTTAAGTATGGTTAAGTCACAATTGTATGGGTTAAGTAAGACCAAGTTAAATCAGTCTTAGTTGCATTGTGTTACATAATATAATGTGTTGCATTCCGTCCTTCTGTAATGTTCTCGGAGGATACCAATTAGGCTAAGAAGTCAGTGAGCTCAGTTTACTAAACTATTATAACACTAATTGAAGTGTTGTTCAATGCAATTAGTTCCGTGTTTGTTGGACATACACATAATATACAGGGTCATCATCATCATCATCATCATCATCATCAGCCGGAAGACGTCCACTGCTGAACAAAGGCCTCCCCCCTAGAACGCCACAATGAACGACAACTCGCCAATTGCATCCACCGGGTGCCCGCAACTTTGACGATATCGTCGGTCCACCTGGTGGGAGGCCTGCCAACGCTGCATCTTCCGGTTCGTGGTCGCCACTCGAGAACCTTTCTACCCCAGCGGTTATCGGTTCTTCGAGCGATATGGCCTGCCCATTGCCACTTCAACTTGCATATTCTTCGAGCTATGTCGGTAACTCTAGTTCTTTGGCGAATTTCCGTATTCCGGATCCTGTCGCGCAAAGAAACCCCGAGCATAGCTCTCTCCATAGCTCGTTAAGTGACTCTGAGCCTCTCCAAAAGGCCAACCGTTAGCGACCACGTCTCAGAGCCATATGTCATCACTGGCAACACACACTGGTCAAAGACCTGCGTCTTCAGACACTGCGGAATTTTGGACGAAAAGATGTCGCGTAGTTTCCCGAACGCTGCCCATCCGAGTTGGATTCTTCGGACGACCTCTTTGTCGAAGTTGGACCGGCCTAATTGAACTATTTGTCCAAGATAGACGTAGTGGTCAACAACTTCGAGAGTATCATTCCCAACAACAACCGGTAGAGGTGCGACATGGACATTGGACATGATCTTCGTCTTGTCCATGTTCATTTTAAGACCCACCTGTTGGGAAACGATACTGAGGTCGCTGAGCATAGTATTGAGCCCCTCCAGCGACTCCGCCATGATCACTATATCATCGGCAAAACGAAGGTGAGTGAACCATATGTATTCGCCATTGACATTGATGCATTGTGGCCGTTGCCAGGGCCAAAGTCCGGTGGGGGTGGTAGCGCGAAATCCACCGGGGATTCTTAGCACCCCCTGCTCCTTCGTTACCTGGCCCGCTACCATAGCCAGGGATAGAGGAGCTGCCGGGTACTGGGGGCCGTCGCGCCGTTGTGTCTGTCAATATGGGGGGGGGGGGGGGTTTCCATAATCCCCACGCTTGGCAGGCGGCTTGGGGATCGCAGTATTGGTGGTCAAGTTACAGAAGACGCTGCTGCCCATCTTCTAGATTTTTCCCTTAGTCGCCTCTAAGCCGGATACCACTCGGCAACATATACAGGGTAGGGTGGGGTATATCTATCCAAAACGGGTGAGGAATAAAAATATAGTATGTAATGAGTTTACACAATTTCAGCTCAAAAAGAATTATAATAATAATCCAGCCTATAAACGTCCCACGGCTGGGCACAGGCCTCTTCCCATATAGAGAAGGCAGGCACACACAGCATTGATCACCACGCTTGCTCTCTGCGGATTGGCGATTTCAGATCGCAAATTTTTTGAATCCAGGTTTCCTCACGATGTTCTCCTTCACCGTTTGTCAGAAGTGTCTTAGAATAATTAAGAAAGTACATACAACTTTGAAAAAACCACATTGGTACTTGCCTGGGTTCGAAAGTGCAACCTTGTGCATACAAATACGTTCATTGAACCGCTAGGCCACCACGACGAAAAAGAATTAATTAAATAATTTCAATCCCATGACAACTGTAACAAAATTCAATAAATATTCTATTCTATTATATTCCATACCTATTATCTAATTTTCTAATTGTTCTCTTTTTTTCGATATTTATTTATTTATTTATTACACACCTTACATCTATCATTACTGGTTACCCTAATTCAATAGATGAAGTAAATCAAATTACAGTAAGCACATAAATCACAGATTAATAGACTATTCAAACTTAAATACTTATAAATGAAGAGATGTTAAATAATATTATTATGTCGCAACGAAGTCAAAGAAAGGAGTTTTGGGAACAGCACACACTTCTCGTCGAACAGGTACATCAGCATGTGGAAGCAGAACGTGCAAAACGAGCAGAACACGAACGCCAGGAAGAACAGCAGGAGATGGGCACCTTTCCATGCTCCATTGATTTCAGTCTCACTTCTCTCTATCAATCGATATTCGTTATATTATAATGGAACTCTGTTCATTTTCACTGTATTATTTATTGACATCGATAATTATAACGATACGGTATATCATAAATATATAAAGAACAGCAATTAATACTACTATAAAAGTATATGCTACCGGTAGTTATTGTCTAAGAAAATAAGTTTTTTTAATACTCGGAAACTGTCTCAAACAGACTTCTATAGTGTCGCGTAATTAGAACACCCGTGTTTTTCATAAAGACCCTCAAAGTATAAAGAAAGTTCTACTTCAGTTCTTCAGTACATTACACAGTCTTTCCATCGTCACGAAATTAAAACAAGACCTCCTTAACGTTGGAATAAGATATTCTGATTGAGATAGAAGTATTCTTAAACAAATATTATTCCACATTGTGATTCTTAAGGTCCCTTCACCATCCAACCTATATTCAACCTTATCATAATTGAATAAGCTTGGTTTTTGCTTGACGTGTCTACCAGCAGTATCCATGAGGCATCAAAAAATACTAATTTAATTCGCCGCTTCTAAGACAAGGCTTTTAACCGGTTTTTTGCCCGGGTGTGCGACCCGGCTCAATCTTTATCCGACACCGAACAGGCGTAGGATCGCTGAGACATGGTGTGGGAAGGGTGTAGGCCTAATAATTAATGAGTACGTTAGAATAGATTTTATATCCATCTCTGCTTTCGTTTGAAGTAGCGTGTTGAAGGTCATACAAAAGAGGTATTGTATGTTGATATTGTTGATGTTTATCTAAGACAAATATTTAACTAATTTATAAAAAAAAAGAAAACTTTTATTAAGACAACCATTTATCTTCCAGTTTGCCTTGAAAATACTAAATACTTTTGTAATTCAGTAAAAGACAGATCATTGATCACCGCAAAATAAAACTATTTTACGGCTTTTTTCGCTTTGCATTGTTTAGTTTTACGATCCGGACGTTTTATCGTCTTTTCAGGTGTTATACATTAAAACGCCACTCCAAACAAGATTGTATGAATAGTGAATACACTTCTTTATTTACTTTCAAAGCATCTCATTTTATAAAATAAAATTTGCTAAAACATACCTTACCATTTTACCGACTTCTGCGCATCTACCATGAACTACTCTTAAAGCAGGACTGTAGCCGTTGTGTAAACGAGACGCTGCTTCGTATAGTGTAGTGCCGTCTCGCTTCCCCATCCACAACAATCATGCTTGAAAAGTTCATGGTACAGGACCTGATCAGCATCTGCGCCAGAACCTTCTTAATCCGGAACACGTAAAGTGTCATCCTTAATCGTTAACACTACGGAAGCGGCATTAGAACATTGCGATGTTTTTGGAACCCTTAATTAACCCGTCGTCCTGTCTGACTGACAGCTGAGCTAATGCAAAGCGATGCTATCGTGTTACATAAACATTATTTACATTTTCGCTACCTTATTGTTAGATTATGACGTCAGGAAATGGGTATGACGTCTTGTTATCGTTGTTGACCTTTGGGCTTGTTTGGATTATACATAGAGTTAGGTAACGTGTTGTTTTAGTGGGTTGTTCAAAACGTGACAAAAAAAATACTTGTAAAGTAGACGTTATGTAATCGCACCCAAAGTACAGTTAAATATAATAATCAAGTAGGCTATGTGCGGAAATATAGTATGTACAAGTTGTAAACTATATAACAACACGAGAACATACACACTTATCCGTTGTAAGTTAACACTTGGTAGTCACTTAGACCACAGAACTGATTCAAAGCTAACTGAGTCACAAGAAGGCCATCCAAACAAAGCGGGAGACGGACACAGCTCTGTTCTGCGGTACTGCTAGTTCTGTTTGCTGCGGCTGTCTTTGACACGTGTTTTTACTAATAATCTGAATAAAGCATGGTATAGTACTATACTGCGACTGAATTCCTGGAAGCAAATATAGGTGAGGATAGTGGGTGTGAATTTTTCCGCTGTGGAATTTTATACAAACACGCCTATTTTGTAGAAATTCGGAATGTTGTTAAAGAATTTACTCCAAAACAAACCCAATTTCAAAGTGTGTGTATGTTTTTCTTCAGACAGTAATTGAAAAGAGTCGTGTCATCGTTATTCATTGAATTATTTTATGAGTCATTTTTACAGATGGTCTGCGACGTTCATTTGCGATAACATCGCTTTTTTAACTTATATAATTTAGTTAGTACTGGCTGTTTATTATTACATCAAGAAGAAACAAGCAAAAAAGAAGAAATAAAAAAACGGGGAAAAAGAAATCAGAAGAATAGACTTACCCGTATAATCTCGTGTCCCATGTAATTATGTTAAGAGAAGAGAACAGGACTAACCAAAGGCGTATTAAAATAAAGCCGGCCATTCATTACACGGAAACGCAAATTAAATCAGCCTTTTATCATCAATGACATTGAGACTATTTAAAGGCATCCTTATCGTCAACATAAATTAATTAAAATGCTATTTATGCTACCTTTTCGTTATTTCATTTTAATTATTTTACTCAATTCGTTCGCATTTCAATGAAATCGAAGAATGTAGGTTCCGGTTTGGAAATCGGTTCAAATCTTTTTTATTACGGCAGCTTAATCATATAAGTATAAGAGTGTGTATGAAATGTGTAAGAGTATTCAATAAAAAATACATAATTCAGTAAATTAATTATGGCTAGATACGGTATAGGTAGGTTTTTCATAAACCATTATTTTCAGCAACATTTCTTTATAATTTCTAGAGAGCACAGTCGCATTGTGAATGTCCCGCCTTCTAAGTATAGACGATAGCTTGTTTTAGTGAATATGTAAATGCCTTCCTACATCCCCGTATTAGCATTATTGTTCGCGATCGTCCCGCGTACACTGTGATGTCATATCCTTTACGGGATCTTCAGAGATTGATGGCACTTTGTGTTTTATTACCGTTCTCCTCGACTTGAGTCGCAGATATTACTATAAATAAATGTTAATTTATTCTTGTAATAAAAACATGTGTTTAGTGGAAATAGATTATTCTTATTTTCAATTATTTTTATTAGCTTTCAATGTTAACTCAATCATTGAAAAATAATACCAAAGTTATTTTATGTATAAAGCACTCCAGGAAACTGGGATCATGAAAACAGAAACCAAAGAAAACTCGACAAACATTTTAATATTTTTGTTCTCTCTCGAGTAAAACTTAAACTGGTCCCACTTACCGTTAACAAGCGTCTCACATTTCTAGATCCCACCTACTTAGAGCAGGCTTAAACTTACTTTAATATAATTCTGAACTACAAGCAAGTGCTTAAGGAACTTACCCCTACAGCCAGGGAACCGTCGTGTCAGACACACCAAGTTTTTTCAACAAATGGATTATAGACTATTTGGTTGTGTTTATAGTGATTCATATAATAATAAACAGGTTTGATAACTGTTAGAGTGGATGTTTGTTGCTTTTTCACGTAAACTACTAAACTGGTTGGGATGGGAGTATAAATTGATTACAACCTAGATTAACAAAGATTAATTGATGAAATGAATATTAAAGATGAGTTTATTGTAATGAGAACCTTGCTAAAAATAAAAACATTGGAACACTGGTAGTAGATATATTATATTTAGAATTTGTTATACAATTTGCAAAGTTATCAAAATAAAATAAAACTTGTTTCTGATTGGTCAATTTGTGGAAAAAGTTATGAAACTTCTGTGTAATGAAAACTTTGTTGTGTTTATTAAAAAGAAACTGTGTTAAGTTTCTCTTGATATTTTTTATACAAGTGATACAGAAATAGAAATGTTCAAAGGGTTTTTAGTGTGGCTTCGTAACAAAATAACTCCGCTTAATTTGTCCTCCATTACGTTTAACTTTTACTTTGTTTTCAGTAAAAAATTTACTACTTTTCGGTTAAACGTGACTTATGAAAACAGAACACAGTTAAATGAAAATATGTAAAACAACAAAAAATACGAAAATTGAATAAATCAGGGAAAAAAGAAAAGCGCTTGTAATACCAACACGTGCTTGAAGGCTACAAGCACCATAATAAACATTAGCCGCCGCAATATAACTCAAGTGCTGCCCACTTCAAACACCCTGTATGTACTAACAAGATCATAACATAGATGAGCTCAGAAGATCAACTCTGTACAAGAAGTTAGGTGACTGATAGATTGACAGACTTTAGAATTTGCTTCCTGTAACTCCATATATGCTGTGAGGACGAAAAAGCTTTACCCATAGAAAATGAGAAACTTGTTAAAAATATCAAAAAGCTGTGTGACCACATTTAATGATTGTGGTAATTTAATTTATTAAATACTAGCAGTGCCAGCGACTTCGTTCGCGTGGATGACGAAACTTATCAATGAATGACGAACTTATTACTATTGATTGTAGCGTGATGAAAAGTATACTATAACCTACCCAGGAGTATGAAGAATAATTGTACCAAGTTTCGTTAAAATCCGTCGAGTAGTTTTTGTTTCTATAAGGAACATACAGACAGACAGACAGACAAAAATTTTACTGACTGCATTTTTGGCATAAGTATCGATCACTAATCACCCCCTGATGGTTATTTTGAAAATATATTTCATGTACAGAATTGACCTCTTTACAGATTTATTATAAGTATATAATAGATGTGGGTCTAGCGTAATTGTACTTAGCAAAAGCCTATCATGAGTGTCATGCATTATTATTTATCGGTAAAATTAAATCAGAATTAAAAAAAATACGCCTTCAATAAAATTAAAAACTTTTCTCTCCGTATGATCCTTCTGAAACTAATTTTTCCTTGAACTTCAAGCACCTGCCAAATGTGGAGTCAAAATGGCACGCCAAGTGTTAGCGGAGGTGTTCCTGGCAGGCTGTGCAGCCGCCGTGAAGCCAATTAGTTGAGCCTTTCAGATGTGCGAACACCTCGTCGACCCTTATCACTACATACTCGTAATTGTTTTTAGTTGCATACTAATTACAATTAGAATTTTTATAATTATACAACTAATGATATCTTATTTCTATCCTTATCTAGTAAATTTTTACGTAGGTTTAAGATTAACTGCCTCGTTGGCCTAGTGGTGCTAAGTGCGACTGCTACGCTAGAGGTCTTGGGTTCGATTCCCAAGTCGACCAAGGTGTTATTGGGTTTTTCCATGAAATTCTCAGTAGCAGGTCGGAGTTTGGATTTGTGCCCGGTTAGTGGCAATAGGCTCGCCCCCTATTACATGGGACCTAGACATACCGGCGGGTGTACATTGGTACATTTCTGCCTAACTCTTCGGGGATACAGGCGTGATGGTATGTTATGTTATTTTTAAGATCAAAAGGTGAAGGTAATCTTTTCACATACTTTCACACACTACTCATAAAAAAAGAGTTAAATAATACATATTACCAATAACGTACAATTCATGATGTGAATTTACTCCGAATGAATGAATGTATCCCGATTCAATATCTCCCTTCTACGACTGTGCCCCGTTTAAGGATCTAGCTACTACGAATCTAACCCATTCGTAGCATACCCATAATTCGAATTTCTCCTATCCCTATCAAATATTTGTAATATACGTAAGCTGTCGTAGCATTTACCTTTTCAACGCCCCGTATTCGTAGCATCTCTCTTTTCAATGTAGGTACCCTTTTCATTGCATGTTCTTGAAAATATTGTTATGCCGTCTACAAAGATAGAATCAATTTTTTACAAATGTTTCTTGTTTCAGGGCCTGACTGCTACGATTGAACCAAAATTAAAATCTCCTTATTTATTTGACGGCGACTGTACTACATACTGATAAATAACGACAATGCAACCTGTTCTTGGAAACGAGATCATGTTCAAAATAGGATTATTAAAAATCAACGGGTCACATGTTTTACAGATATTTGATTTGTAATACATGGTTAATGGGATTCCAAAAATTATATAAACATCAGGATATTTCTTCAGAGAAAATAACCGTATCTGATTTCATGTATTATTTGCTTTATTTTTCACATCCATCCCTTATTCATTTCATGGAATTTACGTTCCGTTCTGTGGCTTCACGATATTATTACTTTATTCTTTTTGACAGACGGCTCAAAATTAATCTATTAAAATCCAACAATAGCAGAAAACCTCTTTGTTAAAGCTTATCTAAAACAAGCCAGAACCTACACAAAGTTGTGACGTCTCCTTGACATACAAAGTGACCATGACACAGTTCTAGAAACATCCGACTGTAACTAATATTACTAAAAGCTGAACCTAAGAGCGACAGGTAATAACATTGTTCGCGACATATTCTCTTATTGTGCCCGACAAGTAGTTATGTGCTCTTTGATCATTCCACTGTCGCAAAATGGCGACGAACAGGGAACGGCGGTAAAAAAGAATATAAAACAGTTGTAAAGTATAAACCGTTAACTTTATCTTTTGCTAAAAGATGTTGTTCTTTTTAGATGTCAACAAGACATTATCACAGTAGTTTCTTTGTGAACTTATGTGTTATAGCTGTCTACAGATGATTATTTGTTAGAATAAATATTTTAGACGCAAATAGAAACTACAATGGAATTTATTGAGGGAAAATATATGAACCAAAGATCAAGGAGGTATTGTTGACCATCCAAGTATGTATGATGCCAGTCTCAAATATGACATTAGAATTCATAAGTGCTCCGACCTTAGTCAATAATTAATGTACTAGTTATATTAAATACTAGCTGTGCCAGCGACTTCGTTCGCGTGGATGACGAAACTTATCAATGAATGACGAACTTATTACCATTGATTGTAGTGTGATGAAAAGTATACTATAACCTGCCCAGGAGTATGAAGAATAATTGTACCAAGTTTCGTTAAAATCCGTCGAGTAGTTTTTGTTTCTATAAGGAACATACAGACAGACAGACAAAAATTTTACTGATTGCATTTTTGGCATCAGTATCGATCACTAATCACCCCCTGATAGTTATTTTGAAAATATATTTAATTTTCATGTACAGAATTGACTTCTCTGCAGATTTATTATAAGTATAGATAAGTTCTCGAAGAAAAGAAGCCATATTTAGCTTAGAATGTGGGCGAACCCTGAACATATAAATAATCCCAAAGAAAAGTATTAAAAAGAACAATCCCAATTTCGACGAATTGCGAACATATCGTTGCGCAAATAGGTATTTTTAGAAGGCTCCATTCGAAATAAATCGGTTCACTTGTTCTAAAATACCGCAAAGTTGTTTGTCGCAGTCACACAGAGGCAGAAACATTCCACAGCTCTTTTTGTCGACAGAAATAGAATTAAACAGTAAAACACTTATCAAGTGGCAGAAATCGACCGACCGATCGTGTTTTATTTTTACCTATCCGGAGTGTCGGCCTTTATTCGCGCCGTCACCGACAGACACCAATTAAACGTAGTTCGCGTTAAAAGCTGAGCGCCTCTAGTATCAATTAGGGAGCATTCGCGACTCGGTGTCGCTGGCACGCCGCCACCGTGTCCGCGCTGACTCGACACGCTTCACTCCCTAAGTACCACTTGTTCAGTATTAGTCTAGTTTTTTGTGACACTGTGTAGCTGGAATACGGTATAATAGACGAGTGAAATCTATTCGGATGGAGCGGGTAGTGACGGACTGAGCGCGATACTATTATTTTCAGGATGGAAAGTAATGGACCGACCTTTGTGGAGTTCGATGTCCTATTAGTTAAATACGAGTTTGAACCCTTGAAGAAGTGTTTTTATTTACATGTCAGTTTTTTGTGGTAAATGTCTTAAAGTCATACGCTCTACAAATGTCAGTATTAGGGTCCCTTCTAACATTTCCCAAATATAACTCAAAAGGTCATCTCAGGTGTGAAACTATCATCACTATTATATAATATATATTCGTTTATTGTCAAGTTAAGCTAATTTCTGAATGGGGCTCACGTGCCGACAACACTACCCTTATAAAAGCCACACTTTATAATTGCCGCTATCATTGACCTATTTTCTACCTTTACCTCATTTTTATAAGGATCAAAATTGCGTGGCTCTGATGATGGAATATGTTGGAGGTAATAGCAATGTGTCCAAAACAATGGGAGGTCGTTAGCAGAGTGACGCGAGGGCTCTCGTTGTGCGAGAGGGCTAACCTTGGGAATACTAATGAAACGCCCGACTTCGGTTACAAGATTGAAATCGTCTCAAGTGTGAAGATCAAGTCAGGTGGGCTTTTTGTGACGGAATCGTATTTGAGAGGAAAAGAGATTTTTTTGAGAAATTATACTCACAATTCTTGGAGTTACAGTTCAAGGAATCGTTCGACAGATTAAAGTAACGAAACCTTTTATTTCAGTTTTGCTAAACTAGACTCTAGATACATATCTAGTCCGAACTGAAAGTAATTCCAAGTTTTGAGAAACTAAAAATTCTGAGAAGCACCAGCAATATCTTCAAGCAAAAGTCAAAGGAAAAAACAAAAAAAAAGCGTTTAGTTTATTTAAACTGTTTAAATGCTGTTAGGACTAGCTGAACAAGACAATACGCTTTCGAGCCAACTAGCAGTGATAATAACTACAGCGTTAACAGCTCTCTGTTGCGCAAACATGCTCGTAACGTAAATACTTAAAACGGGAGCCGAGCCAAAATGTATAAAATAAAAATATGGAATCATCTCCAAATGACTGTAAAGTTAATCCCATCACCTATTTCCTGCAGTCGGTTAAAGTTAGGGAGCATAAGTTTAAGTTTTTCACAAGACCTTAATGTTTGTCGTTGGCATAATATCAAATAACAAGAAACTGAATAAACTACAAGTTGCTGGGATCGCACTAGTTTGGGGCGACCTTTATTTACATAATCTTTGTTTTACGGTGTTTGTCGGAACTTGGCATCGTTTTTATTGAAATTAGCGAAGTCGCTTTGTTTAAGTGAAAAGTTGAGAATAATATTTCAGTTTAAAACTTTAGTTAGTCTAAGTTAAAAAATATACCTAAGATGTTTTTAGCAGATGCTAAAAACTTAGATTTTTTTTTCAATCAAATGTAACAGTAACTGCCTCTGGAATTCAAACTTGTTCGTATTCCTGAAAATTATCCACACTAGTTTTTCATGAGCAATAATGAAACTAAATCCTAAACGATCATATTAAGTATCGGTAACTAGAAGCGAATTATTTCACCAATTTACCTACGTTATGTTTGATAGTGAATGGTTTTATGAGAAATGTTTACCTGCACGAGCTGTTTCCTATCAATCATTCTATGTATTTGATCAATTGATGTGGGCGGCGAGTTTTATATTATTTGTGCTCCACGTGCGTCGTTGGAGATACATTGTTTAGAAACATATTTTATCCCTACTAAAATGTGTGTTATTTATATTTTTATTATTTATTTATTATTTTTATCATGGACATGATAAAAAATATTAGACTTTTGAAAACACTTGATAATTTATCACATAAGTAAACGGAAAGTTCCTTTACACGGATTTAAAATACCACATGTTTTAGAAAGTTGGCTTTGAACTATAATAAAGACTTAATTTTTAAATCTTCAGGTAATTGCTCTATAATGACTCAATCAGCATTTCTGAATTAACCCGCGTCTCGTCGAGGCATCCCACGTCCAATCAAGTTCCATAAACATGTGTTAGTAGGAAGCTTTCAGGTTCTAGTCTCCGCTCTAAACATCGGTAATGGGTAGTTAAAGTAATTAGCGGCGGAGTGTCGGGTTCAATCCCGTGCAGGCGCGGCGGCGGCGCGCGGCGCGGCGCGGGGCACCTGAGCGATGCTGCCAATTAGAAGGGGTTGGGGACACACGGGGGCAGGCTGTGGCCGCGAACGAGGCTGATGACGTGCTGTGTGCATTTACACATTGAAGAATAGGTCGGCATTGGAAAATTGGCAAAAAGACTACGTTAAACAAAATTAAACTAACATAAAATTTTTAATTATAAGCCGAATTTTTATTACTAACAACCTTGTCTTGTTTCTGTTTTGCATATGGACTTTATTGTCCGAAATAAAAGATTTTTATTTTATTTATTTATTTATAAAATACATAGAAATATAAAAGGTGAAAAATATTTATTTATTCCTTTATTGTACATAGGCAAAACACAAAATAGAATAAAATAGAGGAGAAAATATTTCCTGAGTACATAGGTATGTTTATTGTGTATTGCTACACAAAATTAAACTATAAATAAGACTAAAACAATATCTAATGAAAATCAAAAGAAACAAGCTTATAAGAATCAACATTGTTTGATAAAGGGACTTCTGTAAATTTTTCTGTGATAAAGGGACTTCTAACAAACTCCAGTGAATACCCTAACAAGACCCGAAACTTTAAATTTAATAAAAATGTTCGAAAGACGCGGCTTTGCATGCTCGCAAATCTTTTTGGTGATAGGAGGGCCACTTTGGTTTTTTCTAAAGTGAGAATCTTTATATAGAACAAAAAGCTTTGAGTTACATCGTTTTTCCAATTTTTAACTTTTTAAACGTTGCTAATATTTTATTAATTACAAATTAAAACTTTTTAGTGTAGTTAATGAATTAGAAACTGATTGGTAGTCGGACAACGTTTAAAAATAAATGTTTTTGTCTCATTAGAATGAGAGAAGTTAAGACTAATTTCGTTGCCAACTTGTCTCGTAACACAATACAATAATTATGTGCTAAAACAACTTGTGAAACGTGGAATTTACATTAAAGAGTGTTGAAGTTGGCGTTCACAAAGTTAGGTGTAATATAATTATAATGTTTAAGATGTTTTAACGACCGAAGAGTAACTACTTCTGTAGTTAAAAGTGGATTCTGTGAAGGCTTAAATTTCCTTACAGTTGAAAAACTTGATGCCTAATTTGAGGTCAAGATCCTAAATTTGATCCCAAATAGCTTATCTTATTACATGGCCAAATAGCTTATTACATGGCTTTCGGAATTTTGTTGAAGATATATTTTAAAAAGATACCTCAGTATAGCCATAAAAGGTATCTACTATCAGATACATTGACGTGCCAGTCAGAAATACAAGTATGTATGTTTTCAGTCGATGTAAAATTGAAGTCACGGCAAAGTGGATCGGTTTGAAGCGGCCGCTCCTAAGAGAGTCGCGTCGGTCGCATCGGTCGGAGACTCTCCATAATACATACGGTAGCCTATCGGCTATAAATGTTATATTTGGACTGGCCAATCGATGACATAGAGGGATATGGAAAACGAAAATTGTTGACAGTTATTACTCCTGCATTCCCAATTCAGTAACGTTAGAGAGTCACTAATGCACACATACATTAATGATTTAATAGTTTAAGACACTTTTGCGTATTTTATTGGATTTCGGATTTAATATTTTCGTCTTAAATATTTTCATGAATTCATGTGTACTACTTTTAACTATTTGATAGCGTTGATTGAAATCTAATTAAATCTAACTATGCTAGTATAATAACAATCCACAATTTCAATTAAACCCCTACACATTGTAGAAAAGCCATCAATATACCAAAGCAACTTTAACTTCAATATAAATTCACTATCATGCAAAAGGAAACTGAAAACTGTATGAAAATTCTAAAGTTTCTTGTCCAATATTTCACGAGTAAATGCACACATTGTGTAAGTCCGGGAACAGTCTCAAGTTATTAGTATGAAGAGTGATTATCTCGCTTTATACCGAGCTTACGTGTTGGCCCGCGAGAATGGATCGGTTGCTAAGCCGGCACTTGTAATGGAGTGGCCAGACAGCATGCAGCCAGTGGTATCTTAAAACTTTATTTTATGGAAAAGAAAGAATGAAATATCGTGTGAATATGAGTTTTTCAAGAAAATGCTTGCTGGAGAATGCATTTTCTAAAAAAAGTCGTGTATGATTTTCTCACGTTATTCTTTGACGCTTTAAATTAAATTTCTGCTGAATTCTGTGAGGCATGCAAATAAGACAACGTATTAAGACATGCCATCATTTCTTAAGAAAACATGTATTTTAGATAGGTACATGTACATACGTATGTTATCTATGTAAGTATCCTTACAAAAACAGAAAAGCTTAATTTTGGTTCACTAAGCTAACAGTAAAAGTACCCCTAGTGATTTGAATTAAAAAACTGGGCTCGTCCCAAACGCAAATCGATTTCTGATAAGTATTGTACAAATCATCAATTAAAATTCCTTGCTTTTTGGTTTCAACAAATTAATCCGGCGTCCTTAGCAATCTCACTGACAGTCCCATTAACTTTCTAATCCAAAAACAACAAATCTTATATCGTAATTTATTTGAACAAAATTAAAGTGGTCGAGTGAATGAATTGGTTATCAGGCCGTCTTTGCCAGCGACGGGATATTGATCGGATGAACACAATTACGGTGCAAAGGCTGATTGATTGAGCCCCATAAGAGTGATGGCATGCGCTGTTATATCCGGATAGTGTTGTTCGTGTTACATCCGGGATAGTGTTGTTCGTGTAATATGATTATTGACGAGGTACGTTGCAGTAAATTGGATGATACAAGGGTCTGTGAATAATGAGAGGTTTAGCGTGCGCTGTCTGTAGTCTTTTATTTTTTAACTTTGTTGTGGGTTGCTAATCCATATTGCAGTAAATAGGTAGTAGTTTTATTAGACTGTTATATTTGAAAAAGGTACGCATAAAAACAAACATAAATATTTTTGATAAATACGTAGAAGGATATTGTAAACCTAAAAAAACGATTTGATTCATCATTAAAACACCCAATCTTGTCCATTGAAATTATAAAAGACTTTCCTTCTTTATTTTGAAAAGCAACATGATCACAAAGGGACTTTATACCAAGTTATATCTAAAGTAAATTGTCGCCGCCATCAAAAACGTCATAATTCTGCGTGTCACGGCGAGCCTGGAAGTTGAACAATAAGTTTGACGTCTATTATCCTCTGCCGCAGATGTTCCCCGAATCACGCCATAACTGTCGCACCTCACCGCGAGTGAACAACGATTTATTGTCATTTGTGGATGATTTGTTATTCAAAGTGGTATTAGTAACTTATCTAGGATCTAAGTAAAGACCAAAACAGGGATCCGAGAACGATATAAACAAAAGAACTATTAGCAACAAATGGTTCTGTAGGTGTGCAAATAGGTGACTGGCATCAACTAAGCCTTTATTGTAGACAAAAAACTAGTTTAGTTACCTTTAAGAACATTAATCAAAAAATGTAGCAGTATTGTAATACGCTGTTTTACATAACTTAAAGGTTGAAGCACTATGAATTTTGCATGAACGAAGTTGAAAATTTACCTACGTTTTCTAAAAAGCCTTAAAAAATGTTAATCTTCTGTTCCCCTTTATTTGTTGGTCGTATGCTAATGCTTGGACCGGCGCGCGGCGTCCTAAGGCTCGCCGTCAGCTTGAACAAGAAAACTGACGGCCACTCGCGTACGAATTGAATAAATAATTCATGAGAAACGGTTAAGATTTCCGGACGTTGGGTAACCATTAATGCTACAGGACTTAACTTCTTTATTTGAAAAGCTTTTGCACCCCCGAGGTTTGAAATGAGGTTTAAACCGAGGAGTTCGAAAGGTATAAAGTGTCGGGGATTGTAATTTGCTGTGTTTAAACACGCGGCCAGCGTATTTATTAGACTGCTTCAAGAATAAACTATTTGCTTTAAATGTTGGCTCGGAACGAAACTTTAAGCGATCCCCTTAAGTAAAGCTTATCCTGCTTCTTAGACTAAGTAGTATCTTATTAAGGCTCGGGGTTTAAAAAATAATTCTTATATTGCCTTTTTTATATTTTTCTAGCTGTTTTATTAATTGCGTTTAGTTATCGTCTTAGAAAGGTGGCCGTTAATAATATTCGTACCGCGTATATAGCTAGCATATATATACTTTATATATTTAACTTAACATTGTAATAGTTTTAAGATATAGAATAAATAAAGCGAATATAGATTATATATAAAGTATAATAAATGTTACAAACACAAATTTTTGAACTACACGAAATAAATGTTATTGTAGAGCGCTATTATCGCCAACAAACTGTTGTGCAATTTGGCGATATTTTATGTAATTTTATCACAAATGTTCTTTGTGTTAAATCTTTGATCACAACAATGTATCAAATTATAATCACCATTAAAAAGTAGTCTAGTTACACACTAGTCCGTGCTATAAATAACATAAAAACAGTAACTTATAAAAACAATAAATCTATTACACTATTGCGTCCGAAGCCCACGTAAGCCGCGATAAGACCATCAAGAATAAGGGTCAAAAATAAATGGATTGTAAACGTGTTTATCTACGTATTGGATGAGCTAGGGACACCGGCCCTCACACTCCACGGAACAAATACATCACAGGGACTAAGTTCCGATTACTTTATGGATAGTTCACTAGTTCTGTACAGAGTAGCTTGTTGTCTAGGGGATTGACTGGCGTAATCCCGCGCCCGGGACTTAGGCCCGGGACAGCATGTGAGAAAATGCGCGGATAACGCGAGACAAATATATTGTGTCCGGGATTAAGGATGGACTCGAGTCTTTGTCCAGTTTATAAGTAGTCGCTAGTTTGTTGTTATTGAAACTGTTTATTGTTTTCTTGAAGATCTCAGACTTATGTTCAATCGCCATTTGAGTAAGTTTAGAGCACTGTAAAGTTCGTGAATAATTTATGATTCGGATCATGCTTCAATTAATTAATTAGTATTATGACTATATGTGACTCGCTGTGGTTTTTCTTTGCCAATCCTATTAAAATTACTGAAACAAATTGTTAGGGAGTCTGAATAACATTTTGATTTACTAAACAGACTTAAGAGGTAAAGTAATTACGGAAATTAAATTCATAAATTTAATATCTCTTTGGTAAATGAGATCCTAATTCAAAGGAACTCTACGGTCGGATCTTCTTTATCAATGCCGAAATAATCATACTTAACCTAAAAATAACTAGTTTACTTTCGGGGTATATATTATTATACAGTGTTACTCAGTGTAATGGGTTGTGGTGGGGAGATAGGCAGTCGCTCCGTGTAAAATACGGTATTCAGCTGAATTCGGTAAGACAGGAATCCAATGTTAAAATTGCTTGAGAAAAAGATTAGACACAACCTGAAAATAGCCACTTTACAGACAATTTCTGTAAAATACGTTCCCTGTGGCATTTTATTAGGTGTACATAATCTTGTGTCTGTTAACTTCGTAGCTTCAATTAATCTTACTATCTAGACATTCTGTTAATTTTTCTCCTTAGATTATAGCAACAGCTAACAGCATCATTGTAATCTGCGTCGGCGTAATGTCCTCTCAGACGACGAAAACTCATTTCCTGGGGAGGCTCGTCCATCTTGGTTGTGAGAATATTGTGTTCACTACAATCTCAAGAAGCACGTGAATAATTATCTAGAAATAAGAAAAGGAGAACAAAATTACGGGCTTGGGTTGAGATGTTTTGGGATTTTCGAGTCTCGTGTAAGATGTGTGGTTGGAAGGCTATATATAGGTATATGCCTATGTGACCTTTGCTATGGAGTAAGTTGCTTAGTTAACTAAGATAAACGGTAAATACAATAATATAATTGTTAGATAGAAAAAAGCCAGTCTAGAAATTAGTTTGCTTTTTTTTAAAGAATGAACGTTGTTTAGAAAATTGTGCTAGAAATTAGTTTTTAAAGACTTTTCAACGAAAAAAATAAAGGCTGTCTTTAAGATTGATGCGGGGGACTATCTTGAAGATATGACTTCCAAATTCTAAGCAAACAAGTAACTTACACCCATAAAAAATTACAACCAAGAATTTAAAAAGTAAGTACCTCTCGGGCATAATAAGGGCAGTGGCATGAAGCAGGCGACAGAACAACAAGGACAGATGCGGCCGCGTAATGAGCTCCCGGCCTTATTGCTGCCTGTTCACAGCAGTTAGGAAAATAAGAACACTGCCTTTACACCGGAGGGTAACGCAAACAATTTGGGGAATTACCCAAACTTCCACGTGACCTTACCAACTTTATTGGATTGAGGTATAAAAGTTGAAATGAGGACAATGTTTGTAAATTATAAGTAAAAGTTTAATTGTTTGTTTTGAAGGGGATTTGTAATTTTTCCTGTAACAAAACTTTGGATTTTAATTACCTAGAAAATAGCCGCAGCTAGTACAGAGTAAATAACTTTTAATTAGTTCTTGTATGGATACACAAGAAAGTTGTATCAAGAACTTCTTTTTGTTCTCTTAACAGACCACAATGTACTATATATAAATAGCCCTAAATAGTTGCGATAGAAAGCACTTTTTATGTTAGACCTAAACTGCAACACAACACTACATACTTCACTTCACTACATACTACATCTTATACTCATTAACAATCTCAAAGGAACATAATTATTTTCTAATTAATGTTTCAGGTTGTTGTGAGTTATGAAATTTTCATATACAATGAAAATACATGTACATTTTCTAGTTTAATTTTCCAGTTCGGTGTATGTAGCGGTCAATGTATGCAGGTTGATAATTAGTGTCGTTAATTTACGTTTTTGAAGAGCCGAGTAAACGGTTCCGCGGTGGCTGGTGGCTTCAAGTCTTTGTTGAGAGTGTAATTACTGTTAATTTGTAAACATCTACAATTAGAGCACGCTGACAGTGTATTTTTTAGTTCTTAGTTTGGCCAACTACGAAGAATAATGAGTTTTGAAATGAGGACTTTTAAAGATTGGTTATTTGTTTCTGGGTAATTGCAAAAGTGATGACGTATTGCAAATTGCACAGACTGTTTTTGTACCAGACAGAGTGCTCAAAAGGTTACAGAGTTCATTGCGTTGCGAAATTACGTCTTACAAGATGAATTTTCTTCAGAATTGTGAGTGCATTTTCTAGATAAGAAAGTTTCATATACTTAAACCGCTGACTCAGAATAAACGTGAGTAAACACGAAATATTTGTCTCATACATTTTCGTATCAATCTTTTACACGACATTTATTTAATAGATATAAATTGTGATTGGTTTCAATATTCTCGCTCGATTTATTTACCATATCCTACATTGTTGGGGTCAAAGATCGTTGAATAGACAAGGGAAATCATTACATATAACAATTATACTAACAACAACTATTACAATAAGCTGACCGCGACCTCACAAAACTTTAGCAAAAGAAATTAAGCTGAGAGAGTATTGCTAGGCAAGGTATTTGGATAGGCATGTGTGACGTCACAGTTTCAAGGTCGCTCGGTTATGTATGGCTATCTTATGTAGTATGAATAAAGGGTAGGTTTCTAAAATGCGACTAGTTATTGACCTTTCGAGGTATGAAGTCACAAGATAGAATTTGAGAAAGTAGCTAGCTATTGGAAGTTTTTGTACACAACATACAAGTTCACGTTTGTTTTACGACAAAAATACAAAGTGTATTATTTAAAACCATTAAGAAATTCTGTTTGAAAATGAAATAGTTGTGAGATATCATTTTCAAACAGATGTGTATCTTGTGAGAAATATCTTGGGCTTAGAATGGATAGTCAATTAACATGGCACAGTCAGATTGATCATATTAAAAATAAACTATCAGCTCTTATAGGCTCACTTTATAACATTACCCATTGTATACCCAAAAACATACGCTATACAATATATAATTCTCTTGTAAAATCACATCTATTATATCTTATTGAAATCTGGGGAAGTGCTGGCCAAACGAAATTACAAGAATTGCAAAGAACACAAAATAGGATCATAAAGGTACTCTTTCGTTATCCATACTTAACACCGACTCGAACAATTTTTAAAGAAACCAATTTGATGAATATTAAACAACTTTATATATATAATACTTGTGTTCTGATTAGGATTCATACTGATATATCGTTTGTTAAAAAATCACAAATATCTAAACGCAGCCTCCGTCGACCTAGCCTACTTGTCTTACCAAGAATACGTACTAACTATGCTAAAAAGAGCGTCACATATGAAGGAGCACAACTATTTAATAATTTACCGACCAGTGTAAAAAATGTAAATTCATTCCGCAGTTTTAAATCCCAGCTGTCCAAGCACATACTAGAAAACTATTATGAGTAGATGTCTAGTGTGTGATTGGAAGGACTGGGAGGCAAATCACTTTCTAAATGCTACACGTATAACTATGTACAAATATTTCGATTGTTATTATCTGGTGATGGGTACTTATAACTATAATAATGCTAAATTTTAAATTGTATTCTCATGTAAGTGACAATGTCTTTTTTGAGAATAAATGATTTGAACCTTAATAGTTGCCCAGCAGTGGGACAGTGTAGGCTAAAAATAAATATAATTAAATTCTAAAAGTGTATTAATGTTATGTGTATCAATTATGTTAACAATAAATGTTTATATTTCTATCTTAATAAAAGCTGTTTTATTCTAAATTATAAAACCATTTTCAAAAAGCTAATATTTTACCTCTTGGCCCCATTTCCTGGTCGTGTGTAGTGAGACTCCACCTTAAGTTAATATACTCAGTAATTGAGTTAACCTAGGGCTCTATCAGTAATTGTGATAGCACCCGTTTGGGTCGCGGTCAACTGCGATAACCATAACATGACGCTGCCAACCTTAGGAGCATCGGTAGTGGGGATGCCATTCAATAGCGATTAGTTGAGATGTTGAGATGCATATTTGTCAATAATAATTGTGCTACAAGAGGCAGTTGGAAGGAACTTATTTTTTAGCATTTGCTTATGATTATAGGATATACATACCGGGTGTTAAGAAACCCCTGTCCGATTCATTAAGGTGTTGTTAGATATCGATATATGATTACAAAAATGTGGAAAAAAATGCAAATAAAAGGAAAAAAAATTATAACTTAATTTTTTTTTTCTCAAATGTTGAGAGAGAGAGTCGTCGTCGTCACAGATGCTACCTTATTACCAAACAAAAGGCCCCCAAAAATACCGACGAAGTTGGTGTTGTGGTTTTTGTTTTATTCTCAAATTAATTTCGGGGCAAAAAATAGTTATTTCAAAAGTCATTATTATTGTTTCTATCATGAATTTTCCAAATTTGATATTTTATTTGGGCATGTGATTGTGAACCCTCTATCACCCTTTCGGGTCGGACAGGAGTTCCTTAACACCCTGTATAGATGGCCGCCTTTGAAACGTGGCATACTCAATCTGCTTAGGTAGTCTATATCTGTGTATTTTGATATTGTTATAAAATTTATATTGAGTGTAATTAGGTTCACATTTAAAATCACACATTCACAATTAACCTATTAAAACTTTTATTCTGCACGCTCATTTAGTAAGTAAATTATATACCCCGTTTAGGTTTGCTGACTGAAATTTCGTAAAATAAGCAGTACCTTTGTACCTAATTTTCCTTGTTTGTTTTTCCTACGTATGTTGCCTTCCCATAAATAAACAAATAAAATAGCATTGCCACGTTGATGACAATATTCACATTCTGTATAACTGAGAACAAAATACTCAGTTTAATAACAAAACTTATAAACTTAACCAATTAAATAATAAGTTCACACGACCGACAATCCGCAACGTGTACAGGCGGCTTTATCAAGGAAATTAGTTTAATGAAACATGCTAGGGGTTAACGATGGTAAACACGTGCTTACTACGCCATATAATATGTGCGAGGTACGCGGCGAGCGGGGAGAGGGGGTGAGTAACGGCGGACGATAGTGACGCGCCCGTAATGTCGGTGACGTTCAAAGGTACATCACTAGCCACGTTATGGATATGTCAACACGTTATAGCATGTTGTTTAGTGGGATTAAAGTATAATGATATGGAGATTATGGCTGTTAGTTGTAGTTATTGAAGTTTCTGCTCCTAATATACACATACTGACTATAAAGTTATAGGGGATTTGTGTTTCTGAAGTCCTCAACCTACTATGTATGTAGTACAAGTGCAAGGAAATCTATATAGTTTACCGGTATAATACTTAGTAAACAAGTTTAATTAAACAGTAACCGTCAACACTTTCACGTGATCAGGGCCTCTATGTTTTGAATGCAGTTTTTGCCCGTAACGTGATGGATCATGATCGACAAGGAATATTTTAAAGCATTAGTACCTTCATAATAACCTTCTCTACCAACATCAATTTATAAAAACAAATGAGGATCTCATAAAATGAAAAATCTCTCACGATATAAAACGACTCCATCATATTTACCTAAATATAATTATCACGGAGCCCTTTCATAACAGCACTTTCCGCTAGTGTGGCAGTTAACCGCGTTACCATGGCAACAAGGACTCAAAGGGTAATCGTGTTACCGCCCGGTCCGGCCCGGCCGTCCGGCAGCCCGCCCAGATCCGGCTGCGACACGGGAATTCATTTATTGAAAATACGGAATAAGTATTTGATGGTTTATTGGATTTTAGTTGCTTTGTAGCTTTAATACTTAATCTTTTTGGGTTGGGATGTTTTATTTACGTGATATTGTGTTTCGTTTCTTAAGATAATTGAACTGTTATTGGATTTAGCTGCTACCTTAACGTACCAGTTTAATATAAAAAATAGAAGTTAATGGAACAAAAATGTTACTTAATAATGTGAAATCATAATTATAAATCGGTTTTTAAAAAGGGGTAAGAATGTCATATGCTTAGATGAATGATTGGTCTCGTTGAGCGCGCGAGACTAATCATTCATCTAAGGTCATTATGATTTAAAATGACAAGAAGATCTTTTTCTGTCAGGTAAATCTGTATTGATACGTAAGAACTATTTTGACAATTAAACTAAATTTGGTAGCAGTGTAGGTTTATTTTGTGTTTTATGTAGACAATGATTGACTGCTTGTTTTAGTACCACTTTTGAAATACTCATTCGTTAGTGTGACGCGTCGCTATCGCCAGAAATACACACCAATAATTTATAGAGTACAGTTATATTAATTAATTCCATCAGACTAGATATATCCGCGGTTTAACACGGGCTTCTCGTAACTAATAAACGTTGCTCTATTGTACAGAAATTGATAAATAAACTTTATGTTATGATATCATTCATGACTTGATAAAGTAAAGGATCATGGGAAGGCAAGTTTTCCTTAAAAGATATGAATGAAATGTCTTCAAGATACAAGATACAAGAGCATTTATTTGTTCAAAACATGAGTTAACATACACAGGGCATGCAAGATGTTACAATAGGTAATAAAGTCCGGTCATGTTTTGCCTTTTCGGCGTACAAATATGGCTTAATCTATCTAACTGCAAGTTGGGCATATAATGCGTGTCTCTTCTAACATTCTTAGAACATAGTCACGTGTACAAACATGTGTATTAAAATATATAAATAAATATTTCAGCAGTATAAGCTACCATATCAAACTGGTCCGTAGTGACTCCACTCATCACAACAAAAGCTACAAATAAATAATTCATAGAATTAAGTATTATATACCTGATATTTACTGGTATTTATAACGCGAGTAACGCGAGCACATCAAAGCACAAAGCGGGGGAACATCATTCACCTGCCATCATAATCCCATTTACATGCCATAGGTACAATGGCTTCTAAGAAAGATGAGGGAATATATTTATACATGTCAGATGTTCTCGGGAAGATATTTCACGGCTTTCTACGTTCTCGTGTGAAACGTTTGTTACTGCAGTTTTAGAAGCTCTCGTTCGTAACGTAGTGTTGATGCTCATTTGTTTCCTTCCTGCTATTGGAAGTTATGAGTTTAGAAAGTCATGCTTATTTCTAGATTGGATTATCAGTAGTAACGAGATGGCTTAGTTAAGTGACGTTGCATTTTTCCTTAGGAACTGTATTCTTAATTTCATTAAAGTTCAGCAACAAACAAAAAGGTGGCTTTAAAAAGTCTTCGCCGAATAAACATCCTACAAAATTGGATCACACTTGAATTAACATTCCGTTGCACAATTAGTGAATTCACAAACGACGCTTAACTCCAGAACGCAGCTGATTCAATTGTACTTGTAATTTCCAAATGTAAATCACTATGAGAACTAACTCGAACCGCGCGAGAACGCAAACTCATTACAATATTACACTAGAGACTCCCGTCTAACTAGGTACCTAATCATACGAATTGGAAACATTTCAAACAGTTACAACTTCAAAAACTTTGAAAATTGCCAACCCTAAGTATTTGGAACCGCGTCACGATCGATTTACTGTTCTCTCCGCCAATCAGATTACGTCGTTCTGTGTGTGCGTTAAAAAAACGTGATTATGACGGGCTGTCACTATGTCTGGCAACTTTGTTATTTATTGCGAAATGTATTTTTTGGGTGTTTTCACAGATGTTACATAATATTATTATTACAGTGATGTTTTATTACTAGTATTTTCTAAATTTAAAAAAAACCGAAATAATATTGGGTCGTGTTTGTTTTTTGCTCATCAAAATGCCTAATATTTTTTAGTAATGTTTAACTAAAAAAATATAAGATAGACACAGAATCCATCAAATTTTAGCCGATAAATAATAAGAATAGAAACAGTCTAGTGTTACTTGTACTTTTATTTATTTAAACTTTCACGTACAATTTTGGTACATAAGGCAGACTTAATGCCGTAAGGCATTATCTACCAGTCAAGCTTTGGGTCAAATGGAGAAGCAGCTGGAATAGGTACAACAGTAAAATACGAAACAATTAAAACTATTACATTTAACTATGGCTATTTGTAACTAATATACGAAAATATGAAAATATATAAATTCATCAGTTTTCGGTTATCAGGTGTTAAACTGATCTCAAATCAGTTTAATTTTTCTATGTGTAAGTATTTATTAGATTCTATCACTTCCATATTTCCTTCAAGTCTGATTGCTCTTAAGCTATGGTATAAGGTACCTGTCGGACCCTCGCCCTGGACTAAGGAAGACCATCTCGATGTTGTAATCCCATCATTTACGAGCAACATCGCATTAACCTATTTACCCTCCAGCACCTAAGATACTGCGACCCGTCTCAATCCCTTACATAAAACAATATTACGCGATTAAACCTGTTATTATTATCTCTTAAACACTCTAAATATAAGGATACAGAAGTTTCACTTCATTCAAAGTTATCTTCCTCCTTGTATCAGGACCCCAAAATAGCAATTAGGTTGGACTAGAAAATATCTAGACTCATTTGTATCCACTTGCGAACCAAGTTAGTGGTACTACAGCAATTGACTACAGCAAACTTTACAGCCTTGACTTGCTAAAACATTGGGTACTGCTGATATACATTTGACTGTACCTAAAATATTAGGCTTAGGTTTTGTGGATATTTATCAAAACTAGGTATGTTTTTAATTTTACCTTTTTTTGATGTTACAAACAATTTTTTAGTCCGTGATTTTTGCGCCATACAGGAATCAAACCCGTGTTACCTGTTTTTCTACCCCGTCATCGGCGCGGTTAAGATTGGATTATACGATCCATTAACAAAATATTGCATGTTAGCCGAGTGAACTCACTCGAAATGATTAAATGTAGGTACTTCAGCGTTATTGCTACTTCACACACCAACACATTTCTCTTTTATACTAAAATTAATATAAACTGTGTAAGCACAGTAATGTATGCAACTGTGGCGTATAATCTACTTGATGAATAACCAATACAGTAAATAAAGTAAATTTATTACTTAGTGCAGAAGCTAAGATTTTATTTTTAGATTTAAATTATATAAGGTGCTATAAAAATATCTGCCACGGTTTTAATGGGAGGTAGTATTGTGTTTATAGATTACAATAGTGAAGAACTTTCGTACCCCGGAACAGTTAATTAAATTTTGGAAAATAAAATTGTTAAATTAACATTGACTCTATTCTGCGTAACGTGGTTCACAAATTACGTGAATTCGGTGAGGAGCGGCAACAGCTTAGGACACGGGATGGTTTTATACTAATAAATCAATTCAAATTTATACGTTATTTTTTTTGTATGAAAAAAAATATGATAAATAATCAATAATTTATCTATACTATTGTAATCTATAAACACAATACTACCTCCCATTAAAGCCGTGGCAGATGTTTTTATAGCACCTTATATAATGCTGACAAAGGAAAAAGAACAACCACATAGAGGGTTGATAGAAAAAATATACCTGCCTGCTTTATCAAGTTCGTAGGAGCTGTATGTGAAAGAGGAAAGCTGAAGATTGAGCTCATTGACGTGTCGTAGGAGAGGCCTATGTCCAGCAGTGGACTGATACAGACTGATGATAATAATAAAAGTTCCATTGAAAGCACTGTTGGATATTTCGTACGTACAAATGTCGGACATTGGAAAGTCACAGTAAAGTTCAGTGGTAACGTAAATACATTGGTTTCACGTGTTAACAACTTCCTACATTCGTGGTTTCCGCGGTCGCGACGAAACAATTTAATTGTTGTGGTAGAAATGTTCTGATTGTTGTTAATATTCCGACAATACTACCCGATAGTTATTACAGGTTCCTTTTGATATGGGCTATTGAACTAATTAAAGATTAATGGTGAGGAATTCGTTTAGTTTATTTAGCTTGATTATTAGTAATTTGACAGGGTACAATATGAGCTATTTAATATAAAACAAAAAAAAAAAACACATCATCTTCTTCTTAATTTGCCGAACTTTATTCAAAAGTGATGATTTTGTTTCCAGTCCTACACGTTTTCTAATTAGCAAATGTCTGTAAAACCGTAATACTTTGTTCCGCATTACTTCTTTAGTTATTAATACTAACAGTCGGTAACAAAGTTTAACGAGTATAACAACACAGAAATGTTCAAATGGTTTTGAGTCGCAGTTCTCTAATTTGAACAAAGTCCACGGTCTATTCGTTAACTAACTGCCTGTAGTAGGTATACAGAAAACATAGGTATTTTGGAATTAAGGTAGTAGTGAATACCAGAATAAGTTTAAAATTTCATGTATTACATATTAACTTGCATACATATTACGAATTTTACCATGGATACATGAATGAGAAACTTAGATCTTAAATGTATTTACTTCTTTTTACACGACTGCCCAAAAAGGAGTGTTATGTTTTCAGGGTTCATGTATGTATGTATGTATGTATGTATGTATGTATGTATGTTTGTGAGTTTCTTTATTCCACCATAACTTCTAAAAGGCTTGACCGATTTCAATGTTTGTGGTATCATTAGAAGCTTTGAGTTATCCCGAGTGACATAGGCTATGTAGACATTAAAAAATGGTCAAGTGTGAGTCGAAATCGCCTGCAAAGGGTTCCGAACGATATTTTTTTTTGTGTTGTGTCATGTTTTTTTGTTGTTCACTATTAGGTATTAAATAAAAAAATTATAATTAAAAAAATTAAAAAACACGCCTGCCATGTCAAAAAAAATTACAAACAAGTCAAATATTTGCAGTCGGGGTCGGTTACTTGGAACAATTCATTACAGGTCCCCCGACTGCAAATATTTGACTTGTTTGTAATTTTTTTTGACATGGCAGGCGTGTTTTTTAATTTTTTTAATTATAATTTTTTTTTGCACAAAACTTACCATAACATCGATACTCAGCAATACTGTAGAAAAGTTACTATTTGTAAGGGCAAGGATTTTAAGCTCTCTAAGATATAAACACAAACTATATAGGTACCGATTAGTAAGGAAAAACTGTGAAATCTACGAGAAAAGGTAATCCATATTTATTCATTTACCTCTTGTAATTTATTAATAAAAATAAAATCACCATTATAAGCTATTTGTTTTAAAATCCGTTTATAAATTAAACTCCTAATATAACACATTGTTTGAAGGTGGTTTCGTTTGCATGAACCTTCTGGATTGTGTTTGTAATGGTTCGCACCTTGAGCATTAATCAAGGGGCATCACGGAGTTATATTGGGCTCGCTACATTGACAAGGGGGGAACAATACACGCTAATTGACGCAACTACTCATTCCCATGGTGCCCTACTTTTGGAGAATACACTTTTCATGGGACATGTCACTTCTCTATAACATAAGGTTATAGGGTTATCTTCATTACCTTTTTCATTTCGACGTCATTTCGATGACCTCCGTGGTCTCGCTAGCTCTGAGGTTCCGGGTTCGATCCCCGGACGGGTCAATGTAAAAAATCACATTTCTACATTGTCTCGGGTCTGGGTGTTTGTGGTACCTCCGTTGTTTCTGAATTCCATAACAGAAGTGCTTTAGCAACTAACTTTGGGTTCAGAACAATGTATGTGATGTTGTTCGCATTTATTTATTTATTTTATTATTATTATTTATGAGAGGAAAGTTTATGTGTATGTATGCGTATAATACATGCAAATAAATTACACCCATACGTAGCAGGAGTGCCGGGCGGGTCACTAGCACTACAGAAAAGTATTTAACCTTACTATATAATATTTTACCTCTTTTGATACATTTTGTCGAAGTGGAAGCGAAAAGTTACTTTTTGCCTTACAAATTATTTATTTAACAAAATAGAGGATTAAATAGCACTTTTTGATCGTAAAAAATAATTACAAAGACAGAACAGATTAACCCGCCTTCCACTTAGCGAGCCTTTACTTTTAGAAGATTATATTATTTTCGTAAATAATCTCTGTTCTGCTACAAAAGCTTTAAATTTAATTACAAGGAAGTTAAAAAAAAAACCACTTAATTATATAGGTACGGTTATGAACTTACTAATAACATTATCACTTTAATAAATAATAAACATTATGTGAATAAACGGGAATCAATTTTGAGCATAACCTACAGCATATGGCACAGTTACATTTATTCGGCATAATTTTTTTCTATTCATTAAATATATATTATATATAAGGATCACAAAAGTAAGCAATAATTTAAATTTGTAAAAACAAATAATATTCATAAAGATCAAAAACCAAAAGCTAAACACACCTTACCCAAACCCTTAAACAAATCCAATTCCAGATGCCTCTAAGTAATAGTGCTTAGATCCCAAGTAATCCAGCTGGTATCAGATCAGTGTAAGCTTGGAGACCACACGTGCATTAGTGATGCGAGGCATCCGCGATCAGGTGGGATTGTGGTACACGACCACAGCCACATGCCGTGTGAAACAGAATAATGGATGGCCTGGCATTTACATAGCTTGTTAATATGATCTTTGATTTTAGAGGGTGCGTTAATAAGTTTTGTGAAGGTTTCCGGTCTTTGAATTAGCTGTAAACAGGGTGAATGGAATGCATCCATCAAATCTTAGAGCCGTTTGACGTTTCATTTTTATTCACGGTAACACTAACATCAACTAAAATAATGTTTTATGTAACACCATATGCTTAACTTACTGACAAAACAAAAATAAGGTACATAATTGCACAATCATAAAAACACGGAGACAGCTTATATCACATGTGACTGGAATTATCCTTCAGGTACTTTAATTTAATGTAATTGAATCAATTTCATAAAAAAGCTATATAATGTTTCACATAATTTTATAATTTAATTACAACATAAACTTACCAGAAGGGCCGTGATATAATCCGTTCTCTTCGCACAACCCTTTCGACGTCACCTTTACGACGCCCCTGGGATCGAGGCTTGCCATGCCGGAACACACCCAAGCCCTGGTTTAGGCAATGTAGGTAACAATATCGTACGAGTTGCAGTACATTACCGTCTATGATCGATCCCTTATGACAGGATAGCCGCGTGGACCCGCAATGTACCGCTGCACGATATTACTAGTCAAGTCCTAAGTCAATTAGGCTGCCGACGTAAAACAAACAAGCATCACAAAATACCCAGAACGGCTTGTACCTGTCTTGTTGAATAATTCATATCAATACATTTTAGTCCGCTGTAAATATCTCAAAGAGCTTTCGTAATGGCTTAACACCTTTCGGAAGGCACACAAAGGCTACAAAGGCAGGTTTAATCGCGAAGTTAGCGTATCATGTAGCCTGTAGTAACACCAATCTGTCTGGGGCGAGCTTTACAATACAATGTATGAACTGTATCGTGTACACGTAACGTAATGGCTTCGTGAATGACTTGTAAATAAAGGGTGTTTAGAAAATGTATGTTTATGTTATTAGGTTTATTCAGCTTTGTTTGGCTTATTGAATGTTATCTCATGACAAAACGGAAAACTTTGATCTCTGGAGCCACACTCAATTATATCGTTGAATTAGTCAGTACCTACCTACCCTCATTGACAAATATCGCATTTTTCATTATTTTTTTTTACTGTTGCATTGGTGGTCCTATAATGCCGTGTATTTTACACATTCAGTTTTTAGGCAGCTTTATAAATTAATTTATTTATTATTTGCGTTACATTATATTACTAAATAAGTAATAATATATACATATTTACATACCCCCTATGTATTACATACTGCTTTATGTAATACATACTGCCGTATGTGATACATACCCCCTATCTGTGTAATACATACTGCATTATGTGATACATACTCCCTATCTATGTAATACATACTGCCTTATGTGATACATACCCCCTATCTATGTAATACATACTGCTTTATGTGATACATACTCCCTATCTATGTAATACATAACCTCTCGCCAGTGTCATGTCAAAATGTCAAATGTTTATGTCTGTGAGTCCCGTGAGCGGACTTTACACAGACAAGGTATTTTTAGGGTATAGGTTTAGAAAAACCTGAATTTCTCTAAATCTAATTGGAATTATACTAAATTCCAGTTAGATTTATAATGCAAATAGGTTTCTTTATGTAATTTCTTACACTACACTTGACTTTGAATTGCGTTGCAACTGTTCTATGAAAAACAATATGGGTTACTTAAAACTTATATTTTATTTTCCAATTAATAAAAAATAATAAAACAGCTGGATGTAAAATTATATATTTTATGTATAACATTAAGTATTTGATAAAATAAAAACCAAATAGCTTAAGCTCCAATACAATTTTTTTATACTGCACTTGTTTTTAAACTATGGAAAAAAAAATACCCTCTTCAAATGTCACCTAAGTGGGTCTCATATTTCATTAGTTATCAATACTTTCTTGGCGTCAGGGACAAAAGGTGTTTTGTTTACAATAATTTAAGCTTATTGCCAAGCTAGTATAAACAATGGCATGTTTATATATTAAACAGATCTTGAGTATGAATGTCTGAAATATGAGACTCAAAAGTGGTACAAAAAACAATGTCTCATTATAACTAAGATTTTACAGAATATGTGCTTAAAAGTGGTAGAATAATTAATTATTTCAGATATATATGAAACAAGGCATTCGTTCCAATTAAAAAAACCACATGTATGGAAGAAAAATATAAAAAAACATGTTCATAAAGATAGTGAAAAATGAACCCGTCTGGTCCATAAAGGCGACATACATAGTATGGATACGACTTTTACCAATAAAAATAAGCAATATGATTTTCTTTTTTTTTTCCTTTTATTTGACTATTGATATTGGAGAAAGGGGTGCAGTAGACATGGGCGACGGGGTTTCTTGACTGCGAGAAGTCGTTGAGGTTGGTTGGGTGACCATCTCCAAGGAAGACCACAAAGATTCTGCTCTGAAAAAGATTAAGTAAATTAGTTCAACCTAAAAAAAATGGCTTATGCAAAGAATCCCATCACATCATAAAAAAATAAACCCAAATAACTAAATCAACAAAAAAGAAATCATTAAAAAATTTAACATGAAATTCAAAAGTCTTATCCATATTCTTTCAACCGGCAGCTATTTTGTGACGTGACCAGTTCAAAGTCGTGTCTGTGTAAAGTCCGCTTAGCGGACTTGACGTGTTTTCGTATCTTTGAGGTCGAAATTTTCGCATTTGCGGCTAAAATACACGTATTTTGTAATAATTAGATTGAAGTTCACTTTATAATGATTTGTTTACACATAATATTCGTTTGGGTTTAATAATTTTTCTATCAGATATCATAAAACAAAATCAAACCTACAACTTCGTAAAATGACTTGGTAGTTGCTTTAATGATTGTTTTTAATATAAAATGCGAAGAATATACCCATGTTAGTAAATAAAATTAATTATTACTTACTTTTCCATATTTTTCAGCAGATAAACCAAAGCAATCACACAATTTGTTGTTGCAAAAACCGATTTGTTCGCGGGAAACACTGACTGAAATGGTCACTGTTTAAATCGAAGATCGTTAAAAATTTTTGTACCACAGGCCAAACAAATTTTATGTGATAGGGAGAACCTGTTCATTTTTAGTTGATTTTTAATAAGTCCCATAGAGCGAGAACTGTAGTAATCCAAAGTCCGCTGAGCGGACGCGACACAGTCGAGAGATTACTAAATAAGTAATAATATATACATATTTACATACCCCCTATGTATTACATACTGCTTTATGTAATACATACTGCCGTATGTGATACATACCCCCTATCTGTGTAATACATACTGCATTATGTGATACATACTCCCTATCTATGTAATACATACTGCCTTATGTGATACATACCCCCTATCTATGTAATACATACTGCTTTATGTGATACATACCCTATCTATGTAATACATACTGCCTTATGTGATACATACCCCCTATCTGTGTAATACATACTGCCTTATGTGATACATACTCCCTATCTATGTAATACATACTGCCTTATGTGATACATACTCCCTATCTATGTAATACATACTGCCTTATGTTAATAATACCCTCTATGTAATAAATACTGCCCTATCTGATACATCCCCTTAATATTAAGCATACCACCTCATGTGATATATTGCCCCTATGTGATACATAAGGCAGTATGTATAATATATAGATATATCACCCCATAATTATTAAATTACTCCATGGTATAACAACAAATAAAGACCCATCACTACAAAAATAACCATTTGACGTAACATTGTAAGAGCGTAGTACGTATTTTAAATAATATTATTTCGAAAGAACAATATTAACTCTAATGTGACAAAATAATATAGTTTTGAATGAAATTATTCGTTAATAGGTCAAATATTAAAACAAAATATCTTGTCGTAAGATAATATTCGCCACATCAAAGTTATATCGTCTTGTTAATCGCTACCTTTTAGGAAAGCATTGTATAGTCTGAATTTTAATAAGAAAGTTAAATATCATTATAGAGAGAAGAGGTTTTTTCGTCTCAAAAACCACTTGGCAACCACTTCGTTCAAATTAATTAATTAGAACGTGATGAATACAAATGATTACCAAAAAAGAACAACAATATTGTTTAGTATGCGCCACACAGCCTCCATCGTAATCTGATTCACTTTAAAACAGTTTGGAGCTCGTCAACTTGAGGTCATAAATTCAAACAAGAAAGGGTTCGCTTTAAAAGTAATTTACTAAAGAATGTCGCGGGAAAGAACATCGCGGGATTAAAATGGCGCTGAAAGGGTATTTTGTTTGAGTTTTTCATTGTGATTTTGGGCTTTTTGTTTAGACGACCATTTATTTTTCACAAAAAAGACTCACCCTTACAATTATAACATTTATTGCAAGTCCCTGTCTACCTACCTAACCTACTAACCTCTAACATAGCAGTTATGTATTAAAATGTTATTTAGTTCACCAGTCTATAAGGTTTTGAACATTAATTATAATGACCGTTTTAGGCAGTCATTAGTGGTGCTCTCAAAACCACCACTTTGCACTAAATATGCAGATTAGTCAAACATGATGTTGCGTTTGCAGTTTCATTCGCCCATTTTTGCCGCACTTAACATTTTAGTTTTAGTCGGCCATCACAAATTGCTGACCTGTCAAACGGAATTTTATGTGAGCGCGTTAGTTGAGCGACCGCCATTGGTCAATCTGTAACGGTCGCCGCTTCGATTCAAATAATTGAATTCAATTTTCGAATGGGTGTCAAACAATTAGGTGTTGTCGTTAAACGTCAATTAAATTTGAATTAACATGAAATGGTAAAATGAAATGTGCTGACGTTATTATTACCTACAATAAAACCGACTAAATGTATACCAAAGCTTACAAAATATTTGTACGAAACTCTACCTACCAGGAATATCCATCACGCAAACCTAATCAAAACTTAAAGACAATATCAATTTAGTTGAGCAAACACCTTTGCTGTTCCCTTCAAGTATGGCCGGAACAAACAACTAGTGAATTAGCAAGTTGGTTATTCAGCTTAATTATGCATTACCGGGCCGTGGCCGTGGGCACGAGAGCGTGCGTCACAACTTGCTGAACACGTCACCTGCTCGCTAAGGCCTGATATATTAATCAATGAACAGAGGTGGGGGCTATCGACTGGGCGAGCCTCTTTTGTTTTTTTTTGTTTAATATATTCGGGAGAGCAGGTTCATTGTTCGATTTAAAGTCAAATTTGAATTAAGTTTTAATCTGAAAATGGAAGAGATTATGTAACCACAGCTGCATGTATGCATGTAACACAATTTTGTCTAAAGAGTAGTTAATCATTGAAGCGTGTGTCAGCCCTAGTTAATTAACTTTGACGCTTGCAACAGCACGAGTCAAAGGCATCGAGTTCTTTTACTTCATTCGTTCTGTTCAAACTAGCTGGAGCGGCAATATCAATGGCACTGTTTCTTTGATAAAAAGAATGCAAGCTCGCCCTGTTTAGTGAAGTGTTTTACATGATATACTTCTGCATAATAAATAGAGCACTATACTTATGCCCTTAAATCTCAGTCTATTGTGTACCCAAAACAAATACACAACAATTAGCGCAACACCAACTAAACAAGTCCCGTAGTCCTCGCTGATCAACTATTTACAGGGTCCTCACCACTCATTAACACCATACAAATATGTTCCCATTCTAATGAACCTACAAATTACTTCGCCGCCAGTTATAAATATATAATTCTGACCAAATCCCTAAAAGGATTAAGTTATAACTTTTCGAAAAGTCACCTTTGTGCGCCTACACAACACTAATTAGGTAAAGGCAACCACTGGCACCCCCTTAATTAAAGCGCTAAGCACATAGACCATTATTACTGCATTCACCCGCCCTCACGAGATACTCATTCAAGTCTTGTTTTAAACATGACACCGCTTGTATCTCTTAATTCAACAACCATTAAGGGTTCTTCATACTTATCACGAAAAACAACAAAACAAAAACAGCAATGGACGTGTGAAGCAACGATACACTTTCAGTTTGATTAAGCCGCCATACCGACGGAAGACGGTGAACGGGGTAGTAAAAGGCCGAAGCGTCTTCAAAAGACGTATAAATTTATTAGCGCGTGTGATTGCTCCGTACATGCAAGTAATTTTCTGTGTTGCCATACAACCGACTAAAGGAATACGTGAACAGAAATCGAATACGACCTTCTTGAACGCTGCGTGAATATTCCCGGAGATTATGGTATTGTAGTGAAAAGGATATATGGCAATACTGAACGTTATCCTTTTAGTGAAGTGAGACTCGATTAAACCGGAGCTACTTAGTCAGTGTACGATGAAAGAAATAAGCTTTTTATAAATGGGAATTATGACGAGAATTGTGAATGAGTTTAAATAGCGAGTCATATTTGTGAAGGTGTTATTTGGGATTTATTTTGAGTAAAGCGTTGAATACGCGCAGGTTGGATCGCTCTGTCCGTCTTGTTTGATATGCAAATAGCCCTCGTCGGCACGTATTTACACTGTGTCGACCAATTTGTTCAAGTGAGGACTCCGGCAAGAGTTACAGGTATTATATTAGAAGAGGTAGCTCGTACTTAATTACTGACGATGTGAACACGTTTAAATTTAAACTAGTAAAGAATTCATTGCAAGGCGTAAGCTTTTGTGTATTCTTTTTGCAAGCAGAGTCATACCAAGTTCAGAAATTGTTTGAGTGTTATAATTCGAGCATAGATGTCAGAGGGAGACATCTTTATGAAAGAGATTGATTATGTGTTTTATCAAAGAATGTAACCCATTTTTTTCCTCTTTCAAATTAAATTATCACTCTAAATAAAATATACCTAATATTTGCTTCTACTCCGATCGTCAGCTGTTATTTCTTCAACCATATGCTTCAATTTCATAATCTGAGCAGGGTGGTACTTCTGCATGTATTCCGTGATGGTGAATCTGTGTATCGAAGTTTTAGCTCCGAGTGAATTCCTGTTTTAATGACGCTGAATATTTTCTTCACGTCATTTAAGTTAGAGATATTTAGGTTGCCAAGCGAAGTTCGAAGCCTAATTTCGAAGTTTCAATCTGAAGCGTTTGTGATTTATATTTTTAGCGTTTTATTGGTAGATAGCACTAAACTTCCTTGACACAGTTTTGTTTTAAATGAATCACTGCTGAACGGATAGTTTTACTGAAGTAATAGGCTACATTTATTTATTTAACTGAGACAAATGATAGGCAATCGCAGTATCAAGATAGTTTATTCCTGTGACCTTATTTAAAGTAGGTTCTTACATAAAGCAACCAAGCTTCAATATAATAATGTTCTGTTTCCATAATTCCCTTTTAAAAAAATAACGCTACTGAATATTTACACAGATCTTTGACACCTACCAATATCAAAATACCATCAAAGTTTTTTTTATTAAAATAACCTGCAATCTTAAACCTACGTATTACTAAACACAACCTCTTTTATAGCACCATATATACTATCGCTCTATACATGTGTTATATAGCGTCCTAAAAGCAATGTCCTGTGTTAATGAGCTCGGCAATCAATTCGCTGCAGTCCTTCCGCTTCAGCTTGCCCGAGTGCGTGTAAGGCAGTAACGTCACGAACGCGATCCCACCGTGCAGCCGCTTGTGCTCACTCAAGCACGCTGCGAAACAAAACAATGTCTTACTACCAAAAGAATAAGGTTGCTTTTCAAATGATAAGCCATAAGCGAAGCTTCTCATGCTTGCTAAAAGAGGAAGAAATATAGAAATGGGAAAGTAAACTTTATTTTTGGTGGCATATGGTGGAGTTTTGGTTGTGTTGATTTAGTGTTTCTTGGCAACGAAGGTGTTTTCGAGACATGAACCGCAATAGAATAGTCTGGCTTATGAAAAGCTGACTTTTGAAAATGTTTGAAGACGTGTGAAGTTTTGGTTGCTGAAAGACTGCTTGCTTTTAAATATTTAAGACCGAGATCTTTAATATTGTTGGAAATTCAACGCCGATTTCGTTTCTCTCAACTTTGAACAAACAAATATTTCCACACTTTTACCGTAGAAGGAATATTCATGATAAGGAAATAGTTTTGAGGTACATATTTAGCAGATCTTGGTCTATAGTTTATTTAAGTCTTGTTCTATTAATGAGAACTTGACACTTTTAATGAAAAGCATCTGTTATTCTTTGGAAAAATAATTATAATTGAACTCGTGAAATAATAAAAAAGTCCTATACCACAGTAAGAATTTCAGAATGTAGCGTATTCAATTAACTTCTAACAAACAATCTTCACTTTAATAACAGATTTGTTTTCCCTACATTTCATTTGCAGCCATTTTAGTTGTGCACTGAGTTCGACAATTTTCTATATTATTAAACTTTTAGAAATTGTTCGCGAATTGTTCGCTGCAAGTACTTGCACGCGCCAGATGGCTGATAATATTATTCCTAAAACTTTTAGTCACTTCTAATTGTGATTTTATTTTAGCTATATTTTAGAAACTTTGTTCCCACAGTTAATGTTTTAGCCTGATTTGAATTAGCAATGAGAAATAATGTGCCATGACGATTATTATGTTTATGAGTCCCTTATAAAACGCTGACTCGTTTAATTCCAGACCCATTATTTACTTTTAGTAGAATTATTATTTAGCTGTTTTAATCAACCTTCAAAGATCATACATCTAACTTGATAGTGTCCAAGGTTTAGGTACTTAAACATTACTACTACTACCTACTACTTGCATACACTGAACACTTATGCACACCTGGTACCTACCGAGCTACTTTAAGTAAGTAGGTACTACTCACAGTTAACGGCCTGGTGTATCTGCTCCCTTATAGACACGTGGACGCCAGGCTCCAGCACGATGGCTGCTGCGGGGCCGTTGTCTGTTGCACACACTGCACACTCATGCACGCCTGGTACCGAACTGATCACTTGCTCCACTTCCTCGGGTGACACCTGTGTAAAAGAAGTTCATAACTATTTAAAATATATCCATTGAATTTTAAGTCATAATAATTAATAAGGTAAAGTATGTAACTAGGAAAATATTTGAATCATCATAATTAAGCATGGAAATGTCACCTAAACTCAGACTAGCATTAGGCGGATGAACATTAAATATAATTTATCTGAACAGATAATCTCAAAAGTGCTTTAATTTTCCTTCCAAAGAAGTCTAAACCCGAGTGTATTAAGCCATTATATTTAATAGCTTTTAAAACTACGAAGTAAGACATACCTACGTATAGTAACGTTAAGAATATAACGTAGTTTAGAAGATTTACTAACTATAATATATTTACAAGCAACTTTACTTCAGAGAACATTGAATTAAATTACAATATTTAGCATATTTTGGGGCAGAATATTCCTGAAATCTGGGACATTTAGGTTTATATTCAAAGCAAATTCGTATTTGACATTCCCTAAATAATGTTCATTAGGTGCGTGCTTAATCCAGTCTGCGTACAAATTTAATCTGTATTTGTGCTAAATTTGTTCGAATTTCTTTTAAAATTAACAAAATATGGTAATAAACCGTCACAAGAAGTAACAAGGGTCGTTCTTACTTAACATAATATAATTATCCGTTCTAGCGTACATCCTACGTGAAGCTTGACGTCCTAAATTTTCAGTGCTAGGGGAAAGGGAATACTGAAATATCGTAGGTATCCTAGGTATGACTAGGTAGGTTTGGAGTCTGAAATCTTAATCCGTCGAGTAGGGTGGAGTGCACAAAGGCAAATATGACAGGATTCATCTGTCTTTCCGACGAACAAATAAATGGATCCGAGGAAAATATTTTACTGGAGTTGTAATTCTGATTCAAACTTGTCTGGCATTTTTATAAGTAAGTAGCTTTACGTACTTTTTTTTTAAATAACGAGTGTTGTCCTAAAAATTGCTGTGATGGTAATTTAGTCAAATGTCTTTTAATTGGACACATTATCATTCGGTAGTTTGTATGCCACATCCTTTATAAAACTGCTCATCATCTTCTGATTTTACATCTTCTATATTTAGAGACAAGCTCATTTTAGTTCAAAATAAATATTATTTCATTCTTATGTACTTACTTGAGATCCTCTAAACTTGAAACTGAACTTCTTCCTGGCGACGAAGGCGATCCTCTCGTCCTGGTCCACGTGGAATACGTCGCCGGTCTTGTACCAGCCGTCAGGGGTGAACGTCTCTTTGTAAGCCGCCTCATTACGGTAGTAGCCCTGAAAGAAAATCACCGTTTACGGGTCTTGATATCACCCTATCACAGCGGTAATATGGACTTATATTTGATACAATATACTTGGAAGAATATTGTATCAAATGAAATGTTTTTTTTTTATGTTTGGCAATAAACTTGTACGCTCAACACCGTGTGAATGGTAACAATGTCATACGAAACTCAACCTTACTGCTACGAAATAAAGTCGTTGTCGAAGTCGAAGTTGTACCGCTTATGTGCGGTTAGGTAAAACCCTAAGGAGACGGCATCAGATTTCCATAACAATTTGTGTTTTAATTAAAGTTTTCACAAGATGGTACTCGGCTCAGTCTTTATAGAAATAATCTAACACGTATAATATTCGGGCTTCGTAAGAACGTAGGTAGTACTTAGGGCGATAATTGGAAATGTAATTACCTAACAATTTGCTCCGAAAGTAGTACTTTAATTATGAAGGAACGTTAATCGTCACGTGAAGTATGGAATAGTACCTTTTTTTTTTTTTTTTACTTACATATATAAAAATGAAAATAAAAGTGAACAATAACAATGTGAAAAATAACATGTAATTAAAACTTAAGAAACTTTATAGTCGCCGTTTAAATAAATAATAATTGGATAGTAAGTGTTTTTAATTATTACTCTCATTCTGATAAAAATTGTAAGCATAAATGTTAGAAGATCTTAGCAATTATGTATTTTAAGCAATTATTTTAATTAATTTACCTTAATAACACTAACGCCTTTAACATACAGCTCTCCACTTTGATCGAGGCCCAGCTGTTGGCCTTCCTCGTCCACAATCTAAGGAAACACATAATTTTATATCATCACTAAACTTCTGAGAGAACGAAGTAATTTTACTTTGATGTCGTAATGAACTCAAGTAATTAGCACTTTATAAAATAGGTCTCAAAGCTAATGATTATAATTACCGTTATAAAGCAAAGATCGACGTTAAATATGTAAATTACAGGATTTTCAATCAAAATAAATTATAGTTAAAATAAATCTAGTTAGAATAGATCGTCTACACTTTATTATAAGTTAGTATTTTAGGTCTGACCTAGATCAGTAATTCAAAGTGATAGGCTATGACGGTACAAGTACTAAAATCGTCACAACTAAATGTTATAATAATAAGTTTATTATTCTTTATTTTGGGCTACATTGACACCAAAGAACCTGTATTTAAAAAAAGTAACTAAATCTATCTCAAAATACGACATCATAAAAAAATAAATTAAAGGCTTGAGATCCGTCTAATAAAAACGAATTATTCATATGTGAATTGATCCACCATGGATCAATTCACACGCTTTTAGCTGCTGTTATTTATACCTGACATAATTGATTACAGTAATCGTAAAAAAATAATCGATTTAAATGTAAATTATAATAGGGCCATCTCCAAGGTAAAACGAAACATGTCAAAAAAAATATTTAATTAATGACCTATTGCCGGCAAAAAAATGCGTCACAAACATACGAAAAAATAAGTAGTCGTTGTTATTTAATTCGATAATCTATTGCCGGATTATAAGTACAAAAAATATAGTTGTTATAATGTAGATACCTTGTAGTAGAGGAAGTTGTCGACGAACCCGTTGCTCTTGAGCGGCGCGGCGCGGTCCGGCATCGCGATGAAGCCTTGCGTCTCCGTGGTCCCGTAGCTGTCACTCAAGTGAGCTGACTGAGGCAGCTTCTCCTAAAAACGTAATATGTTTTAACCGACTTTAAAATGGTTATAATCCGTCTGTATGCATTTTTTTTTTACATTTTTGATCAACAACTATAACTATTATACATCATTCTTTGTAACCCTTTATTAAACAATTCTTCGCTTATTTAAGAAGTACAGAAAATTTTGCTTTGTATTCTTTCGATTAAAATATGAGCCAAAAGAAAAATAAGAATCATGCCAAAAAAATAATAGGAAAGTAATCTAAATATAAATCTTAATTGGAAGCACATTCACCAAAAATTGGTTATTTGCTTGTAATTACAATATTACCATTATAAATCTACAAGCCTAAATTGTATCGTTTTAGAGTTCCGTAATCAAATAGCCCAAAACTGTGTCAATTTTGAGTAATCCAATTTAATAGAGTTTTTTCACTACGGAATGTTGAAGAAAAGTACTATTAATGTATTTGTTAATTTAATAAAACATTGAAAATAATACACACATTAGATAATAGGTTATTCTGATGTCAACTGCAATACTGTAAAGTTGCATCAAAAAATATTCAGGAGTATTTTGCGTCCGAGAAGTTCAGAAGTCAATTTATCCTCACAAACATTCAAGTTAAATATTGTTGGTTAGATAAATAAAAAATTAATTTTACCCTAAGCGCATCCAGTAGTTCAGCAGTAGCCGGCGCGCCGAGCAGCACCAGCGTCTCGAGCGAGCTGAAGTGGTCGGCGCTCACCACGGGTACCAGGGACGCAGCGAACGCTGGAGCCATGAACGTCCATGTGGGCTGGAAATACAGTAGGTTCAGCATTATGACAATAAAGACCAGAATTTACGGGAGCGCAAAATGAACCTAACCTTACCGAAACACAATAAAAAAATATATATTATTATAAATAATAATCTGTGTAATATATCAGTTGTTCTGTTGTTTGACAGTTTATTGGCATATATATATGTTGCCAGAGCGATTGTAAACTAACAATGATCAAAATTTAATAGTGTCATTATTTCTCTTTACTTTTGTTTTGGCCAAAATAAATCATCATGGTGAGGTGATCTGACATACAGTTAAAAAAATATTAGATACTTCTAAATGAGAAATACAAAAATCTACCAGACAACACGAATACGTCATAATGTAAAAGTAATGAAACGGAAAAGAATAACTCCGTGATTTGTTTTCCTAATCTCAACCGAGAATGATCAATAGAAATCATAAACTGTAACGAAGTAAGAAAAAACAAATAAAGTAAGAAAGATCAGTATTACGGGAATCTTTTGGATCCCTTCGAGAGATCTTTTTAAAAGATACTTATTTGCATCCGGCAGCTTTGAGCTAACAGCTGCCAGATATTTTTTATTGCCGGAGTATTGAATTATAGCCCAGAAATGTGCTCTAACCATTTCAAATATTTTAAATGTTCGTCTACAAATTATTATGTGCGGAATAAGTTTTTAAGTAGAAGGATTTTTTTGTACTGGAGATTTATTAGGTACCTACTTTTATTGATTTGCTAATTTGATTTACACATTTTTTTATTAAATGTTTTTTTTTGTGTATATGACAAATATCAAAATACGTATACGTGACGTATACGGAACCGTGTGTTTTTTTTCGTTAGTTCATTTATAAAGTTTGCGTGTTGTAGAACAATTTGTCATAAGTTAATTAAAATCAGGATGTCTACCAGATTAAGTTGTAAGTGCCTAACCACTGTTCCTACATAATTTAGTTACGAATTTTATAACATAACTATCGACACGCTAAGAAGACATAGATTTTATATTATTTCACTCTGACTATCTTTTCTTAGCATTACATTACAACACTGCCTCTCTGTCTAGTCACGCTCAGTAAACTAGAGCGCATTAAGTTACAAGTGATATCAAAATATTACATATTTCGGGTCCAGTGCACCAGGTGAAAGGCACCTTAACATAAACAGACCATTTCATCGAAAAAAAATACAACATAAACATTATCTTTTGTCTGTCTTACACGTATTTATTGTATTTCCTCTACGACACCCAACCCGCATGAGTAAATCTGTTACTAGGTAGCAATAACTATGACTAGGCCAATATCAGATAAGATACTGATATTGTTGCCATCCTTAATACGTTTTATTCAAGCCACATATGATTTAGATAATTACTATTATCTGATTAACAGTCATTTTATAATCCAAATGTTACAAAATATTTGAAAAAATTAGAATTGTATCCTTACAAAGTATTTTCAACCTTATACTGAGCGGTGTAAAGTTCAAACTCATATGCCAACTTACCCCGTACTTGTAACAAAGTATTTTCAACCTTACACTTTACACAAAAAGTTTTAATTCAAACTAGTATGGCAACTCACCCTGTATTTTTGCAGCAGCTCCGCTACGCTTTCTGGCGTGTTCTTCCTGGGAGAGATGACGATGGGCACGTGGTATACCGTGGACGCCGTGATGAGCATCGTGAAGGTCATCCACTGGATGGTAGTGAGGATCATCACGCGGCTGGTGGGCGTGGGGAACTGCGTGTGGTAGGACCTGAGAGAGTGGGAATAGGTATTATCTGCTTTATACCTTAATATAATGTCAAGCATGAGATGACACATATCTTATAACCGAGATCATACCCATTTCAGTGTTAATTTATTAAGATAATAATTAACAATTATAACATGTTTTTTTTCTTTTCCAAAGTAAAAAAAAAATTGCTTGATTTATGTATGTTTTCTTAGCCTAAGGTATACTACTGCTGGCCAAAAGTGGCCAGTGTACATCCATCATATTTAAAGCCACACAATTATGTTATTTTAAGGATCTTACGCAATAACTTACCATGGTATAGGAAGCTGTGCAACCAGCCCTCGATGTGTCTGTATCGCCGCCTTCGGCAGACCAGTAGACCCACTGGTCGGTAGAAACATCGCCGTATCTTCCATCGCTACCTCCGCAACTCTACCAAAGTTCAGCTCACTTTAATACGTGGTTTCATTAAGTTTATACACAGCTTAGCATTACCACTGTGGGTTTAGTTCAGCTTCTTTGAAATACAACAAGAATACGAAGTGTGAATTAAATCCGCGAGCTAGAGTGGTAATAGCCGAGTTAATCCCGATAGACAATACAAACTGAACGGCTATAAAGGAACTGGATCTTAAGTAGTTGTATAAACTGTGAAATAAGATCTTAATAGCCGCTTTAAATTAACGCCCCGATTGTTGCAATCGCTATATAAACAGTATATGAAAAAAGAATAACTTAGGTAATTTTTTTTTGTATGGACAAGGTATTTTTCTTTCCTTTAGTATTTCTTTTATTATGACTATCGCGTTACCATTAACATACTTGGCGATGGTGTAGACCTGATAAATACTCACTCAAAATGATCGTCTTTATCGCTGTACTGTTCTGAAAACTGCCTCAATACTCCAGGTTTATCAGCCACCAGGATCTCTGGTTTCTGAATTTCATACGTTTTTAAAGCCTCTTGAAGAGATTCGCTGAACTCCTGGTCACTGAATACGTAGATAGGTTCAATCAGCTTTAGGAAATACGTCAGCTCATCTGCAAAAAAAAGGAAATTTAGAAAAATCATGCTACTTGGCTTCAGGTCTCAATAACTGAACATCTCTATTAACGAAATATATTAATAGAAATTTATTAAGCATCGACTTATTTCAGTTGCCTATACTACTTACATTTTTATCATAATTTTAAAACATACTTACGTGTTGTAGAGTTAGGATCTATCATGAATGGAATCACTCCTGAGAATAACACGGCGAAATACACGGTAACCATATCTTGGTGATTCCTCATGAGTAGCAGTACATGCTTCCCTTTCGCACCCTTGGCAGTGAGGGCACGAGCAAGTGAGACAGCTTTCCTCAACAGTTGTCCATTCGTAAACTTTTCACCGGTTGCACCATTTATCTAAAAATTACATATTGTATAAAAAAAAACTAGATACTATTTTAATCAAAGCGAAGAGCAATTTACGGAGATTAAAGTAGATATCGTAAAATTAGATCAGTTAAGCTTTAGGTACACCTGGATAGTTATTCGATAGTCATGCTTGTAAATAGTACGCGTTTGGTGTCCCCCATTTGGTTGCCATGACAACGAGATATCCTGAATAAGCAACCTTTTGAAAATTGGACAATCAGAAGTAACGAGTCCGGGGCAGTGACTGGCGGACAATCACCATCATAGGCAGACACCTTTTATTTGGTGCTCGTGGTGCGGTGCAAACAGATGAAATTGTTCAATAACCGTGGCAGGTCGCCATGCAATTTGTAACGCTATCCGCTCGCCCGGCGTCGCCCGCGTAAAATGCAACTGATCCAGAATAGAATTTTAAATTGATTTGAAAATTGACAGTGTTTTGTTTTTACCCGACTGCAGCGAAGCCAAATAAGGAGGGTTATGTGTTTACCTACCTGTATTGTATGGATAAAGGATCGGTATATAAGGGGAAATGTTCACATTTTTTGATCCAAGAAGTACCCAAACTTGACTAGTATAACCATTGCTCGGGATTTCACTTTTTTTTTTTGTGTCAATACCTTTTTACATAAGTTTTTTTTTTGTATTTGAACTTCAAAGGTCTCTATCTGAATTTGATTGCAAATGTTTGCGTAGATGTCGACGATTTGTTCTTACCTTAGTTGGCGATACTAATTTGCGATAACACTAAATAGGGCTCAATGAAAATTTATTACGGTACAAAATCCAAGTTCAATTTTCAGGCCGGGTTTTATCTAATTGGTCTTAAATCGAGCGTTTCAAATGACAACAGTCTAGTATACTGCAAATTGCTTGTCATCAAATATGGGTTAGCGGAGTACCCTCTACCTACAAAATGCAAATGAATTTATTTTATACATGAGCAGACAATTATCTAGCCTTCGTTGGAAATTACATAAGTCTATCGCGTTTGTGAAGCCTAACAACTTAATATTGTTTAGTTAGCCTCAGGAAACTGACTATTTGTGTAATGATGCCCACAGTAATGTGTCCACGATGGACAAGCTTGTAATGAAATATAATCATCTTCGCGTGACGGTAAAGAACATGGGCTCAATTATAGTAATGAATACAGTAATCATCATGTTATTAGGTTAATACGAGTATAAGTAATAGGTAACAAATTACCGGAAGAGATGATTTGTTCATTGTAATGGTAGCTTCTAATTTGTGCTTTGAGCGATGCCTCATTTGTCACCATGTTTGAAGTCATCTAAATATATTTTTATTTGTTGCATCTGCTCCTTTATCATATAAAACTGTTCTATATTGCATTATGCTATAAATTGCATTACATATTAAGATAAGTGCAATAACCTAATGTAAATGAGACGTTAAAAGATAATTAATTAAATATTGCGAAAGATGTATGCAATAAATGTAAACAGCCCACAATCAAATCAGTATTGGTTTCTAACCTACCGTTCTCATGTAATTATCTATATGATGTGATATATTTCGATTGACATCAAGTCCTCAGACAACTTTTAATTGGACATACTCCGTTGAAGTACGTGATCTAGAAATAACGGCGTCTCAAGTTGAGCTAAACATAACGATAATACGACATACAGAGTGATTCCCAATACCTTCCCGAAATACTTGAGATACCTCTTCAGATGTTATTCAGGACGAATTAATAGAAATAATTAGAATCTATACCCCACTTGGTTGTCCGTTGTGGTTTCCACTTAAACTTGAGAGGGCTTCATGCAAACCAAAAATAAGGCATTCAAGTGAGCTCTCATTGATCGAGAGTTTCGTTGAATTTAAGGTATATTTAATTTTCGCCGTAAAATTAATCCGAACTTTTTAATAGTTTTCAAATATTTGTATTTCTGTGTATTTATTTTGATTTTACTTTTCTGTCTATATCAATTTTGGCGAAATGCTAATATTGGAATTTAGTGCTAAAACAAACGTGTGTAAATACAAATTTTAGGAATTAAAATATTATATTTTCGTGGAAACAGGCAATTACAGTAAAAGCTTGAATTTGTTGAATGTGAAAACGAAAAATTTCTGAAATGCGCAAAATACCTATATTGCGCGATACATCAATTTTAACACATTACTAAATAATTACACAAAAAATATCTCACCATAAACAAATCGTTAGGCCGTTCCTTCAGACAGTGGTACAGGACTTGTGATAAGGAGACCGTGTCCCTCGCCGCGGGCCCGGGTTCGACTCCCCGCGCGGCCAGGATGGCGTCCAGAACAGTGTCGAGGTGCAGCTGGGCAGCATTAGGCTTCCCTCGCACAACAGTGTGTGACATCTGTAAGAAATGTTAGGTAATAAAAAAATAAATTAAAGACCAGTAAAGTACTGAATACATGAGTAAGTTATTGAATTCAATAAAATTGGTCCAAGGATAACTTTTGTCGGGAGTGCTTATCAAATTACTTCAATCTCCTTTAATTTTTCATGTAGTTGTTCTGCAAGTTAATGTATATCTTTATTAAAATAAATGTGTCTTTCCAACAATCAAAATTCTATTATTATATATTTTATACTTTACAGTCACGTGTTATAACTTCTCTCTATCAATTGTCCCTGTGTCATATTGTAAGGACTCACGTATCGAATATACCGTATTACAAATTCATGTAGGACTTGTAACCTTTTGAATAAAAATGAACGCTCAAAATATAATCTCACACAATATTCTGAAAGTTTATATTAAATTCTAGGCTTAAGGAATCATCTTCGCACGTATATTAAATAAGAAAATATCTTAAACATTACACCTATATTAAATTTATATTGTGCGAGGCGTAAGTTGGGGCTATACCTAATAGCATAGTGAGGCATTCCGTACATACTACGGGATGTAATAAACATGCGCCGGGAAATATTACGGCCCCAGGGTACTACATTTTTTGATAAGACAAAAATTCAGGAGAGAACTATATTATATTATTTGTGGAGAGCAAATACGGTGGACGACAAAGAAGTTTTATTAAACTCTTGTATCGGATACTTGTTTTTTTGCTTTGCGGTTTAAAACTTCTTGTGAAGAAATTTTACTTCAGATGCTGGATTTTTAGGTGCTGTGAATAAACTTATACTTGACGACCACCGTGGTCGAGTGGCGTACGCACCGGTTTTCAAGGTGTCGCTAGCTCTGAGGTCCCGGGTTCGATCCCCGGACGGGTCAATGTAGAAACTCACTTTTCTACATTGCCTCGGGTCTGGGTGTTTGTGGTACCTTCGTTGTTTCTGAATTCCATAACACAAGTGCTAAATAGCTACTTACTTTGGGTTCAATAGCAATGTATGTGATGTGATCCGCATTTATTATTATATCATTTGTTATTATTATTATATTTAATAAGGGAAAAAAAAGCTGATTACTTGATGGTTTAACTTCAATCTTTTATATTTCTTTAACAAGTTTTTGTTAACAGACTTCAAAAGGAGATTTTTAATGTGATATCTATCTGCTTTGGATGTGATATCTCTGGCCATAGTGGATCAATATTTTTTTCATCGACTTTTTTTGTTGCAGTCGGTTATTTTTACCTTGATGTGTAATCGTTATGGAGATATCAGCGTCATTCGTAAACAAGCCACTTTATAAACGTAAACAAATTGAAACGGTTCTAGTTATTGAAATTAATTGTAAGGGATATTCGTTCAGGTAATTTATTCCACGATTATATTACATGTAGTTAATACAACGGAAGACCTATTTACCTAATTAATAAGTCTAGGTGTAATATAGCTTATTTATATTTACATTAACAATGGTGTCGTTTGAAAACAAGTTTTCACCGATTTCTTATCAAACGGGATGACGTATTAAATATTTACATTTAGGCATTCCACAAACGCTTGTTTTGTGGCGGATACAAGACAGCAAAAAATTTTTTTTTGTTTTTTAAAACAATAAAAACCCGAAATGTGTGAACTTAACCGCTAAATTAACTGGACAACTAAATAGAAACGTCAATACAGCCAGAACTCTGTGTTCAGCTAAAGACCTCCACGAAGGCTGTCAACGATGGCCCGGGGATACATTACGACTTAGTTTTAACCCGGGTCCGCCCGTCTTATGTATCAAAATGTCCCAGGACGGTGGGAGATAGGAGAATGGATGCGTCAAAATCATTAGCGTATTTAAAGGCTAAGAGATATGGTAGAGATAAAGCAGTCTACTTAGGTACTAGGACTTCAGACATAACTCTTCAAAAGGTTACGAGAAAAACTAAGATAGGTGTGACAAAATGTTTGATTTCTTTTATAAAAATATGAAAGAGAAGATACTGTTTTTTATACTTGGAACAAAATGAATTCGACGTAAATGTTGTATTATAATATTGTAACAATTAGTCAATGTCATAGTCATGCGGTATCTCTAGTACCTAAATACATACCGGTTCAGAAATTTCCGTGATTTTATTTATGTTAAAAACGAGCGTAAGATGACGACAATATCAGAACTACGTATTCTAATAAATGATAATAAGGAAATTGTCCTTGTAGATGTTTTTTGTGTCTTTAAAAAACGTCAATTTTAACCCAGGTATCATATTTATAAAAAAAAAAACAAGTTATTTCCAGTATTTTGTAGAACGTACTTTGATAAAAATTGTTTTTTTTTTTATTGAGTAGCCCAACAGAATCAAGCAAATAAGAATGATTGCAACTGCATTTTTTTTTAAACTACTTTTTTTTTTATTAAAGCAGTATTCGTTTGGATGTCCACAATAATTTCAACAAAATAACTTTCTTTTAATAATTGATTTATCTTTATAAAATCAACGCGTGCCTAACGCAAGTTAACAGTTGCGTGTTAAAAATATTCAATTTGAATATTGTCTTGTTTTACTGAATATTTTTACCAACGATAAATAATATTGACATTAATTTACGTTTGAACCTTTTGTCACTTATTGTATCTGTCGCGATAGCCGCGCGCGCACCTCACTGCTTCGGAAACAACTGAGCATCGTTATAAACGTTATCACCGAGACATTGACCTGAGTATTGTTAATCCTTGTGATGTAATCTTATTGACAATATGAATACATGCATAATGTTGTACTAAATATAGATGAACTACGACACATGTCAGAGGGTACAAACCATTTTTTTTTTGGAGTACTTTTGAATAAAGTATAAATATTTTAGTGTAGATATATATTAGAAAGTCTATTGGAAATATGTAATCTCACTTATGTATACAATATTCTGGACATAAAACTATTAAGTTTTCTAATTTCTTGTTGTACCTACTTATAAGGTGTTTTTAGTATCTACTATTTTACTGCAGTGTTATAAAAATAAAAGATTAATCACTCATAGATTAATAGGCACGTACGATGATTTTATTACAATAAATTAGATAAGCCAATACGTAATCTAGCACCCACTGGTATCGATAAAATCCTATTCACGCCGTCGACGCGCCTTTTTAACGGCAAATAGGATACGTACGCGAGACTGACAAACACATGGGTAATGTGGACTGAAAAACGCACGAAAACGTTCGAGCTCAAAACACGCGTCGTGCATTTTAAAAACGCATTGTACGAGTACATGGGCATTATTATTATAATTAAGAGCCTGTGGTGTCCCACTGGAGGATAAAGTCCTCCCTTCTCTCTTTCCAGTTATCTTAGTAGTTAGTCTATGGCTATCTGGGGCCAGTTCCGCGCGAAAGAGTAGAGTTCGTCCCGACATCTCCTTCTAAGTCTGCCGCAAAAAGAGACGTCGCGGCAGACGGAACTGGCCTCAGATACCCTTAACCAAGTATAATTGAAAATAAGGAAGGGAGACCCTTGTCCTGCATACTTTGCACACTATTATTCCTATAAGATATATAGTAGATTACTTTGCTAAGAGTGGTGAAATCAGTAATGAGTAATGAATTTTTATCAATATTATCTTCACTGTCATCTTACTCAATAATTAATTAGGCATAAGAAAAAAACCGATTAAGATGACTTGATAAAAATGAATTGACCTTTTAATTATTTCTTATCTAACCTCACAGTTTAGTTTGTGGCTGAAAGATAAGGATTCCCTTATTAAAAATATTAACAATTAGAATACTTCACATTTAATAATTTGAAACTTTACTGTACTATTTATATTTTAACCGACTTTGAAAGAGGCTAGAGAATTCGACTGATGTTTTTTTTTATATTCGTTTTTAAGTTTATTAAGTAATATTCCCGCAGATGAATATTAAAAAAAATATATATCCTAAAACAATTTTAGATATCAGAGGTCTTGAAAGTTACATGTGACCTCTGAGGTCCCATATTAATATTATAGAAGTAGGTTCCCATTGTACTTAATATGAACAATTAATTATGTTTATATTTCTGTCCCTTGAATACAAAATATACCTACATTAAACATAAGTACACAACAAGAGGCATGACATAAGTTGCAGTTCCAAAATAAAGCATCCTCAAGTATTTTCGGTAGGTTTGACCGCGTTTAGAGCTAAATTAAGGCCTTCCGCGGAAGTAGGGCAGCTGGAGCCGCTATAAATACGCGACGCTTTGTGTGACGCCGCCGCACTGCAAGCGCTAATATTTGTGCTTGCGATGAGGCGAGAGAGACCTGCGAATGTCTACTACTGTAGTGGGTTACTTTACAGTGTCTAATGTTATGTATGAGAAAAACATAAAACACATGAATTTCCAACAAAATAAATTGATAGTTTCTAGGGAATGCATACACCATTCAAACATAAATCGATGTTCTTATTTAACAGTGGCTACTGTTTCAGTGCCAATGAAATGAAAATAAGAAGGAGGAACAATAAGCATATCACTATGTTTAGTCTATACAAATGTAATTCAGAGGTAACAAAAAACAAACCCACAAAAAGCGGTTTAACTTTCCACTAATCTTTCCAATATTGTGTCCCCAGCTAATACTATAATCTAGACGACCGTCTTCATCTTGCAGCTTCCATTGCCCGCATTCTTCACAAAATAAAGGCTTGCTCCTGTGTAATGCGGTCGTTCGCCTGCCGCCTGTCGACTGTCGCGAGATTGTCGCTATGTTAGCGGACAACTGCGATCGTTATTGCTCCGTATTGAGACGACATCCTTTAATGTTTACCAGATCAACTCTATTTTATATACAGTTTTACGTCGACTTTGTCTGGTTGAATGTTTGTTTGTTTCTATTTGGTAAATTGTGATAAGACTATAACTCTGCTTGGCTTAAAAGCCTTAGATATGCTCTAATATTTACTCATGTAGTTGTATTAAATTCCAGCTTATCATTATCTAAAACAAATAGTTTTGGGAATAACATAATTATAAGATTAGAAAATGACACGGATATATTCATACACGTAAACAACAGATTACACCAATTTATGTTTCTTTGCTTTAAATATTTTCCTTCGTGAAGTAGTTTTGAAGGAAATGTTTACTAATTATTAAAAATGTTAATTAATTTGAAACAAATCAAAATTAAACAAAAATATTTCTTCGATGTTAATATACTTTGGAGTCAATGTTTCACGGGGGTATTGACGAAACATTAGTAAGGCTACCGCAAAATTTTGATATTAGTTACCACTATATTAATAGTTTTAGAAGGTCCAGACAAAAACATATTAGCTTCTATACCTATTATGTAAGTACTTCAACTTGTTCTTCAAACAGCGATGTGACATCGCTGTGAAGTGTTGTTGTTATAAAATAGTATTACGTTATATTATCAGCATTGAAGTAATTATTGGTTTAGAGAAATAAATTCAACAAACTATAATATACGAATTGGTAGAAAGATACATTATCCAAGCATGCTGGCTGGCAGTGATAGCGTCAAAACCAGAATATAGTAAATCTACATCATCGTATGTTGTTTGTATTGAGATTTCTTATGTTTTTATTTAGTTATCCAGTCCGTCCCGAGCGCCGGCAGCCACCGAGCCCGCGGGCCGGCGGGCGCGGCGCGGCGGACGGACGGCCCATTACCAGATTAAGTCCACAGCCTCCCGAACTATCGCTAAGTGAGTGCGAATCGCCAGCCTTTCCACTTCTATTGTTTGGACAATGACCTCCTACTCCTTTACTTTTTGTTTTGTGTTAACATGAACACAAGAGGGTTTGGGACAATATGGTCTAAATTATAATTGTAACTGAACAATGTTTTATTTTATGCTTTACAGTATGGAACATTATTATACATAGCTACGTTTATACATAGTTACCTATTTATTGAGTATGATACAGTTGCCGACTTTCTAGGTACGAATAAATTGCAGGAAAATACACGAAGAATGTAGGTAGGTATATTACAAAAGATAAACTTTCTGTGATTTATTTACACGTTAACTGGAGTATAATAAATGTATCTTAAAGAGTTGATTTAAAAGTGATCTTCTAAGTAAATGGTAGGGACATAAAAACTGTTCATACAATTCTTAAGCAATTTGTTCATATACAATAGCAAATCCTTTATAGGTATCATCCGTACATAATAAAAGTATTATCTAACCACAAACAAGTGAAATCTCTATGCTTCTGTCTAGTGCTGGAGACTCAAGTATCGGTTAATGAGCGCTTAAATAGTGGCACAAAAGGTACCACAAGTGCCCGCGCTGCACAATACATGCACTTCCAACATAATCGGGTTGCGGACTCTTCACAATGGCTGATGGCACGATGGCCGCGAGCGCTAGGCGGGCCATCGGCGGAGGATCAAACGGTTTCTCAACTATACCGTCTTGTTGGGAAATAATTAATAAAATTGTAACAGGAAATATTATTATACACATTAAGCTAATTCTACGAAGAATTACTAGTTTATTAAGCAAAACTAAATCCTATCATGAATATCGAGTACAATATCAAGAAGTACATAAAATTTATCTAAAACAGGCAATTTTTTTTTTCCTTTCAATCTATTTTATACAACGAATATTTGTTTATACAGAAATGTTTCAGACTCTATTTCAGTTTATCACATTTTGTGCATTTGATTGTTACCGAGCGCTCAGGTTTGAAGTTTAAAATATTTACTGCATAAAATCTGATGTTTTGCGAACCAAGACTGAAAATGTTGGAGGAGAGCATATTTGACTTTTCAAGCACTGTTTTTAAAAAACTACGTTCTTCAAGAGAATAGAAAACGGATTTTAAAATAATATTTTGCTGAATATGTGAATAATTTGATCGTGGTAAAATTCTTATAAAACTGTTCCGAGGGACTCCTGTTTTTCTTTCTTCGCTACTATAACTTTTTGCCGGTTTTATTAAATATGTATCCAAGTTAAAAATTCTGTCGGAACATGGGTATAGTGAAGCAATATCACGTAGGCGTGCAGGTTTAATTAATATATCTTCAATACCCAACTTGTTAAAGGTCAAACGAAAATTATTTTTCCTAAAATAACAAGTGAACAAAATTCAACTCCACGTCCAAGAACTTTGTAAATTTCTTCAATAAAACCTGTAAAGTTATAATTAAGAGTAATTTTCATGTCATTATAAGGTCAACATCAACATAAATCATTTTATATTACTTTCTGAGTTTCTGTCAAACATTGATTAATACGATTTCTTTTGTGCCCACCCTGTGTACGCAAACATGCTGATAATTTAAGGATCATTGACCTTTATCATTGTCGTATTTGTATTGCGAATAAGTCTGCTCAAGAGAGGGCACCGTCTTTAATTAAAGAGCAACTCAAGTGGAGCTGACCACAGAATCAAGTCTGACAATGCATATATTTGAATAATGGCTGAACTTCAAAACTCAAATAGTCAGACATTTACTCTAGCACAGTTGCTGAATTATAATGTTGTCTGTTCGTATGCTCACGCCATTGTTACCCTGAGGGGTAGTCACGTGAAGAGATACTATTGTAGCTTCATCAGCACTTGGGAACATTAATAGTGTTAATCTTACACTTTTGTTCGTGGCGGGTCTACAAAGTAAAAGCTATTATGTTTTAGTTCTCAAATGTACGTTTGTAACGCGTTTTTATATCAATTTCATTGAAATAGATCCTGCTACGTGACAATGTTAAACATGACCATTTTAAAACGATATAAATTTTGACATCGTATTGTTGCAAAAGTAAATCGTGTTTATTCGTATGTCAAACTAACTACTAATACTAATCCAGCCTAAATTCAACTTCAAGACTAAAATCGGATTAACAAAATCACGTCTAACCCTCAAAAGCAAGATGCAAGTCAATGTCTCACAAAGGGATTCCCAGACAAAGGCGATCGTCCCCCCCTCCTCGCCTCCCCACCCGCGGCTCTAGAGCCAGGCGTTACAGGTCCAAGTTCGCTCATTAGTCCAACCCGAGACGGCTAGGTTTTCATATGAATACCGTGATACGTGATTTGTAATCTGATCTCATATGAAAGGGACCCGTTTTGATAAGTGTTGTCGGACCGCTTTGTTCCAACGAGGATAGTTCGGATATTTGGGATAGTTTGAATAAATGGAATATGTTTTAGTTTGTAATTTAATTTGTGTGAATGTGGGCGGCCTTGTGGCGGTTAAATGAGACCAACTTTTTAAAAATCGAAATCTTGGGGACAAGTCATAAATCATTGACATGGGCCCTTTTGATAAGAAAATAAGGCGATCGTAGTACACAATGAAGCTAATATTTAATTATATTTAAGAGTCGCTATCGAAAGGTTAAAGAACAGCAGTAAACAAGTAATTCTTTTGATTTATTATTAAAACAATTAAATTCAATGTGTATCAATCATAATGATTTAAATTTATAACCTTTTATAGTCGTGATAAATATAAACAAACTGAACAGAAGCGCTCAAACTCGGATCAAATAGTTAGCAACAAAAGTTTATAGAGTACATGTATTAGAGGCCGACCTTCACCCGAATAGGCCAAATAGGCCATTCGTAAACCTCAGGCTTCTTACTGGGCCCCACAGAGAACTGAGCGAAAACCGCAGAACTTCGGCCGACCGCAACCGCTGGACTAATGAAACAATACTACCTAAATAACATTTATACAGAAAACATATTTTTCTATCCTATCTCTCTGACGAGTACAGACTATACGTACTAACATTAATGGGAATATACATTTCTGTCTGTTTGTTACGCTTCCACGGCTACAAAACGCGAGGGGATTTTGAACATGAACTGGAACCTAAAAGGAAATTTATAATGGAAATATAGAATGGTTTTTCTTACAAAACCCGCCATCCACACAGGTAGAGCCGTGGGCAAAAACTTGTATTGTAAAATATTGTATTAGGTGTTATAAGTAAAATTTAATTATTATCAGTAACGTGCAAAACTGCAATATAATTATGTGTGATGCAACCGAAAAATATAAAAATAATCATTATGTACTACCTGGTTTATAAACATAACACCAGTCTGACAACATCCTACTGCTGGATAAATAAAGTACTTCTTATCAAACAGATATTTTGTTATTACTTCGATCGATAAGTGTAAGATGCCATTTTTAAAAGAAAACCAACTCTTCTCGTTGTTCATTTGTTTCATCGAGTAGGTACTTTTATAATTTTATAGGTATTGGGAACTGACTCGGAAACTATAGAGAAGGATAGAGCTACATAATAATATAATGCTTTCTCTTTTCACAACGAAACAACACAGTCTGTGCTTTTACACTTCAAATTCATTACACCTTAGTTACTTCCTGTACAGACAAAATCTAATTAGTTGAAACAAATAGGTTTCCCAGTACCGTACTGATCGTGCTCGTCACGTAGACTAGCGCCTAGAATACGGCACGTGTCGCACCAGATAATTAGGTTATTCATTTAGTGAACCTTCTCGCACCGCTATTATATTACGGCTAGGTTACGCAGAGGTTTAATAACGTTACGGTCGAGCGCGGAAGTGTGTGGGATGGACCTTCTACGGGTTACCTATTGGGTGTAGTTTTTAGCTATTAATGTTATTAAGCCTATTTCCTATATGCGAGGTTTGACGTTAGTTTATTTGATTAAATATCTTCTGTTATGCGTTATCCGTGCTGAGAATTTGGATTAAATATGGAGCAATATTGAATCATTCAACGGGATCATTTAACAGTTCGGTGCGACGGGACATCTTAACTCAATAACCTTTCATAGTATACAAGTAGTTTACAGCTTCAATTAATTGATATTAAGCCAAGCTATAAACCGCCATCAAAGGCCATGGAATTGTTTAGATAAGCTATTTAATACACAAACAGACAAACGATTTCCTTTACAATATTAGTTGCAATTACAAAGAGTTTAAAACATTGACGTCAATGTATTTATCGAACTTTACAAATGAGTGAATGGGTTATTTAATGGCTGGCAAAACAGTATCGACAATACATACATTTGTTAATAAATGAGATAATATACCGGTTAAGGTGGATATCATTAAAATAATTAGGTTCTGTTAATAGCATTCAAAGAATAAAATATAACAAGTTTGCATAAACATTTGTTAAAAATAAACCGCTTAATTAATTTCCCGTTCTAAGTAGGTACCTACAATAACAGATTATTTTTCCTTTGATTTCCTATTCAATATTAAAGGAGGAAACACTTATTAAGTTATAACATTATCTATCTAGCCAGTCTACTTAATTATTTATGGAGCATTTTCAAACACGTAATCTCTTTTCTGTTCGTTTTCCCGGGATCCCGGAATCCGGGAATCCCGGTGCGCGGGACATCGGATCCCGCGACGTAATAACATTACCGTGACGTAGGAATTTATATTATCTGTGAAGTGTTCTCCGCTAAATGGTGATCGTGATACGTTTATTAGATCCAAGTTATTGGAGAAAGGATCAATAGCACAGTGAGTGGCAATACGAGACATGAAGATGATGGCAGTTTCCATTAATCTATTTTCTCCCATCATATTTAAATTGGATTTATCAAAATATTGCCTAAAATATATAGGTTATAAGGAAAAAGGTATTAAACGCCTTTAAAAGAAAGAGATTTTTAAAAATTACTCTTTGAATTATTTTTTAATTAGTAAGTAATACAAAGTTGACCAAGCTTATGCAGATTATTAATAACCAAAAGCATTCTCATTTTCATATGTTGGTGACATAACTGAATCCTCACGGACTGCTAAATCCCAAATTAGTCACATTGGTTACCTTTCCAATAAAGCCTTACATAACTATATCTCTTATAAGCATAAATAAAGTTATTCAAAGCACTATTCGAGTGTGTAAATATTCGGCGCCGCAGCCGCAGCGTCGAGAGCTCTCCGCGGGTACCTACACTACCTGCTCGCGAGTCGCGCCTTCATTGTTATCCCTCTTCAGATACTGGCTGTAGTAACTATGGCAAAATACTCCATAGTTCACGTGTTGTTAAAGCAATTTTGGTAAGACAGATACAATAACTATGGTAAGCTATTTAAAGTTCACTTGGACGGTTTGGGTAAGTAATGTTTTAACAAAACACTTGACGGATACCTTACTATTTTCGTTTCTTTAATTTATGTATAAGTAAAGAATATGAGTTAAATTTTCAAGATTACCTGCAAAAAAAGTATTTACCAGACCACCAATAAAATGCTTTGAATGAATCTAGATTGCAAAAATACACCAATATTGAGTACCTACAACCTTATGTATAATTCCTTGTTTCTAAAACTTAGACGTTTCTTATTCTGAATAACACAAAGTATCTATGTTCCTCACGTAGTTCTGTAGCGCAAGTTTTTCAAACACGCTAAAATCTAGCTTTATGTTGTAACAACTGTATAATGTGAAACTATCTTTAAGTGCCGATGTTCATGAAATCTTTAAAAAGTAACGTCTATATCAATTTAGGTTTTAGTTTGAAATTGAATTTCTTTCAGTGTTTTTGTCACAATAAAAGATCCGGAGCCATTTTCTGTTGATTTGATTTTGATTCCCATCCCAAATATAAAGTGGGCTGTTAAAACCGAATATAATGTAGGGTTCTATTACACAAGTCGTTGAATAATGTGAAACAAACTAAGTAGATAGGTATAATTTGACGGGCCTGTTGGTCTAGTGGTTAGTGACCCTGACTGCTATACCGGAGGTCGTGGGTTCGATTCCCACCCAGGACAAATGTTTGTGTGATGAGCACGATCATTTGTTCTGGTTGTCTGGGTGTAATTTATCTATAATATGTATGTATTTAGAAATATATAAGTATGTTTATCAGTTGTCTGGTTACCATAACACAAGCTCTGCTTAGCTTGGGATCAGAAAACCGTGTGTGAGTTGTCCCGGAATATTATTATTATTTCCTTTATTTTCCAATAAACTTATAAAATACATTTTTAAATATATACAAAAAACAATATACATTTAAAAATATAAAATATAGTGTCCAACCGGCCTCGGGACAGGGTCCAAGCTGCCGGTGGTTAGGACTCCAGAGAGAGGAACCTCCTCACAATACGCGCCGTGTCGAGAAGTACCGCTTTCTGAATCAAACCCTTGACCCAGGCGCCTAGCGCGAGCCTCTTAAGGTGTTGGTCGAGGCTCTTGGCTATTATGCCGTTGGCTGTAACGACTATCGGGACAATAATTGCTGAGTCCACCTCCCACATGTCGACAACCTCGTGCGCTAAATCCAAATATTTTAGTTGTTTTTCTTTTTCAGCTTTCACGAGGTTCTCGTCATGAGGAATAGTGATATCAACAATGATTGCCCGACGCTCCGATCGATCTATCACCACTATATCAGGCTTATTTGCTACAATAGTCCTGTCAGTGATGATAGATCGGTCCCAGTACAGTGTGACACGACCATTTTCGAGAACTGGGTCGGGCACATACCTGTAGTACGGCACCTCGGATTCCACAAGTTTGTATCTCAAAGCAAGCTGCTGGTGGATAATCCTGGCTACTTGGTTATGCCTGTGCAAGTATTCGCCGTTAGCAAGACGAGAACAACCCGAAATAATATGTCTTAAGGACTCACCGGGACAGTGACATGCCCGACATATGTCAACTGTACCGTCCTTTATGATATATTTCCGATAGTTATTCGTCATGATAACTTCGTCCATAATTGCACATACAAACCCTTCGGTTTCTCCAAAAAGATCACCGAAGCGTAGCCAGGCTACGGACGCTAAGAAATCTACATCGGACCCATGAAGGGTCCGGTAGTAGCGCCCGTGGAGCTCCTTGTTTTGCCATACATCCTTGCGGTCCTTGACGCTCAGTACGACAGGTTTGTGCCAGTTCTCTTTGCCCAAGGAGAGCGGTGTGAAGCCCTTATCCACTACCACCACATCTCGATGCATCCCCACGTCGACTTGGAGAAAATACTCCCTGAGGTTACATACCTCGCGATTATGGAGGGTCTTAGCATTTAGAAAACCTCGACCCCCGCATTTTCGCGGGATATATAACCTCATTACTGAAGAACGTGGGTGATGCATTCGATTTGCGGTTAGTAGTGTTCGGACTCTCCTATCCAAGGCGTCTAACTCAGTCTGAGTCCACTTGAGTACACCAAAGGAGTACATCAGCACTGGCATGACCCAACCATTAAAGGCACGCACCTTGTTGCCGCCTGACAAAACACTTTTTAGTACTTTGTTCAAGCGGCCAAAGAAACGTGCCTGTAATGATTGTTTCACATCAGCAACGTTGATGCCTAACGCCTCTGACATACCCAAGTATTTGTAGGTCTCCGTTGCAGAGAGAGACCTTAGGTTTATGAAATCCGAGAGCTGTATACCCTGGGATTCCACAATCCCACCTCGCTTTACATGCATGACCGCACATTTGTCAACACCGAATTCCATGCTGATGGAATTACTGAAGCCTTCAGTGATCTTCAGTAACTTCATCAGCTGCAATCCGCCGGTGGCAAAGAGCTTAAGGTCATCCATGTATAGCAAGTGGGAGATTACCCGGCTCCCTCTCCTCAACGAATAGCCCAGCCCCGAATTCTCAAGCAAAGTGCTTAGGGGATTCAAGGCCAAGCAGAACCACAGGGGACTCAGACTGTCGCCCTGGAATATTCCCCGCTCAATCCTAATTGGTTCCCCACCCTGTTGGATATCCCGACATCCTGGATAGTGAAGAACTGTACTCCATTGCCCCATACATGACATCAAGAAGGTGCGTAGAGTTGTATTAATTTTATACAACTCCAGCACCCTCATGAGCCATGTATGCGGTACCGAATCGTAGGCCTTCTTATAGTCTATCCAGCATGTCGACAGATCTTTTTTAGAGCGGCGAACCTGTTGGCATATAGCCGTGTCAATAAGGAGTAGCTCCTTAGTGCCACGGGATCCACTCCTACATCCATTTTGAGAGGCAGACATAATAGAGAAACTATCAACATGTTCGTTGATTTTTGCCCTCAAAATGGACGTAAGGAGCTTATAGACTGTTGGTAAACAAGTAATTGGTCTATAATTCTTTGGATCCGTAGCACTACCTGTTTTGTGGAGCAGATGGGTAGATCCTGTGGTCAAGAACTGTGGGAGCGAAGCTGATTCCACAGCAGACTGAAATTGAGAAGCCAAGCAACTATGTGAACTTGGGAGCCATTTTAACCAAAAATTTTGCAGTCCGTCCGGCCCTGGTGTTTTCCAGTTTACCATCGGACGGACTGCATTGGCTACGTCTTGGGGGCTGATTGTAATTGCCCCCATCTCTTGGATAGGTTCACATACTTGCTCAACCTCTCGCATCCAGTCGCCTTCGGAATGGCTGACAGGCACCGACCAGATGTTGCGCCAAAACGAATTTGTGGCATCACCATCTGGCAGGCACCCGCCATCCATGGCTGACACCGGCCGCTCCCACGCTCTATGTACCCATCTTTGATCTTTTTGGAACATGCGATTCAGGTGAAATCGTTCCACCCGCCGTTTATAGCGTCGAATACGGCTTGCCCATGCATACACTCTTTGCTTAAACAGGTCGATGCGCTCTGTAACGCGGGCAGTATATTCACTGGGACTAATATCAGTCCCAGCAAAAGCACGCCTTACAAAGCGCATCACGCGTGGTCGCGAATTTCCCTGTTTAAAAGCAATTAGTTTTGCAATGAGTGTCCTAGCCTCAGCAACACGCTGCTCGATCCTGTACTGCCAAGCTGGTACGGCTGGTTTCGGTCGTGTAGCTATGTTACTATGACAAATTGCAACATTAGCTACACGACATGCCGTAAGAGCCGCGCAGTACAAAATCGAGTGCGTGTCCCTAAGGTCTTCACTGCTCTCAAAGTAAACAGGGAGCAGTGAATCTAGGGCACCCATTATCGCTTTGTTGCGGTTATGCATGGGCAAACGAGGTAATCGAGGCCTCTGGTCGGGCGGCGATTTCCGATAATCCCGAATCGCATCCTCCAATGTACTCCTTATTAACTCACTGCACTGGGTACTTACAGTTATAGCCCCATCATCCTCTTCCCCATCACTAGGGGCGGTGGGCGGAGCACCAGAAACTGGCGTTGCCACTGGTAACGAGGTGCTGGCGGCAGGGCTATGCTGTATTTCGGAGCGCAGTCGATCAAGCGTAGAGTCATCCAACCTATTATTACGCTGGATGACCCGCACCTGATCCGACAGTCGTTGTGCCGATACGCTGACACCCGGTTCAAGAGCCTGAAACAAAGACAGCATTCTCGCACGGTACGCAGTGAGGTTAGTTCCTCCCTCTGTCGCCCCGTAGTATGCGCGCATGACGTTCTCATTTATACTCTGAGTCCATTTCATGCGCCGCACATCACCACCGGGAGCGGGAGCCCTGTTCGAGGCCGGTTGGCCTGCGGGCGCCAAGCTGGACGGTGGCCGGCGTCTCCCCTGCCGACGCACAGGTGTTGGCGACGTCGGCGGAGAGTAGTACTCGTCGCTGGAGCTCGACGCGACTGCAGGTGCCGGTGTTGGTACATGATCCGGCAGCTGGGAGGCGGAGCTCGGCGACGAGTCCGGAGGTGGTGGGCGTGCTGCTGCTCGAGCTTTTAGTCTCGTCAACATATTTTCATGTTATATATTATCTCTGTTTTGATATTTGTTTGTTATTTTGTATTTTGTCGATATATTATGTTTGACGTATGTCATCGTTGTTTAATTTTTATTGTACTTTATATTTGGTTTTGTAAAAAGTATATATATTGATGAAAAACAATTATGGGATCTGTTTGAACCAGATTGTGTTCTTGATTGATTTATAAATACGGTATAAAAGAAAATATTAACAGAGAAAATTTAATGTGGTGTTGACGTTGACGTTGACTTTTTTCTTTTTTTATTATTATTATTATTAATTTGTTCAATCAGGAATTTCAATTTAGTGGGTTAAAATGTTACGTACTACTAGAACGGATAACATATTTCATCAAAGAATAGGAATAGTGACATACGTTTCTTTCAATCCCACATTTATATAATAGTCATATCTTACAATAAAACACGAGAAAATATTCATATTTCTGTTCTCTCGAGATAACTTAGACCTTTAAGCCGGCTCCACATAAATACAAGATTGGATAAAAGTATAAATGGGTCGTCCCGTCTCCGCCTCCGTCTGCCCTGAGACTGACAGGCGATATTAACAAGACTAAACAAGTTCGCCGGTTCCATCTGCCTGGACCCTATTTATAGCTCTCATATTAATTTAACAAGTTTTCGGGCTTTTAGATTGATAAGGAGAACGATTTCAAGCTGAATCGAATTTTTATAAGTAATTGAGAGTGTTATTTGAATACCTTCCATCGTGTTAGCACATCGTAATCATTATTTATAACGTGATGTGAAAAGGTAACCTTTAGGGATTTCGCCGGCGGCTTATTAAAAAGAACAAGAATTGTATTATGTATGACATGTCAATGATAATGGTCTTAGTCACAACATTGATGAAAACAAAATAGAAAACACGTCTTAAAAATAATGTGTTGTAGAATATATAAATAAATAATATAAAGGTACTAATGTATATTAAGTAAAATTGACTTAATATTATTATTTCTAAAGCGTAGGGCACTTGAGTAATAACAATATTAAATCTATTTAAATAGACTTCTCGACCGAATTCCTCCCGAAACTGCTTCCGAGAATTCCAGATGAAAAACGAAATCTAATATCATTGTCTTTGTCCCAGCAATAGATCCGTTTATCTTTTGTTTGTTACAAAGAGCAAGTTACCTACTGTGTGAAAAGTATTTAATTATTTACGAGGTGTCACTTGAAATGTTAAAACTTTGCCTCTAATAGGAATGTGTACATTCTTTGTGTTCATAACACTAGTCTTGAATAAAGGAACAGGCTAGAACAGGGTAGAACAGGGTGGAACAGGGTGTCATAACAACTTGTTCAAGTTGGTCGCGTAAGGCTTTTATTGCGGAGAGCTTTGTAATAGGTTTGTCTCGTATGTCTCGCAGATGTAGTTTGTTGAAGTTTTATTTCAAGGAAGTGTGGAAATGCTATGCATTTTTAAGAAATAATTTGGTTTCTTCTTACATTTTCTTCACACAATATTCAAGAAGCGTATTTAAGTATCCAGATCTGGTGAAATTTCCCTAATAGATTTTATTTTACCTTGCCCCTAAAGACAACTTAATAATATTATATAATTATTAACCTACATAAAGTAATATTTTATTTCAAACTTTTACCCCTTCTAACGAACATGATATAGTTGATTGTGTACATAATTCCCACAAGTTTATCTTACAAGTGCATCCTTGGCTCTTTACCGAGTAAGCTGCTGATACTGAAAACAATTATGAGAACTTTTCTTGTTATTTCGTTGTGCTGGTTTTTACGAAAAATCGAGGTTTTTCATTTTTCATTCTAAAATCTAAATAGGAAGAAAGCACTTCTTTTTCCTGGATCTTTATAATCTTTCAAGTAGTCCTTCTTTATCCCTTTCATCATAGGTAAGAGGGTTCCACAATTAATGCTTGGTTCCACATTTGTGCAGGTTTTGCACTAAACATGCATTTCTAAGCTTAAATACTCCATCCTCCAACGTTTGAATACGGCGTAACCGGCACTAATTGCGACTTACCCTTGTCAATCCTTCACAAAATTCAACAAAATAACTAAACAAGAATTTTAGACCTTGTATAGATGAGAATAAATTTGAATTTACCTTGTCATGTCTAGCAAATTTCCGAATTGCAATGTAACAGCCAAATCTAAGATTTGGTTGCAGCGGTGCAGCTTACAAAGTGGCGGGTTCGATTCCCGGGAGAAATTCTAGCACTGATACCGATGTTTGTTGGTCGCCGAATAACACGCTTTGCTTTTACATTGAAAGCATTCTCGAGGGGATGACTCGTTGCATTTGTATTAAGAGCATTGCGGATATTGTATGGAACGAGTGTACTCTTTCGCCAATTATAGAAGCATTGTATTGTGTATTGTTATTTGAGTGAAAGTAGTTGTCTATAGAATCAATTAGGATTTCAGTATGATTGTGTTATCATTTAGTTTTTTCGTGGAAGGTATTAGAGGTATTCTGTCAGGAAAATGCTCGCTAATTAGTGTAGTGGTAGCTCATGTAGCCGAGAGCTACATTAATATCCAAGAAAAACTGTTATGTGGGTTTTTGTGTTTGTTCAGACAAGATGCTTATTATAGTTACTCTGCTGTAATACATTTGTAGAATTCTCATAAAGAATCCTTTTAGGCTGTTAATGTTACATGAACGTAAAGGTTTTCTATCACACTTGTATGAGATACGCGTTCTATTCAGTACATTTACATTGAAAACTATTTCAAAGTGCTAAGTTTCATTTTCTGTTATCGTTTAAATTCTGTGGTGCCTACCGTATTCTTATGAATCAGTAAAAATTCACATTTCATCTGACATTGTTAGTTCCAAAAATACCAGTGACCAATTGCTATTGTAGTATCATAACCTGGTCATAGTCCTCTTCCAAGTAGCACTACGGAACATCGCTTTGTTCCTACATGTTTTTTGATCATAGCTTTTTATGTTACCCTAATCACCATATAATTATTCTATACATACTATGTAAAGTCTCATTATATTAGGCAGTAGGCAGCTGATCATCTCAACACATAGTAACGACGCCCCCGGGAACAGACCCCGCGCCCTTCCAGTCGGCACGCGATCCATCTCCGCCGGGCCGACATGAATTACTCTCTCGGCTCGGATTCGATTCCAGATAAAAATATGCTCTTTATATCAGATTCGCATGTCCGTCCATATTTATACGGAGTATAATTTATGCCAAGTTATTATGATTAACATCTGCTTACTGGACAGTTTCGTCTATCTTCGTTTTTGCTGTATTTTGTTAGTCGGATAAATACATGTAGTTAGGGTGTTAAGCTTGTTATATTCATAAAGTACCTGTTTTATAAAAATATACCGTTGTGTATACCGTTCTTTTACTAACCCAAATAATTGTGGATAGTTTGCAGTATTACATCAAACCCTTTTACATACGTGTAAAATTATTGCGAAGCCAATAGCGTTTTGGGTAACAACCCTGAAGGCTGGAAAACTGTAAAATTATTTTCATTCAGAAATTTGACCAATGCATATTATGTTACAATTCATCGTCGTGGCTCAACCTAAAAGTTTTAAAGTCATGTAAAACCGTTTGTCATATCAATTTAGCAACCATTCTGGAGGCGGGACTTAAGACTCTTCTATCGAGTTCCACAAAGTTAATACTTTCCACTTCCCGCCCTTCCTGCCTTCTATTGGATTTTTATGAAAGCATCTGATTTTTATGACTCGCTGCACTTTATAAACGTTTGAAGATGTTATAGATTGCTGTTATAGATTATATTAAAAAAGGTTATAATTGATTTAAAGGTGGAAACAATAAAGTATAATGTCTCTGAAAAAAAAATGTATGATGAGTTCGTAATATCTAATACCTAAGTCAATTTCTGAATAGTTTTGGTTATGTTTTGTGCATTGAAAACAATGGAATATCCAGTTACAATAAATCTACAAGAAATATTAATTAATTCTGTTAACATATCAAGTAGATATTATAATGACTGAAATTTCAGCCCCAGCTTCCATTCTTATATATTCAAAATGAAAACAATACGTTTGAAATAGCCCCGGGTCCTTCTTCCTTCAGTGTTTTCGTCGGCGAAATATAAATGTTCAAAATAATTATAATTACAGCGGACCGCCCCCTCCCCCCTGTACCCCCCCCCTCCCTCCCCTCGCCCCCCGGCACTCTTCATTTCATATTGAAGAGTTCTATTTAAAATTCATTGCCAATTTTCGTGTGTAAATTACGTTCGAAATGTGTAAGCTTTCGTTCGTTTAATTAAAATTTCGTAATTATAATTATCACTGTTTTAACAGATGCAGTCAAAATATTTTGAGGGAATTTTCCAAATGAATGTTATTATGAAAATACGGAATTAAATGGCCTGAAAGGGTTTAAATTATCGGAAATAATAGGTGCGAGTGACCCGCAGGCCTTTTTGTGCTCAAATATAAGAGCCGGCGAATAATAACAGCCACGGAATCAGAAATGAATAATATTGAATGCTAAATGAATGATGGTGGAATATGGAAAAGGTGGAGAAAAAAGAAAAAATCAGTTCTTCTGGTAACGCCGTTTTAGTCTTAAATTAATATAAATTCCAATACAAAGCCAATATAAAAGTGTTATATATTTTAGCAAACAAACAAACACACAATTCCTGGAAATATGATTGTCAATGTTTATATTTCATTAGGTATTTCTACGGATAGATTTTTTTTTAAGGAATATACCTTTTTCACTGAACTAATATCAAATTTGCATTGGTATTTTATAAAATTAATGGAAGAGTTAGTGCACAGGTTATATTAAGCTTCTTTGTGGCTCTTCTTCGAACAAAAACTATCCGAAGATATTTCCATTTCTCGAAGGTGATATTAGTATCGTTCAGCCTTACGGATTCTCGGAACCAAGTGATGAAAATTTCCTAAAGTCCGAGCACAGAATGTTCCGGGAATCCTACCCGCGCAGCATTAGAGCCTCTTTAATATGGACGCATTAAAAATAATTTATATTACATTCAGAACGGCTACAGGATTACTGAGTCGCTCATTTTCATAAATCGATTTCACATTAACGAGTCACAAGAAAATACGAAATACATTGGAACCTTCACATTTATATAACTAGGTACTTTATCCGGGCAGCAACCTGCCTACAGTGCCTACCGGGGCAGTATTCGGTATTTACATAAATATGTCTTGTATCACATATGTATGTAAATTATTCCTGTGAGGCACACATTTAGATAAGAAACTACATTTTTACTTGACGTTGGCCTAAATAATGTTTGAAGTTTCACGTGTTATATTTTTATGACATTATGTAAGTCACGCCGTAATAAGTAGGCTGCTCCAGGTATATCTCTTTTGTTATTCTGAGTTCATTGCTGTGTCTAACTGTAGAGCGAGTCCAGTTTCGCTCTCTCTTCTTGCTTAGGTTTCGCCAATAAATATGGAAATGTTAACATTGCTTAATTCTTATCGAGAGTCCAAATCACACAAAAGTGAAGCTTTTTTCTTTTAGTTTAGGAGAGGGAGACAAATCTCTGCAACAAAAAGCTACGTATTAAAATACATTTGTTTATCTGTACTTTCATCCCATTGTCAAAAATAGCGAGAGCTTTTCTCTTAAATATGAAAGAGTTGCAACGTTTCGGCAACGGCCGGCCTCTCTGAAATATTAATGTCAGCGCTGCATTTGTGACATCAGCTTTATATAAACACAAGGTTCTAGATCAAAAGAACCAAGGAAAAGTCTTGCTGAAAACATCTGACGTATTTGAATATTTATTTTCTATTTTAATTCTCTCTCATATTTTATGTAAATTTTGTGGTAGTGTTCCAAAATACACCAGTTTTAATTTCGGCGTACGTCGAAGATTGGCTATAAAACTATTCCATTTTTAGGTAACAGAATAGAGAGGTAGTAAAACATGTATAAATGGCTTACCTAGTCTTTTTCGTGTATTATTCGGGTTCCCAAGAGGCTGTCAGTTCGTTAAAGGTAAAAAACGGCACGTTACTCGGAGCGGCCCCGGGAGACACGTTTCATCGTCAAACGCCGCCCACAGAGACAGTGACAAACAAAAGTACAGACAGGCGATGCGGCTGCCTACCATCCCTATTTACATTCCTACTCATATGTGCTTTTTATGCCATGTTTTTCGCTCTAAAATTGCTCTCGATATTCGACTATTGATTTAGGAACAGAACACGCTTTTCGTTCACTTTACGGAATTTGAAATCGGGTTAAGGAAAATAAGAGCAAAAGATATTATGTTAGTATAAATCCGTAATATATTATAGCCACTCCACTGCCTAGGACAGACTGTAGCAATTTTAAAACAATTAACCAGCTCTTAATACCGAGTAAATTGGATACAGCCTCCGTTTAGACGAGGCTAATCGTTTAACGCTATCAAATGAAATGATATTATCTTTGAAGGCAGTTGACGGTAATCTTGTAAGCCTCTAATGGTCCCTTAACTGTAAGGCCTCCCCGGAGCACACGGAGATACACTAACTGACCTGGATTGACATGAAACAGATTAACAGGGACTATAAATAGATAGGGTACCTGTTCAACTTTGATTAATTATGTGTGTGTAATAATTATTATATTGCTTTGCCTGCAAAAGCCTACTAAGTTAACAAGTTTACACTAAGTATGCAATAAATCTTTGACTTTGTCTTCATCTTAGAAGTGATGAATGGTTTAGGTTGAATAGCATCAGTTATGATTAGCTATCTTCACAACCTTTTGAGAACGGTTTCCACTATCACCAGATCTGAATTCTTTGCCAGTTTTTTACTTGGTTTTCTTCATCCAAAGACTATCAAAACCGCATAGTCCATATCGACGGTTGAACGTGAAGACCCATCGAAAAAAAAATTATAACAAAAGGAACCTATCAATACAAGAGATATCTTCAAGACGTCTCATCATTTACCTGAAGGGATGCAGAACTCATCACAATATCTTATGTATTTCATGTGATATAAGTTTTATGTTCCACATCCGGGCCTATGGCCGCCATATTTCATTACCAATCGTTTCCGTTTCCGCCTGCATGCCCATTTAGAAGTGCGGAATTATTTTTGCATTAAGGCCAGGTGTTTGCCCGAATTATGGAGAATGTTTTCATAAAGGAACCTGTTATTGAAATAACTTTGAATAAAATGATCGTATGAATGTGTAAGTGGTTTCAATATTTGCTTCCACAATATTAAGCTGAATAATTTCGTGCCATTTAATCAAGTAAAGTGTTATGGTTTATCATTATTTCAATCATCTATTTATCTACCGATTAACTAAGTAGGAAGTGTCGCGCGAACTTGAGATTCAAGAAGTTCCATTGGGTTGGATGTATGAATAGGTATGAATGTTACTCGAAAAAGTATCTTCAGCCGCGCAAGTAATCTATACAATATAACAGTCGGTAAACGGTAGCAACAAAGAAGTATTGAAACACATAGATATTGAAAGCGGAAAAAGAGTTTTTACCGAAGATCTTACGTCTCACAGCGGGACTCTTGCCATTTGTCGCACACATTAGCAAAATTGAACTGTCATTGCGGATATCCCAACAGAAATCCAATAACAGTTTTTGTAGAACGGCACCGGCGGGCTTGTATACTTTTTCCTTGTATGATATCTTAGAGGAAGCGAAGAAAGGGGTATTTTTAACTGACGTCAAAAGAAGGAGGTTCACAATTCAACGGTATGTTTTTTGTATGTTTTGTTAAGCGAAATCTTCGGCAATTGAAACGTTTTGTTTTTTCGATTAAATGAGTATAACATTTTTTAATCTGTCATGGGCTAAACAAAGTTACTTTTTGGTGAAATATGCTTGTCCACTGATATTTCCAATACGAATAATCAGATTGTTGCCGTTATTGGCTTAAGTACCTACATTTAAATTACCTTAAGGACAAGATTTATGAAAAAAAAAATCCGTTGTACTTAATGATGTGTGTCATACGTGAACAGTTAAGCATGTGATAAAAGAAAGACAAATTAGGTCAACATGCTTTTTGTTTCAAATTCTCTTTTGCACTTATTAAGCCGCTTTTGACTTCTGGTGAAACAAAGAATATTTCTTTGTATGCTCCAGCGTTGATTAATCATCGTATTATCTCTATGATTCAGCCACCAAACAAACTAAATTCGTTAAGGGCATGAGACGCGACTGTACTCCGCGACTATCCGTGATGTCGTGCGATTAGTGTGTGCGTCACGTGCTGCGACTGAGCGAGTGTTGCTGGCGTCGCAAGTGTCCCCGAGTCGGGGTGAGTTGGTATTGTGTCGGCACGTACGCCGCTACGTACGCCTCAGCGGTTTGCTGCCCGAGTGGACCGAGCTACATCTAAGCTTGCTTTTTCGTTTTTTCCGCTCTATTGATGCATGATTTTCTTTTGTTTTTTTTTTTTCTAATGGTGTGTTTATTGGATGTCGTTTTTGCATAGTCGACTTGATTATTGGAATTATAAATTTATTTGTGATTTATTCGTGTAGTATTTGTAATTTCATTAATTAATACATTAAGTATAATGAGGTGATAAAAGGACTGAATATAATGGAAAAATTACCCATTGTGAAATGTAACGTGCTTATTCTTTTTACTGCCACGCGTGTTACATATTCAGTTATTAAAGCTCGCAGAATAATATTAATGCAGTCGGTACATACGCAATGAGTTTCTTAATTTAATGGCTTTTGGGCAGATTTTATTACTTAAAATACGAGTAAAATAAAACTTTTTACTGCGCCTTTACGAGCAAACATAAACGGTTATATGTGCACTGGACATTATAATTTAATTGCGGTTCAGGTTTTGTATTCATTTGACCTTTAAATTTCATTTTGAAACACCTCAAACGTTTGTCTTGGTAAGCTTGTTTGTGGTTTTACTGCTTAATTAATAAACAATTTAAAAAGGAAACGCAAAATGAGAGCTCGATTATTCCATATTTATTAAAGTTAATTTTTAAGACATACGTGTACTGTCATAGTCATAGTTCAGGGGCCGGATCTACCAGTTATCTGTCCGACAGCTGGCTAGATACACTAAGGAATATGAAAGTGGACGAAACGAAACAACTATGTAAGGATCGTAGCAAGTAGAAAGAAGTGGTCTCTGCCTACCCCTACAAGGGAAAAAGGCGTGATTATATGTATGTATGTACGTGTACTGGATCTCTACATTTTTCCTCAAATATTCACAAGAAAATTTATATAACAAAACATGCACGTCAAGCAAATGTTGTGTCCATGTGTCACGATATATTCCCAGCTATAGCTAGTTTTTATCCGGTTATAAACGGCAAGCTTCCTAAATCCTTTAAAAAAAGGCACTCTTGTTAAAATTCAGGGGTGTCGCGTGCGTCGTTGTCGCGGCCGCAGGTGTGCGGTAGGGCTGTCGCGCCGCGCCCGTGCCGCGTGAATAATTCATAGCGACGGACGCCACGCGGTCAGGCGCAGCCGGGCTTAAGTGACGCTCACCCGGGTCCTGTACGGATATCCCGGATAACAATATGAGACATGATATTTTACTATTGTTGCAGTTACCTGCCGTCAGACACATGACAGCTAAAAGACAGTTGAATCGCGTAAAGAACACTTGCGCTGCATTTACACAAACATTCTTTATTACGTGAAAACTTAAATTGTCTGCTGTTTTGAATACTTGTCAAGTTTAATGTTCAAGTTCCAAGAATAGTGTAGTAGTGCTTGAAACGTCAAGATACGATTATTGTTTTAAAATACTGCTTTGTTTGGATGCTGAAAAATACAATATGGTGTACAATTACATTTCTTGATTTCTAAAACAATTTTATTATACGAAATTAGTTGAAACCTTTTCCCTTTCGATAATGTTGACCTGTTATCCGTCGATCCTGGCAGGCGAGGGCAAGCAATAAAGCGTATCTAAAATGCAGTTTCTACTTAAGTAGTAAGAGTTCGGCTTGCAGCTTGTGCTTAGTAATAAATTACAGTGGCGACACCTGAGGGAAATGATGGCTCATATCAGGAACCATACAACGTAGCTTATACATGATACATAATATTGTGCACTTTGTATACACATTGTGTACTGCAGCTTGCGCTAAACTTTGGGTACCAGTTGACAAAAGATGACCTGAATTGCGCAGAGGTTGTTTGACCTATGACTCAAGTTGGTTCTTGAAGCAAACTATTTTCAAAATTGTCATGATTAGTGTTATATCTTACTATTTTGGAATAAATAAAATGTCATATAATGTTTTGCGTCTAATATATATAGATAGTTCATTTGTATGTAACGCCCACACTGCTCTGCACATACACGGGCCTTATAGAATATTCTAGTAATTTATAATAAAGTTTTTTAGAACGAATGGACTCTCCCACAATCATGATTGCAACCACAGACAAATGAGTTAGAAATTTAATATTGATGTATCGCAACCACAATTTTGTTTGAATATGGGATCCGAGCAACCTCAATCATGTTATTGAGTGCATCCGACCACAACACTGGTTTTTATTGTAATTACTGCTCAAAATTAGTTATAGAGTTCAAAATGACGTAAGTTATAAATATTTTATTAAAAAGTAGTTGTTATAGTTATGTTTTGTTAATATAACAAAAGAACAACATGAGTACTGGTAGCTTTAAAGAAGGCCTAAATTAGGTAGTTCAGAATAATAAATCCCAAAAAATGCTAATTTTGGTACATCCAACATTGACATACTTTTTAGATTTATTAACACAAAGAATATATCAAAAAATCCCCAAAAAGTAAAGCAGAAAATACGCTTCAGTCAAAGTAAAGAAGAAATTCCCGAATAATATTATAATGTATGTTTATGAGAATGCCTGTAGTATGCTAAACATTGAAACATTTGTATGGAAATGATTACAGCCGAGTGCCTGTGTACCAGCAATGAACGCGGAGAATGTTCCAGACTTAAAACGAACGTCTATTTTATTTTACACTGGAATAACTTTTTAGTATTTCATTTTGAAAATGTTAACAAGAAGAAATGTTAACAAAATTTAACTACTTACAACGAATCAAGATAATTTTGTCAGAAATAAAAGTATGTATTACATCTAATTTGAATCTACACCCTACGCTCAAAAGTGGACACCAAGCAAATCAGATCATAGCCACATACATACCCAACATTTATATTTGAATTGCCTACTTGAATACATAAACAATGATCACCGAAAGAAGTGTTTATTTCCTATAACAATTCAAACAATTTGCAAGGACATCATACAAAGAGTATGAACGTAAATCTTCCCTCAGTTGCAATTTGCTTCTCAAACAAAACAAGTGACGTCGCATGAATATTTGAGATGCAATATGGCCGCAATATTCATAAGGTCTTTATTCCGGTGCAAACATGTGCCGGGAAATGTCTCGACTAAGGCTATTTATTGCCAAAAGGTCTTTATGAACTGGGAACTGAAGTTTTAAGATTTGTACTACACGTTTTAAATTTAAATAGAATTTTTCCAGGCACATAACTAGGAAAATTGTTTATTTCTTGCTGAAGACTGTTTTGTTTTCTCTCCATTTCTGAATCAAACTCTATCTAACTATCGTTATATGGAAATTGCTCGTGGCCTCGTTGACTGGCCATTAATTGCCATAAAATAATTATAGCATCTTAAATGCTATCAATTTTTTTAAACTATTTTTCAATTAATCCGCTTCAATTGTCAGTAACCACGTGACCACCGCAATTGACCCTCATAAATCATAGGAAACTTTGTCGCTGGTAATATGCGCGCTAATTTATCACGGGGTGACGTCACACGCGGCCGTGACGTAACACGTCCAGACAACGTGCGTGCTGCATGAAGGATGGCCGCTGCAATTATGAAAGAGGTGAAGACGATGCACTTGAGGGTCATCAAGTGTTTGTAGATATCTACTTATATTCTGTTTACATAGTTGTAAGATAGATAATTGCACAATTGATTTATGATTTCATTGACTGGGTAAGCGATGTCAATGTTAAAGTTATGAACAGTCCTTTCTTATTTTAGCCAGTAATTCGTCATTTAAATCAATTTTAATGTGTATTAAATTGCATTTATTCGACACAAATAAAATAAAAATTATAGCAGTAGTAAAATTTTACTTATAAATAAAAAGAAATCAGTGTAACTGTTCAGGGAGTATCCGTATTATTCAGTGAAATGTAATCGCAACAGATTCAACTGTGAAATGGTTTGCTGAAGTGAGTTAATATGTAGTTCATGCCGTTAACGCTTTGAGCGGCGTTCGACCCCCGGGGGATCCCCCGCCTGTCCGGGCTTCATCTAGTTAAATTGCTTCGCCTCAAGCCTCCATACCCTCTCCAAATTGACTACTCAGCCAGACAAACGTCAAAAAATACATCTATTATAATACAATTATAAATTCAAAGGTCTGGAAAATTTTCCGCTGAAAAATATTTTTCTTGTTCCATTTTTCGTTAACAAACTGTCAACAATCTTCCGCAACAAAGTCTTTCTTAAAACTTCCATTTCGGGAAAACAGCTGACATTTTGTCTTTCAATCCCAGATTAGTATGTAAATCTGTGACATGCCAACAAAAGTACATAAAAGGTCTTATAATTCCTACTTTGCCTGACTTTGGGGCGGTAAGAATTTTTCGGTATAATTCGGGCAAATGTTGGAATAAATTGACCGCGAGACTTAGCATAGCAATGCGTTGCTTTGCGGCTTACAGTCCGGCGCGCGGCGCGGCGACGGCTATTAGTTACCGCGCTGTGCCGGTACAACGGAACTTTACCTTATTTTTGTTCATAAAACTTTATTTTCAATAAATAATAACGTTTATGTCATCTGCTAATTATATTATCAAAGATGCTAAGATATGATTAACCAATTTGGTATAAAGCCAAAAATGACAATAATATGAACGTTGGCGAATTGCCATTATTCACCCTTATTTACTTGCATCTTAGTTTACTTAGTCCATACATTATTTTCTTTTTAGGTAACTAGACGGTCAATATCTAGATCAAATATACATAGAATAGCTGGGAGTCAGTAGGTTTCTTGCTATGCACAAAGTTCATGCAAATTCAATAAAATGCTACGTTGAAGTCCTCACGTGAACGTAACGTAATAGGTGAGTGCAGGTGCATCTTCCGGCAGTTGACCGTTACCGTCCAGACGCGTATTATTTACTTAACTGTGTCACATACAAGGCGCCTAATGGCTTGCTACACTTGCTACGCTTGCTAGGTATATGCTACGATGTGCTACGCCACCGCTACGGGCTACGTCGCAGGTCTAGTTCAAAGCTTAACTTTAATTAACATTGTTAAAATATTTTAATTTAAAAGTTTTGCGGAATGCCTTGGTTTTTAGATTAGTTTTATATAAAAAGTCTTTGTACTTGACACAATATTTATATTTAATTACAATGAAGTTACGTTTAAGGCCGCCTTTACAGTCTATGTCTAGGTAAGAACCTCAGAGGTTGTTTGTTTTTAAACGTGTGAAATGTAATGCTATTTTTATAACACTGCAACGGAATATAAAAAACTGCGTATATTCTTATGCAATAACGGAACATTTCGTTCCGTAAGACCATCCCTTGAAAATAAGCTTGTTACAACAACTCATTCACCGGCACTACGCAGGCTTCCATTACAGAGTGTTCTAAATAAGTTCACATAAGACTAACGTCGGTTAATTAACTGTATAACATAATAACTGGCGGCCACTTGGCTTCGGCACTCCAAACTTGTGCCTCCGCTGTTAACACGCTCGTGCAGCGCCCCTAGCGGCCGCCCTGCACACTAATAGTGCCGAACGACTTTTGAAACGTTATGTTGCTAAAGTAAGGTGTGATATTTCTTTGTGCTATTTGTATAACGTAGAACTATAGGTCCTATAATTACGAGCATATTTATAAAAAAGACAAGTTTTTCTTTTTCTCAAAAAGCTTAAAAATACTTTATGCATTTATTCGACAATCACCAAAATTGTTATGGTCAAGATCAGTCTGTTTTTTCAACAAAATGTTGTCACTGACTGACTGGCATTTAAAATGTATAAGATAAAGTTGAAAGCCAGAATAGTAATATATCACAGGAGCGTTCGATGTTACAATAAACCATTATTTTATTTTGCTACCGAACACAAAATTATTTTTATAATACACCTTACTATTAAACAATTGTATTGATATGACTCAACACATATCGACGGTGTATACACCGGCGTGCCTCACTATGAACAACGTACTCCCCCCCCCCTTTCACACACCTCGCCCCACACACCCTTGTCCGCGCCCCGAGGTGAAACAGTTTAATTGTATATCGTATCAATTAATACTTTACATCGAAACGTTATTTAAAAAGACTATTCGAACATCCTCTGCGTATGTAAAGTCTAAAAAAATAACAAGTGCTGATTAATTAATAGCATCGCTTGTTGCGAAATAAATACTTGTTCTGTGTTGCAGCGATACATGAACGGTTGTTAAATAAACATTCCCTACTGGAATATTTAAAATAATCTGTAGATTAATACTTGTTGATATGTGTGTGTGTGTGTGTGTGTGGATTTTGTAGTAGACGAGTTGTAATTTAATTTTTAAATAAAATAAAATATCTTGTCAGTTGAGTTATTGGAAAGTCAAAGAGGAAATAATAATTAAGATGGTACTTTTGCGAATGAAATAATAATACTAAAACTGTTTTTGTGTATATAATTTACAATGCGATTACAAACAAAGTAGGAAAATATTTAGTTTCAAATATACAGGTATTTTATTTTACATCTTTGACGATTAATCAACAACCTTTGTTACTCTATCAAGTAAACTAATTGTTATTTTTAAGGTAACAAACAGTACATACTGCAGGTATTTACAGAGAAAATAGTTTTATTATGAATGCTTGTACTATCTAGTCTGAGCACCAGTCCTGATGATAAACAACATATCATTTACTATAACTTTCTGTATAACTATGACGTCATAGATAGTGGCACAATAACCTCGGCCACAGCATCGCTCCCACGACACTTAATTGTTCACTTATCAACTTTTAACTGCCCGTAGTATTATCATTTCAGAGTCACGAGTTCTCTCCCCCGCACTGAATTTAATATACCAACTTTATGCGGGAATTCCATAGTGTTCGTTAACTTTCCACTCTGGGTTTTAGGTTCCTTTTTTATCGTGGCCGCTCACTTACATTTTTATTTTGGCATGTGCTTTACTGCTGTTAGAAATAAATGCATGTGCAGTTCACAGAGATATTTGTTCCGACGTGCATCAAACGAAACTGCGGAAAGCAATAACACTGGGAATTGTGTTAATCCTTACATTTCTAGTTATTATTAAACTAAACTGTAAATCAGTTCTCGCAAAAGTTTAAAAATGTGTAAAAAAAATTTTGTTTGTATCAGTAATATTTTCTAGGAAAACTGTCACCACATAATACAAAATGCCTTTGTACTATTGAAAATATATAAATTAAAGCCAGCGTTTGGTAGTAAAGTATATAATCTGGATTAGCGCCAAATAGCGCGCGTGAGACAACCCGCCATCAACTATTGAACGTATTCAGAATGTCGAAGCTTGTTTAAAGGATTCCAAGGTTCTGTATGTGCCCGTAATCCCTCTTAAACAAAACGTAAGCCGCTTTACTATCTATCAATATACAGCGTTTTATCCTCGCCTTTAACGACCCCTTTTTTTGTTTTCATAGTCACATAATCCTCTTCGAACACTGGGTGAAATAAATCCTTAACAAAATAAACCTCGCGTAATTATTGTGAACTTGACCTTTGCGCGACCTCGTGACCTTGACCTTTGGAACAATGCGAGCACGAGAATGATCGAGTATCTCATGATCGGAGCCTGAATTGATTAGCTTCGTACACAACATATTACTTAAGCTGAGGATGCTCAAACTTTATCTTACAACGACTTATTTATAGCATATTCCTAATTATGTTTTTTAACAGATTAACTTTATTTTTGTTAACAAAATAACTTTATTTTAAATTGTTTTAATGTAATAATGTAATGTGATAATCTAAAAGTTCTCAATGTATTTCCATCTTAAATGTAACAGTGTACTCATTGTTGAAGAGCCAATAAATAAATAAATAAATTATTAAATTTTCTGTAGGTAAGATAGTTGTTAAATTTAAAATTAAAAATCTCTTTTAAATACGATGTATTTTTTATTAAAATAATTGTCTCTCTAGTTATGGTCAACAACGACGTTTGCAATACATAATAAAAATATTAATTAAAATAGAAGCATAAAACTAGAATGTCCACTCTATCTTTGTCCCTCTAACTATGCCAGGTTAAAAGCTTTCTAACTGGACAATACTCATTACTGCGCCAACAGAATAAAAAACAAAAGAGACACGACATTGTGTCGAAACAATGTGAAGAAAAATAATAGTTGATTGGGAACCTCTGGCTCGCATGTATAACAACAAGACTTGTGCGCACAATGTTTAGCTCGACGTCGACGTCGACGTCAACTAAAATACGATATTAGTGATGACAAATGATGTGGCTTCGCTCACGTTAAATACGCATTATGTGGCCTCAAACTCCGTCTACTTCTAATATAAAAGTACGATATGCCTACAAATTAGTTCACATTAATCGTGTGGGTACGGTAATTATTTTATACACGTGAATAATTTAGTTTATTGTTTGGCTTTTTATAAATTTACCTTTAGGGTTTCATCGCAGTTTGAGCGACAATTAGTTACACTGTTTTCATATTACATTTTACAAGTAGCTACTTAGACGTAATGATTTTTATTAGTATTTTAATTAAAAGTAGACAAGTGTTTAATAACAAAATACTAATCTGATAAAATTAGATACTTAAGCAAATCGTTAAGTAGCTCATATTAATTTTTAATTAAATTAGTGGTGAATATCGTTATAATACCATTCGATCGTTGACTTTCTATTTGTCAAACACATCACATTCTTATAAAGAAGCTTTACTCGTTTGTTACCATACTTTAAATTCAAGAGGTACTTTAATAACCTCTTCACACATGTTCTTGACAACATATGCAGGATTCTCAGCTCGTTCCTTATCCGCATTAGGCTAAGCAACGGCTCGAGACAAATAAATGTCGCCCGCGTCGCGGCTCGCCCCCAGCCGACACGCCGACGCCGCGACGGTAACGCGTCGCAATTAACCAAATTATACCGTTACCTCACTTTACGCACGTCATTTTTACGCTCCGCAGCGTACAATAATATTTTGAGCGTCTTTTGTGTGTATTCTTCTTTGTTAAGTCTCTTTAATGACTTCAAAGTCATTCGTCTTCATTAATCATTGTTAGGGAGGCGCCTTTGTGTTAATACTTGCATAAATTGCGGGAATTATGCTTACACGTAAATGGGGGAAGCAGAGATACAATGGGGCGCGTATCCGCGGTACTTAATTGAAATCGTGCGTGTTCACAGATTCAGCGTTATTAAATTAATTGCAGCTTTGAACTGTTCAGTTTATTAGCCCCCGACGCTAAAAAAAGCCTCGTAAAAACGCGGCGTTGTGTCGTGTTAAGGGGGGTTTCTTAAGCGTTTAGTTAATAGTTAAGGGAATTTTATCATAAAAGTTCAACAGGTAACGTTATCAGTATAATATCTTTAGATTCTCTTAAGGTTTTTTTTATGTACCAGAATTCGAACTCGAAAGCAAAATCGTTTTATTTTGGTCTAGATATAAAGCCCGTCCTGTATAAAGCAGCTGCACATTTTGTTCGCTCTTCACACTCGGAGTGGCACATTGTCAACCCGCGGCTGCGACCGTGCAGCGCCGCAATAACCCTCTCTTGCTCGCTTTTTACCAAACCTTCACTTGTTTTTACGAATCTGTGTAAAAGCTTTTCCAGCCGAAGTTTCTAGGTAATAGTAAATGTCTATAAAATTCTCGTGGAAATTGCTTGTGTAAAACAGTGATAAAATGCTTTATTCGCGATACTATCACGAGGGACGGTAAAATCACTCGATGGAGATTTACGAGACATCGGCGAGAGTGCTCCGTGACACTATATTAACATTCACTTCTAGAATAAATAACAGCAAAGTCAAGGTGACTTATGTAACAAAATATATTATGTTAGTAAAAGTACCAACATATTTTTAATGTAAGGTTAAGTTAATTACGACCAAAACTTCAGCTTTTAGTCGGCCTCCAAAAAATCCGGTAAGCTGTCGGAACTCCCTAAAAGCCAGAGATCAGCTCAGAAAAAAATAACTGAGTTTGGCATGTAAAAGTTTTTTACAGTGGCATAGTGAAAATTTGGGGAAATGTTTTTGAGTTACTTTTAATATTCCTATAAAAAAATATCTTATACGTTTCAAATTATTTTGAACAAAAAGTAAGTGCAATTAAGTAATTAAAGTTCCTCACCTAATTTACTTATTTAATTTAATAATAAAAGAACCTAAATCGTAAAAAAATAAGTGTATATCTTACGAAACCTCTATGATGACAGCACCTATTTCAACATTAATACCGAACAAGCAATGTTAAGTAAAGTGCCTCTACACGACACCGACATGGTAACATCGAGCAACCTCTAATGTATGGCACCATACATCATTGCATTAGCGACGTGAATGAGTCGGCGTTATTCTCTCGCCGGGAACCGAACCCCGACCCGCTGCATAAATATCGATACTCGGAACCAGATTTTAAATGTCTGTCTGTATACTGAAACAACAAAAACAACATTCGAAAAGTAAACTGAACATAAAATGTGATGCAATTATATGTTACGTTTACTTTATTTATCTACGGTAAATTCATATGCACCAATATTAAGTAAGAGAACACTATTTATTTGTATTTTTTGGTGGAATTTTTAGCTTTACATTAATTCATTCTCCGAAAAATGTAATTTCGAAGAGTATTTTCCATTTACCTACGTAATGAAAAACATTCCGTTGCCAGTTGTTTACTAATTCGTGGAAAAATGAAACCATAATTTATTTCAGCTTTAAACTTGTGTAATTAAAGTAAGATATTTTCATAACGTGTCGAGCAGACTCTGGTGGCTTGTCTAGTATTGGTATCGATGGGCTGTATCCTACGAATGCGTTCAGTGGTAAGAGTAGTGCTCATTGTTTCCGAGTGGCCGGCGCCGTGTCCTCGGGTGTCAGTGTGGCGAGTAGGTAATGTGGACCGCTGTGATGTATGGCGGGTGGTAATACTATTACTTTACCAAACACCAGATCAGTAGTCACCGTAGGTTATCGTCAAAAGGTGCTTTCATGCTGTTTTCAAAATGCCGGAGAAAATGATAACAACCTACCCTAAACCAATAAACTATCCATCTTTATTTTTCATTTCGTATTTTAATTTAAAACAAGATTAGATGTGTTACGAAATAGACGAATTATTACAATGACACGTATAAATAATTAAACAGTAAAATACTAAAAAGACACAACTAACAACATGCTCTGCTATAACTAGTCGCGTCTAAATTATTTATCTAAATTTGTAAACGAGAAGCCTTTAGATAACAACTACTGACACTAACGTTTATGAGCCACCTGACGTCATAAGCTGTCAACGGCGACTGTGCGCATAATCTTGTAGCGGCGTCACATACGTCGCGACGCGCCACCACCGCCGCGGGCCGCGGTGCTCAACACCTCGCTGCAAGCATTATCCCGGATTAACGCGAACTCGTCGGCGCGGCGGCAGGGATTGGCTTGTATGGGTTAATTAGATAGTAATAACAATTTGTAAGTTACGCCTATTAAATATGTTGTCAACTATTAAGTATATTCTTCATTATTAGTATATTTATTTATTCATTTGGAAAATTTATACGTCATTTTATGTGAGTATATGAATGTCAATTATTTGGGACTTGCTTACATGCTACTGAATCTAAAATTATATATTTATCTATTAAACCAGTGTTGTCCCACTGCAAGGCCTCCCTCTCCCTCCTCCACGCGCTTTTGGTTTGAGCTAGGATGGGCCAGATCTTTCGGTAGGAGTCCAGTTGGCCTCTCCACCATATTTTCGGTCTGCCGCGAAAATTATATAAAGGATATCTAGAAATGAATTAAAGAAATATAATTATAATCTATTGATGTAATAATATTATGATAGATGATAAATTATCGTAATGTATGGATCGGAATGTTGGGCCCTAAAGAAGACGGATGAAAGACGATTACATGTAGCAGAAATGAGAATGCTGAGATGGATGTGTGGAGTGACGAGAATGGATAAGGTTAGGAATGAGTATATAAGAGGAAGTTTGAAAGTTGCGCCAGTAACTGAAAAAGTGAAAGGAAATCGCCTAGCCTGGTATGGGCATGTAATGAGGAGGGATGAAAGGCATGTGAATAAGAGAGTGATGCATTTGAATGTGGATGGCTGGAGAGGAAGAGGAAGGCCGAAAAAAAGGTGGCTTGATTGCGTGAGAGGTAATATGAATGAAAAAGCAGTGAATGAGAGTATGACAGCTAATAGAGTGGAATGGAAGGAAAAAACATGGTGCGCCGACCCCAATTAATTTGGGATAAGGGCAGGAAGAAGAAGAAGAATGATAAATTATTACCCTTATTTTGAAAATATGCGTAGTGTAGATACAATAAAGATGTGCACTAGTTATTTAAACAGCCACTATTGTGAACCGCATCACTCGTACACACAATCTACTTAATGCGGTTCATCTCGTTAAGTCGAGAGCGATATGAAAAATATATGAGTCGCCGAGATTTTAAAGTGTGCTCCAGATAGCTCGCGTTTCTTCCCAAAGGAGGATTTACTGAGTGTCTATTAAGAAGGAACTGTTGCACCGAATAATAAATGAGACTTGAATAGTTCTTGGGAAGTGTCAAAGTGTAGTGAAGTGGGGGGGGGGTGATATGAGCGGGGAGTGCACCGGCTTGTGTGTGACGGGAGTGAGCGATGCGCAGGTTGTGAGCACTTCTTAGTTTAATTTCTTGGATAAATCTTAGTAACTGTCAGGATCTTGCTTGTATTTGTTAAAAATAAGTATTAAATTATATTGTGTTCGCTATAGGTATCCCATATAGTTCCCATTTATTAGACAAGTCTCGATGCTAAGCCATGTTTTAAGATACGATTTAATGTTATCCTGATAACTTGAGCATTTATTATTCGGTTAAATCTAACCTGACCATCACAAAAAGCCGAGGATAATTATAACACGGTTGGCGCTGTAAATCCCGTAATTCTGGCAGTTGTATAAAGCGGCGATAATAATAAGGTTTAATTACAATTTTATTGGTCATAAACGCCGGCTAACGGCGGCCAGCTCACTTCAATGGGGTTTAAATCAATTTGCAGCACATTCGGCTAAGCAGACCGCTTACTACTAATGTTTGCGCAGTTTATGGTTGGCTTTTATTTACTCTTCATTATTATTTTTTTTAACAAAATATTTGTTCCATTGAACATAGCTTAAGCTAAGTTCACCAATCTACAAAAACTTAAGATTAATAATGATCATGATAAGCTTGAACACGATAAAATCTATTGCAAGGCAAACTATTAAATATGTATTCCTCCCATCTATTACCTAAATAAAAAAGTTTTTTTCCTTTTTCACTGTATTCCGTGTCAGCAACTTCTAGTTCATAAAGGGACTAGCCAGATATATCTCATTACGGCAATATTGATTTGCCCCAGAAAATTATTTTGTTACCAGTTTGTCATCGCAGTAGGTACAATGCACTATTTCCTTACGGGCTTGGTCTTTGCCTCGTAAACCATATCTACAAAACCAGCCAGAGCTAAGCCAAACGTACCTATGCAATTTATTTACTTACCAGAGAACCATAAAAACAAACAAGTTGATGAACACAGCCACCGCGGAGTTGGTATGTAGATATCACCATGGCAACGGTTCCAATGGATCGCTGCCGCGCGCCTATTACCTACCCGGGAACGTTTCCACACGGATCCTCTAATTTTCTTTTACGACTCGCACGGGAATGAAGGGCTGTCTTTATCTAACCCATAAATACATGGTGTTATGGTAACCGTAAGTGATTTAAAGGTTTTATTAAATTGCTTGTGTTTCTAAGTAATTGGATATGTTTTAATATGTAACCCACGTAGGTACTTATTTATCTTTATACTTACATCTTATTGAAGTACAGAAAAAGTAACAGAGGGTTCAAGCATACGATCCATAGGATGTACGTAAAAATAGCGCTTGCTCCAGTAATTTTGTCAGATTTAAAACCTATTTGGAGAAAAACGGTTGTACTATGATTAGAATGTTAATTATATTAAATTGCAGTTTCAGTATAAAATAGGTATATGTACTAAGAACAAATTTGCAATTTCGTGAATGCTACGAAATATATCGAATGCATTTAAATAAATTGAACCATTTGGGAAAGTCCAATACATTTCTATTAAAGCAACATTGTACCCAAAAGGCTTAAATTACCCAAACATCGGCAAAAAATCAATGTCTGCCGGTCCCCGAGATAAGTGTGAGGTTTGCGTAAACATGGGACATTACGAGCACGCGATAAGAGCCGACGATAGCCGAGGATAGCCGAGCGGAGCCGAAGTCGAGATCGTGGATAGACCTGATAATGTTAAGTGGTGCTTTAAAGAGGTTAGGAAGCGAGGGGACAATGATTTGTTCTTTATTGATATTACGTACAGTCATATAGCAACATACACATACACAACCCTCTCTAATTACTACTTAGACTTAACTCTCCTCGTGTATTACAAGTTTCTTGATTGCTTGTAGAGAAGCGTCGTACATAGATTGATAAGAAACTAAATTTGTACCAGAGATGAGTTTACAACTTTTATGGTAGAAGCGAATGGAGTAGAGAAAGGAAAGCTCCTCATTTACTGGATGTATGACTACATATCTATACATAAGTGAGTGCCCACTCATGAATACAGGAACCAACTTTTACCCGAGCATTATTTGCTTTTATGAAGCAAGCAAGTACATCGCACGCAATATCCGGCGCGCGCCTCAAAGGCCTATCAGAGCAACATCTATGGAGTGGTAACGTAAGCCTCTACCCGCGTCTGCCCGCCTGGTACCTAATAAAGCCATCCCGATATTTCCACGATTTTTTTTGCACACTTGTTATCAATATAAATCATACGATAACGCTAGCGGGACTAGATTACAAATATTGCCAAACACAACATTTTTTGGACCGATGTATATTACAGAATAATATTTGGTGTTCTTTTTTGATAAACATTTTCATCTCGTGTCGGATAAATCGTGAATTGAATGTTATGTTTTGTATAAAATACATAGTAACAGTTTGACAGAATAACCTTTTTATTTTTAAAGTGACATTTAATGCACGAATTTTTGGAGTTGTAGCGAGATCATAGGCATATTTTAAAAGGGTAATCAGTTTGCAGTATAAAGTATACAATAATTCATAGTTACAATAACGTGGGTTAATCTGTTCAAGAGCAGACTGCTTTATATAATATTTACCTTCCTACTGTATCTTGAGTAACTACAGTGACTTATTGACGACGCCAGACAAAGCCGCGATCGGGCACTAGTCGCCGTACTAATCTCCCGGGACACCGTAATACAAGCGACTCGTAACGTTGTAACTCGTGCTAATGACAGACGATAAGACAAATGTCGCCGACAGCTGTAGGCTGTACGTCACAGAAAGCCAAGACTTTGGTATTTACGCTCTTTTATCTCAGCCGTAAAGGTTAATTGTGACCTGTTTTTTTTACTTATTAGCATTATGTTGGTACAATTTCGCCAGCGTTGCAACAAAACGCGTGTTGCTAGACGTATAGTATTAAATCTTTCACAATGTAGAAGCTCTTGAGTGATTATTTGGGATGAAAAAGTAGTGTCAAAACAGTCCTATTTAAAAGTTGTTTAACAAAAATCTTGAAATAAGAATAATATTGATAACGGATGTTTCAAAATTAAAAAATATATGTTTTTTTCTTTGATAATGACGCTTGGAATACGGAAGTGTGAAAGCCATTTTTATTTTGACTTATATTGCAAATAAAAATTCCGAGACAAAACACTGATGAACATTTATTACACAAAACATTTTATGTTGCTACCTGATAAGAACACAAATTTACTTACTCAAAAAAAGAAAAAATTCAACAAAATATTCTTTTGAATATTTACTTAATTGTAATAGACATTCCCAATCAGCCGCGTGATAACAAGAGCCGTCCGGGCCGCGTGCCGGATCCGTACCGGAGCCGTACCGGTGCCGGGCCGGGGCCGGGCCGTTCCCGGAAACATTCCGACCCTATGTAAAAACTTATTTCCACTGAAATAATCATGTTTTGTTCAACAATACTTTTAGACGCAGAATTCTTTTATTATTTTAACCTTTCTATTTAATTTTGAGTTATATTTTTCTTGCTCAAAACAATAAAAATATTACCAAAAAAACTGATAGTACACGTTTATTTATTGTTAGTACGTAAAACTGCTATTTTAGTCTTTCCATTTTCAGACTATCTATTTTCAATTTTATAGCACTTCAGAATTCGTGAACATTTACATATAAAACCCCAATTTACTTTAATTTACACAAACCTAATTCACTTAATCCAAATCAATGTAGAATTCCACGTAACAAAACCCTGTACAATAATTAACAAACTCTTTATAATTAATTGAGTTTAAATCCTGTAAGCTGTCTCACAGTGATTGAGTTTCCAACAGTTGTACAGAAGCTTATGTTTCCATAACCATTGGGTGAGCCCCATGGTCCCATGGTCCCGTCCCTCACGTAATTATATGGGTTTATGTTAAATACTGCTTACACCCCAGTTTGAGTTGAGTATGCATTTATCCATACATAATGACTTATTATGGGTTTGTCACACCATTGGAATGGAGTTTGTTATATATACATAAGGACTTTTTGTGTATAAGTAACGTATATAACATAACATATAAAAGTAAGATAGAATTTAATATTTAAGTTGTTGTTTCAGTAAACTATCAGTGAGAATAAACACGTTGAGTATTTTCTAGTTGAAAACTAAACATCAGAAGCGTAACTAATACCGATGTATTGGAAGTACTAACTATTCCTACAACATATTTTTAATAGGATTACGAATTACAGTGAAACGTTAATTAAAAACAACTGAACCATTAATAATGTTTTCACTATTTTTTCTTTATGAAATACATAAACAAACAAATAACAGTCGTTGATTCCTCGAATCATAAATAACGATTGCTTTTCAAAGGTATTTTTAACGTTTAATTTTATTGTGCTTCATTACAGACTGGACAATCTATAATTCGTTTTAAAATTAAATAATCCTAGGTAGTTGTTTTAGTAATATTTTTCTCTATTTGTGCATGTTAATATTACTATAATATTATAATACTATTTAATTTGGTTATAAGGGTATTGAGTAAGTTGCTCTTCCATTATGGTTACTGTAATGTAATTTAAAAAAACTAAGCTAACTTCCTTACCGTACATGTTATTATCACAATACCAAAGGTTAAACAGAGGTCGTTGTTTATCATCATGCTTCATATAATCACTTTGCTCTCATGGGAAATCATGAGTAAAGGTGGCTATTATAAGGTGCATTTTTAACTTATGTAAATGAGTTGTGTTAATAAGTAGCAGAACATAATATCATACCCCACACTAGCCGTTTCTCTGAACTATTCACGTAGATATTCCCCAAAAGGTTTGTAGAGTTAGGCCTTGTTGCGTTAGCGGCTAATGTTGGAAATATTAGCGCGCTTACTACGAACTTACAAAGTAGGACTGCTGCCGTTATGTAAGCGAGACGTTGCTATGTGCGGTGTAGTGCGCTGTCTCGCTTCCGCAACGGCAACGTTTATGCTGTAAGACTTCATGGTTTAGGTAGAGATCAGATGAATAGTGAATTACATACATTTAAAAAAACATGGTACAGTCAATATCTTTACCATATTGTGTCGAAATGGATACCCTAAAACATACTTAATAACATAAAAAAGTATTATCCACCAGTCAATATGCTAACAAGAAGGTATAATATTTTTTCAATACCGCCTCGGTATGACAACAGACAAACAGGGGGAGGATGGGGATGTTTGTATACCGCCGTACCGCAGCCTCCGCGATACGAGATCTAATCTTCCGGGTTAAAGCACTCGCCGTTAGCGGTTCAAGTGGCAGACGAACTCTGTAGGGCAGGGTGGGCAGGGGTGACGGAGGGGGGGGGGGTTATCTGATGCTCACGGTGTAGGGTGAAGGATATGGATCTAATTATATGCTTAGGGTAATTTTTGTTTCTCAAACTTGTTGCGTGGAATAATGAAATTGATAAAAAGCCATAAAGAATAAACACTTATGAAATTTTGGCATTTTACATACTTACATTACGAAGAAAACCAAGTTAAATTTTAATAACTATGAAAGAAAGAAGAAATATATAAGAATGTGCAAATTTATAAATTCCACGCAAATGGACTATTTTATCTACCATAGGGGTAGATAAAATAGTTAATACAAGTTTGTACGCTCAATACACTGCTGGCACGTTATTGGCAAGATATAGTGACCGTGCTGATACAGAGCGCTATGCATGCTCTGGCTTTGTACTATCAACACATATTGCTTGTAAAACTGCAATCCCTAAGTAACGTACGACCTGCGCGCTTACCATGAACTCTTATAGCAGGACTCTCCTCATCGTGTGAGCGAGAGGCAACTATATACAGTGTAGTGCGCCGTCTCGCTTCCGCAACGGTGACAATACTGCGTTAAGAGTTTATGGTACTGGTCCTCACTGAAACGAAACGGTCTGATGAAATTTACCTACTTTACGCGTATCATGTCATCTTATTGACTGTAATATGGAGACTGACTAAATTACGTAAAATAAAATGAAGTTATCTTGTTTCTCGAAAGTAATGCTGTTATATTAGATACTGTTATGTTAATGTGTATTTATTGTTAGAGAAGCTCCATGTAAAAATAATTTAACAAAACCCATGTCTTTAACCTTGCTGTAGTCGACTAAGAAAAAATGACAAAACGAAGACAGGGGTTAGATATAACACCTTCTAGAGTCAGAGATTTTTTTACTTTATTTAAGTGGTTTACACCAATTAATTAAATATAATGGACCTCTTTGATAGCCTATACCCAGAGATGTACGCTCTACACGTCGTCAGGTCGTTGACCCCCGGCGTGGAGGCTCTTCGAGTGTCAATTAGTTTTACCGTCTGTAAGTAAGGAGGTTCCGCTTCGGCGACGCACGTAATTACCGCCTTTATCGAAAGCATTCAACTTTCTTCACACTTTACGAAGCCTAGCCGTAAGGCATTTAATACTGGTTTGTAAAAATGTTGACTTAAATAACATTTAATCTTAGGAAATTAAAGAAATGAAAATTACAAATGTTGTAAAAATCCTACATTGTTTTGAACTTTGTTTAAATATTATGGGTTGCCTCTAGATTCTAAAATAAATCTTGGAATTCGTAGCCAATTTATTGGCTGATAAAACAAGTAAGCTTAATATATTTTATTTTAGCAAAGATATCTATTCAATTTCAAAGAGCATTAGACTAAACATGCTCCAAGGTATTGGAGTGTCGCACTCAGTTGTACGCATGACAGATGACTCATCCTTTACTCAGCCGAGTGACATAAAAGTGGTTTCAGAATAAAAAGACTTTTTGCAGACATCGACGAACGTCTGTCACAATACAAAGGAAACTGAACTGAGATCGAGGTAGTAAGAAGTAAGGGGTGGATGAGGCGAGACGTTGTACTAAAGTAGTAGAAAATATAACTACTTATATGTAAAAACATAAATGGCATGTCTCTTTTTCGAAATAGTAATCTGAAGTAGCGCGTATTTATATAAAACACACATTAACCCTTATTAAGAACGGTTGATTGGTACTTACACACAACACTAGCTCTATGTCTATTACATCGCATTGTCGCTTAAATTATTCAGTTACATGAACAGAACATTGCTTGTAAACTATTTTAACATGGTAGGTAAATTGGTTAAGTAAACCACTCGACACACGTCTTACAGCTCACTTCTCCGATAACTAACGTATAATAATAACACAGTACATTTCCACCAACCACTCACATCTACACGTCACTATAACGGTGACACATCCATTACTTCGTGAATCCGTGTCTCACAGGGGACTGAACTACAAGTAGGTGCAGTTTTTCCCCCGAGAGGCCATTTGTCTTGAGGTCTGAATACCTCCTCTCTGACAGATATCCTCTGCTTTGACACGGCGCCTTTTATCCCGTATGGGCACATTGGGCACACCGCCGCCGCCGCCGCCGCGCCGCTCGCCGCACGCCGCTCGACCCAATTTGGAATTTACGCGACGCGATAGGATTCTCTGTCTAGGCAATACGATACGACGGAATTCTACTTAGATTGTAGGTTGCTACTTGTGTAGTGGCTACTGAAACTATTTGGTTTGTTTACTAGATACTACTTACATAGTTATATCTCTTTAGGTAGCTAGGTGTTTTACACTAAGTGGGTATGGAAGACCACATCATTTAAAGTATAGAATATTAAGAGTTTTTTTAATACCTAGTTATTTAGGTAATTAGTATGAGTATGATTATTCATATCAAATTAATAAATGTCTGTAATTCATTATTGAAAGGATTTAATCTGTTTAATTACTGTTAATTGACCAATGTCCAAAAATTCATTTGAAAACATTGGCAGCACGTGCAGTGGTAGCACGTGACAATTATTTCCAAATATTTCATCCTGTTTTTCCAAATGATGAAATTATTACATTGATTTTAAATTATAATAACGTAATTTTTTATTTGATAATAACTGTTAATAATGTATTTGAATCGCAAATAACGTGATTAAATAACTGTAATTAGTAATATTAAATTCCCGTAACAGCTGCAATTAATTAAGTTATTATAATTAATTCAGTGGATCGCTCTCATATTGTGTCGCGTCGCGTTTGACTGACACGCGTGTGTGTCTGTGTTACATTGATTGCTCGGCTTGTGTCAGACACTAAGACAACAATTAGTAAAGTTATTATTTGTAGATCACCCTGATCCACGTCAAGTGAATACAATAACAGGTTGTTTATATATTTTCCAATTGTTTTTAATTGTAGAGGTACCTACTACGATTTTTGTTTTACATTGAGAACGATCATACACCATAGTTTCCATAGTTTTCTACACCACGGTACTGCGCTTTTACTAATACAATGATAGCAAAATTGGTACCCATAAACAGTCAGGATTTTACATAGAGTCTCTGTGAATTGCTACATGTCTTACATATTTACTTTTCCACATAGTGTACGTAACTAATTAAAACGCTGTACGTGCAAAAGGACTCAAAAATTCACATACGTTCAGCTCTCAACCGCGATTCAATCACGAGACACAAACGAGCTCAGTAAATCGTTCCCGAAGCTAAAGCAAAAAGTTAATGAGTGTTATAATAATAACCGCAAAGACACGAGAAACGAGATTGACGCGGGAGAGAGAGAGAGAGAGAGACAGAGGAAACAAATCACTCTCGACTGACGAATGACGACATCTCCTTAGTTAGGCGAGGTAAGGAATTATGTGATGTCGCGTGAGGGGACTGTTTTTGTGGATAAGGACATGTGTATGTTAAAATGGTTATTATACTTGGAATTTAAATAAAAAAGATGGAAAATAAACTATGATATATGGATATGTAATTGGTTCTGTTCTAAATTACCTTCTCAATTGTAAGTTTTGCTGTGTCATCAATTTAGGTCTTTGTGATAAACTAAGATTTAAATTGCTACTTAATATGCTTGCTAAAGAAATATAAAGTTGGTTTAAATTATCAATAAACAAACAAGGTGTGTATTTCTAACACCGCAATATTCAAGTCACCCTTATCCACTCAAATATAATCTCATAATGCTTAACTATATTCAAGACGTTATACCTTACACCTTGGAAGGCGACACCTCAGCTCATACGTCACAATAATGACGTCATACATAAGCCTCGTAATTTGGCGACTTATTACCCGCGGCGGGTAAGCCGATATCAGCCGCGAACAGCTCTGATACTCATGTGTCTGTCTGTCTGTGTCAGTGTCTACCTCACGTCATGTTACTAACGTAGTGTACCTACTTAATTATTATGCTAAACCATCATAATAATATAAACGTTGTGTAACCAGTATCAAACTAATCTCGATATTTTATGTAAAATGCGTACTAAGTAGGGAAAAGTTGAAGAATTTTCCTTAACTATATTTAAAACAAAATATTTTAAGGGTGCTTGCTAAAGATGATCGATTTCCGATACCGAAATGCACATAATCTGGCTAAAGAAAAATGATAAAATATTTTCGGGTTTTTTTTTACCAATCACAATGTTGCGTGTCCCGATAGCGCGGATAATGAAGAGTTACCCACCCCGTCTCTGTCAGTCTCCCCCCTCCCCTCCCACTTCGGTCCACGAACTCACGCAGAAAGATAAAAGGATAATCGGTTCATTTTTTCTGTCACTCGCAGATCTTAAAATATATAGAAAAGGTAGTAAAGTTTCGGATGCATTACGTCCCCGACCGGCCCTTTGTAGTATTTAAGTGGTCGTTAGATCGGCTATCGTGTCTTATAAAAGCTTTTTACGTCTTCATATAGGAGTTACGAGTTTGATATAGTCCGTCATTTGTGTGCTGCTGGGTGGGTGAGATAAACGCAATCTGCTCTGTGAGGTTATTGCATCGCGATGTAGCTTTGAATATTACAGTCGGAGCCGTTTTTAATAATGGTTTGTGATCTCTTTTTTAGTAAAAAATTTAGATTTTTGTTTCTATTGCCATGTAGGCCTTTTAGTTGTCGTTAGCCATTTTAAAAGGAAGTTATGTTAACTAACTTGCTTTCATAGAGTGTTATCAAATGTAAACAATAAATAAAAATCCATCAGCCTTTAAACTAGAATTCAATTATAATCTCTTTAGTCATGTACTGAAATTTCAAGTAAATACCGTATGAGTATGTAATCTAACCGCTACCTCTGCGCCAATTGATATGACAAAACTGTAACACAGAACTAGGGCTGTATTTATGAGAGTAAAAATCTTTTAAAATTTCTGTAACTGGGGTAAATATTTTTTTTTTTTTAAATGTTTCATTACTTAATTCATATCTTTTATAACACTCGAAACGTCTTTAACTTAAACACAATAATTAAGACAGATTAGTTCAGGTACTACACACACTCCATTGAATAGACAGACAAGTCCGTGGCTTAGTGAAGTCCGCGCGTCATCCAATAACTCAGGCTCTTACGATCTTACTCCCGGCCTTATTGGGCGCGCAATAAAATCAAACCATCAAACATTCATGACTTAAACTTAAACAGTGGAGTTCCGTACTACTTACTGTTTACGTTCTGAACCCCGATTTGTTGAAAGTGGTATATAGATCTTAAAAGATCGATTACGATAGGTTTTTTTATGTTTAAAATCGGATTTAATTAATTGAGATGGTACCATTGCATCATAGTTGTAGCAATGTGAATATTATGTTATTATGTTCGGTATTTAACAATCATTATTTTTTTCGTAAAAGATCAAACAATTTACTTCTGAAAGTTATATTAAATTAAATTAACGATAATGAATTGTTACACGTTTCCAAAGTATTCATCTTTACTTATCAGGTTTTCAGGAAGGACTTCCTGAAAGTTTAACTTCGTAATTAGTACCTTGAACATAACTTTGCAATTTCCAACCTGTCTTTGACGAACTCTTTCTATAGCTACGCAAAATTTAAACATCCTGCTTATCTGTGAAATAAAGACAATGTATAGTCCTACTAATATTATAGAATTAAGTTTGCGAAGACGCATGTTCGTTACTCTTTCACGCCCAACTACTGAACACACTTAAACCAAATTTGGCACAGTTGTATAGCGGTTTAGCTGTAGAAACTTAACAGGCATTGGATAAATATGCTTCTGTGATATACCATTGTTGTTTTCATTTGACTAGGGATCTCTTATACCGAGATCTATTTTTATATAGCATTGAGATTGGAGTCTGCTTCGGTTTCGAGAGCACTTGCGATGGAATCTTATTAAACGATAGAACGCGGTATTGTTGTCGACTCGGTTATTATTAGCTGTGACGTCACACCAATCTGTTTGCTGCCCATTATAATCCTTTAAAGAAATGCATTATTATAAGGCTCACAAGTATTGGTAATTTAGGTTTTTTCATAGTTTTATATTTTGAGTGAAACTAGCAGAAAAATCACCTACTACTGAATGGCATGAATACAATGATGATGTTATTTCAATTATAATTAAATTAGTGTTAATTTAATATAAACTAACTAGGTAGGTATAGGTCTTGCTAAACCAATTTAAAGAGTTTTATTAATGTAAAATAAGGTTATTTACGTACTTCATATAGGAATACATATTAAATATCGTAGCAGCTTGTCACTCGAGTGCCTACTTACGTTACTGGAGGTAATTAATATAATAATAAATCTTCATGAAAATACCTAACATCTTCATATCGTTACATTGGTATTGTATTACTACAAGCACGTAAGTACCCGCTGTGTGGGAGTACCTTCTTATACACTCGCCTTGTGTAACAGAACTTGTACAGAGTCACTGTTATTATTAGATACCTACACATCAAGTGTTCCTATCTTGAAATAAAACTAACATAAGTGTAAATATGTACGTGTACTTTTTTGATTAGTTGCGTACAACGGATTTTGTCTATATTTTTGCCTTGAAAATTGACATCGATAACACTATAATATATAACAGTAATATAAGGATAATGTAGCCCATAGCATGCCCAGAAAGAAAATAAATAATAATGAAGAAATAAATAATATAAGTAAATCAGCAATCCGTGACACTTAATTAAAAAAGAATATAAGAACATTCGTAAATAATAATGAAAACGTTTTAAACTGGAGTTTACCGAGAAATACTTTAAAGAGCGCTGAAATTGATAGCCTCTTAAATACCGGTTCAAAAATATCTTCAACTAACTATTCATTTACGGAAACGTAAAAATCGGTTATAGATTCTTTAGTTTCGATAAAAGAGTATTTGCATTTTCACATAGTGGAAATAACCAAAATCACATAATAATATTATACAAATTAAGATAAATTGTAGCATATTCCAAGAAGTAACAATACAGCTTTTTTAGGGTTCCGCACCCAAAGGGTACCAACGGGACCCTATTACTAAGCCTACGATGTCTGTCTGTCTGTCTGCCAGAGGCATCTACAGACCAAACGGTAAAAGTAAGACAGCTGAAATTTATACAAAATACTTGTTACTATGGCTGCTATCACAACAAATACTAAAATCATTGAAAACTTAAAATCTAAGAGGGGTCCCCATTGCATTGATGTTTTCAAACCGCAAACGAATTGCCTTATAATTTACAAAGACATTGCACACCATTGGGGTCGGCTACCAGTCTTACTGGATTCAGCTGAATACCGTATTTTACATGGAGCGACTGCCTATCTGACCTCCACAACCCATTTTACTGGGTAATCCAGTATCCCATAGTAAGACTGGTTGTCAGAATTGACTTAACGACTGCCAAAGATCTATTTATGACAGCCGGGATAGGTCACGTTAAACAGTAGGCTGTTTAACGTGCTTTCCGAAACACGGAGGGGTCTCGGTATGTTATAAATGATTACCCATCCACGGACCAACCGCGGTGAGCGCGGCTTAACCTGTATTATCGGTCTAACCGTACAGCTTAAACTTAGCCACGAGCTCCTCTAGAAGCATCGAATCATGTTTTGTGTAATTTTAAAGCACTTATTTCTGATGGTGGTACGGAACCCTTAACGGGCGAGTCCGACTCGCACTTGGCCGGTTTTTCAAGTTATGTTATTTCTTACTTTACTAAAACGAAACAAGTCCTAGATTTCTGGCTTATATTTTTAGAAATACATGTATAATGTGTAAATTTTATGTATAATCTATGTAGGTATTATAGACTTTTGAAATTTGTACATTTAAACCCCAATTGCTTGCAATTTTAGTAATAATTATGCTCGTTCCTTTTCCGTCATTGCAGATCGTGTTCATTATAATTAAATTAAAGAAAATGACATTTATTTTACGTATTTTCAATAACCAAAATTAATACCATTCTCCAATAAAGCATTTCTATATTTATCAATTAAATTGGAACGGACGGGTTCAGACAAAGCGATCAATTTGCGAAGACAGTTGAGAATTACAATTTGTATTCACGATCAGCCGCCGGAGCGGAAATTTACCAATTTGTTAATCGCAATATCAATTTGTATAATTACTGAGCCAACACCGTTACAAACTAATGTTAATATTTGATCGAGGACTTATCGACTCGTTCAAACGAATAACTATTATTAAATAACTTACTAGTATTTCATTTTTTTAAGATATTGGAAGCTATTTTCACAAATTTATTTAAGGTTTTAATAATTTAGCGTTCCTTGAACACTAATATTTCGAATTCAATTCTTTAAAACATAATCTACTTACACCTTATCAATGTATTACGTGTAATATCTAAACAGTAAGCCATTTATTGAATTACCTATCATTCAACTTTATTCGGCAGAAGAGGCAAGTAAACTACACCTATATCAATATCTAATATTGATTAAATGGCCGTGTTTATAACATCATCCAGTATTCATGTAATATCGAATGTACGAGACACGACAATAGTCACATAACAGCGGCAGCGCTTAATATCCGAGACGTTTGACACTTGACACGAGTCACTTGTCCCCGCTTATCCCCGCGAGTTGGGATTCAATTACTTTGCGCCGTACAGACGGACAAGTCGTACAGCTGCCATGACTTATCGTAAACAATACGAGATTAAATATTAAATTACCTGAATCTTTAAGTTCTACAAATATATTGAATACATTGTAGTATAAAAAAAATAGTACTAGAGATTTTTTACATTATTCGTTAGTTCAAGTAGAAATCTTCAGTAAATACTCTGAATAAAAAACTTTCCATGAATTATTAACTCGCGGTAAGAGCTCTTTTATAAGAAAATTAACTTAAGTCACCGCAAGCCACAGAATAAAGTGAAGTTATGGTTTCAAGAATGGAATCCTAAAAAGAAATCTTTGTTAGTTTAAAATGCAAATGTAAAATTATCTACCACAATAATAAAGTTCCTACTCAATAAAATAAACAAACCATTATTAGTAGACAAAGGCATTGAATGTTCGAGTCATTACGAGACATTAGCGTCGGTAATTGCAATTACTTTAATCTGCCGCTGGATGTCGGACAAGTAAATTTGACGCCATCTTGCTAATGACGTCACTGCCTATTGTCGAGTAACGACCCGCCGAGCGAGAGTGCGTCTGTCATCAGCTTAGTGCTATCTATACACTGGGACACTTTACACTTAGTTTATACATTGTCTGTACACGTGTGAACATGAGCTTCTTATGCCTTGTGACACATAGGCCCTGTCTAAAAAACAAAGTGTCACATTATGTACAGTCTAGAAAGTGTTCCACATTATTTTCGAAATAAGTGTCGTAGTGTGAACAGTGTCCCACATTAGTGCCGCAAAAAGTGTTGTCTTTTGAATAGTCTAGAAAGTATTCTACATTAGTGTCTCAGTTTATGCGAAGCTTAATGCTTCATCGGTAGGAACGCAGCGGGAGCCATTGTATTGATATTGCGCTCGTTCCGACGATTGTTATTGATATTACATGTGATTGGCGAAATGTTCCCTTTATACATTTATTTATTAATAGCTGATAGGCTATTAGTTTATAACTAATGTTTTCCTTTGTGTTCAGTCTATTTGGGTAATAAACGAATGATAAATCATGTTTTTTTTACATGAAAACAATGAGGAATAAAATCAGTTAATACGAAAAAACCATATAAAGGAAATTTCATCATTATATTATATCATACACTTAAAGCATTAAACCAACGTCGTACACTCTCTTTTCTCACTTCTATTTCCTCCATATCATATAGAATCTCGAAATGCTGTAACTTTTATGATAATCTTACAATTCTTCTTAGCAAAAAAAATACTCGTTGAAACTCACTTTTTCGATGGTTCAATTACTTTTTGTCCATTTTCTTTTATCATAAATTCTCAATTTAGTTTTAGAGTAGATTTTAATAAAATTCTTGGTACATTTTATCATTCACAAACTAAATGCATTTTTAATTTCCAAACAATAGTGTTTTTCTCGTTACCTCGCCGTATAATATTCTTCGCGTTCTTTATAGAATACGTAAACAAAGCAGAAATGCTGACCTTTAATTATTCATAGTACGCTACTACCAGAGTACACATTATTTTGAGGGGAAGGAAATAATTACCAATTAAATTGTATTGAAGCCTTTTCAGTTCAGAGCTTGAATCAGGCTCAACATCAACATTGGCTCTGGCCGCTTCTATTAAACGACATTACCCAGCTGGTTGATGTGGTTAATATTAGTTAATACCTTTAGTGCTTGCGATCGTATCAGATGATCTGATAAACATACTATTGAGTTTCTCGCAAGTTACGCTATGACATCCGGTTCTACACTATATACTAGATAATTAACATGCTATGGAAAGAACATAAACCCACAGAACTTACACATTTTTTTATATAACATATACGCAATGAAGTACTGAACTGTATTTACTAAACAAATCAGAATGGAATGTCATAGCACTAAACTACTGAACCTTGTCACATCTTGTGGCGATCAAATCTCACGAGCCATTGCTCCCGACGTCAGTGCGTGCTCCGCGCCACTGGACCGGCGGCGACGGCGGCGACGGTGGGCAGTGATCAGTGGCGCGCCTCGCGGGTCACACACCGGACCAGCCTTGCGGAATGTAAGGGGTGACGGATTGTCTGGGGGCAGACGATGTTAATATATTAATTGATGTCTGCAAAGAGTCTGAAATGGTAAAATTAAATGTTCTACATAACTGTTGGTTTTTAAAGCATTCATGGCTCATAGCAGTTAACATTAGGCAACAATTGGCGGAGACATCAATGATATAGTAGTTATAGTCCATTCAGTAACAAACAATTTAAATATTCTTGCAACACACCATCTTATAATTATAACTCTCTCACGTGTTGCAGTATTTTTAAGATTATCAATATAATACTCTTCTGTTTACTGATACCGCCATCCTGCCTCCAATCTCCCTTACAACTCCAAGCAATTTGGATTATGGAATTATTTTCCAAGAACGTCACAGTACGGCTTTCTAACGGTCGCCAAAAAGCCGTGCTTTGACAAAACGATTTTCAAAAACCAGTAATTGATATTTTGTAATCCCCATGGGCATCCTACGCTCAATAAATTCACAAATAAATTTGCTGGTGAATACATTTGAACATGGAAACATTTGGTCCGCGTTATGGACGCGACGTTGCCAGCTTTGTAATATTATGATTTATGTTTTAATTTATTTTCATACAACTGATTATTTTAATTGTATGTCGTTCTGTTTTGAACGGACAATGTTTTTATACTTCATAATACTGAAATTTACGTATTGTTACACTTTTACCTTTTATGTACTTTGTAGACCACGCCTTATTTTGAGAGTATCATTAATTGTTCAGCTTTCGTAACCCAACACCAGACTGATGTGCATCCAATTTGCAGGCGTTTAATAAAGAGGCGCGCGTCGCTCCGCGTCATGCCGCGTTCACCGACGCAGCTGATCGGATTAGTGATAGACTAAACATAGCATTCGAATACCAACTCATTTATCTGCCATTCAGATAGATCTAATGCTTGATTTCCACTTAAACAGTTTGTTTTTAACAAAGTAAAAACAAATTGTGAAATACATGAGATGTGTATTTAATGTTCTTTTTCAATCTCATTTTTATTTAGCCCTACAAACATCGAAACGCAAATAAATTGTTCATCCTTCCGTCCGAGAATTTTAAATATAAAGATTTCACATTTTCTTTACAGCAATGAGGAAAAATAAGTTACCTACTACGCATTGTCGCTTGTAGAACAGTCAGCTGATTTACGAGTATATTTTGATATCGATAGTAAAACTAAATTGGTAACTTGTCAGTCTCTCCCACAGCCTGCGGGAGCGTCCCGCCCTGTGACGTCACAACACTAAGTGACCCGAATCACAATCAGATTGATGGCACAATGATCGAATGACAAGAATTCATCAAAAATTACAGACAGTAAATCATTTGATCATCCGCCTGTCAAACTACGATTTTATTTCATGATACAGTAGAAAAAAATAATTCATTGATAAATGGAAAAAGATATATTTAAAATGTAAATACGTTTGTAAGAAAGTAATAAAAGTTTTTATTGCATAACTTTGAAGCGTCGTCTTGCATCTTCATCTGGAATTAATTTGACATCGATGTTCGAAATAAATGGATGTGTCAATATTTGTGACAAATATTTATGAGGTTATGTTATTTATCTTATACAAAATAGTACATAAATAACATTCTAGGAAAAATAACCTAATAATTATGTTCCATTCGCTTTGTTGAGCATTTTGTATCAAGATAATGTTATCTATATTAGGATTTATTAATTAACTATGTGATTTCCAAGAAACACTAATTGGAATCAGTAAACATGTTCTGATCTTACGGTAAGGTTGAGAAGGTAATTACTAAATAACCCTCAGGCGGGCTCAACTAAACTCCTCGACTACATTATTATACAAATATTTATAAAAGAAATCCTAAATATCGGAACATAAACGTAAATCAGATGTGCGCATCATCAGTCAGTGTGAGGTGACGAAGTGCGCGCACTCCAGTACATTAGTCTGTAGCGAGGCGGCGACGGAACCCGCTACATTAGTATTCGCGCCATCCGCGACAAATACGTTAACGTAACATAAATATATCATCTATGTGCGGTATTCGCTACACTCCGCGCAAAGATTCCACCTTGTCAGCTGTAGGCACGTAGTCGCGTAGCCACGTAGCACTGCTACGTCGTAGCACACAGCGATTGATAAATTGCTTGTTACATTCTGTATGGAAATACTTGGAAGTGCTGGCTTACATTAAAGTGCTTCTGAACTTTTATGTTTCCCTGCATTATTCACTAGTTCATAGAAGTTAACAACGTTCAGTCGGAAGGTAAAATATACGAAAGTGACAGTGAACACAGTTTTACGATCCCCCACAAGTTATGAGACAGTTTTATACAGCCTCCCCTGTATGGTATACTTGTACCGCTACTTATTCAAGTTTAATTATTTGGAAGTTTTAACATCGTTAGGCAAGCCATGTATAATTTAGCCGCGTCATGTATAATGTAATGTTTTTCATGATAATGTATTCTGTACACGGGAATTGTACATATATTTTTTTTGTACAGTGTAATAAAATTGCGAATGTTCTTTTGGTTTATGTTTTTGGTAATTATTCAAATATTAATATCATATCACAAACAAGTATTTACACAAACAATAACTTATGGTATATCACTAACGGGTTGACAAACTTAAATCTAATACAAGAACAAACACTTACAACTATACTAAAATTAAATCTTATATAAATAAATAAAACTAACACGCGTCAAAAAACTCATCGTCATCCTTGTCAATGGCGGGAAACGTGCCCAGAAGGCTGGCAGCATTGCCACGTTGAATGGTTATGCTGATTCTCTGTGCAAGGAACAAACCAGCTCTCTGATCACAAGTAGAGTCTACCAAACGTTTTGACAGTTCTTTAAAAAGATTTCGTGCACTCGGATCCCATGACCCGAACGTTTCAACCCCAAACAGCTCGAAAATATAATTACCCATTAGGTTATTATACTTTCGCCGTTTAAGGGTCTCCGCAGCTCCAGCAGCAGCGCCAGGAGAGGCCGCCGAACTTAGAACGTGGGATGGCGCAAGGGTGTCGACGCACGTTGCGTCCCACACTAAAGGCCGACCCAATTTCTAAGGCAACAATGACATACCGTCAGGTCTCTTACCATCGCCGCGCACCGCATTGACAGCGATGACATGCGACACAAGGTATACCTAAACGTAAACTGATGGCGAGCCGGAAAGTATTGTCATCCAAAATCGTACCAAGAGTGGTTGACGGAAGTGCCTGTAACCAGAGGCCCGATTCCCATTCTCCCACAGCCAGGAGACGCGCGCGCTCTGCAGTGTTGATTGACGTATTAATTATTTATTTCCGTATCAAACTGTAAAGCGGCTCGTCCCACTGCCTCTGAGAAGAACGTTGCTCGGGTAGATCTGTGCCCGGGCAGGACAATTCTCAACTATTTACTGCCTCAGTCATGCACAGAATCTGAAAATCAACCAGAGAAGACCCTAAGATTTGCCTGGTTAACTTTTCAGTGCTGTGGACCGAAGACAAAAATGCTGGTAAGCCTAAACTGGAAACTTTGCGTACACCAAGCCCGGATCGGATCAGCAGCGTGGCAAAACAAACTATATGTACACTTGTGTAATAATTTTGACACAGTTTATAAAGATAAATTCAATATTAAGTGCCCATTAATTTAACAAAGTAAAACAAAGTATAAAAGATTTTGAAAATTACAGTTTGATTACCAAAATTGAATACACAAAATTATTATTTCGTGTTTTTAATAATGTCGTATGCAAATATATTTTTTCTTATAGATTTTGAAACACTAAATTTATTTCATGTTCTATTGCATGTATATGCCTGTTATTCGGGTATCAAACGCCATCAATCTGGGTCACTAGATAATCTGACGTCAGATTGAAAGCAACTTTCCAAAGTCTCTACAAATGGACTGTTGTATTAAACTCTTGTTCAAAAAATTAAAACTCTAGTAAATATCGTGTGATTTAAGAGTCGAGATAAAATTAATTTCTAGTAAAGCTAAGCTTTAACTTTATAAAACGTAGTTCCTAAAAACCTTTCCAACTAAGATACTCGTTTATAATTTCTAAAGTCAGATCTCCACGGAGGCTAACTAAGAATGTTATAAGTGGTTAGAGCTGACCCTTGAGCTAGGTAATGAAGTGCAGGTGTTATGAGGCGACCTGCTACGAGCGAGGTGCTACGAGGCGATGGGCTACGACGTGGGTTGCTACGAGGCGAGCTGTTATGAAGCGGCTATCAGTGGACGGTAAAGCTTGGCTCTCTCATGAGCAGTATGTTACCTGTTTAACTAGAAGTTTAATTTTGCTTTATGGCTACATTATTAACTATGCTCAAGGGTCATCGCTTTATTAACTTGATTAGTAACAATTTAATAGGAAGTAAATAATAGAATGGAATTTAAAAATAGGCACAAGAATAGCGTTGATTTATAATCGAACGAATTAAAGAAAAACGATTCTCTAATGTTTAAGGATTAATTATGTTCAACTCCAATCCAAGTACAAGAAACACATAACTACACTGTTAACTATCTAACAATAAACTCTACAGTGGAACAGTGTGCACCATTTAACCCGTTGCCACCTCCCGGACGAGAGCCGCTAATCCTCCGCCATGCAGACTCCGGAGATAGCGGGCACTCTTTGTGAGGTCTAAGAAGTTGACGGTCTAATAAGCTGATAGCTCTGGAATAACATCAAATTGTATAAGTCTGTGCTGTTATTTAACTCTATCTCTTTATATTCAGATTGAAAAATTTGGTAACACATTTTGTTTTTTAAATATATGAGTACAGGAAAGGCGGAATAAGTACTAAAGCGACATAATATTTCAAGCTGTCTTTTAGATAAGTACGACTAATAAAATAAAAGAGGCTGAAAAATAAATGCTGAAAAGTAAAACAAGGATTTATTTCTAAATCTTACAAAGACAAATGTTTATCTTAAACTGCATTCACAATGAAATATATCTAGCGATCTACATTTCCGAACAACGTTTTGGTTTGCATAAAAATATATTCATAGAAAACTCAAGTGTTCCTCGAATTTAGCATAAAAAGATTTATTTTTATTAAGGGGACGTCTTTTCCTCATGCTTTAAGATCGCGGCGATGTGTTTGTGTTTTGTTTTTTAATTGGAAGAGGGGATGTACCCGACTATACCCGGCGCCTTTGTCACGAAGCTTGATAAGCCGCCGTACAAGCAACACCAGCTAAATTACTGCACCATGGAAATATAAAATTTATCGTAATATAAATGAGAGCGGCGTTTCACAGGACAGTTTGTATTAAGGAGAATATAATTTTTATTTTGAAGAAATTCATTTCAAAGCTAGCTCCGGGTCAGATGTAGGTGCTAATTATTGTCTGCAGCATTGTTATTGTTCCGCGAAAGGTTCTATTCATGCGCTTCGTGTAAAGCCAGTTCATTGTTAACTTCTTACATAAACTCCTTTTTCATTATGTGTCGAGTTTTACTAGAACTAATAGCTTTCTTTATAAGCTAGAAGCTCCTATTATCTCGTGAAACAAATATGCAGTATTATAACAAAATTTAAGGATACTTGGTTATCTGAGAGTGATACGTGGAACTTGCGTTGTCGGCCTGAAATTCCCTCGCTAATGGAAATTCAGGGCGTGTCACTTTCTTTGTCACATTTATAATAATAATTCTAAACCTGAGCTCTATAGTAATAAAATTAGTTATTTCATAAACAGTTGTGCATGTAGTAACATTTCCCAGCTAGCGTTGTGTACAGGCGATTAATTTTGCAATATGGTAAATTTGTTTGCTTTTTGGCCATTTACACGATAATAACGAGTCCGCCTCCATGACGTAGGAATAAGCTGTTCGTAGATTTCTTTGTGAATATTTTGTTAAGCCTTTTTTTCCTCGTTTATTTTGCATTGTTGTGTTGTCCCATTGTAGTATCAGAGTAAACGTTCCTTTACAAGCGGAAGTGTTATTCTTTAGTTGGAATTCCTGATATTTTATTCAGTTTAACGTTAACTTTGACTATTAATATGTCATTACAGAAACACATTGTAACTTTCTCACCATTACTAAATATTTATTAATGATCTAGTTACCAAGGTTCTGTAAACTATCTATATTAAATGTAACTTAATTTGATCTGACTGGCTTATTTGAGTCTATTAAAAGACTTCCCGGGCCCGAAGAGTAAAAAACCTACATGGCCTATTATGAGTTATCCCTCGTGTCCCACTCCCTCCACATACAAGACGTCTAAAAATGTTGTCTATATGTCTGAGTTCTGGTTCGAAGTAAGTTTACTCTAAGCACACGTGAAGACTTGATCGACGCATGCGCACATAGATAATGTATAGCTTATCGCTAATGGATCGCGCGGGTGCGGGCGATGCAAAATAGTGTAACCTTAACAAATCCGCTAATGTTCGTCGAGATTGATAGCGGCCGGGACCTGGCGGGGAGGGGGGGGGGGGGGGGGGTAGCGCGGTCTGTGCGGAGGGGGGGGCATTGTACACGGTGGAAGTAGGCGGTGGAGTATGAATAAGATATAGACTAAAACTTGTGGTAATCGTACGCTAATCACGTGACTGTAATAGGGATTTGTGATTTAAATCTAAGTAGATTTCTTTTACAATTTATCCGTTGTCCGAGAATTCGAGTAAAAATAACGCTTCAGATAATAACGTTTCTGGCACAAAAATATTTTTCTAATTCTTTTTTTTGACACGTGTATAGAAATCCTTTTAGTTATAGATTTGAAGTTGTTGTGTTGATTTCTTAAATACATGTGAAGAATAACCTTTGTTTTATTCATACTCTAAGCAAGGCTGAAGGCGTGACGTCATCGCGAACTTAGATAAACTTCGGTAACTCTGACGAAGGATGACTTGATGATGTGTTAGGTGTTCAATTAATATTCCACCAACGTTATGTTAGAAACTAATAATAGTTCGAACTCATGGCATTGTTTATACAGGAAATTATGTGTAATAATTGTTTCAGGAAAGTGCTTTCCACTATCGGCCATTTGTACAAAAAAGGGAATACAGTACTATATTTTTCCAAAACATTAAGCTACCACGCGACATGACTCGCAAGATACCTCTAATTTTTGAAGAAAAAACCTGTTTGTCCTGAAAAGGCGCTCAAATCACGCAAATAATATAACAAGTAACCTGTCACACGGCGGCCTCCGAGCGCGGACCCTCATTACACTCTGTTTTTCTATCGTTACGTACGAAACAAGGATTTATTCCTTTAAACCGATTGTTTTTACTACTTTGCGTGTTGTTTTTATACCGACCGCTTCTCATTTAAATCCCGTAACCGAACCCTATCTACCTCAATTATGTGTTTTTATTCACGTTTAAAATCCACTGCTTTGTTTTTCTCGTTTAAGAAATATTTTGTGGAATTAATTACGCATTGGAATTAGAAGTGAGGTTCAGTAAGATATTTACATTTAAATTCTTGTCCGCTGTTTAAATTACAGTAAAGTGATAAGTTTTTAAGGAGTTTGTAGTATTGTTGTTATAAATTTTAAGGTCAAAAGGGTGCTTCCTCGTTGGGCCATTTAGAAGAAGTTTTAATTGAGTCTTAGGAACTCGCGAGTCGTATATTCAGGAGTTTGTCAATCTGTTTGTATCGGGAACAAACTTTGCACTCCGAATTGATTCTGATTCAAGACTTTGTGTTGAACGGTTTAGAATCGGGAATCAGATAAAATGCTGCTTTGTTGATGGACTTTTATGTTTTCCTTAGAAGAGCGAGTTTATTGAGACGCTTACTAAGTATGCCGATTGCGAGTTCATGTACCTCCAAGCTTTTGTAAGCCTTTGAAAATAAACAACGACATTCAAACTGAAGAAAAGTTATTTTTTAGACATAAGAGTTTTATAGAGATCACATAGACAAAGCCACATAAAACATCATTTGCTAAAATGGTAAAACCTACTTGGGTTAACATCTTAACTCCGTCGCGAGCTCTCATGATTAAGCGGTTCATAAGAAGGAAAATACGTCGAGGATAAATCTATTTACACTGTTTTTACCACAAACACAACAGAAATACAGGAAAATTAATATTACATTTGAAACATTAACATGATCAGTCACTCTATGTAGTATACTGCAAGCATCACAAACATAGCTTGGTGTTTGACTAGCTAGAAAGAATATTGTATATAACAGTAATTGATGCGTGACATGTTAAATATTGTAAAGGTCTGACAATAGAGCAAGCCGGCGATCGCAGCTCACCATTAACAAATTACGCCGCCATTGTAGTCGGCTGAATGCCGCCCCGGGTAAGATACGACGGCCGGCTTATTGAAGCGATGCAGCGATGTGGTGTGGACACAACCTGTATAAATAATATTTTGAATAGATCAATTTTTTAAACCATCTAGTATCTTTTAATATTTAGTATCAAGAAAATAATTAGATGGTTTATAAGTCATCGTTTATATCACAGTCGTCGTTTAAGTCACAGCTTCAAATAAAGATGTGTGTAGATGTAGTATATGCTGCGATCGTGCTTAATCTAAAATAAGAATGTAAAAGTAATAATTAAAATATTGATCTGTGTTTCAAACCTGTATCTGGTTCTTTCAAACCACTAAAATGAACAGTTTGATTATAAATCCAGGAATTCCTTCTGTAATATAGCCGCGTGGCGAGTCACAGGCCGGCGTTAATTGTTCCGCCGACAGATGGCGCGAGTTACGAGGGTGCGCCGGAAACACCCGAGCGTGCACGAACACCACACGAACACACTCTTTGTGTTTTGTATTACTTGCAGTTTTGTTGTAGTTTAAGACACCTAAGCTATGACACAGTGACCCGGATGACGAAATTTTGTCGTTTACATAATTATTATGATTTTTGGATCCTCGTCCTTAATTGTACCAAAAAACTGTGCATTATCGTAACATATAAATTTTCAGATAGGTACTAAATTTGGCATGGACAAAATGAAAAAGGCTTCGTTTTACACAAATGTGTTTATTGAATAAGTTCAAAACAATAAATGGATTGAAGTTGATTTGAATATGAGTTTACATTACCTACTCTAGAATTCCCATATTCCTGGTAGAGGAACAACATTATAGCGTCCTATAATTACGTCATAAAAAATACATAACTTTCCATCTTAAATATGAGCAGCAACGTAAAGGTTTAACTTAACAACCCTTCTTTTTGAACCATTTACAAGCTCGCCATTAAAAAGCTGTTAACCGGGGTTATAAAATTCTCACCCCGTAAATATTACCATTTTAGACCTTTAATATTAAAGCCCTGAATACTAATGTTGCCACAATCGGATAATACAACTTTGTTAAGTAAAACATTAAAAGCGTTATGAATAAACATGACATTAGTGTTAGAGAGAGATAAATTATGACACAAATTAACAATTAAATAAAATTTGTGAAAATATAAAATCCAAATTCACATTATTGAGCACATTTTATACCGAAGAATATTCAAAACTTGTCATATTTTTACGTCAAAATATACTCCTTGAATAAGAAACATATACCACAAAGAACAGACACGTCCTACCCATGAAACTTTCACGATTTCCACATAGCACGGGTTGTGATTTCATGAGATTGGAGCTAGCAGGATCAAGTATTGTCTGACCGCGCGGCGCGAGGCGAACTCTAAGCCCCGCGGCTTAAGGTGCAGCGGATCTTATCTGCCAAACTTCGCGGAGTAAAGTCCGACGCAGACGTTGAGAGAACACTCAAACAAAAATAATATAAAGCAACACGGTCTAGATTTCTAGAACATTCGCAAGAACCCCACAAGACGGAGGGGAATATAAAAATTCTCCGGAATCCAAAACTTGTCGGAATAAAACCGACGACTTGGGTCGGTTAAGTAAAAGTTTTGTTGTGTGTTTGCACCGCATTATACAACGCCGCACAGCCCGCGTCGCCCGCGCCGGCCAGGGGACACAGCACCGACTCTAAATTAAATAACTTTGTTCATAAATATTTATCAAAGAGAACGTCGCCATTATGCAGCCGAGGTGATAAAGGAACTAATAAAATAGTTCGTGTCACAAGGACTGAAGTTTTTGTACCGAATTAATTTGGCGTTAGAACAACACAAAGTTGAACAAGAACCGCACGACACCTGGACAAAGGGTGCGTTGTTAGTATGTTACGAACTACGGAATACATTATACAAAACAGTATCTATGTACAAAATTTTCAAATTATAGAAATTAAGTAACTTAGTTTTTAGAACCTATAATTTCTAACAAATCTTCATATTTCATTCATCCTCAAATTCAACGCGTGTGCTTAGTGGCATGACACATGCCGTCAAGCCAGTGACACGCGCGACACGATACGTTTCAACTAATTACAGTCATAGAACAATGTTAATGTATTCAATAATGACAGCGCGCTACAGTGGCCAGGTCATATCGCTGTTATAACTGAATTAGAATCGAATGGACGTCGGCCATTCCACGCAGCTCGATACCAATGAATAAATGTATAACAATTATATTCTGATCAACTATTGAAAGTATACTGCAATTGGCATTTGTAACATAATTGACATTTAGATATATTCCCTGAGTTACTATTTTTTTAATATCTGTTATATTGAATTTATTTATTGTGGAGTGAAATAATATTGTTTTCACACGTTCCAATTACATAATGATTCGAATTGAATAAAGAAGAACATTAGCAAATTAATAACTGATTTATTAATCATGTTTATTTATTAATTTATTGCTTAAACTGCATACAAATTTTTACATTGTTATTTCAGAGAGCAATAATATGATTGCTATGGCTAATATAATGGCTTTCCACAATCACATCGCATTACAACGGTAAACAGATAGTGCTCCGAGCAAACAGAATCAAATCAAGGGTGACTAATGTCCCCCGCCCCTCTCCTCTACCCCTCCGTGGCCCGGCGCGTCACGCTCGCCGGGCGCCGTGACTTCCCCCCCATTAGACGGGTATTGACTATAGAATCGAAATCACACCTGCGGGTAATTTGTTCACGTACTTTTTAAAACAAATCAATCTTGAGAAAGAGATTGATTCCTTTCTTTTATACAAATTATTTCTTTATGACATACCATGAGATATGCTAGTAGAGGCTTGGGTAGGTAGGCCTGTGTGACGTACTACGGTTTAGAGGGAGATCGTTTACATGCATTGATAGAATGTAGATTGGCTTCACATCTTGAATAATATAATGTAGATCAATCAGCTTGATGATACTGATTAATATAACGTTATATTACTGAGCTGATACAGACCGTGTAAGTCAAATGTGATGATTGGGAAATAAAACAAAGGCTTTGTGTTCGCAGACAAATGTTAACGATCAATATATCGTCTCAAAGCTTTCTCCGATTCAAACGCGCTCGTCTCGCACGCGTGCCGGAAGCCAGCCGGTCCGGTCCGCTCCGGGCTGGTCCGGGCCGGTCCGGGCCGCGCGTGATTGTGCGCCGCCGGATGCGAGCCGGGCGCACGTGACGCCGGCGGCAGAAGAAATGCACGATAAGCGGATATCAAGTGATCGGTGACGTGACGATGCTTCACTCCTCCTTACATCGAATATCTTCTGACAATTTAGTTACTGCTATAAAGGCTTTCATGCTCTCACTGGCGTATACTGGGAGCTATGGCAATGCCCTTAACAACAGGTATTATATTAAAATGAAGACGCAGTAATGCAAAGTTTTTTCATACTTTGATCATCTTTGAAATTGAAATAAACCAACACGACTTCTGCTTTGCCAAAAAGAAATATAAGCATGTATCCAATATAAGCTTGCTCCATCAAGTCAAGTGGCGCTGTCTTGCGATGCGCGAATATTTCCATATCGTGAAGAGTCTCGTGTGTGTGAGCTCACAAATCAAACAATACGAATAGATTGCAGCCGAACTGTCTGTACGTACCTACCTGTCTCAGATACAATGTACTGTAAAGTATTGTAGGTAGGCAAGGCGTGGGCATGTGTAGTGATTGTAAGAAGTCAAGTCTGAGTAAATATGCTGAATTTTATTGAACTAATACAGATGCCATAAAATAAAACAAAGTGTTTTAAAACTAAATTAAAAAATATTACTTAGAAACATGTTAATAAAATAGTGAAAAACCTGATTTAAATACATTGTAAAGGCACTTAAAAGTATAAAATAATTTTGTGGGGCTTAGTTTATAAGTTTTCTTAGCAATATGTTAAAAATAAATAAAATAAAAGTGTGTGTTGTTAGGTTTGTATTTTGTCTTCCTACGATATTAATTGATGATAAATGATAAAGATTGCCATTTTTGTAATGAAATACATATTAGGAATTCCCAATACACAGATTCACGGCAGAGAGGAGTGCAAGTCACTGATTTCAAAACAAGAAAATCTCATTTTAATATCGGACTGCAAACAAAACGAAACCAGCAAATAAGGTGAACTTGTGAATTCAATATAAACATCAGCGCAAATCCGCGCGGAACTCACGGAACTCCGCGGATTATGAAGTAAATCCGGATCTCAGGAGAAAGGGAATAAGAATAACAGGAGCTTATAATTCCGTGAACATTATAAGTGAACCGAGATGATGGGTACAGCGGGAGGGGGGGAGCAGCTTAGACGGTGACGTCCGGGAGGGGAAGGGGGGGGTTATATATTAATTACTGGACACTAAGGCATTTTGTAGCACAAAGATAATTCATAACTTAGGAACGGTATTGACTTTGTTAATACTTTAGGCCTTTTAAAACAAATGCTAGCATTTACTGCAATTTTCATTTGTAGTCTATGGTATCATTGGACACTTTAATGTATGTGTGGTTATTATCTCGATAACTTGTTAAATAATGTCAAACCTGTGCATTAACGCATCTACAACATGTAACATATTAATGGGTGTTGAATTATGTAAGTTTAATCATATTATAGTTTTAATAAATAAATTATTCATTTTAATTACAAAAATGAATAATGTATGAAAATATTGTATTTAACAGGAAAATGTGCAAGCAATTGTGTATGTATAAAAATTTCAGCTATATTAACGAAGCTTTTTCGGTGAAATTATTTTACCTTTAAAATTACTTTTCCTCTTTTTGTTAACAAGTGATTTAAAGCGGCTGCCACAATAATTTAATTAATATTGTATCACATCATTATTATTTTCAACCATATAAGACGAACGTCGAACACTATTCCAAATCCTGTCATTATTTACAAACATTTTCACGCGACTATCGTTTCTACAAACTTCACAGAAACATATTCTCTTAGAAACCGTCACTTGTTTTGTAACACCGTGACGTCACACGGAGCGCTTTCTGCACTATATCGTGTCCACCTCGCTGACACAGCGCCGCTCCTCACGCCTACCTAGCTTGACAACTCACTAGTATCATGGCCGAACAACAATCTTTTGTACCTAATATTGTTTCAGGAGTTTAAATGCTCGCTTACACAAGCGAGCATTGTCACCAGCACCAAGTGACCGATAATTTTGTAAATAATTACGATTCAAAACTGACATATCTCAGGGCTTCAAGCTTTCGTGATTTAGTTAAACACTTAATCAAGAAGGTCTTAAGCTCGCTACATTCTTAAAATCTGAGTATAATACAAAGAAGTAAATTTATGTAAACTGAACAAATTCAAGGCACAACAAAAACCACAGGCGATGAAATATCACTGAAAGTATGTTATTTCAGAAGTTTATATTTAGTGATATTAACGTAGTTAGTTCTTACACCTGCTAATAAAAGTAAATCTTTATTCTTAGTACATAGTAACATTATGTTCATACATTCGCGAGTGTAAATCGCGGCCATCAGCGTGTAACGTAGCGTGTCCCTACGCCGCACATACAGCGTGCAGCAATCAGGACATTCTTCCGAGACATCGTGACGTCACAGTTCATGAGCCGTGAGCGCGATGTCGCTCTAAAAGCAAACGATAAGTACCGCTGAGCGCCGGCATTTGTTCTCACTGCCCCGGGAACTGCAGTCTGCTCATATAACAAGTAGCTGCTCTGATAACCTAATGTACGATATTTATATTCCACTGGTTCTTGTTTGTAATAAAACTATGTTATGGCACATTTTAATGACGCCAAGTGAACGATCAGTGCACGTAAACATTTAGTTACAACGTATCTCTTACGGGACGTTTCTATAAATATATCAGAAAAAAACTTAAACTAGATATTTAACGTAAAAGTACACTATTACCACGTGCCATACTATACTACAGTGTGTTCTCAGGTGGTTATAATCCCCATATTTTAAGACTACACCTGCCAGTAGCCCTAAGCCAAAGTTTTCACAAGATAGTTTTCAGCAGCTGATAATATAGTCGGCAAGGAGGCAATAAGTTGAAGTCGACCGGCTATAACACTGTAATATGCGCACTTTAAAGTTCATACCAGTGCAGTGGCGGTAACTGTTCGCCGACTTTCAGCACAACTCATTTTATGATCACTTTATATTTTACTTCTACATATTACCTGAATTCCACTTCCAATTCCAAACTGGAAATGGTTAATAAAGGAAAACTATGAAATATAGGACAAGTTTTTAATAGCAGCATCTAGCATTAAATTTAATAGTTACTTTTAGATATTTATTTTAGAATTATTATTTAAGATATTAATATTTGAATTTTTCGAATAATTATGGACAAATATTAGAGGTGATGTCTTGTATTTACGAAAGCAAAGGTTTGTTACCGTTGAAGAACAAATTTAATACAACCTAGGATAGGTTGTATTAAATTCGTTCTTCACAGGCTAACTATTAATGTAAAGTTTTCAGCAAGCTTAATTTGTACATGACTTTTATGTTGATATTTTTCAGTCTATATTCTATTGCTCAGTCGTGGTATTCCCTTTTGGCTAGTATAAATGGCGGGACAATATCAATAAAACAATAGCATTAGCCATTAGGCTGGTATTGACCGCCGGACAATGACCCGCCGGCGGTGAGCCGCCTCATTGTAATACTGGTGTGCTGGTGCATGACAATGTAGACGGTATTACACGAAAAGACTGGAAAAATGTAGGGAATCATGATGGAAAGTCTACTTAAAGTGGATGACACAATAATTAAACAAAAAAGAAAGGAAGAACTTTGGTTGTCGCTGTGTTTTGTAGAAACGTTTTTAATATTACTTAATATGTAGGGTTTTATATCAATTAAAGTTTCCATCATGCACCGTTGGAAAGATTATAAAAAAGTTTTTTTTATATCTTTGGCATGACACAAAAAAGACAATAATGTTCCTTTATTTTTCTCTGAACAACTTAAAGCTCATCGGCAAGCTATTAAAAAAAAAAAAATTCACAACATATGGGTGTGCACCGTGCAGAAGGCTCAGTCAGCGCGAACCTAATCTATTGAATATGGAGTGGGTTTTGAACGAGGCTGACGTAGCGCAAATTATGTGCAAACTTGGGATGAGCCGAATAACACGTATCGCTAGGTATACATTGCGGCTTGTAAATATCGCTTGCTAGTACACTAGCAAGCGATATTTACAAGCTGCATTTTACGTTTGCACACGGTAAAAGAGAAAGACGTATTGTGACATTCATCGTCTACACTACCAGCTTAACTAAACGGCCCGCTGGTAATTGAAGCCGGAATATTCCGTTTAGGCCGCACTCGACTGCGGCGGGTGAGTGGCTCCGAGTGGTGCTTCTGAGCTCACCTGCTGACGTCACCGCTTTGTACAGTTTCAATCACAACTCAATGAGCGTCGGATTGTTCAGCTCTTTCCGACTTTACTTGCTTCAGCTACGTTTTAATTATGAAACTATTTTCGTTTAGAATGTAAAACACGCAGCCAATTGTTCAGCTTTCCATCTTTGTTCAAATCAAAACAAAACTGGTTGAGATAGTTTGTGAGAGGGGAATAAGGTTTGCAATTGTTCTTGTTGCGTCTGTATATCAAGCAGCTAATTTGCTTATTTTAGTTTCCATTCCTGTAGGATACTTTGCGTGAAAATATTATTTGCTGTTTTTTTAGCATAGCGTATAAAATTGTTTCGACATAGAGCAGTGCCCCGTTCAAAGCGTTTCTGACAGACTAAGCCGTTGCGAGTGATAGCCGGTATGCTGGATAGGCTTTAATAGAATATAAAATGTAGGCCTTTGTGCTATGAACAAACCTTATTTATCTTCCTTACTTATTTGCTATTACTCACACTTACAATTAAACTAATTCTGTGAGTAAACTCTCAGTTATATAAAAACTGTTACGAAACTGTGAAAGGGAGCAATACTGTATTGTATTTCTGGTAAATAAGTTTCCGTACGTGACGTGTACTATTGTGAGTTGTGTCCATAAGGAAGTGTTGGGCTCACGTATAGAGGGCGCCACTTTGATTGATGGCGCGCCCACGACCGGGATAAAATATATTGAGTGAATGGAAGACAAGTGTGACCTTTATTTTCTTTTAATAAATAAAGCTGAACATAGTTTTATTAAAAACAGGGATGGCGGAAAACTAAGTAGCTTATAATAACCAAATCCTCTATTTACCGTACAAAACATAACCTTCCTTATTTCCTGTGAAGTGATTAATCAGCAGTAACGGTCATATAGCAACAAAAACAAACCATAAAGATGAATAAATATCTCGTATGAAGCAAACTTCTTACTCCGGCCATATTAGCTAGAGCTCGTCACTGGAGCACCTCTATTAACCCTCGAGCGCTTAACGACTGTGACACATAAAACTTGTTATTGGAGTGCGGCTCGCGAACTGCGCCCTAACCCAAGAACGTTCTTCGTTTTTATTTTATGCGTTCACGGGCTCTTGGCGCTCATCACGCCGTAATCATTGTTTAATTAATTCCATCAGAGACTCGACTCCACTTGATAATTGCGACGGGACGAGTCAGGCTTCATTACGCCGAGATGTTTTGAGGTTAACAGTTCTAAATTCGAATTTCAATGGAATACGTATCTCATTATCATAATTCTGAACTCGAAATGCTGCTGCCGCAGAGCGAATGTGTAAAGAGTTCGTTTTTAAATAAGCTCTATTTTATGTGAGTTTGTTTAGCGCGGGAGTAAATGTGTGTAGGACCGCGGAGTGAATGGAGTCAATCAATCCGGAGAGCGCTCACGTGGCATTTCCATCGGCAAATATTTGCATTTCAAATAGAGTTGTTTGTGAACACAATCTTTTATCGATACTACAAACAGTTTTTTTTTCTATAAGAGACAAAGAAAATCGCTCACATAAACAATTCGTATTTTTGCCATAAAATGTTTTACGTTCACTATTGGGAGCGAAGCTATTTTTCCGTATGCTGACGTCACGGGATCGCGACTGCGACGATCGATTGAAATGAAAAGTTAGGCGTGATTTATAGCAGCATGATGACGTCATAGTTGACGCGGCCGCTACGTACAGGCGCGTATGGCGGAGGAAATTAAAATTTTTGCATGAGTCGGCAAAGTGCGGCTCCCGCGCGCCGGCGGAAAATTACGCCGAGCTGTGCCCCCGGTCACCGACATTGTATGTAAGATCGTAAGTACTATACAACAAAACAGTTACCTTCATAATTATACAGATAGGTTAGTTAGCACATTGTATAGCATCAGTTTTACTGTCTATTTTCCTTACTGGCAATAGCATCTTTGAAATTAATTCCATGTAAGAAACATGTTTTATGTAAAAATGTTTTATGTGTAATATCTTTTATGAGTACCAGTACCTATCTGAATATGTATTTATACCTAAAACTTATTTTAGTGTGGTACCCAACTTCCATTTGCTTCTATTCTTTTCTTTTCTACATGATACTCGTACTAGACGTAAAACGTTATACAATATATTCTGTTATTTCTCATAGCTGTATTTAAGGAAAGTACCTTTTGATATAAGCAACTTATAAATATATATATAACTATATAACTAAGCAACGGGAAAATAAGGAAGCCTCTAAAAAACGAACGCGCCTTTTTATATGGCCATCTAAATATTCTTTATAAAGCGTCAAATAAAGATCCACAATTATCATAAGCTGTCCCTGTTAATTCTACACTTCCACCTAATTTACTAACTCAGCTACATAATATATATATCGTCACCGTTTTTCGTTTTACAGCTTCAACACAAGGGCTTTAAAAATATATAATTCGAGCGATATAGACAATATCATTTGAACCCTCGCGAGGCTCGGCGCTTGCGCGGTGGTTTTTACGTTCTTTTAGTGGCCATCATTTACTATTTGATGTATATTTTAGCTAAATTTTGACGATCAATTTATGTGGATGAGATAGAAAAATTAAAGCTAAAGAGTGTATTTTTGATGCCATATATTAATATTTTAGATGCTCGCTGTTTGTATGCATGTCACAAATTTAGATGCCAAAAAATAATCACGATGCTGAGTTGTATTAATAATGGCTGATAGGAGACAACTAGTGGCTGAGATAGGATAATTCAGACGTTTGTTAGTTGTGGCTGACTTAATCATTAGAAGAATAGAAGACAGTGTAGAAGGCAGTGTAGTTTTTTAAAGGCGTAAAATGATATTAAAAAGAAGCTTGTTTAAATAGCACCCATTTTATGTTACCACCCACCCATTTTTTAACAAATAAGTAAATATTTTCATTAAATTTAAAAGAACAACTTTATTATAATGTTGCCCTAGCATGGTCCGGTCATTCTGTAGGTACAGCAGCGCCGGCCGGCTGGCTGTCCCCGCTCACAACGCGAGCCCCGCGTGGTCACCCCCGCGCCCCCGCACCCCGCGCTGTTAGTCCTGCACACAAACCTATTCCGATTGTATTTGCTATTGCACGCACGCAACCGTATGACATCGCATTCAATCTGAATTGTATTGTGCGATGAAATACGATGCCAATAGTTTTACAAATAAAATGTAACCGAATTGTTTTGTTCAGCTAAATGGTATCTGTGTAGCTGTATAGAGGCCCCTATTGTAAACGCGGGCACGTAGCTTTTATAACGAAAAAAATAAACCCTCGATATGGTTCCATTTGGCTATACCATCAGTATCACTTACAGCTCGGACACCGCCCCGCATTCCTACGCCGGAGCCGCTGTTACTTAGTGGGATGTAATCGAATGAAAACTATTGTGAGGATTCTATTTCATTTAACGATACACGGGATAAGGTGGGCTCGATACACACGTAGCTCGCGGGGAAGGAATGTGGCGAGGTGTTAGGATGGAGAATGTTGTGTAATAACGGTATATGAATTGGTCAAATATTGTAAAACAAGAACTTTAAACGAGACATGCGAGAAATTTTGTAGATAGAGGAAAACTTGCGTAGCGAGGAGATTTGTATATTTAAAGGTTTAGCATGAGTGTGACAATCAGTATATTCTAAGTGTATTCCGTACAGCGAGGTAATGCGTCACGTAGGCGGGCATCGCGAGTGCGGTCACGATCGCGGCCAATTCCAAGCGCGTGACTCGCGACGACTCGCGCCGACTCGCCGACACTCGCCGACACTCGCGTGGGCGCGCTATGAACGGTACAATGATTAAGGTGGAGACAGAAGGATATTATCAGTTTGATTAGGGTCATTTCAAGGTCTTATTAGTAGTGAAATGAAGATTAGACTACTACGGATTTATAATTATACTTACGTACTTTGATCTTAAAGTTCTAACACTAATAAATTCTTGCAGCCAGTAACATAAACGTAAATTTAGATAAAATTTTAACCTTTTAATTCATGTTATTAAAGTTGAGTCTTATTTTTCTAAACATCTAGCGTAGCTTATTTGATTGCTTTAATAATTGCCATCGTATGTGGCTGATGCTAATTTCTAATTACAGTTCATTGGCCCGAGAAGGCAAACGTCGCTATTTAATTATGCATCAGCGTGACAATCTAATAGCGGACTAATTTATGGAGATTAGTGGGAGCCGGCCATGTATCTGCTGTGTTATTGCTCATTAAACATTGCTATTAACATATTCAGCTCCATATTGTTATTATTATTGCTTACGACTCGGGGTATATAGTTTATAGTATTCAGTTGTTTTTGAAAACGTGTTTGCAATTCGATAATAGTTTCTAGAACTAGAAAGGGGACTAATGTGGTTGTATATTACATGACTTCTTTTATCCATTTTACAGAAAAAGCTATTTCAACTAAGATGCCTATGTAAAGGCATAAATAATACAATGTTCGACATAAATCACAAAGTTGGCGCGACTTAACTCGTTGATCGCTTTATCTCAGTTACTGAAATGTTATCTACAAATACCTTCGTCACTAATAATTCGATCGGCTTTCATCCGACAGCCCGCTCCTCTCCGGCCATAACTCATGCGGTCCGACAGCCTCGACGAGTCCGACAGCCCCGACAAGTCCGACGGCTCCGACAGCTCCGGCAGCTCCGACATCCACTTGTTAAACTATTACATTCTAGCCATTAGTATCTCTGGGAACTTCGCTAGAACCGCTTTTCGAATGGCTGACGATCGGATTATCTAAGTTACTAGTACGTTATGTTGGTTTTTCAAATTTAAATTGAGACGTCAGTCTATGCTAATGTCTTCCACAACCTTCGTCCTATCAACATTTAAAGAATAGCTTATTGGCATGTCGACTGTTGGATAACACTTGTGTAATAGACATTTATACACCCATGAAACTCATATTATACAAAAAATGTAATTCATGTAACCAATTATAACATGGATCCACTGCTTTACTTACCAATTTGCATTACACCTAACTATCCAAACAGACTTCACAGCGGTGTCAACAGCGAGGATCATGTGCTCCGCATCCAGCCAATCACGGCGTCAAACGGTGACACTAACTAATTCTGGCGCGGAGAGACTATTAATATAACGCCGCGATTACCCGATTGATTAGGTGAGGCGAGGGGAGGGGGACTGCGGGGGCTGCGGGTAGGGGGGGAGGTGTCGGTTGATCGCGCTGCATTTACTGGCAACTGATAATGAACACGAAATTACTCGGAATGTAAACACAGCGCGTTGGTGTCGCGGCCGCGAATACCGCGCCAACGTTACGGAAGCTTCATCTACATGTACATGTAAGAACGAGGTATTAGGTGGTAACAGTTATATTGGTCTTTGTAAGTCGAGGCGGTTGTTTTAACCGACTTCAAAAAAGGAGGAGGTACTCAATTCGACTGTATTTTATTCTTACCAAAAATAACACATTCGCTGTATGTGACACGTTGCCGCGAAACTATTTCATACAAAGCAAGATTTTTTTTTCAAAAAGGTTATATGCTTTGTGCATTTTACGTAGAAAAAAAACAAATAACTAATTTGAATAAATGTATTGTTGTGTACATTTACTACCACAAATTCAACTGTTTTAAATATTTTTAGAATTGTTATTGTCAGAGGTCACATTTGGTATTGCTCCGGACTGCTCTCCTTTTGTTCTATGTAATTATTTAATAGGTTTAATTTTTTATTTCAGTTGTTTTCTGAATTATGAAAGGGTTATGTAATTAATTGAAGGTTTTACTTCTATTCTGACCTTGTTTGTTACAAGGGTCGGCAGCTCGTTAAGTTTTTGTTCCGTCTATGTTATGGACTATTGTAGTCTGTTGTAATTTAATTTTGTTTTTCTTCTTCAGTGAATGTATAAAAGTATTTTATGGCCGTAAGTCAGTTGTATAAACTTTTATTAGTATTCTTGAAGGCATTGTTAGACGCCTCCGCATATTCTCAAATACTAAACCAACTCAACATTTTCCCTGGTGAAATACATGCTACGCCGTAGCAATCGTAGCACATTGCTACATGCTAAAATTATAATGTAGAAAATTTAGTGCATGTGTTTTAGGATTATTTGTTGACACTGCTCACCAACCTTAACACATACAATGCTATAAATAGAGTCGAATGTAGGATTGGAGCTAACAGCAAAATGTCTTAAGGTAAAACAAATGGTTGCGATAAAAACCCCACCCGGACCCAGCTGGTGCAGGGAAGGCTGTAATCATTTCTAATCCAAACAATTGATTCGACGATCACAAGCAATTGAACTAACAAATTCATAACTCTCCTTTTCTTCTGTTGTTTGCGTGGCGCAGTACAAGCAACAACTTCTCCCATTAAGCGGAGTCATTAAACTGCGCTTCCGAAGTGTCGCGCAATTAATAAGCAAATGTTCCGCCGAATCAATCACTGTGTTTCGCGGTCGAACAACTTTTATATTGAAGGCTAATAGAATCGAATTTTTACTCTTTTTATTTGACAAATTGATGTTACTTTCGACTTGATGGATTAACAAGCGGCTCGGTGAATTTTGGCGCGATTTTTGTCGCCACTCCGAGCGCGAATACGAAAACTTTTCTGTTCCGGCCTTAATAAAAAATGTAGCGTTCTCAAAGGGTTGAAGCCGAGTAATTTACGCAAATATAATGATTTAAGTCAATTTAAATGCGAAGTTTTTAAAGTCACTTCATAAAAGAATGGCTGAAAATGAAATGACCCAAATGTAATATATATATGTTACACAACAGCAGTGATGTGAACTTTTTTTAACCAATCCATTGTTAAATACAAAAAAGTGCTTGGTGAAAGAATTTTCCGATATATTCATTTGATTTTGATTGGTAAATCTCTGTCACAAGCTTACCGCGTCCTTGCCCCTGTTTGTTTAATCAGCTGCGAGCTAGCGACCGCACCTCATAGTACCTACTAGCTTTGTATACACTGGGCGCACCAGGTTCTGCACGTGACTTTCATAGTCTCCTCCGTCTCTATTGTGCAAGTTTGCGGTGTACTGTACAATCAGACGATGTAACTGTACAACTTTAACAATAGCGAGTTGAGGCAATATTGTGTTTTATTTATTTATTCATATTTTATATTGCGGTTGAACATTGAAATACATTTGACGATAACTTGTATGTCCGGGACAAAGCTGGCGTTTGACCAAAAACTAACTTGTTGCCTGAACAAACTGACCACGACGCGCAGTGTGCGGCAGAGCTCTAACATAGTTTTAGCGCCTATAAAGATATAATCAATGAATATTGTAAGGATATTATCAGGGATATATTTATATTATGTAAATGAATTTGTTTAAAACCAACGACTTTATCATTTGTAATACAACCACAGTAATTACAAACAAAACCTCTCCTAACATTAAAAGCTATGTCATGATCGTTCGATGCATAAATTTTATCTGCTATAAGCGTGCGGTAGGAATTGAACACCAGCGTCCCGCACGTCCTAGCTCCGCGTCAGATAGCGCCCGCGCCGGTACCGCCCACCGCGCGTCGTCGCCGCCTGGCGCGTCGCCAGCCAGTGCGCGGCGATGTCCTGACTTCCTGAGCTCACGCCGATAGCTGCCCCCTTTACCTCACGGTAGTACCACCGATAGATGACAATGTGTAGTTACTTACAGAAGGTACATCACAGGTAAACTAATTAGATTAAAGTTAGTGCAAATAGTAAAAAGAACCTTATTTTGTTATGTGAGCGCTATACCTATATCACGAAATTATGTTCTTGCAAACTTACATTTTACATGCTGGTAACCAGATAATTGACAAAGAAAAACGTTGCTCTGTTAATACAATGAAATAAGATAGGGAATAAAAATATATGATCTTAAAGACTAACTATTCGTTACATAGAAAATTGTGGCTTTAAGGTTGTCGAAACGTCGAATTGCACGAAATTGACCTTTTTCACATTTCTGTTCATTGGCACAAGACGTTAGGTAAAATATCGGAATATCTCCTCACGTTACGAGTGCGGTTCGAATAAATGAAAACTTAAAGCTCTTTTAAATTTTATCACCGGAATCAATTGTTTCTTCGATATTTATTTAAATGTTCAACAAACGCCAAATGCTATTTTACTTTATTTTGAAAACTGAATAATAAATTTAGGAAGAACGTTAAACGAGTGAAAATAAAACTAGATATTACTTTTATCTCTGTTCTAGATAACAGTTTGTTCACAAAATAGTATTGTAATATCAAACATGAAGTTTGTATAGCTTTGCCACTGTCATTTTAAAATGAACTCTATTTGAAAGGTAATGAAGTAAAGTTTTAACTGACTAACTATTGCTCAATGTTATTTAACTACCTATCACTTCGATAAAATAAACTTACATACACGGCTGTACAGTTTGTTGATTGTAGTCAAATAAAATAAAATATGTTATTCAATTTCGAAATATGTTTATAAAAAAAGTTATGTACCTATGTCCAAACACGTACAATTGAGGATCAATATTTATTTGTACCATGTAACTGACAACGCTTAAACATTAAATTACTATCTTATTCAGGAAAAACTTTCTTGTAATTTATTGAGCTACAGCAGAAAGATTCCTGTCCTGATATTATTAATCCGATGTCAATAAAAACATCCAAAGCAGTCCATTACGTTAACTGTCGGATTTCACCAGCCATTGGTTTACAGACAAACAATAACAAGATAAGTTCTCCTTTTAATGTACGTATTAGTAATATGTTATCCCGTGGCTACGCTTGTTCAGGCGTAATCACAGGAATATATATGTTACTAATGCGTACTTTACAGTGACATGTTATCTGATTTGGCTACCCACCACTAAATGCCTTTTTTAATAAGTCGTAAAAACACAAATAAGGAACAAACATATTATTGGTTCTTTAATAAATACAACTATTCAATACAACAATCAAACAAGCAGAAAAAAATCTCAACCATAACATAATATTAGAAAATGTAGAGCAGTTAATGAAAACAGTTTATGCACAAACTAGAATTATAACAAAGTTCTTGCTTTAAATATAATAAATGAAACATTCTTCCCACGCTCTCTGTCCATCAAACTTATTATTATAACCCATGAATATGAATATGAATACCATAATCCATGCTCTTGACCATTGAAAAGGAAAGCGACTGCCTACGACTTCAGCAAGATATAGACAGGGTAATACAGTGGAACAAAAACAATAATTTAACTATTAACTCGTCTAAATGTGCAATGCTGTCTTTCAGTCGAGCTCGACTGCCATTGCAGTACAACTACTTGGTGGACGGAGAGCCGTTGCAACGGGTGCAGTCTGTGCGTGACCTGGGCGTGCGTGTGGATGCCCAGTTAACATTCAGAGAGCATATTCATAATGTATGTAAAAAGGCATACAAAAGTCTAGGTTTTGTACTTCGAACAGCACAAGGTTTTACAAACATCAAAGCCATTGCTACATTGTATGATGCTCTAATACGCAGTCAACTGGAGTGCAATGCTGCAATATGGGCCCCACATGAAAATAAATACAAGCTTATGCTGGAGCGCATTCAAAATAAATATACTAGGTTCCTTTACCTTAGACTTTATGGGGTCTATCCATTCTATCCACTGATGTATCCAACCCTGTTTGTTTTAGGCATGGTTGGATACAACAAGTTGGAAACTAGGAGGGACTTGGCCCTGGCAGAATATGTGCTTCGTGTATTCCGTGGTGACATATGCAATCCGGGGGTTTTGCAATGCATACACTTATGCGTGCCAGATTTGTGCGTACATCGGCGTAGGAGGTCGCGCCTGTTTGCGGTACCGCGCGGCAGAACCAAACTGTTAGACACAACACCTTTAACAAGAACTCTGCACACACTAAATCTGATTGCCGAAAAGTTAGACATTTTTATTTGTTCCCGAAGCGAATTTGTTAAAGTTTCTTTAAATATATTATGTTATTAAATAAGTACAGTAAGTTATAAGTCATACATAAATATGTTCCTAGTAGTATTAAGTGATTTGGAATTAGTTAAGTTTATATAGTATAGTATAATGTTAAAATAAATGTCTACTCTATCGTATTGGGATTAGATTCCTGTAAAGGTAGTTGTAAGTGTTTTTAAATAAATAAAATAAATAAATAAATAAAATGAGGCCGCTGACGGCGCTAACTCACCGTCTAACAGGTAAGCGCTTGAAGCGCTGTTCAGACAAGTATTTACAAGACGCGAGGCGCCGCGCCGCGTGTTAGTCGTCACCTCTTGATCCTTTAACTAACACTCAGGTATAAGAGAAACTTTAAATTGACGAATATATTAACTTGAGTTATGTCGGGGCAAAGTAATTATCCACCTGTGAGCCTTTGGATCTTGTAACATCGAAGTTTTGTATGCACATGAAGTTAGTTCTACAAGAGACGTCATGTTGTGTTTAGATATGACTGCAAATATTTGACTTGTTTTTAATTTTTTTGACATGGCAGGCGTGTTTTTTAATTTTTTTAATTATAATTTTTTTATTTAATACCTTTTAGTGAACAACAAAAAAACATGACACAACACAAAAAAACAATATCGTTCGGAACCCTTTGCAGGCGATTTCGACTCACACTTGACCATTTTTTAATGTCCACATAGCCTATGTCACTCGGGATAACTCAAAGCTTCTAATGATACCACAAACATTGAAATCGGTCAAGCCTTTTAGAAGTTATGGTGGAATAAAGAAACTCACAAACATACATACATACATACATACATGAACCCTGAAAACATAACACTCCTTTTTGGGCAGTCGTGTAAAAACTCCAGAAAAAATAATCAATCTCAATCGTCTTTATGGGCAGCCTTCCCTATGTGCAAGGTAGAAAGCTAATAAGTAAACAGTTCCAAAACCTCAACATTTAGCCTAATTCTCACCATATACATTTAAATGTTATTCATATAATCTATAAAATAACTAAATAAACGATTCAAATACTAACAAACAAGTGGACTAGAGTCGTAACAATGGAAGCGACGCTCGCATAATATTCGTTTTAAGCGCTAATGCTATGTAAATATGAAAATATCAGAACTGTTTGTGTTCGCGTTTGTTTTCCATAAGAGGAGATAAAAGTAAACGGGCCATAGACAACAAGTCTCAGTTGTTCGGTCCACGGTACCTCCCCCCCCTCTCCCCGCGCCCCCCGCACTCCCCGCGTCACCCCGCGCTCGCCCTCCGGCCGGCGGCGCATTCGTTTAGAATTTACTTTTATAATGCATCTTACGTCGACTTTTCAAAGCTGAATTTTAATTTACAATGCCCTCGAAGTAGACTCTTGTTTATTTTGTGTACCTCCCTCTATTTAAACACATCAAGAATTATGCATATATAATAATATCTAGCTAACAATTATACCAATTAACTGATATGTGTTCAAGTTTCTATTTAAAGAGGATTTTGCCCTGCTGTGAAATAGTTACAGGCTGGTATTATTATAACATATTGTATTTGCTCAGATCATGAAAAGTTTTAGGTTAACACGTACAGTATATATTATATAGGATTAAATCGCCTTGGAATTGGAAATATGTATCTTTATATCAGCGAACACTTGACATGAGACCTAAACTAACACATACAGCCATATTATACTCGTCTCCCCTAGACCTATCGAGTACGTCTCACTTGTACAAATGTACAGTAACTTGAACTGACCACACGTTATGTGTTTCCATAATTCATATAAAAACACGCTGAGTGGGCCAAACGGGCCGAATGCGACGAATGGGCCATCTGTAACGTCACCGATATCGCACCTCGTTCGTGTTTCAAGTGCGTGACGTCACGGCCCGCGCCGCCTGCGACTCGTTATTGATGGCGCGGGACAATGGACGAGGTATGTACGCTAATGGGTAATTAAAAACTTATTATATGAACTTGCTCTTGAATAATGGTCAAAGTTCGTATTTAGTTAAATATGATTATTAAATTTTCATGCACGTAAAGTCGTATACTGGCAAGTTCATAATATTTGTAAGAATACTTAGTTATATGATTCTCTCATTTTTATAAGAGATCAGAAAACTGTTTATTCGTGTTACTATTATACGAACATTTTTGGCAAAGTAATTTAACTAACATGTTATCCCTATGTTCTTTTATTTTACCATTATTACGTGTATCACGGTGAAGTCAAACCTTCAACGTCGAGTGAGGCTTCGAAGCAACGCTTCTCTTTTGTATATTATTATAAGCTTGTACAGTAATTTGCTGCTCCAATAACTCGGATGAACATTTTTGTATCGATTCCATGTCAAAAACGTAATTGATAAACAATTACACGCGTCATTCCTCCATTTGCTTGTGTTTGTATAATTATAAAAGTCGTAAAGCTGATGTACGGTCGGCAGCTGAAGTCATTAGATATTTTTTATGAATGAGTACGCATTATTTACATACATGGGCGAAGTCACACGTGTAATGTGACTTTATGTGACCTGCTGACTGTACTTAAACATATTTTTATTAGGAACTGACAGAATTACGAAACAAGTTCTAGAAAAATATCTTTAAAATAAATTCCGTGTAACAATTGATATCTGAAACGGTAGGAGTACAGTGTTGGCAACCCAACATTAATTTAGGTTAATTTTAGTTTTACTACTGGCAACACTGTGTTCTCTCTCTGTCAAATGTCATGGAACAATAAAATGCATACACCACGTCGCTCGCCTTTTAATTATTAAAGTTCAACACAACCAGCTAACGAAATACAGTCCACTAGTAACTTCTTTCATGGTCCTTCAACCTACTTGTTTGAGCGAAGTGAGTGACATCTTGGGCTTTGAACTCGGAAGACGGAAGATTCATCGAAACAGTACGAAGCAACGGGCAAGTCCACTAGTAACTTCTATCGTGGTTTTCGGGCAAGTCCATTAATCTTCGGGAACGTTCGACGGGTCAACGCGTCTTTTTGGGCAAGTCCAAGTTCAAGTTCGAGAAGCAACGAGAAATTCTCTGCGCGCGGTAAGCCGTGATTCGTCGCTGCATTCAAATGAACGCTCCTGATTGGTTGCGGTGCTGCAACCGGCTGCGTGAGTGAGAACCCCGGCGAGTCCAAAAACGGCGGGTGAGTCGATCACGCGATAATCGATATTCGTTATACGACCGCGTCACCGTGCAGGAAAATTTTTTGCAGTTCCGCTATATTTTCATTCATTGTGTAGTGCATTTGCGAATATATTGTTCAAATTTATAAATAAAGAATCTCACAGTGCAAATAGTTTACGAGTACACAGTTTTCGACGATTCTTTGGCCATGGATGACCAGCTAAAAACGCTTGTAAGAAAACGGGCGGCCATCAAAGGCTCAATAACGAAAATTGTTAATACGTTTAAAAACATAGAAGAATACGAAGGGTTCTCGATCCAGGCTTTGACCCTCAAAGAGGAGCGTCTCAGGTACGCTTTCCAAAAATACGAAGAGTTCACATTGGAGATTTGTGCCATGGAACCTGATCAAGAAACTGATGATGATGTCGAAGACAAATATATCAAGACGTTAACCGTCATCAAGGAATTATTAGTTAAGATAGATGTTAAGGATGATAGTGTTAAGAAATATTGTACTACCAAGTTACCTACTATAAATGTACCTACATTCACTGGTAAGTACTCTGAGTTCACACCGTTTATAGGATTGTTTGATTCTCTCATTCACAACAATAGTAAGTTGGAGAATGTACAAAAGTTCTTTTATCTTCGAAGTTTCCTGCATGGGGAACCCCATGATTTAGTTAAAAATCTCACATTATGTAGTGAAAGCTATCATGAGGCCAGGAAAATTTTATCTGACAGATATGATAATAAGTATAAAATAACTAATGAGCATTTACACCTTTTACTAGATATTGTTCCGATCATTAAATCAACTGCAAGTAATATTAGGAGTTTTGTATCTATAGTGAAACAGCAATTAGCTGCCTTAAGAAATTTGGGTCATTTGGTTGATCAGTGGGATCCTGTAATACTTTGCATTCTTACAAGTAAGTTAGATGTATTATGCAGTAGGGAATTTCAGTTAGCTAGAGAGAAAGACCCCACAGTCGCACATCTAATTGATTTTCTAGAGAAGCGTGCACTTGCGCTTGAGAATGCAGAGCGTCCAATGGACAGAGGCCAGTCAACCTCAAAGGCTGTTCATGTCGCTACTGTGAAAAAAGCACAGCACTCTGATTTGGGGATGGCTGCGGCGGCACCAACTATAAGAGCACAGAGCTGCTTGCTATGTAAGTCTAACCATAAACTTTTTACATGTCCTCAATTTAAACTTATGTGTGCAGGTGATAGAATCAAATTTGCTACATCTAACAACATATGTATGATTTGTTTAAACAATCACAACAAGAAATGCAGGTATCACTTCAAGTGTGAAGTCTGTAAAGAGAGGCACAACACACTACTCCATGATGATAAGGCCTCATCTCCGGTGACACTGATGTCTGAAGCTGCTACTGAACAGGTACTGCTGCCTACAGCACAAGTAAAATTGATAGCGAGCAACGGTACTGAGTTTCATGTTAAGGCTCTCCTTGACACTGGTTCACAGGCTTCATTTGTCACTAGGGAGCTTGTTAATTTGTTAAATGCAAAAGTTAATTCAGTGAATACTCCAGTCACTGGTATAGGCAATACATTAAATAGGTTAAAGGAGAGGGTGAATTTAGAGTTATATTCGCTTACACAAAACTTTAAAATTTCTGTTCCATGTTACTTACTGGATAAAATAACTTCAAAATTACCACAAAAAAGGTTTGACTTACATAAATTAGTCTTACCACCTAACATCATGTTGGCTGACAAGAAGTTTAATGAGCCGAGTAATATACACATTCTATTAGGTGCCGACATCTTTTTCCAGATCCTGCTGCCGCCTGAGCCTCAAGCTCACCTGTCCAGTTCTTCAGAAGGGCCGGACAGCATTGCCACACCTACATCATTGTTAAACACTACATTTGGTTACATAATCGCAGGTAACATACACACATGTCACACGCAACCAGTTGTAACCTTATTTTGTAAGAAATGTGATTCTGATTTAAGTAAATCGCTTGCTAATTTTTGGAAATGTGAAAGTGTTCCTGAAATTTTTCCAGAAACACATTCTGAAAATGAGTTGTGTGAAAAGATATTTTGTGAAAATGTTCAATTAGATACTAAAAATAACAAAATTCAAGTTGTCTTGCCGCTTAAGTTACAGTTACATTCAATCAATCAAACTTTGGGAGATTCTTTATACTTAGCCTTAAAAAGGTTTAATAATCTAGAAGCTAGGTTTAAAAAGGATTCTAATCTATATAAACTTTATAAAGAATTCATTCATGAATATTTAAATCAAGGGCACGGTAGAATAATTGATATCAGTCAATATAACTTAACTACTGATCCAGTGTACTTTTTACCTCATCACCCAGTACTTAAATTAGATAAAAAAACTACTAAATGCCGGGTGGTATTTGATGGGTCTATGAAAACAAACACAAAGACTTCATTAAACGATTTACTGCTTAATGGCCCTGTAGTACAAAAAGAATTGGTTGATGTCTTGTTGTTATTTAGAGTCCATGAATATTTTTTTATAACAGACATTAAAAATATGTTTAGAAATATATTGTTAGACACAAAATATAGGTCATTACAAAATATTCTTTGGAGAGACACACCAAATGAAAGTGTTAAATGTATTCAGCTAAGCACAGTTACATATGGTTTGAAGAGCTCATCCTATTTGGCAACTCGATGTTTAAAAATGTTGGCAGATCAATACAAGGATGAACTCCCCGTAGCTGCTTTTATTTTAAATAATTCAACATATGTTGATGACATTTTGTTTTCTGAACAATCACCTGAGAAATTGGTAGAAGCTAGGCGACAACTATGTAGTCTATTAAGTTTGGGAAGTTTTCAATTACATAAATGGGTTTCAAATTCAACAGAATTGTTACAAGAGATACCAACAAATCAACAACATTTTGATGAAGTTGATTTAGAGAAAAATAATTTTTCGTTAAAAACATTAGGTATGAATTACAATACTAAGTTAGATTCATTCGTCATATCTAGCCCAAAAGCTGCTAATAGCATGCCTCAGTCTAAGCGCGAAATTCTTAGCTTTATCAGTGGGTTTTATGACCCACTAGGACTTGCTGGACCTATCGTAGTAGGCGCAAAGGTTATAATGCAACGCTTATGGGTAGCAAAACTGGATTGGGATTCATTGCCAAATGCTGATCTGTTAAAGTTGTGGCATGAATTTTATAATAGCTTGCTTACAATGAAACCAATGCTTATACAGCGACATATATGTCTGCACAATACAAGCTTTGCTCAAATTATAGGGTTTTCTGATGCATCTGGTACCACTGCTCATGGTTGTTGTGTATACTTGAGGACAGTGGACTCATTAGGCAATGTTAAGATATCATTGCTTAGTTCGAAGTCGCGAGTAAATCCTATCAACCAGAGTTTGTCAGTTCCTAGGCTTGAACTTAACGCTGCTTTGCTGCTCGCAAAGCTCGTGAGCAAAGTTCACAATACATTGGCTATTAAAATGCACATACAGGATGTTATACTTTATTCTGACTCACAAATTGTACTAGCTTGGCTTAAAACTAACATTAACAGATTAAAATCATATATAGCAAACAGAATCAAAGTCATTTCGCAGCTCACAAAGCAATACACATGGTCATATATTAGCTCGAACGAGAACCCCGCCGACTGTCTAAGCAGAGGAGTCATGCCGCATGAGCTAGCTGATCATCAACTATGGTGGAAAGGCCCAGTATGTCTACATTCATGTGAGTACAAGCCACAATTAAATTTAATTCTGCCACGAGACTTGCCCGAGCTTCACGACGACTCTGCATGCTTAAGCGCAATGGTTTGTACAGCTTCTAACGAGCAGCCTTTATGTCTCGACTTTCTTGACAAATTTTCTGATATCAATAAAATGATCAGAGTTTTAGCATACATCTTACGCTTTAGTCAGAATGCAAAGTCAAAGATAGCAAAGAATAAACTTAACTATGTAACAACTCAGGAACTTGATGAGTCATTGTCAGCTATTGTTAAATATGAACAACAGAAGTATCTGTCAGAAGATATTCATGCTTTAAAATGTAACAAAACAATTGTTAAAGGTAACTTAAAACCGTTATGTCCGTTTATTGATGACAAAGGCTTGGTTCGTGTGGGTGGTCGATTACAAAATGCCTCTATTCCATACACACAGAAACATCCCGTTGTTTTACCTAAGGATTCGCGTGTCACAAACTTAATTATTATTAGTGAACACTTAAAAAATCTCCATGCGGGCCCTAAGCTGGTTCTGTCATCAATAAACCAAAGATTTTGGATTGTACATGGTCTCAGACAGGTTAAAAAGGTTTTACATAAATGTACTATTAAAATTTGTTTTAGATTAAAGGCCGAGTCAGCTAAACAGTTGATGGGCTCCTTGCCACCTGATAGGGTCAATGCATGTCGCCCTTTCCAAAAGGTTGGTTTGGACTATGCTGGTCCAATTTCACTCAAGATAGCAAGGATCAGAAAACCAATAATCACAAAGGGTTATGTCTGTCTATTTGTATGCTTTGTTACAAAGGCCATCCACTTGGAGTTAGCTTCTGATTTAAAAACAGATACATTTATTGCATGTCTAAATCGATTTATATCGCGCCGTGGATTACCTACAGATATATATAGCGACAATGCGTCAACTTTTAGGTGTGCAGGGAGCCAGTTAAATGAATTGCATAAGTTACACAACTCGTCAATGCATCAAAGACAAGTTTGCTATTTTTCATCTCAGAAAAGGATTAACTTTCACTTCTTACCTTGTTACTCACCTGTCTTTGCTGGATTGGCAGAAGCTGGTGTTAAAAGTGTTAAATACCATTTAAAAAGAGTGTTATTAAAGTCTGTTCTTACATATGAAGAATTATGTACTGTTTTGTGTCAAATTGAAGCCATTTTAAATAGTAGGCCGCTCATGCCATTGTCAAATGATCCAAATGATTACTCCTGTATTACTCCAGGTCACTTTTTAATAGGAACTGCCTTAAATACTTACCCAGATCCTAATGTAACTGTAATAACAAGATCACAATTTTGGAATGTTTGTAACCAAATGAAAATCTCATTTTGGAAAGTGTGGAGTAAACATTACTTGAATTTGTTACAATTTCGCCCTAAGTGGCAAGACACACAACCAAATGTAAAAGTAGGAACACTAGTGATTCTTAGGGACGATAATTTGTCACCATTATACTGGCCTCTGGCTAGAGTAACAAATACCTACCCAGGTAAAGATGGTAAAGTCAGAGTTGTTGAAGTTAAGACCTCAAACGGCCACACACATAGAAGAGCTGTAATGAAAATTTGTGTTTTACCCCTAGAATGTAGTGATTAATTATTAAGTTTTTATAAACATTATATCTCTTTGTTATGCTGTAAGCTCATTTGAGATGTATAATTAGTATTGTTTTGGATGTAGATCTAGAATGTAGTGATTAATTATTAAGCTTTTTATAAACATTATATCTTTTTGTTATGCTGTAAGCTCATTTGAGATGTATAATTTGATTTGTAATTCTAATACTCAAAATATTGTAGTATTGTTTTGGCAGTGTATTTTGATTTTGATACTTATTTGTTAACTTACATTTTGACAAACATTCTAAGATTGTAAATTCCAATTATAAAAAAAAAAAAAAAAAAAAAAACAACAAATGTCCATTAGCATGTTTTGTGAAAATTAACGTAAATTTAAAAAAAAAAAATAACTGTTATTAATAAATTAATTCTTTAGTTTCTTATAAAATTACTGCTTAATTTTAATTTATTTATTTGCCCTGGCAATATGTTGGCAACCCAACATTAATTTAGGTTAATTTTAGTTTTACTACTGGCAACACTGTGTTCTCTCTCTGTCAAATGTCATGGAACAATAAAATGCATACACCACGTCGCTCGCCTTTTAATTATTAAAGTTCAACACAACCAGCTAACGAAATACAGTCCACTAGTAACTTCTTTCATACAGAAAGCCGAGTGTTTTAGCACAAAGGATATATTTTTGATAAAACCACTCTCACGAATATTGAGTTTGTTCCGAGAAGCGCGAATTATTTTAGGACGATTGAGAACGTATCAAAGTTAAAGGCAATTCCATTCTTGATTCGATGCTTGTTTTTAGAAACCAATATCGAGTAACAGTGTCGACGACATTTTACAAAGAACTTCTGAAACGTGAGCAAACGTCTGTAAGTGAAACTTAATTTCAGCTTTGATTTTTATTAATGGAATACCTATACTAGTGTGGCATAAGTGCCTTCTACAGTCATTATTTTTAAGAATTTGTTATTGAAGAGTTGAATAAAAGTTATGTCTAGCAATAATAACACACACATCTATCACATTGGATTAATTAATATCACAAGTCCGATTACCAGTCTATTCTTTAACTGCATAATTATATAAATGTTCTTTTTTAATTATACTTGTATGCGTGTCTTGTTATAATCGTGGTTGAAGCTTTTCTTTTGTATAAAAGATGAAAGATATAAACATGGTGAGTTAATGCCAGTTGATGTTGCGCTCGCGGGGCCTTTGTAAACGAATCATCTTTCATCTCCCTTACATTATACAACATTCAGAACGTAATCAAATATTAACTTAGAATATTATATAATTATTATTTATGCGGACATAGGGGGGCTGTTTAACAAGAGGGCAAGGAGGACGACTTATATGAAGATGGTTCTGATTAGATAGAAACATGAGTATAATGAACGATGAGCGTTTTTGTTACATGACTAGAATAAGAAGCACATACTTTTATGTACACTCAATAGACAGTAGACACTGCCTTCACAATTACATAACTTTTATCTTTCAATTAACATGAGTAATTGAGTAAATATTCTAAGAAAAAGGCTAATTACTCAACTGATTTTTTTTATTCATTTAAATACAGTTTTACGATCATATTTTAATAAAATCCTAAAATTAAACAATTTAATTAAAAAACCCAGTTCTAAAAACCGGCCTCACTCATAACTTCTATGCACCCCTATATACTCGGTTTCTCTGGGAATTCATAGAATATGTAATCAATTATTTTGCTTCTAAACCAAAACAAATATTTGTTGACTAAATAAATATTGATTCATTCGGTCTGAGTATCAAACAGAAGGCAAACAACGAAGCCCTCAAAGTCAACAGAATCATTAGAAAATGTCCTTACAGTGGGTTCGTTAAATAAAACTGATGAGGTATAAGTGGAGGGTGTAAAGAGAAATATAAATAATTCTGTCGGAGGCTCTAAGTGGCGGGAATTGTCGACGTAGTGGAGGCGAACATGCGAGACACGCAAACGTTTACGTTAAATATGCGACGCGACCGGCACTCGGTGATATTGGGGATTTTGCTAAATTACTGGATTTTGTTTCATTTATTTTAAGACAAAAGAAGATTTATGCATAGTTTGATGTATTACTAAAATGTTATCACATGACGAGGTAAACATAACTAACATTCTAATATATATTTTTCTATACAATCACACTAAAACGTTTATTTCATTCAGCCGAAATAAAATGTTAAATAACAGTATAATAAATAAAAATAGATTTATATGTGAATTTCTGAAAAATAAAGAACCCTGCGACGCACAAAACTACGCTAAACGTTCATAAGCATAGATGTCTAGAACAAGTCCCAGGCGCGTAGTATTTCGTAGAAAACGCTACGACGACGCTACGACGCCGCACAATGGAACACACAAATTCTTATTTAGGAGCCATTTCGACATTCTTTATTCGTCTTGAATTGCCAATAGATACATTACATACAGAGAATAAAATAAGTACACTTTGCGTGAAAAACTCATATTAGAAATAAAATACTTAGGTGTAAGTTAATATTCTAGGAAAAGTATTGTAACTAACAACTGTAAAGAAAAATTGTAGCTTTAGAAAAGTCCAACAAATATTCTAAACACCAACAGACTTAGTTTATCACTTCGTGTAGAGTAGGTTAGTATGTAACATAATTAAACGTTGCGTAGGTTACGTCTCACTGTACGTTGCTACGAAAATGCTACGAAGGTGCTACGGAATTCATGCAAAATTGTGGTTGTCTTGATACATAATAATATTTCGTTTGTATAAAAGCGTATTTTCTTGTCAAGAAAAGCATGTTAGCGTATGATATACAGTTCTAGGTATTGTATACATCTTGAACAGAGTCCCAATATTTACAATCCTTACACAAATACGTCGCTACTTAATGTGGTTCTATAAACATGGACACAATATTGGTTTTCAGCTAAAGTAATAGCGATGTAAAGGCAAAATATTTTCGTAACAACAACACAAATATTTATATTAAAGTGTTGTTTTCTTGTAGACTTGCTTGCCAATTGAATTAACTTGTACTGGCCGCGTTCAGCTTACTTTAGTTTTTTTCTACATGTTATTTGCGACTGATTTTGGTGATACGAATTAATTATATTTACGTGATCAAGTAGTATCAAAATGTGATGATCTTATGGAGCTTCTTAAACAGCAAATGTATGACATTTTTAAACAGCATACATTTACAGCTTCCCTTTTCAAATTAGATGCATACTGTATAGTTCCGCGCGAGCACACTCGTGACAATCAAACGGTCTCGAGGCGCGTGACGTCACAGCCTCGCGTCTGTCTGCAACTGGGTCAAGTTCCTGCATCGTGCATGTTTGCTAAAGCCTCGCAAATCCAACAAATACTCCGATAAATATTTTAGTGTCTCTCAAATGTAAGATACGTGCAAAACTGCCAAGAGAACGGGGTTTAATAGTAATATGCAAAGAGAATGGCCGCGCTCCGGTTAAAGAGAACTACTTACAGCAATATAGTGGGGCAATTGGCGCTCTCGTAACTGCGGTTAGTAGTACAATTATAATATTCATTGGTTTCATTGTCCAACACTGGATTGTGGTTGTATTTTTATAAAAGCGTCTGGAAAGAATAAACTTATGTAACAAGTAGTCGTCGTTCAAGATACAAGCTCATTTTTATTTTCTTTTAATGAATCAGTTTTTTTTTGTAACTTGGTCATTACAAAAAATATCTCTAGTTCTGCATTAATGTACCACCAAACTAAATGAATTAGTACAATGGTACCTACAGCCTCCAAACAAGCAGGTCCACGTGTGCCGTCCCGCCCGAACTGTGTCGCGGGTCTACCGCCGGCCCCTTCAAGACCGGCTCATGTTCGACGCGCACGCAGTTACAGATGGTTGTATACATTTAACTACTTATTAAATGTGTAGAGCACAAGTTTGATCTAAAGTTCAGGTAATTGTGTGATGCATTTTATGACTTTTAAAAAGTCATAAAATGCACACTTAAGTTTAAGATACCCGAGAACTACCAATTATCTTATTATATTAAAATAAACTGAATGATTTAATTTGCCACTCAACTTGCTAAAATTGACGAAACAATAAATACTTATACTAATAAACACTCTCGCACACAATTTTTCCTACAATTTTTAATAGCCATAACAAAATCGCATTTAATTTAATAATAATCTCTTTTTTAGTTATATAGAATAACTTCTCCACCACATTTGCCACAAACAGTCGAACATGTTCTATCAAAGTGTTCAACAAAGTGGAGACAACCCATTCTCTGCTAAGCTATTCAACCCACAGACTCTACATATTGATCACAATGACCAAACCTGAACAAATCCAATCCAACGTAACGCCGCAAACGAAACTTCGTGAACGGCGGTGAGCGGTGAAAAAATACTCCGTATTTACTGCGGGAAGCGCCGCGTGCTCACATATAGTTCAATGTATAGGAAGACATGTGTGAGGCGTCTTATTGTAGAATACTTTAGTATTCTCTGAATTTGAACGAAGGCAATACAGCATTATTGAATGATAGCAGGAACTAAATAAAATGAAAAGTTTTCTTTCACAAAGCAATTGATATTTTCTTCTCAGCTGTATATTCACAAGAAACATGATTATGAGAAAAAGAGAATGCAAACTGTTTGTTATTATACCTAGTGGTTCGTTAGTGTTGCTTGTTCTGATCATTTTCTTATTTGATGTTGTAGAGCCCTTGCCTTGGAGCAGGTTATCTCCGCGGGAAGCCGCGCGCATAATCACGCTAATCTCAGGTAAGTGATGACGTCACGAACCTCTTCTCTAGAGACTCTTGAATACCCACAAGATATTTATTTAAGAAAAAGGATTTTAAGATTTTTAAATTAAAAATATGTTAAAGGCTTTTTATATATGATAATAAAATAAGTCACGTGTTTAGTAAATTTAGCAAAAATGAATAAGTGACTAGATTAGTATGATGGAGTGAAAGTCTTTGAAAAGCGAGTCTCCACGTATCTATCTGAAAGAATTAACATACCTAGTAGATCGCATAACCAGTAAACACTCTCAATATTTTCGTTTCCATCCCCAATTCAAGTGACCCATGAGGAAATAGAATTCAAAATAACAAACCTTACTTTTTCCCTATTCAAAAAGCAGCGCAATGTTTTTATGGCTTCAGTTACAAGTTTGGTAAAGTACCGCCGTCTGAGAGTGAGTCGGAGGGAAATGAAGCAATAAACATTCTCCGAGGGCGGAGCTAATTGTTGAAACAACCTTTATTGAGCAATCTGGGGGAGTCCCCGGAGACGAGCGGCGGCTGAAAAACCTTCGGTAATTAATTATTAGTAATAAGGTGAGTAATGAGTGAAGCGCCCCGGGAGATTGTGTTATATCGCGGTGTATTATTATACTCGCTGGATGTGAATTTTAGCTTCATAACTGATTTTAGTTCGCGGTTTATTTATGGACTACAGTATTACTTAATCATGGTAACCTAATAATGTCATGCCCTGACGGTATAATTGTGTTTAATGAAATTATAATTAAAATATTTTAACAAACCCAAATCACTTGCTATTACTAAACGATAATATTTCCGTTCTTTGGATAAACACAGAAGACGCTAATACATCTCGTGTTGTTATTCGTGTACCGCAGTAATATCATGTTACAGATTGTCAAAAAAACCTTCAGTAATTATATATAATGCGGGTAATAACGCGAGCAGTTCAGCGGGAATTAAATATAATATAGTGGAAGCGGTCGTGAGAGAATTAATTACGATATGAAGTGGACGCTGCCGGCTAATGGGATAACATTCTGGTTTTTTATGACGCGCTCGGCGGGCGCGGCCGCTGTTGCACGAAATATTCTCTCTTCACGTTATTGTACCGTTTCATCTTTTTATTAAAAGAAAATGGACCAATGATTGGATTATCTTTTAGTATTGCCGTACGTTTTACTGAATGTATTGCTAATAAATGGATAAAAGTACTGTAATATACACATAAATAACAGTACGTAAACATAAGTATACAAAACACTACGCGAAATATATTTAACTAAACTGCAGAAAGTTTTGCACCGACGGGAAAAAGTTGTATTATAAGTGTAAGTAACTTTTGTTTAAAGTGATCCTTTTTAACTACCATTTAGTAAATGATTTATAATTTCAATAATATTCATTGATACGGGTACCCAACAATAACATCACAATAGTCAATGACACGATATTTAATTAGTGGGCTTTGTGCGTGACGCGCCGCCTGCCGAGCCTACTGACTGTTATTACCGACGCACATTAACCCGGAGGTTAACTATGAACTGCCGGCGACATTAAACCACTGAGTTTACATATCATTACGGTTTAAGTGACGCGAACTGTTTGGGTTCAGTTACTATTTGTTCAATTATAAAGGTTTCTGTAATACAGTCTTTCTTCTATGTAATACAGTATTAATACAGTATTAAATTCAGAATAATAAATGTATGTAAAATTTTATTCCGAAGTAGGCAAATGAATTTAACAAAAAAAAATCAAAACTTCTTCTAAAAACGTCTCTCTTCGTATGAACACTAGTTCTTATTACATCCTTATAATAATAGCGCTTAATGATTAGAGATTAGTCTGTAAAACCTTTATTGCAACTAATCATTTATCTTGCTAGACCAACATAGAGTTGTATCTAACAGGAAACAGACAGTAATCGTACTTGTCGCATCCCTTCCGATATTAATTCAAAGTCACTCAACTGTAAGTAAACTGTTATTTATTGCTCTCAGTTTGTGACCGCAACAAGTATTTGATGACCTCGCTAGCACAAGTTTCTGTTGTATAAACTATAGAAATGTTCTGTTCTCGTGGTACCAATAATGCGGCAATACCTTGTAGGTAGGTAGGTAGCTGTAGTAGTGCAGTACAGTACCTCGGTGGTATCTTTATGAGTGTTCCTCAAGCTATTACACTGGGCCCGTCTGGACGAGAACTGTGTGGAGCACGCACTCGCGGGCGCTGTAAAGCGATCGACTTCCAATCTGATGCTCGCTGCACTTCGACATGATAACTTATTGGAAAGGGTTTGCTTTTGAATTGTATGATAGACTTTTTTGAGTTACGGCATCGAGTAAAGTGTATCGTTCTCAGAGATATGTTAGTTTTCTTAGAATTTGTTCAAATGCAATAAATATTTTTCTACTTTTTTATATATTTCTGTAAGAGAGTCATTTCTTTGTTTATTTATCACATTTTTAAATATTTATTTGGCTGCTTAATTCATATACTTTTTGCATAAAGTCTCATAAAAACCTTGTCTATTTTAACATCTCATTAACATTTTTGAATATTAACACCAAAGTTATGATAAACAAAACTTCGGTGTTGAATTTTTGATTGTGAATTACAAGTTTGTTGGACTTGAAATGTTTACGATTTGACAAAACAATTATTAATTACAAAGTCATCATTTCGCAGCAGCAGTTTATTACTGGAACCCTTTTCCTTAAATAATGTACTTCGTAATTTGCAAGAATACCTTTGAAGGGAAGGTCGCTTGAATGTCAATGTCTATTGGAGTTCATTTTAAATCTGATAACATCGCGCTCACTCAACATTTTCCAGAAAGTTTTCATCTAAAAAGTGTTAGTACCTGAAGCTATAAACCTCGAGCCGTGACCTTCAGCTGGCGGCGCGAGGGACGCACAGAGATCGCTCCCGCGATAGAGTGACTCCATCAAAGTTGAGCACCCAGGGAAAGGGGGGGACAGAGCTCACTCATCACCACGCCAGATTTACTACACCTTGAATTAAATATTACGCAAGGTCAAAGTAAAATTACCTATTTATAGTACAAGTTAAAACTGCATTTTTAAATAAGTAACAATTGTACCTCACTAGCTAACCTTATTCATACCTTAATGTAATACGTTAACAGTCATCGCCCGCGGCGTCTCTCAGCACTACATCGGTACATTGGTTATCGGCAAAGCGTTTGAACTTGTCTTATCGGCGCAACTTGGAGCCAATCGGCGCATATAATGGCTTCGCCTAAGTTCTGTATTGTTCCCAACTATTCGATTGCATATCAGATGCAACTACTCTCGCGGAAGCACCTCAAGGAATTATTGAGAGTATCTCCCCCTCCCCCCGCGACCCCCGCGCACACACCGCCCCCCGCGTACGCCTGCAGCCGCCGCGATGTGCCGCGATATGTCTATTATTTAAGTACGATACAACTCTCGTGTGACGAAACTTCTGGGAACGAAGATCTGAAGAGGAACATGTTAGTTGTAACGTGTCTATTTAAAACTATAAAAAATCTCTCATAAAAAAAAATCTATAACTTCTCTCGAAGTCTCTGATGGTTTGACGTCACCGTTTGATATCGTCATCAGCGTGACGTATCGAGCACACAAACGTCACGAGTCCCCGGAGATCACTTCACTACAATAGACAATTTGTTTTACCTTTACAAGTTTATTTACCTTTACCTTTTGTCCCCGTTACGGTAAATACCTTCTCAATAAAGGGAGATTACCCGGGTAGTTGCTTGTTAACGAGCTGAAACCTTTTGTAAAAGAATATGGCTAACGTCTAAGTAAAATATGTAGAACATTTAACTTGTGAGAAAATAGTAAGCTCGTTATTATTTTTGTGTTTACAGATAGGTATAAATAAGAAAGGTATTCAGGACTACAATAAGAAAACTTTGCATTTGTACAAAGGTCAAGCTATTCAACCGGCGCGAAGAAAAGAAAACAATTGTTATCAAAAGAAATGGAGCAATAAAAGTTGTTCAGTGTTCGTTAATAGTGGCTCAGTCCGTGCGTCACTGGCCGCGACTGTCCGCGAGTAACAAGTGACTGTCGGGACGATTTAGTGCATGGCATATAATATGTGTGGTGATTTGGAAAAGAATAGTTTAGTAGGATAACTCACAAAAAAATCACGTTACAGCTCATTCAATAAGAGCCGTCTTAATACATTACTTTTTGTTCAAGAATGTGTAAGATTAACCTTTTTGTATTCCATAATATGCATTAGAGCATGTAACATGTGTACTTCAGTAACAAGTGGGTTCACTGAATTAATTTGTGTTATCTCTATCAGCGTGTGATGTACTCAGCTAAACGAGCGGAGATGTTGCGCTTCGGCCAGCTGAGTGACGACGTGTGACACTCAACAAGTGTTCATATTTCACTTTAAAAGGAAAACACAAACTCTATTCTTAATATCAATTAAATAAACCTAAACCCTTTTTTATTTTATGTACATTTTTGGAACGTCAAAACACGTAAAACGATGTTAAGGGTCGAATCCGTGCTTTACGTTAAGCCGGCTCTTAGCCGCGCCGGTCAGCGGCGGCGTGACGTCACGCAGGCTGACGAGAGGTTTTCTTAACATACTCCTGCTGCCTGTTACATGTATTCAAGAAAATTCAATTCGTCAAAAGTGATTTCACGAACAGGATTGTCAGAATTATGCAAACATTAATTGAATCCTCCAATCAAACTGTTTCCTTGTCAAAGCAATAAACCGCAATATAGACTAGCTTACATTATTAAATCCCGAGAAACACATCGGCGCATTCATAATACATTGCTGTGCATGTTCTGAATCCAATCAACCGTCTCCATACATTCGCCGAACGCGATTGCATGTTTAATTCGATCCCCTTTGTGATAGCGCGAGCGACGCCTCTCCATCTAATATTAAGTGGCATTGCCAGCCTCTGGCAGTCCTTAGCCGTCTAGTTGGCAGTGCCAACTGTCTGGCATCGTCGTCAAGTAATGGCATTAGTCGTGGCTCCGCGGAGGAACTTTAGCGCGCTCCGCTTCTTATGTTGGGCTAAGGAATTCAATTTTAGAGGAACTTTTAGTCGCGCGGGGTTTTTGTTACTATGTATTACTTCGCAGTTGATCTCGGGAAACGTATCGCTCGCGCCGGCGAAGTTGTAAGTTGTTTCTGCAACATGTTAACTTTGTAGTTGTACACCTGCATCCGATCTCAAGTAATACATGGTGAACGCTTGGCACGCTACACGAGTTGTACTTTCAATTAATGACTTTACAAACCAATTAAAAAGCAATAAAGTATGTCTGTATACAAACCGTCCCCGTTACAAATAACCTATCAATATGTAACGCTTTGAAGACTGGTTTTTACGTGTTATTTACTAGTAAAGGAACAAAGCAAGTGAACTCCAGTAGTCATATAAATCTTCAAATTATAATAATATAGTTTAGATTGACGTCTGAAGTTGTGTTACGTTGTGACTCCCTCATTTTAGAACCTGCGCCGTAACGAACTGCGGTACAACTTGCACCTCCTGATGAAACTTGTTCAGATCTCAACATTCCTCATTGTAAGTTCGCAACTTTTTGTTCAGTGGCTCCATCAAAACCCGCGGGAGCTCGATGCAAGATACGTGTTCGTAATTTAGTGTGAAATTGTGTTACCTCATGTATCCATTGCGGGCTCTCGCCGCCTTGTCCCGCTCCCAATCAGATTGTCGCCGCACCGCGCCACCAATCTATGTGTGTTCAGTCGCTCGTCAAGGCTGCGTTGCACTCGCGTGATGTACTTTATTACTGACAGGTGTTACACTGCCGGTCGTGTTAATACAACCGTGTAATAGCACTGCATCTAGCGCGTGATGGATAACAAATGCTACATAGTCATGGTTGGCAGTGCGATGTTAGCATTGTAATCGAATAGGAAGGCGCGTTGTGCAAACGCTGCTGTTTGGTCGCACACGAATTAAAATAATAATCCAGTTTGCAGGCGAGAGTCCGTTCGCGCATAAATTGTTTGAACATCAGCGAAACAAGTGTTTTAGTTCGGTCGGCTTGTTTGGAATAGTGTAGTGAAGCGTATCTCAGTCGGCGGCGCTCGCATACTTGTGATATTTCTCAGGTTTTTTCAGTCCCGCGCAGCAAAACTCCAAGTGACATTTACAGCAGCTTTAAAATTACATTTACTTTGACTCAAAATTGTGTTTAAGAGAAGTTTTCTTTCGAATGGAGCTGTTCTGGAAATGTTTTTCCTCTTTATAACCAACAACTGTAACGTAAGAATTGTCGCGGCTTTCTGTACTTGCTTTTATTTTCGTTAGAAATGTGTTGTTGCGGCCTCGGGAGATGATGTCGCTCAAATTATTTAAGACCAAAACTTTGTGCATTATGACAATATTCACGGTGGTTGTTGTAACTTACCAATTCATACCTATTTATCATTAGGTTTACTTACGATTGACATATATTTTTACTTAAATTGGATTTAGACCTCGGTGTTGACGAATAATAAAATGTGAACGCGAGCTTTATACAAGCACGCCCGAATTATATTTTACAAAAGAAGCCATCATTCCTCATTATAACATAATAGTGAACAAAATATATTAAAACTGTGTAATAATGAAGCGGTACGTGGCGCCGGACAATCGATGGATTGAGTTAACGCGACGTGCTCGATATATTTAACGAATCGCTGACCAACACCCCCCCCTCAACTCCCCCCACTACTCCCCTGCACCCGTCGAACCTCCCCGTGGTCCCAGTCACCGACGTGTAATATGTTGCAGAACGCTACGTCAACTAAAAACACTTGTCAAAGTACAATTTGCTCCTAGATGTATAGACAGCAGTTGTCTTTTAATAATAACAGTAATTATGTTACACGGTATCTCAAAATCTTCCGGTAATTTTAAACACGTTCAAATAATGTTACTTCTAACGTAATTGTTTCCGAGAATGTATATGACAAGCAATTTACAGATAAATCCTGTAGACTTTTTTAGCTCCATAGCGGAACAAGAAATTCTCTTCGTATGAGTATACTTATACAATTCATTCCTTTTGTGTGGAATGAGCGCTATCTATAGTGAGACGTATTCAGGAGTAGTGATCTGAACTGGAGTGAAACAATAGCAGAAGTTGCAGCCGCCTGACACACTCTCCACTAACTTTTCAACTCCACAATATTCCCACTCGATACTATAATTTCGTGAAACTAAGACAATGCACAATACCTACAAACTTCGCTGATAGTGTCCCGCTGTAAAACTTGCGCGATAAATGTCTGACAGCGCGATCGCGGCCGCTGACACACGCGACACTCGCGAGAGCGGGCCGCTGCGCGCGACAGTTATAGCGAGAGCGCGCCTTTGTGTCGCGTATAACTGTCACGTGTACTTGCCCTCGAACTGTTTACAGGAAGCTGTTATTACATTCCCCGCCATAATGGTTAGAGAGGTTTTTATAATTCTATGTACGGTAAACGTACAGAATGTACTGAAATTAATCAAGTTTAATGTTGTCACAGGAGGATCCTCCATAAAAATGAATATTCATTTCGTTCTTTATTTTTGGCCGAATAATATTTTTTTATTCTAGTAATAAATGTTAGGCGATATGGTTTATTTATAATACAAGCTACTTACTGTTGCTGACAGAAAAGCCACGTAAAAGTTTTGGCTTGTATGAAATTAAGACCTCAGTACGGCACACTCGTACAAATGATATTTAGATTTTCAGCAAGAGATCTGCAAGCCGTAATTACTTGCCTTTATTCGAGTACACATCACTTTACAGTTTAAGTTACTTTTACAACAAAGCGTGTTACGATAGCCTCGGGATACACCCTTCTTAATTACACAAATAACTTCGGAAACACGTGCCAAGCCTAAAAATAAACAGCCTTTAAACGAGATAACAGTAGCGTTTCCGGCCTCAAGTGACAGTGTAAACAAAAGTTACCCCCCCTGCCTGACACCCGCGAGAGCGTCACGCTGACACTCGGCGTGTCGCGCGCCGTAAACTTCTCGCAGATAACACGTCGGAGATTTTAATTAAGTGTGATGTGACACGACGTGACGGTCGTATCGCACGGTCGTACCGGTCGTGTCGTACGGTCGCATCTGTTACTCGTGAGAGGACTGTACTTATTTACCACTCTTCGCTTGTTTGTTTTCAATGACTGAGATTTGTATCGCAGGAAACCAAACATTTGTACATGCTAATCGACGGCCCCTATTAATAAAGTAGGATCTACATTTTTGAAACTTTTGAATACAGCGTTTTTAAGTTTAATTTAATTATATCTTGAAAAGTAAGTGACTCAGAGATCTGAAATTTGGAATACATTTTAAATTGCTAATGCTTAATATTTATGCCTATGTCATAATTCTGAATATATCATACATTTAAAGAAAAGTCACAACTGTCTATTTTTAACGGTGCCGATTTATGATTCCGTGTCGGTAGTGACACATTCGACAAAGTTATTTGGATTTTTTTTTGTCCGCCGATGTTGGATATGACGCTTCCTACATTTTTAAATGAAGATTCCAATATTATTTTGGGATAGCTATGTCGTAAGTACCTTAATCGACTTTATTAATTGGAACAATATATTTTAATGAATAAAAAGCCATATAGCCAATAATTTAACTAAAAATAATACTCTATGTATAATAACAGCACATTGAAAGATATAAAATATTTTATTTTTACTTTTTAACTGTATTATCTTCTTTACTGATGCAATCTAGCTGAAGCTTCCTTTTTTTAGGGGGCCTGGGAGGCGAATTTTGAATAAGGCCTAATATTAATACGTCTCGATCGGTCCGACATTTATATTATATTTTAAATTAAAAAACACACAATAGATTAAAACTAGTAATATTTATCGCGAAAAATTTCAAGCCACTCAAACGTGCGTTCACCGTTAACAAGAGCGATACTGCCCGAACCGACGGTTTCCCTGCCCCGCGCCCCCCTTTAACAAAGTAGTAATAGAACTACCGACATTTTTGCGCGGTAAGTGGAGTAATATCCTACAATATTTTCAATTGAAAACTTTGTAATTATATAATATTATTAAATTTTGATTCGTGCATCATAAAGATTAATTAAAATTGTACACGAATATGCAAAAAAGTCGAAATCGCCAAAAACGTACATTCGACTTTATTAATAGGGGCCGTCGTAATGTATTCGTGTTTACTTAGAGAGTTTAGCATTCGCGCGCTAGCAAGGAGAGGTAATGTATACTACGGACTAGTTCTCGATATTATAATGATTTTCTGGTGAAGTCTAATTCACTTTAGTGTGCTATGATTCGAACTACATAAATCATGTTCTCAGGTATAACGGGGTAAGCTTGGTTCATTGTTCCAAGTAAAACTACATCAATGAGTTGTTATTACAGATCTGTCGAAGGCAGCTGAGGGCTCCTTTTGAGCCGGGACCGCGGCCCCGCCACCCGCAGCGCAGATGTTAACTGCATCGTGATGCTGCAAACATTGTGTTTAAGTAACAAATTAAATATAATATTAATCTAAACACTAATATACACGATAAAATAAAACCGACCTTATTTTCGTCCGAGTGTTAGAGTCCGAGCAGAACAGTTATCAAAACAGGGCAATAACTTTAAAATACTAACGTATAGTACATGGCGACCACAACACGGTTTATTATCTTATGTTTGTCTGTCATTTGTAGTGTTTGTCCGTCAACAAGACCGCTCGCTAAAACTATCAACAATACGAAAGTTTTGTGTAAATATCTCCGGAATAAATGAAAGACGACAAAGCATCCCTTAGGTAGCAACTAATCATAAGTTCGCCGCAGCGCTGCAGCGCTGTAACAATGCGCGATATCTGCGATCAGCTTATTTGTTGCGGAAGCGACGCTGCTGGCTGCAGCCGCTTGAAGGTACGTGCACACTAGCCGGTTAACATGGCGTGAGATTTGGGTAATACACGGGAACTGTTTAGGAGTAAGTCATTTATGATAATGATCAATTAATTAAATTTCACAATTTTTTATGTGAAAAATTTTGCCATTGTAAAAGTTCGCCAGTCAGACGCGTCAAGTGTGAACGCACCTTAACTAAGAACAATAAACATCTTTGTTTTAATAAATCTGTTAAACAATCTCAAGTTCGGTACTTACCGGGATTTAGTTCCGCGCTCGCAATCTCTGCCGATGCCGTAATAACAACAAGCTTGCAGTTTGTTCGGTGGCGCTATTTATCACAGTCTTGTTTTGTTCACTTCACTGCAGGCGGACGCAGCAGACAAATTTGTGACAATGCACCTCAGATAACACTCAAATATATTTACACTGAAAACAAACAATTCTGAAAACATGTTACATTTTAAAATTATTTTTCCTTTAGAAATAGTTTTCCTGCACAAAGAATTGACATTGCCATTCATCGTGCATCGTGGCAATGCTGTCACGTTTCCCGTCATTGACAAAGATGACAAAATGTTTTTAAGTAATTTTAAACATTATGGCTTAATAATGGTAAACAAGTTTTTTCAATTATTTTTACATAAATTACCAATTCCTGGATACAAAGTTCTATTATTTTTATTTCTTTTAGGTTTTTAGTAAATTATACTACTTAATTGATTTATTATACACGAGTAATTATACTCAACGAACATTTTTTTTTGTTTTATGTAATGATTTGTAAATATTAGCGGTGTAAAACAGTACTACGTAGTCATTTAGGTAGCGTCCATTTATGATCTTATACAAGCTAACCCTGTTACTTTGTACTGTGATTTATTGTATTGTTATAAATTGTTGCATTTGTATTTGGTGTCTGCATTCTGTATCTAAGGGTCCTTTCACACAGACCGGCTCGGAGAGCATCGGCGCGCATTTTTCTTTTCACACAGACCGGATCGTATACGCTTGGAGTTGGTCGGAGCGGAGCCGCCAACTATTTCACACAGACCGGCTGGAAGCGGATGCGCATGCGAAGAGCACGCAATCGGAGCCGATCGGCTGCGCGCGAGCGCGAAAGAGCATGCAATTGGAGCCGAACGGCTCCTCTTATTATTTCACACCAAGCGCGTTCAAGCATTCTTAATGTCAAAAGCAGTGCACACGTAAAAATAAACCTTACTACAAATACTAAAAACTCTGTTTTCAATGTGATAAGAATCTGCTCTCCTCTCCGAGCCGGTCTGTGTGAAAGGACCCTAAAGTGTCGCAGTCGACGGAGTCGCGGAAAACGAACGAAAAGTTTGGAATTAATTCGTGAAGCCGGAATGCGCAGGTACCGAAGTTACGGTAATTACACGTCACCCAGCTGAATGTTTCAATGCTCTCTTCCTGCCTTTACGTCGCATTCCAAATGTAGCTATATACAGTTATTTCGATTTATTCATTAAACTAATATTTCTTACTAAATAAATATTGCAAAAAGACAATAAAGTAAATTATTCTAAGCAGGTCCGTGTTAGAATTCAATACTTTTTAGGGGTCAATAATGATACTTAAGTGTACCCAATTTTGTACAAAAATAATTCCGCAGCCACAGCTGTGCCCGGACGTGCCCATATCAAGCCCTAACGAATCTCCGCCCTGGGGACGTCTATTAGAAGCGTAGCGGCGTAGACCGTCTCGTAGCACGTAGCGCGTAGCGGACACGTAGCACCATCGCTGTAGCTGACAGTGTAGCAACGCACAATAAGCGGTTACGTTATTTACTGCATATTGTATGAGAGTCGCTTCCATATTCCGAGCCTGTCAGTCAGGTTAACATGTTTCTTTAACTTATATTGTGACAAATAATTCGTTTCTATTAAGATTGAAAAACAATTTTTTTTTTTTCTAATTATAGCACATTAATAAAGTAAAATTTATTTGTAATAATTTCTCAATAATATGTTTTACAATCGCGTAGTTGATTATTATATAAAATAAGAGCGAGTAATAATGCCTACCTATTTCAATTAAATCTTCTTAAATACAATAAAATCGTAAAGCCGTCTCACTATCAAGTTTAATCACTTTCTATTTAATAATTAATAATGATTATGAAGTAATTAATTTTGTGTCAAACAACTACCAGTTTGAAACGAAATTCAATGTTAAATTGAATATAATTCTGTTTTAAGTGTAACATAAAGTGCGAATGTGAGCACGAGTCCAGCTCAGGGTAAGTATTGCGAGCAGCACTCCGCGCGCTGCACTCCGCGCGGTGACGAACGTAACACAATTACAGTCCTCCGCCGCCGCCGGTGGGTCAGGTTCCTGCCACCAAACAATATTTCTCTTATTTACTCCCACAATTTTTACTCAAAATTTTCCTTTTATTATTGATGTAACGTTAATTAGCGCACTCTTTGTTCCGAACCAACTTCGTAATTTAATTTTGGGCGGTAGTGTAAAACGTAACCAAGTGTTTCGTTCTTTTATTTGATTTAGACATAACGAAGTTTGGTCCTCTCACCCTCGCCCGGTCCGGGGTCCGCCGCGGACACACCACGTTCAGAAGTAATTATGTGTCGGTGTCAGATAATTACCCGAACTTATGACTTTTCATAAACATAAAATTTACCATTAATTGGATTGTCCAGAATGCGGGATTCCTTATTAATTACTTTACTGAGTTACTATAATTAATGTTTAATTGTATTCACGGACCTTTTGGTCCGCGTTCGTTTTGCGAAGTTATGAAGTTGTCACAATTAAACGAGATAAGTGAGTCGCTTGACTTTAGCAACAAAACTCCAGCTTCGAGAACAGTTTCTCGTTTCTAAAGACGTTCCTCGTTTGGAGACTTCTGCACTTTTATCACTTTAATACAACTCTGGGGCTCTGATTACAACCGGGCGCCGCTTGAGCCAGTCACTTGCTTGTTCCGGTTTGAAGCAGAATTTTCCAGTTTGATTGATCCGCACACACATTTGCACAATGTGTAATCAGGGCAGCAGTTCCCCAAAAATATAATTTCGGAAGCGGAGCGATGCCGGAGCGAGTTGAAACCGAAAGTTTGTATGGGACCAATCTGGGCGCGAGGCCACATTAACGAGGCTAACACAAATAAAAACTGACTTGAGCCGGAATATTCCGGTTATTACCGCTTTTGGAACCGGAACGCCGACACTGTACATTTGGTGGACCGACGAATACACTTTTATATTATTTTTTTTAAGTTTTCGTCTGCGCGGCTGTAATCTCTGCGAGAGAGGCTCAGGTATGCGCGTTGATGAAAATACGAGAGTGCTACTATCATTGTGTTGTTAATTTTCATATTTTGCATCGTTATATTTTTTATTATCATGTTAAGTTCATGTTTGATTGCATTACTTACCTATTACTTGTATGTGTAGAATAATGCTGTAGGTATGAGTTGTTTACAAAATGGATAAATAAATAAAATTATGACAAGGGTATAGAAAAATGGAAATGCCTTCAGCAAATAAAATTTTCCACCAACCACTCCCAGCAGATAAAAAACTTAAATGATAGAATAGAGAAGCTTTTATCCTTTAAGATGAGATTGTATTTTATTTTGAAAAGAAAAATCCCGTCCCTTGTAGAGTAACGCATCGCCAACACGTAGCAACACGAGCGTCGCGCAAGACGGAGAGAGTTATTGTCAAATATTTATCAAATCTGCGGCCGTTTCCAAGTCTCGTGCCAGCGATCTATCACGAGCAATGAGTGGCAACATTTACTCCAATATAAATAATGTAGCCACACTTGACTGGTCGACGTCGATAAATCATATTTTTATTGGATTAATGTTTCAATATTCCAATTTGGTGTCACCGTCGATGCGCAGTACAATGTCATCAATATATGGCGGCGGCCTATTGCCGCTGTCGCGCGCGTGACGAAGAGCGATGGCCGGGCGACCAGCGCGCCTGACCCGCGGCCCTCACCACACGCGACCAGCACGCGGCTCTCAGTACACAAGCCGGTGTTATACTGACTTTTAGCAACCAATACTTACATATTGATCACAATAAGTTGTATGCAATGAACGATAACGCTCATAAATGTTGTAATCTGTTGTTGTTTGGACATGCCGCGCTATACACTGCCCCAAAAATATAAAGAAAAGCCTCTAGTGTCTATTGAATTGACCTTAAAAATAAACAATATTGGCAGTGTTACTTTTTTAAAGCAGTTATTCTGGTCCAAAGCAATTAAATTTGTTACAAAAAAAAGGATAGTAAATTGTCTTAACATTTTTTTAGATAAAATCCATTAGGATTCCAGTTGACTTAGTCTCGTCGGACAATCATTTTACTTTTACTTGTTTAAGTGCTCAAAATGTAGAAATAAATCGTATTTCTTTTCAGACCTTTAGGTATTAAAGAAATAGAGTGGCTTTGAGTATAGCTTTGTCCGCTGTTTGCCAAGCGTAACTCAATCACGAAAGGTCGCTCTGTTGTAATTATTACAACATTCATGCCTGTTATGTACACGTGTATAATTATATACTCTAGCACTTATTGAATGTTTTTCGTCATAACAAGATGCCAAACAAATTGTTTGAGGTTACATTTTTAATTATATCGCACAACACGAAATCAAAATGAAATGTAAACTTAATAAAGAAATGAAAACTTCCCGTCCGGCTCTCAGCAGTGTTTATCTGTTCATGTTGTAGGAATTTTTATATTTCAGCGCTCGGTCTGGCCGGCGTTCGTCGGGTGGCGAGCGGAGCGCGGCGGGAGCAAATATTTTTCTTTTATCGCCGGCTGTAATGAGGGCAGATAAGCGGAGAGCGCCGATAACCGCCACTGGCGAGCGCCGAGCGGCGAGCGCCGAGCAGCGAGCCAGGCGCTGCGTGACGACAGCCGACAATGTCTGTGTGACGCGTGCCGTCAACATGATACAAAGGGATTAACACTGATACAAGCTTTCAAATTCTGTACGGAATAGATATGAAGTTTTGCTAAACCAAAATACAGCATGTTTAAAAAGCCAGCCTCTGATGAGTACCTAAGTGTAAACATTTTAAAGTTAAAAGTGGTTTTGTGCGCGTCTAGTAATTAAATTAACAACTTTTAAATACTAAACACATCTCATTTAATTATATTTTTTTATGGTCGAGGCTTTAGTTGCATAATAATTAGCCGAATGTTTGTTTATTGTTTAGTCATATTATTTTTAAGAAATAGGTTTTTGTATCTTCAATTATACCTACATTCTTTTGATTTTATACCAAACGACAAAATAAATAGCGGTAACTGTTATTAGATGAAAATATAAATTTTAATGTATTCAGACGCAACAGGATAATAATTATAATTAAATCTTCACAACATATTTTTTTCCTGTACTTACTTTCATACTCCCCTCCAACGTAGAAACAATTATAAAAAAACTGTGAAAAGAAATGTAATTATTGTTATTACTAAACACCGTTTCCTTACATAGCAATACATCAGTCACTGTGCAAGGGGAGTAAAAATCCGATAGATCAGATAGATAGACACAACGATGAATATAAAATTTATTATGTTTATTAATTAAAATAAATATTTTTTTACTAAAAACACAACGTAGTGAAAGATTTTTTTCATTAATTAAGTAATACACACTTTTAAATATAATGAAGGTTTTCATAAACAAATTGTAATATAAGACTTTCGTCCATTTTCGAGAAAGGTAGAATGTTGGAAGTTGTTGTGATCACCGCAATGGAAACCGTACGCGGCCTTCCGGTAATAGCGGTCCGGTATCGGTTGCCGGAACACCGCTCTTAATGCAGTACCGCGGAACACCTACATATGCCGGAATTGAAAATGTTAATTAAATAAATTTATTTTTCTAACGTTGGTTGAACATGAAAGCATAAAGTATAATCTGAAAAACACAGTTTTACTTAATGTACTTTACCAATACAATCCTTTATCCAACCTTCGTCAAATTGAAGCTACATAAAAGTGACGTATGAACTTCCTACACAAAAATCAAACTTATCAAATAAAATGATGCTCACAGTAGCGCGTGAGCGGCGCCGGCAGCGCGCGGTCCGTCTGACACACGCTCGTAAGCTGTTATGACAGCGATCTTTACCGGGCGCTGATAAAGCATTTCTTACAATTTTAAACCTTACCACGGAAGAAATAAGAGTGCAGTTATAGGGCGTGTCGATGTGTATTCGGCGCAGCCTAGAGTCGGGATAATCCGGGATTATCGGCTGCGTCCCGATGTCCGCTGCATTCCATACTGAGCACAGCTCGAGCCGGTTTAATGGCAGACGCGGAAATATGATGGTTTACCGTCGAATGTGTTTGTGTGCTAAGGGATGAACATAAGATCATTGTACAAGCCAAGTTCTTTAAAATTCAGTCGGTTTTACAGAGCTCAAGTAACTATTGAATAAAATGTTTCAAGATTTTAGAAATTCTCCAACTTGTTTAATTCAATCGAGTTCGAGTCGATGGTTATTAAATAATTAAAATGTCAGATTATATAACAAATGCTTTAGATCTAATAATAAACTTCTAAGATATGGCGCAGCATTAGACCGTGAATAAGTTTCAGAGTAATATTTCCCGTTGGTTAAATAATTGCTTACTTTTACATGAATAATAACAATAATAATAATAAAACCTTTTATTTCGAGTACCTTTGACTCATATAAACAAAACATAACCATACAAAAATTAATACAAAAAATTGTTAGTAAGACTTATATCTATGTTAGTAGTTACATTTTGTGCTTGTGTCACAAAATCCCATGAGAGACCGCACAACAGCGACCCAAGTACACACAGTCAAGCCTGCTTGCTATCATGCTTAGAATACTGTTGGAGCTGACCCATACTCTGTTCACCAGGGATGCGCACCTCTTACGCATTGTTGCATAAAAACAATCTATTTGTGCGTCTGCAAACATCCCCGATGCACTACAAAAGCGAGGCAGCCCCACAAGCACTCTAAACGCATTATTATATTGAACACGGAGAGCGTTGTATGTCCTTTGCGTATATCCAGCCCACAGGCTGCACGTGTAAAAGTTGGTACAGTAAGCTCTGAAAAGAGTGAGCTTAACTTCAAGTGAACATCGTGCAAACCTGCGAGCTATCATGTTTGCTCGAACAGACAACGCTCTCCGCTCTCGCTCAATGTCTTCATCGTCTTTGAGATCAGGCGTCAACACATGGCCAAGATATTTAAATTTGTGTACCCTTGTCAATGGTGTTCCATTGAGTATTACAGGTGGTATATTATCATTTGTCCTACCCCTGGTCTCAAAGACCATGATTTCAGACTTTTTGCAATTGTACACCAAACCGTGGGATTTGGCGTACTCCTCACACAAAGACACAAGTTTTCTTAGGCCACAGACAGATGCACTCAGCAGCACCATGTCATCTGCGTAACTGATATTGTTTACGCACACCCCGTCTATGAAACAACCGACCCTGGTACTGCTGAGCTTGCCAATCAGTTCGTTCACATACAGGTTGAAGAGCGTAGGCGAACTCAACCCCCCTTGTCTCACCCCGCACTCCAACCTATACGGAAGAGATAAAGCCCCGGCCCATCGAACATTATTGATTTGGTTCCCGTACCAGTACTTAAAGATGTTGATTATTTCAGTGGGCAGTTTGATATTTTGCAATTTATTCCACAAGTAGTCGTAGGAAACCAAATCAAATGCCCTAGACAGGTCAAGAAAACACGCGTAAACAGCTGTTCCGCGCTGAGTGTAGTATCTTACAGCATGCTTAAGACTCAAAATTGCACTCTCTGTTGACAATCCTGAACGAAATCCGAATTGATTGTCATACAGACTTACATATTTATTTAATTGAGTATTAAGCATGCTGTCCAATACCTTCGATATAACAGTGGCTAAGGAGATGGGCCTGTAGTTATCCTTATCTGCTAAATCTCCAGTTTTATTCTTCACAATCGGAACTACTACCGTTCGCATCATATCGCTTGGTAAGTAACTATGTCCTACACAGATATTAAATAACATTGAGAGGACTCTAGACATGTGGACGCCTGCATAACGCAAGTGCTCGATGCTGAGCCCATCATGACCTGGAGACTTACCTCGCGACATATATCTAATTGTCCTTTCAATGTCCTTAGATTTAAATGTTACTCCAATTTTCATGCCGGGCTCAACATCGAGCACCGACCTTGACGGTCCTAACGGCGAAGACACAAAGAACCGTTCCTTAAAAAGATTAGCGATCTGTTCTGGTTCACTCACACCACCGACGCTCACAGGTATTGGCGGCCTATCCTTAAGTTTATTTGTGTGCTTCCAGAAGCCACGAAAATCATTTTTAGAATGATGTGAAGCTAGAATATCCATTCTTATTTGGTTCTCATTATCTTGACACCATTTTAGTCTAGATTTAAAAACTCTTCTAGCTTCACACATCTCATTATACGCATGTCCAGAAGTAGGCTTACCGTAGTCAACCCACAGTAAAAACTTTTGCCTAGCCTCACTGTGAGCCTCGGCGACATGTTTGTTCCAGCCCACCTCAACCTGCGTGGCTAAGGTAAAGCTCATTCTTTGCAACCAAAATGTTAAAACTATTTACATAACGGAGACGTTAGTTAGAAGCATATCATATTAATAGAAACAATTTTCCTTTATACAGAACTGAGATTATAATTTTACGGCTAACTCATAAAACATTTTATTTACAAAAACAGTGAAAGCGTGTGGATCGACACAATTTAGCCCTCGTCCATCACTGGGCCATAAAACCGACCAATAAAATAGCAGCAAATGAGTGCAGCGTGACTGGCGGCACACCCGCACCGCGCGACACACAAGCCAGCGGACTTATTACGTATCTCGCAAAAGAAAAGCGAGAACAGTAGACGGAATAAATACCAATTTCTGTAAACTAACACAAATAAGCAATTTAAAAGCAATAATTCAGCAAAACTTGCTGTCCTTTTCAGTAGCAAGATACTTAATACCACCGCCGGACACCGCACCATTATCGCGGCCTTCCGTCACTGTCGCGCGGGTCCCGCCGACAGCGCGGATTAGACGACATCACTCCCAGCGCGAGCGCGGTGACAACCATCGCTCGCCACGTACGCACGCACCCCGCATACATTATCTCGTGTTATACACAGCGGTCAATGGATAGCGCCGCAGCGATACAGCCGCGACACCTGATTGTAGGTGAGTCAGCGCTCTGTTTAACTTTGTACCGGAATTAATTGAATGGATGTGTACTTACAGGAGCAGCGGCAGCGAACTGCCGCGGCCGCAGTGTTGTTAAAATTTACATTCTATCGCACATAATATATTAACAGTAGAAAGTCTCAAGTACTATTTGATAAATTTAATATAGCTCTGTTGTTTTATTTAGCTGTAGAAATTAACTGGGCGCCCAGATTTATAAATCACAAATGGCAATAAAATGCTCAGAAATAATATTTTTTTTATGGAAGTAGATCAATTACGTTACGTGGTCCCCGCGGAGACACGGATTAACATCTTAACCTAAAGAGTGACAGAAAAACATGTCCCCAGTGTGTATCGTTACCTATATGTCGTGTTTGTGTTGCCGGAACACACTCGAACTTTGTAGGAAGAACAACATACCTACTCCGAAATATTTAAATGCTTAAAAAGAGCCATTCCTCCGTAGTCTTTTCTGTCCAAGAAATAAAATTCAAGCTGCAGCTAATACATTTTAAGAAAGTTATCTTAGTATCAACAAAATAACCGTTGATTTTCGCAATTGTTGACAATTTGTTGCTGCAATAAAGTATAAAATTATATACTAATTTAATGGTTATAGAACTGCTGTAGCGTCGAACTAGTGATTGTTTTGTAGATGACATGGTTACAATGAATTATTTACACTACTACAAAGTAATAAGTAGCGCCACAGGCGTCCATAGTACGTAGTGAGGCGCCGAGAGGTGAATACGTCGAATATAATTACCGTGTCGAGAGATGAATACCAAGCTAGCGAGCGCATGCGCAGTAACCACTTATCACGAACCATTTGATTACACACAGAACAACGCTAAAGGGACACATGTACAGAAACAATACAAACAGCGTATTCAATTAGGTACACGTGACAAGTATTCATCATAATTTGAGTTTTGTATTCTTTTTTATCTTGTCTTCTTAAAAATGGCGTAATTTAGAATTTTTTGTTTCTCTCATATAAATATAATAATCAGTTCAACCATCCTTAATTTACAGATTGCCGTAAAACACCATGGTGCCATATTTATTAGAAGAAAAATTGTTAAGCGTTTACGTGTATAGTTCTTGCTTTAGTAAATAAATTTCTACACATTCTCTTGACGTGTGGAGTCCGTACCTTGCGTCCTCTGTGCTATGTACCGTATACTGTATGTACTCTGTACACTTGCTAATTGCTTGAGCGGCGTCTCATTAGGGTGCGGGTCGCTGGCGGACGTAACGACGCCGGCTCCGGGGCTCGCGCTTATTATCCTTGGAAGCAATAACCCACACCTGAAGACGAACGTCTTTAACTTCTAGTTTACAAGAGTATTAAGATACCTCATCACCAAGCGAGTTGGTACAACCTTGCGGCTCTGATTAACATAAGATTACGCGTTCACAGTTAGTTAAAGTAGTCTTGGATAAAACATAACATACTTGAATCCTTAAGTTTATTATTAACACTCTCGCTATGAATGTTTATATTTCAATGTTTGATGACTGAACTCTTATACAATGTATACCCTATTTTATACAATATTGGTATCGCTTCGCAATTGCCATTCAGTCGCGATGTCTGCCGAGCGCCGCTGTAATGCCGATTTACATACAAAAGACGATCCAGGTCTATTCGAGGCTAAGTTACCGTTTTCAAACAAGTCTTTGTAAGTTATTTTTAAAATTGATTCGAGATACATATTATATTGTTTCTTTCTTGTGATTAATAAATATTCAGTAAGACAAACCAAAAGAATATAGAACGAAGACCGGCCTATTTGCAACTGTCCTTATTTAAATGAAGGTTTATTCAAATGTCCTTTTTTCGTTTTTTAACTTGGAAACAAAATAAAAATTATGGTGTTATAAATTTGTAGCTCGAGTTAGCGCAATTAGCCCAACTTGTTGAATTCAAATGAGGTATTTGTTTATGTAATCTTTTGTTTTTATGTTGTTGAGTGAGTGCGCTTCACATTGTGTGGCTCAGTATAATTCATGTCCATGTCCATTGACGTCAGTGTATCAAAGCGCGTCATTCAATATGCTGTACTCGACTAATTTATAACAATACATCGCCAGCTAGCAACGGATTCATGTTATGTCATCAAAATCATGTTGCGCTGGTACTCTCTCTCTGTTGTATTTCCATTGTTAAGCTTTTATTTTTTGCGTCGTCCACATTATTTTAGCTTATTGTTTAGGTTTGACAAATCGTATTCGGTATAAAATTGATATTGAATAAATAAGAGATAATTTTATTAACCTTTTCAAAACGACCCCGAGGTACCCAAGTGTAGCACTCTCATCTCCTCGCAGCCTGTCACTCGAGCCACACGAGCACTTGTATCTCTCGTGTCACACACAGACTCCGAGATGACTGACACATCATTACCGTCAGCGCGCCACGTCACTGACAAAACAAAATTATCTAATTACTTATTAGTATTCCCTGACATTTACATGTAATTTAATTGGTTACACATTTCAAGAACACTGTCATAAACTGACAAAAGCTATGTTAATTAACAGTTATACAAAATACACTTGTATAATAAACAAGTGTTTAAATCACAGCTAACAAACCAACACATAAAGTACAGTAGCTTATATCGCGTGTCACATTAGGACGGCTACACACAAAGATTGGGTGCTTTATGACAAGAGCAGGGCGGACACTGCTTATATTGCTCGTGTGTGCGACGCCTGTCAGAATTTACACCTTAAAAGTTCCCCCGGTGTGACTACACGTTAGGATGCTATAGCACTGTGACGTACCAGTGTTTCTCATGCTCTTTGTGAACTAAATTAATGTTGTGCTCTAAATGCACTCGGAAGGTATTTAACCACCTATACACATGTTTTCTTAGGCATGATTACACGACATCAATGTTAATAAATCTAAATAACACAAATCAAAAAATATATTCATTCATAATTGAAATTGCAGCATAGTATTTCAAATTTATAATGACACCAATAATAATGCGAATAATTTCATAATGACCATTTGTCAGTTGCTGTTGTCGGTTATGATACCACTTGTTGGCGCCACTTTAACTGCTCACTTAAACACAACAAGCTGCCGCTCGCACCAGTAATGTATCGACCTCCAACACTCCACCTGCTAGTTACGGAATCATAACTTTATTCATTTATTCAGCTCCTCTCATGTTTATTTCATTACAATCATAATTTTATGTATTGTTCAATATTTTGCTTTAATGCCTGGATTATACTGAATTATTTCGCGATAATTATGATCGTAGCAGTATAGCATCATGATATAGCTGTATGTAGTGTTAATATGACCGTGATTATATGAGGTTTAGTTAGCGCCGACCCTGCCCGGTCCATACCCGTGGCTGTCGCGTGATTCTCGGCTGCAGCGGGCCCAGCGCGCCGCCCCGGGGCACCAGCGCGCTCCACGGAATTGTACTTTTAAGATTTTAATTAAACCTGTTGTGTTGTCCCTACGTATAAAATTGTTTCGTTTTGAATAGTTTGTCTTACTAATTCGTTGGTAGATTTCGGGTGAAGCTATGTCCGCAGAGCAATCTCTGACTAGTGAAATATGAACGCCTAATTACTTTTGATTACTTTTGTTTAATGAAAATATTTCTGAAAAGTAACTTAAAGCTAGAACCTTAAATGCCAGTGAAACGTGTTAAAATAAACGCAGGCTTAAAACTAAAGCCGTTTTATTAACATAACGAAGAGAACTCAAAGTAATTCGCTCATTTAAATCAACGGAGCAATTCAAACATGTTACAAGGTGCTATTACGTAGCAATTTGAAAGCGCATCCGTATTTTAAATTCCTGGTAAATGTGCGAGCAACATGAAGAGTGTACAAAATAGAGGAGGCTGTTCACTCATCGCCTTTTGAAGTGCTAATTCGCGTCGGGCGGATGGCGCGGGCTCGCTTTGGCGGGAAATCGAGCTGAAAAACATAGTGGCCACTGCAACTTGACGGTGGATGCTGGTCCCCACACCCTCCCGCACCCTGGGGGGGGGGAGCAGCGATGGTGATGCTGCTCAGATATGGGACATTAGCATTTCGGTTTCTCTGCTTCATTGGTAGAAAGAAGACAAAATAAAAAAAAAAATCTTCTCTAGTTGCATGTTCCAAAATGTCATTCTAATGGAGAAGAACCGGCAAGAAACTCCATAGGTTAGTCTTTTGAAAAAAAAGGTTGAAATCAATGAATACAATTATTTTATAAAAGTAATTTAAATTAAGTGGTGTAGATGCTGATTCAAAATATTGTAGGACTGTTCATAAGAACCACATATCCCGAAATTATAATGATAAAAAAGCTTATCACTTTTTTTTTCTAGAATGTTGGTCGTAGCATGATTTTATCAAAAATTTTATGTAATTTTACTCTAGGAAAATATTTCCTTTTCCGTAAAAAGTTCGTACCCGATACTAAAAACAACATGTAATTCCATCAAAGTTATCCTGTTTGAAAAGCAAATATTTTTATTTAAAATAGGAATGGAAAAGTTGATGTTTTGCAAATCATGGCGCGACTTATGGCACCTAAATAAAACTTGCATCGGATCCGGCGCCCATTCAAAGAGATGCCCTGGACAAGTTTGATTACCCTCGAGCGGCGGCACTTACGCGGGGGGGGGGGGAGGGGCACGGTGTGGGAAGGGAGTGCAGGGGAGGGGGGGTCACCAATAACATCAGGCTATTTGCTAACTGCGGGTCAGACAGTATGCAAATACCCGCGGCCGCGCTTGTTCAATTAAAAACGCCACAAGAGTTGTTAAACTTTCTATTAATTAAGTAAGTTATTTTAATGTCTATATTTAAAGTTTGCTCAAAAGGTTTTCGGGTTCTGAAAAAATATTTGGGATTAGACGATACGATAAATACCTACCGTATTACAGTTATATGTATTATATGAGGGGCTCGTGGCTAAGTGTAAGCCGTACGGTTTGACCGATAATACAGGTTAAGCCGCGCTCGCCGCGGTTGGTCCGTGGATGGGTGGCAATTTATAATATACCGAGACCCCTCCGTGTTTCGGAAAGCACGTTAAACAGTAGGCTCGGGAGATGATGATGAAATACCGTATTACAGTTGTATTATTAGGATATTTTATTTTGCAAGGAAATCAAACCAATTTTTTTTAATAATATCAATTCAGCTATGAACGTATGAAATTATTTAAACATTTGCGAAAATCCAATCACATCAATGTTGAATCCAAATTACCGATATAAAATATTGGTATTAACAAATGTTTAAACAAACAATATTGTTCACGAATTGATACGATACCATTGATTGCTCACATACATTTATTATTCAAATAAAGTTTACACTTCTTATTTGGATACTGCAGTAGTGTTTGAGTGAGTATTACATGTGTAGCATGCATGTATGTATAATTTATATGATACACATGTATATCTTCCGCAGACCGCCGACAGTCTCTCTATAGATCTCTTCAAGTTCTCATCAAACTAGTTGCGTCGCCTTAAACACAAATTGTGACTTCGCCGCTCGTCTGTTAACTTGAGAGACACGTGCTGCGTGCGGAAGATATGAACACGACACGTGTCGATATACATGTGTATCTCTGAAGTAGGTCTCAGAGTGAGGAACTGTGATAAGGTGAAGCTTAATTACAACGATATTATGTTTAAAGTTTCTACACGAGTGTGATTAAATTAAGCGACAATTATAATTAAGTTACAACTAAGTTTCGAGAGTGTTAATATTTTGATGGATGAATGATGAATAAAGTTTAAGCTATGTTGAACTGACGTGTATATCTCAGATATACAAGTGGCAGAAGATGTTGAAGCATAATAATGTTTACACTTTGTAGAGCACTCGATATTTTCCACTAAATACTATAACCAAGTTTGTATGGTACTAATTATATTAAAATTTATGTTATAAAAACATGTCTGTTAAGTATAAAAAGGTTTGGCACGCGCGTAGTCTGTACAGCGCAAGGTACCGACAGTTTGCGTGAAATGATCTCGTGAAAAACTTTTCTCAGCGACAGTAATTCAGTGAAACATAAAATTCTAATTAAAAACTTCAACATTTAATACGCAATTACATTTCCAACTAAGTTATAACAATATACGAGTTTGGATGAAAGTGTCACTGACCATTTGTTCTAATCGTAGCCACAGTAGTCTCGGTGCTACGAGTTGCACGGCGCCCGTAGCTACACGTGGCCTGCGACTGTGTGAGGTTCCCCATCCGTCATGGTATAATCCTTTAGTCGGCCCTTACAACATCCACAAAAGTAATGGCGGCACTCCATCTTCGAACCGAGGTCACGCACAAAATAATAATAAATTATGAATGTACTTCTAACATAATGATTTATTAAAATGACTTTGACAGTACAAGGACGAGACATTGGCTACACGGCCCCAATTCGCCCGAGGGGTATCAGCTTCTACGCAGACAACACAACCTTATCAATCAATAATCTTACTAATTAAACAAATCTAGAAAGATAATGAGATCTTAATACAAATAAGAGCTAAATGTAAGTACTGCGGCAAAGCTGCTACGTATATGCTACGTAGGTGCTACGCCGCGCACTAATCCGTGTGTTCGTAAAAGTGCTACGTACGACGCTCAGATCATAGAAATTATAAATAGCTTTTATCACTCGTGCTAAAGTTATTGAAAGCTTTAATATTAGTTTAAGAAAGGACTTTGTTAGTATAAGATGGTCAGCATAATTTTTAGTACAAAAACAGCTCAGTTATTAACGTAGCTGATTGATTGAACTACTAAATAACATTTTCAATATTTAAACAGCTTCATTAGTACATATTAAATATTTAAACTTGCACATGTAAACTCGGTTATATTTCGATATAAAAGTACAGTTATTTAATTTTCTCTACAATTGTTTAACAGAGTGGTTAATCGCAAGCTGCATTAAACGTGCACCAATGAGGCAGTGATTTATGTTAGTGCCGCATAAATTACAGCGCAGCAGCCGCCCACTGCACCGGTCATTATATTTCAAAAATGTATTGCAACCTTGTCGCGGTGAAATATGTTCGTAAGGCATGCACCGCGGGGCTATGAGTTATGACCCCGCCGAGCGCCGAGCGCCGAGTGCCGAGCGCCGAGCACCGAGCACCGGCCACGGCTGACAATAGCAGCAGCAGATAAAATAACTGAAAATGCTGAAAGAAGTTACGAGTAGCCACAAATTATATTGTTAGGTAGTGTGATTTCATTGGAGCAGAGCAGCTGTGACATAATCGAAAAGTTTTAAAAACAATAGGTTTATTAACTACACTACTGAGAACCAAACATAGTTGTCCCGCGGCTCTGCCCGCCTCTGATTCAACGATCACCAACATAATCTCCGCGAAATAACAATTTGTATGAACAAAGGACCTGAAAATATTACAAAGGTCTGCTCTCATAGTTTATTTACTGCTCGTAATTGGATTGTTATGACGTTTACTTATTCATGTACATTTTAATATGTTCACTACATTATGTACGGCGCTATTCGTATTGGTGTTCATGAAATGAAAACCTTTTAAAGACCATTTAAGTATTACTATGTGAGCAAAGTATAAACTTCATCAGTTCTCAAATAAGTACATTTTATAACCAACCATAGCAATAACCGTTTTTATGTATCAAAAAATAAGAATGCATATTGTTACAAAAACAAATAACTGGATAAAATTTAAGTGGTGAATTAAAATCTTGATTTCTCACCAATAAATAAAAATATTAAAGAGCTCAGTAATTTTTTACCGTCGAATAAATTGTCACGAGCAAGTGTAACTGTTTTATTATAATGACCGGTAATAACCATCCACGTCGCGCCAATGCACTGCACGTCACCGTACGGCACCGCTCGTGCTCGCTCGGCACCGCTCGGCACCGCTCGGCACGGCGCGGCACAGCAACCGCTATTTACAGTAATGGCTCTCGTAAAGCCACTAAAGTAAATCGAATATTGTTTGCTCGCAGACTCCGGAATTGAAATGTGATTTTTATATGACTGTTTTGTAAGTCAGATTTTGCCGCAGTCAAATACCGATAATTTCACGTTCGCTACAAACGCTGAATGTTTTGGATATTTTAATTTTATTTGTGACATGAATGTGAAATGTATAAACGTTGTAACCGAAACGCATGCAGTAAAATACAACAATTTACAAGTTCCATTTATTATTAAAAAATAGGTTTTGAGGTCCAAGAGTAAGATTTAATTTAATTAATGCGTAATAAGTGACATTGGTTTAAGGGAACGTTAAAAATACTTTTCGTAATAATTCTAGCCCAATCAGGTGATATGATGTTATTATTTAACGCTACTTCTGTATTTACTTTTTAGGCTGACTATTTTAATTGGAATATTTTTATTCTTCTTCAGTTATGCTTAAGTTGGAAAAGTTTAGTGATTAGTTCTGTGTAAATCAGTTCAGTATTTCAAATTCAAATTTATACTAAATTGTAGCATGTAAAGTTTGTTAGGATCTGTTGTGTGGTGCACAATGCTGCCACACAATGGTCCAGCGTGTTCACGGCCACGCTCGGCGACGCTCGGCCAAGCTCGGCGCGTCGCCGCCGCTATTCAATTGTGCTGAAAATTTGTGGTAGAGACTTCCCAGGACACAGCGCACGGGTTACGGTTTACTTTGAGGCCCAAACATAACACGACGGGATTACCACATCATGCAGCCATTGCGGACGAGTGGAAGTCCCTCGAAGAGCGATACGATACAAGTAGTGTGAGCGAAGCACCTCCGCCGTACGGTACACGTGCTCGGTACATAAATATTTCCATAGTCGACGTCTTTTCAGTGGAATTAGCTGGGCGCGCTGCCAGCCCGCGTGACGTCACCGGTGCTGCGCTGACGTATTACACAAGACACACCACTACACATACTAACTTAGTTGCGCGCTTCTTGTATTCTAATAATAAGGAAACCACTTACTTTATGTTCAGAATCCTTTGTCAGCTTGTTTTCTATGAGACACACGATTTATGTCCCATGATAGACGATACCTATATATCTTTTAGATAAAAGTTTCTATGTTGGAACATTATACAGTCAGATTGATATGTTTTTTTAACTAAAAACATTCTTCCTAAAATATTAAACGTGTCTTGTATCAAGGTTACCGTGCATTTACACAAATCATATGATTTTATTTGTATCAGCTGACTGGCGCGGCGCCGCTTTCTTTGACGACTATCCCTGAGGAGAATGCCAAAACAAAGTAACAAATCATGGTCCATATGATAGCATTATTATAATGATATTAGTGAGGCAATAGGCCGCCATATTGAATCAATCGCGGGAATGTGTCGGAGCCAGGCGCTCCCCTCGCTAATTAAGACAACACACATACACATGAGGCACAGGTCAAGTTCACAGAACACTTAACAGTAAAATACCTTTTGGAAGTTAAGAAAATATAGTAAATAATTATACTTGTAGCGACATGATGTACTTAGCAAATAAAATATTAAACATTGTGCACGTCAAATAAGAGAATTGTAAATATATCTGTGTTACTTGTTACAAAATGAATAACAACATAATTTTGTGGAAGATTAGGTTAGATACAAAATCTATACTTATAATAAATCTGTAGAAGTGAAAATTCTGTACATTGAAAATACCAAAAAAATTAAAATGGCGGGGGGTGTTACTAGACCGACACTAAACCCAAAAATGTGATTAACAAAATTTTTGTCTGTCTGTTTGTTCAGGCATCACGCAAAAACTACCAGTTCGTTTACGATGAAACTTGGTATAATTATTTTTTATTATCCTGGGCACCACACTGGGTAGTTTTTATCCCAGAAAAGTATATTTAAAATAAAAAACAAACTTAATTTTGCGGTTCGATCCCTAGACCCGATTACTGCACCAACCGCAAATAATAAGTTTGTCGTAGGTTACGTCACCTTTAGGGTAGTTATTTAGGTTTATTTTTATAAGTCGTAGGTATAGATTTTAATTTTAAATTATAGGTAGTATATTTATTTTGATAGTATACGTAGTGACCGTAGGTTATTTTATAATACTGTTAGGTAGGATTACTCATTCGTGTAGATTTTAGTTCTTAGGGATTTTGTTTATTTATTGGTATATACATATAAGTGTAGGTAGGCGCTAAGTGTTAAGGCTCTTCTATAAAAATAGTCTTAACGATTTCTTTATGTTTAATACGGATATACTTATAACACGATGCCTTCCAGAAAGAGAACATCTCTTTCTAGCAGAAAGAGATGGTCTCTTTCTGGTAGGCACATCGAGACACGCTAGGCGAATGAGACTAGCCAGAGGTATGCTCGATAGATAACGTTCTACACACATAGCACTTTAGACAAAAAACTCATTGATAAGTTTCGTCATTCACGCGAACGAAGTCGCGGGCACAGCTAGTAAAGAATAAAAGTTAAAATAACTATAACCCGAATACGTAAAAAAGGATGAAGGATGACAAGAAAATTATTTAAACATGAATCCAGAAACTGCATAAGTACCAAAACGGTCAAGGTAGAGCCGTGGTCAGGTCGTATCAAAAAAATAAATTTTGTTAGTTTTATATCCATAGAGTAGAAATTAGATTATACTGGGTGTACTACTACTTCCTTATTCCAGGAATATAAATAATAATAAATAAATGCGGACAACTTATTGATAATAATAATAAATAATAATATTGCGGGACAACTCACACACGGTTATCTGATCCCAAGCTAAGCAGAGCTTGTGTTATGGTAACCAGACAACTGATAAATATACTTATAATAATATATTTCTAAATACATACATATTATACATAAATTACACCCAGACACAGAACAAATGATCGTGCTCATCACACAAACATTTGTCCTGGGTGGGAATCGAAACCACGACCTCCGGTATAGCAGTCAGGGTCACTAACCACTAGACCAACAGGCCCGTCGAATTGATAGTTTGAATACGTAGAATTGTTACACGAGAATATACTATGAAACATTCATGACTAGTTAATCCAATTGTAGTTTTAACGTAAACTTGATATTTATGTGTTTTACGTTTTTTCTGATGCCTAATGCTAGAGTTTGATTACATCCTGGAACTCTTGGAAGCTAATCGAGTGATGTAAAAACCCCGGAGTGCCGACGCGTCCGGGTGCCCGGTGCGGTGCGGGCGGGGGAGGGGGGGGCGTGAACGGGTGCTAAGTTTTAATTACCTCACAGGGCGGCGCTAGTGTTGCAATAGGCACATTAATTAGCTCACACTTTGTGCTAATCACAGGCACCGCATCGCTTCGCCTGCACCGCACACACAACACCTCTTTGTTACTACAGTATATGTACATACGGAGCTGCTGTTGTAATGGGGGTCTGAAAACTAACAGAGTTAACAAATGTGACGATGTTAGTTTCTAAATAACTTAAAATGCTTTGTAGTCAATACACGAATTCAGTCACAGCGCAAAATATAGGCACTTGTTTTATTCTTCTGATAAATCCAAACTGTTATGTTCATTAGTAACATACGCCTCAGATACTGGATATTTAGGTGTGTTCAGCATTTATTATGTTATTTTAATAATTATGCTATATACTGGATCATAAGTAAAGCATAGATATTTAGTTCTACATTCTGTGAATAATTAACTATGTAGGTTGCATTATGCAGTAGGTTTCTCGGCAATAGGTTCCGTCAATTGCGGGCTCACGTTATACAGTGTGTTACATAGTTGTGTGTGTAATGCCGGCGATAGGGATACGCCACAGATTGGCGCGCTGGGCGCAGGCTGCGTGCAAATCTCGCCGCTATTCAATTGCACCTTGTTTGCGCCGTGTACACACAATATGTTACAATATACTCGGTCACTTACAATCCGTGCTCGAGCATGAACTACATAGTCTGTAGCTCGTCTGGGTTTAATGAAGTTATCTAAGTATTTAATGTATTAATGTAACGACGGCTACTTAAGTACATTGACTGCAGAAAAAAAAATCCGCTCTAATTATTTGTCAAATAAAAAGTTTTGTTTTTTTACGTCTTCAAAGCGTATTGTCTGAAAACATTATTATTAAATAGACCAGTATTGTTGTTGTGTAGCTGACCTCTGCCGATAATGCTCAGTAAATATTATTATTCTGTATGTGGTGCAGCAGTGTGTATGTTTTTGTGAAGCCTGCCGGTAAGCGTCGCTGTCAATGTCACGCTCATGTGTAGCGACGAACTGAAGATCCACTTTCATATCAAATGGGGCCAAAGCTCACTATCAAGCTGTTTATTCAAATAAGCTGTAGTGAGACACGAAGCTGAAAAGAGATTTTTTCTGAATCTATTAACAGTAAAGTAAAACCTAAATCTTTTGGTTATTAACAATATTCCCAATCTTGTAAGAAGACTTTCTGTTGTGTAAACTTTTCTTTCATAACTATGCCTATGATTGGGTACATAGTCCCCCCCTCCTCGCTCCTTCCCTCTCGCTCCCCTCCCCTGCCCCCGATGAGTCCCTCGTGGCCTTGCGTCGAGTATTAGCATAAAGATATTAACCCGTGTAATGGCGTGCATGCCGCTGACAGTTGGCGGAGAACATCACACCGAGCTGACTCGCGCCGCCCCGCACCGACCCGCGCCTACTCGCGCCGACCCGCGCCGAAGCTATGAAAAAAGTTTATTTTTGTGAAGTTGGTTCTAACTCATATTAGCAGATTGCTTTCACTTCTGTTGGTGTATTTGAATAGGATCGTTCAGTACTCGACGGTTTTATTTATAAGGCGATTTCTTAAACATTTATTCAGCGTTAAGGAATACCTAATATTTAGTTTAGTTTTACACAACACGATTGAGTCGTTTGGCTTTTTGGACGAAGACTTATTTTGCAACTTCATGCTATCGTGATATATTTTTATCTATAGATAATAAATTTCCACAATTTAACTTTATAAAGTTAAATTGTGGAAATTAGAGATTGTTTTTCATTCTAGAAAAGATAAATCTTATATAAAAAATTCTCGTGTCACAATGTTAGTTACCATACTCCTCCGAAACGGCTTGACCGATTTTTATGAAATTTTATATGCATATTCAGTAGGTCTGAGAATCGGCTACTATCTATTTTTCATACCCCTAAGTGGTAGTAGGTAGGTAGTAGGCAGGTGCTAGGTAGAAAAAATTGCATTGCAACGCATGCCGGGTACAGCTAGTAATAATAATAAAGTAAAATTACGTAACTTATTCTATCTGGAACCACAAAATTATTTGTACGCAGGGTCGCGGGCTCAAGTTGTATATGTACAACATTTTGCGAATCGATAAAGTTAATAAGGTTCACGTGCTCATCAGGGCGACACGAAATGTACGGAATACGAGAACACCACGTACGGCTGTAAAATAATATCTGGCATCTCGTAACGTTGTTACGTAAAACAAGAGTAACTCGATATACAGCCTCCGCACTGATAACGTTACGCGCCGGGAACGAACCGGCGACCGCGCGGCATCCCGCTGTGTACGCAACCGTGCCACGGTTATTATAACGGCATTAATTCATCAAAGCATATTATTATGTTACAAAATGAGGGCAAATGATGGCAGTGAATCGCAACTTTACAAAGAAAACATCTTTACTAAACCTTTAAATTATTTTGCAATTTGGAAGTTTATTCAATCTGAGTTTTAAATGGGTAAGATTTATTATCCGCTTCAATACAGAAAAAGATGTAAACTTTTACCATGAAATTTTATTTACATCGTACCTAATGAAATCAAAACCCGCACTGTCATTCCTAAAAAAGTAGTGATTGGTTTGCAAATACAGGATGTTAGAAAATATATTACTTTCCTAGCGTTTTCGCATCACTTCAGTGGGGCATGGTACAGTATATGTGCGCCTTGTATCAAGTGACACGGATCGGCTCGTCGCTAGCAACAACAACGCTGACTTGGCTCAACACCACTGTACTACACACGAGGGCTGTGAGTACAGTCGAGTACAGTCAATATCAACCCTTTCCTGGCTGATGTCCCGTTAAATAACGTCGCGTGTTCGGATGAGACAGGGGCGGGGTGGGGGGGAGCTGGGCAAAGAGGGGGAGGGATACAGGATAAGCGGGTACAAGGCAATAAGTTATTGCAAATGGCTCGTCTCGATAGCGTCACGACTGTCTCGCGACAACTCAATTGATTCCAATTATAACGGAATTGTTTGTCGTCACGACTATAATCCCCAGAGATGTTGCAGACGTACAGGAGGTAAACAGATGAAGACTTATCAATATTATCTCACGCAAGGGAACGTCGCTATTGCAACTTATTGAAAATAAATTATCCACATGGTAATAAACCGCTGACAAATATGTAATTTGAACTCACGAGATAGGAAACACAATTAATCTGAATGTGTTCAACCTCATGAATTCAGCACAGCTATAAGCACAACCGTCGGCGGACTGTTTAAGTATACAAGTAATGACATGATTCCCATAAAAATGTTTTGATGTAATGGCGGGTAACAAACATGTCTATGACTCGTAGAGGCTCAAGCGTCCGCTCACACGTAAACGTGAGACATCTTGTTAACATTACATAGAACGCTATCATTCCCAGACGGAAAAGTTTCACACTCAGTCAGCTCCACAGTCATGTGTATACTCGGACAATATTAATAAATGTCATCATCAGACTTCTGAACGTCTTTCATCTCACTTTATCTATGTAACCCGCCCCAAGTAATTAATACGTTAATAAAGCGAGCTTTACATAACACATAAGAAAATAATTTGATTATATAAAACCCGAAAATGATTTAATATGAACATAAAACCAATTAAGCGAAAGTCGCTCAGGCCAAAGTATCGAATACTTCGAAGGTAATCGATTTCATCCTCCCACAATCCCATCACTAAAACGATTCCCCACACATTCCAATATTTATAACACCAGCTGAGCTGACCCCCCGCGGCCTCCTGGCTGGTTGCCACGCGGAGTGGCGCGGGAGCTGTCGGTGGCAGGCGAGGGGTCACGCTACGCTGGCTGTTTTATTTGAATAGAATAAGAACAAAGCCTGTAGCTATGGCGTACATTTGTTAATGTTTGCGTTACGCTGTACAACGCGTTTCGTCTCAGCGCTCCGCCGCGCGTCGACGGGAACGATCCACTTCATAAAACTGATTATCCAATTACCAACATTCATGCATTGTTTAATGTTACATTCTGTAATTACATTAGCCTGTAATTCGCACTACTGAACATGGCCATTATTATTAAGTTAACTCTGTCTATACACAAATGCATTGCATTCATAATCCGTACAAATATAGTTCAAATACATAATCTTTGAGCTATTTAATAATTAAGTTTTGCTTTAGATTTATGGATACTAAAACTCGATAATACTCCTTAATATCTGTCAATGGTTACAATACACAGCACCTTAATTTCTTTCTTCACTTGTACACATCGGTAACGCGCCTTGTTTAAAGACGCGGTGTTTATTACTTACGAGAGCAGGTAGACAGGCAGACAGGCAGGATATCCGTAGGGTGTTCGATAGCATTTCAATATCAGGAAATGGTTTTGTAAATAAGTTAAGTTTGTATTGTTACATGATATTTGTAACATTACAATCACGATATTATTGCAGACCCAATTTAATGAATAGGTTAATTTGTGAAATATGTCACTATCAGAACAATACAATGGTATTGCGACGTGTGTATCGGTAGCCGGCAATAGCTCGGCGCTAATCAGAGGAACACACCGGCGCGAGGCAACACAACTATGTCGCTCACCGTCGCGCGTCGCCACAACACAGAAGGACCACTCGGCTATAATAAAATCAATGTATAGCGAGGTACTAATACATTGGTTGTTCACATATAGTCCAGTCAAAATAGACAATAATAAGTCGTAAATTAGGAATAAATCGCATAGAGCTGAAAATTGGCAGAGACGTTAAGTACATCATTATAAATGTCAATCCCCCATCGATCCCACTTCTGCAAAAAAAAAATATTCAAGGTCAAACATACAAAATTGGGGTTTGTTCTATTTTTCATGAAAACAATATATTTTTTACATAAACTCAATTATATTTACCCTTTCGCGACCGTATTAGCAGAATTTAAATATATTTTCTTTCTTCCTTACCATTGACTGGCTACAGCCAGTAAAAGGCACCGCACAGTGACTAACCCTCCACCCCCCAGATATTACATACTAGTGTAGTGACCCGGCACCGCCCTGATCGGCACGTTCGAGCCTTAATTAAAATCTCCCTCAAGTGTTCGATTACATTTGCATTGGCTCCAACTGTTCCCGTGTGAACAGTCGGCAACTGCCAGCGCCGCACGAACTCTAGCGCCTATCACACGGATAGCTCACGAACTTGTCCGATACAATATTGTACAATACATACGTCCAGGACAGGTCCGCGCTGAGATTTTAATTAACTGAAAAATATTTGAGCGTGATATCACTATGTTTGCTCTCACAAATGTATTGTTTGGGAGTTCGTTATGTTTTGTACTAAACCAACTGTAACTTTATTTAATTTAGTTCCGTGCACCAATCAACATTTTTTTACGACATATCCGTTTAGTTATCCTCTTGCATTTTTACATAAACAAAAGATAACTTGAGATCCCGTAATTAAACAGCTCTATACTCTTTACAGCTCTATCTCCCCTCAATGCCTGCGACAAGAATATAATATATTTTTACAGCACACAGCCAATGTGAGACGATTTTATATAACTCCGAACTTTTGTTTTTGGATAATAATTTTTACATTTTGCGAAGGTTTTTTCATTTACTCCATAGTTGTGATGCCGACATGTGAACAAAGTTTTATTATAACAATACGAAATACTAATACAAGCTTATATAATTCACCACGCCAAGCCAAGCAAATAAGTTTTTGTTGAAATTACTATTAGTCAACCGTCAAGAACCTAAAATGATATTGTTCATTTTTATTTTACAGTTATAATAAATTGCATAGAAACTATTCGCGAGCTGACACAATTACCTGTGGGACGAAGCGCACGAGAAACTAGTATCTATGTAGAGTGCAATTAATGTTTTTTTTCCCGTGTACCCGACAGCTGACTGTGAGAAATGGATGACCTGTCTCTATTCCTGCATTATTGTGCTCTTCACACTCATAACTCATCTTTTCTACTTTCCAATGAAAACTAAATCATTGTTTCATTAGTGAATCACCGCGGTTAAATACCTCGCAGTGCGCGGGCGTTGGCGGTGGTGCAGGACACCGACACTTACTCCTCATTAACGCAGCTCTTCATTATGACTAAAGCAAAGTTATCAGCTTCGACTTGTAAATATTTACGAAGCAAACTATTCAGTTAGTCCAAGCTCCTTCCTTCAAGTTTGCATTATGACCGTCCGGTGATGGAGACTGTAATCAAACTTTATACTTTTCACTACTAATTATTCATTGTCATTGTCAAGTAGGAAGTAGAATCTGTTTTATAAGTGCTTTATTCAATAATTACTTAGCATGTTCTATTTTTATCAGAAACAACGGAGAGTTGATAGCAGCCATCACCCCCGATCGCTTTACATTTGTTTGTCTATCAGCGACTGCCGGGAACAGAACCCGCACCAGCGCCAACTGACATGAGACACCGCTTCACATCGATCAGTCTTTGTTCCGACGAATAGCAGTAAGATTTAGGACAGACAGCAGTGATCCGAAATCCACCCAGCGACTGCACTTCTAGGCTACATTCCATTACAAAGCTGTGAAGCGCGGGAATTAATATTATGAGTAATTAAAGATCTTAGTACAGGTAAAACGTTTCTATTATTTCTTTGTTTCGAAGTTTCTGAGGGTCTGTAGTTTGACACAAGTATCTAGAATTCGATCACAATTTGTTGACTAATTCATTCAGTGGCCAGCAGCGCAGTCAGGCGTGGGAGCCATTAGATAGCCATCACTGACCACTCCGACTAAACCAAGTCAACTCCATAATAATTGGTTCCAGCGCTCAGCCGAGTGAGAGTGTATTGCCTCTCTCTCTCTCTCTCATCCAAACTAATATTATAAATGCGAAAGTAACTCTGTCTGTCTGTCTTTCTGTCTGTCTGTCTGTCTGTCTGTCTTTGCTTCACGCCTAAACTACTGAACCGATTTGTGTGAAATTTGGTACAGACATAGTTTGGAACTTGAGAAAGGACATAGGATAGTTTTTATTACAAAAAATAAAATAAAAAATAAAATTTATTCCGGACATACAGCGCCATCTATTGGTCAAGAGTCGGCATCAATTCAGTACTGAAAATTCATCGAAAAATGTAAATAAATAGTAAAAAGGTATGAAAATATAATATAATACAACTTTTAGTACAAAGAAAATGCTCTAACGGAGTATAGATAATTCTATTAGTACTATATGTCGAGTTGGTGATCGCGCAATGGTGTCGATCGTTACACGAGTTCGGTTCATGTTATTGTTTTAATTCATCGGGAAAAAGTAAATAAATAGTAAAAAGGTATGAAAAAAATAATTATATCAATATAATAAAACTTTTAGTACAAAGAAAATGCCCGAACGGAGTATAGGTATAAATAAATAATCCGAGTTGCCACTATGCTCGATAGATGGCGTTGGGATCGAAAACTAAAAACGTGACATACAGAAATGTCTTGGTGTAAGAAACTTTAATAATCTTTAAAGCCTAAAATAATAGAAAATTTGTTAAGGGAGAAACAGTATTTTTTTCTAAAATGGCAAATCAAAATAATATTTTGAAAATAAGGGAAAAATAACATCTTCGCCTTTTTCGATCGGCAATATCGTCTTTAATGCCCTAAGTGAGTATACATATCTTCAATTCAAACGCAGAGCTCATTATGTTGATTTTTGAAGAGTTCCCTAGAATATCTTCCACATTTCATTTTTGAAGAGATCCCGCGAGATCGGGAACTATGTGGGTAAAACCAAAAATCTGCCGGAAGTCATTATTCCACGCGAACGAAGTCGCGGGCAAAAGCTAGTATGTTTATAAATCACAAGTGAGTGGCGGAAACAATCCATTGATATCGTCCCGAAGTACTGTTCACGGTGGTTATCGGAAACTAGACAGAGCGGAAAAGATTAATCCGGAAGCCGGACGCCGCGGCCGGGATTAATCGCACCAGATACGTGAGGCGGGGGGAGGGGGAGGGGGAGGGGAGGAGTCTCCACAATTTATATATTTTTAATATTCCTGCTTTAAATTAACAGGTGGTGCCTGCAGTGTCAACAAAGCGGCCAAACTCACAAAGAGCCGACTGAGTTTCAACACAAAGAGCGATGTAAAAACACAGAATGTCAAATTATCCGTTCCTTGGTTTCAACGATTCACAGTTTTTGATTATAAATAACTGTGAGAGACATGACTTGTGTCAGATCCCTGTTTATGTTTATGTACAACGGAGCATCAACAAACATCTCGTTACAAGTAGCAGTTACATTTTATTATTATAATTCAATTTGTGTAACACGCTTAACGTTTAAATTAGGTTTGTTTATTTTCCTCATGAAAAATAATAAAAAGAAAATAGCTGGAATTAGTCCGGCCTTATTTTCTTAAACATATTTTTACATTAATGTCATCTGCCTCGTACCCCTCCCCAGCCCGCTCTTCAGCTCCCCCCCCCCCCCCTGTCCGTATTGAGAGAGGGCTACAGTTACTATAAACAGTAACATTTTGCCTAATTCAATTCCACTTTGTACTTCGGATCTTGCGTATTAAGGGCGCTTCACACGGGAGCGTCGTAAATAAAACCCGTACTCGAAGTATGTCCGCATTTCGTGGTATGTCCGGTGTTAAAATAGAAGTCTTATAAGGGGCGGCGGCACGCGCCGGCGAATACCGGAGCCGTCCACTCCGCAAATATGTAAAGTATTCGGACCTCGATGCCCCTACAATAAATGCGGAGTGTTGTTGTTCGTTACTTATTATGCTTTTCAAATTCATTAATATTATTCACGGTATAACTGATGAGATTGGGGGAGACCTTTGCCCAGCAGTGAGACACATAAAAGGTTATAAAAAAAAAAACTGATGAGTGTGTTCAGTGTACTTGTGTGTACGCCTCCTCAAAGGAGCGGGGTCGCGCCGCTCTCTAGTACCTCAGGGCCTGTGAACGCGTTTTCGCAGTCAATTAGCGCACACAAAGGGTCAAACGCGCTTTACATGTGACTTATCCAATTACCGGCGCCATTTTAGGCATAATTATAATCTGTTTCGTCAACTGTAATCACAATCGGTTTTACCCTTCAAATGATACCACAAGTAAATCTGTGTTGTGATAAGCTTAGTGCTAACAGGCCGCAAGCCTGACTTGTGTCGTACACACCCTCTAGGTAGTATGGGGCGGTGCCGCATGCCGCCGGGGCGGTGTGTGTCATCGACCTTACGCAAACAATATAAGGCGCCTTAGTGATACGTATTTATTATATTGCTCAGATTAGTGCTGGCGTCAGCAGGAAAACAAATAAGTAAACGTAATGTTTGCTGTTATTACTGTCACGCTCCATTTATGTCCGGGATAGGTACATGGTATATGTATATTAGTTAAATGATAATAACATTACTTACTTACTTAACTATCAATTAATGATATAATCCGATCCTTAGTTATTTTCAGAGGAGACACAGTACCTTAATAAGTATAGAGTGTTTACCGAGGCACGTGTCCTGAGTGCTCAACTTGACACTTACACCTGATAATGATAGAGAGACACTGTACACAAACACATAGTTCGCGCCTCTTACACCTTCACCGTCAGGGCTCCGGTTACAGGCGTGTCCTCAATTACTGATCGTAACATAATCGCACCTACAGTTCAATAACTACTAGACATTAGGTAGTACACCAGCGCTGAAGAACACAACACATTTAAGTAAACCTTTAACAATCAACAACATCGGACAAACTAATCTGTGTACTAAAGAAAGCTTATTGAAACTGTGTGGCCAATTAGCCGCGCCCAACCGGAGCGGGCCGGAGCGGGCCGGAGCGGGCCGGAGGGAGCCGGAGGGAGCCGGACCGGGCCGGAGCGGGCCGGACCGGCCTCATTGGCATGCGGCGCACGTGGCCGCTCTGTACATACATTAAGCCGAGGATTAAAACAAGCAACAGCCCGTGCGCTGACACGAGCGGAACGAGCAGCGGAACACTTACCAACAGTTTAATTACTTGTAGTCATCTGACAATGTTAGGAATGTCAATAGTACATAGGCAAGTTGATAAGCTTTGCCACCACTACTTAATGTTCTCTTATTAAATACTCCGAAAGTTAAATACTCAGCTTATACATAAATGGAAGATTCTCTGCCAGCTAAATTAGAGAAGAGTACCCCATGGGTATATTTTATTTATTGAGTTGTACTCGCTTTTCTTATAAACAGCTCTGTCCCGGTCCCGGCGTGAGCGCGCGGCGGAGTAAGCGGTTTGCGGCGCGCGGCCTGGCAAACAACTTATTGACGGATAGTGGGCATGATTCCCTCGCTGCCGCCGAGTGCACTCCACAAGCACACCACACAGTAGTCCCACATAACACGGTGGATAAATTAACGAAACCATTATTAGTACCTATGGTCATAAAAAAGAAACAAAATTCTATCAGTAATGAATGAAAAGGAAAATACACCTTCTTAAAAAAGGAGTTCAATGAGAGTTTTTAGTACCCAGGATTCTCAAAGACCAAACAAAGGTTGTTGTATAGAAGTCTTCATTTCTCATATTATTACTTATATAACCTGAGTGTACCTCTATATAATGACCTAAGTGCGTGAGCTACACTGCTTACCCTGTGTCCTGGTATTTGTGTACATTTAAGTATTTAAGCCTTTTAGCGTCCACTAATGACGTAGGCACCGCTTTGCCCGTCAAGGGCTCTCTCGGAACCTGTTTTTGTTCGTCTTTACAAGTCGACCGAAGTCTTCAATTATACGTAATCCCGTTGACCCTAAATGTAAAGAGGAGTGTACTTAAGATGTGGACTTGAGAGCCCTGTTTATGTATGACGTTAATTGTAAACCCGGATCACCGGGAGAGTGGTCACCGACAGAGATATCACCCTCCTGCCGATGTGACGCGTAAAACCCGCTGGACTACCACCAAAATCATTTTGATAATATTATTGCCTATATAATATTATTCATAACACTTTGATTGGCTTTAAAGGTCAAAGAGACACACGCAACACATCACTTTACGTTGTGCACTTCGCTGCCGTCTTGTCCATACCAGATTGGCCTTTGATAAAAGTTGAATTCTAACTGAAGTCTACCCACTGGGCGGCACTGGGCTACGAGGAGAAGTTAGTCGAACAGAAACTAATCTATAGAGTTTGAAACAGCTACAACTGGCGGAGACGGACGCTTGTCATTTAGTGAGCGAAACTAACCAGACGGAGATAAGTAACATTTGCAAGAGGGCAAGTTGCGAAGTGGATTGCTGACCGGCGAGCGAGACACACGCCACTAGCGACCACGACATACAACATGTTACACAGTGAGGCATAACATAACATTCGGTATTCATGGCCGCAGACCGCCAATTAACTTTTTTAAATGCGAATGCTATGCGCCACTGCTGCCGCAGCGCTCACTAATCGCGCGGACCGCGGACTGTCCTCACACATAGCAACTGTTTTTGATACATTGTGAGGGAGAGTATATAAAAACATGTAATCATCTAATAAACGTCAGTATTTACTCATCAATCGTCGTCTCATTTACTCCCGAACCTTTACACAAACACGCCATCCGTACATGGCGACTCTGCCAGGATATGTCTATCCACTCGAACTTAAGTACCGGTTTCAGGTTTCCCAAACCGAAGCTCGAACAAATTTAGTTGCTAGTAAAGTAGACAGAAAAAGTAGATATGACAGGTATGTTAACCCAGTACGCTATAAGCCTAATGACAAAATCTTAATTAAAAATGAAACTGGCAATAAACTTAAACAACAGACTGTACTCTGGACCATATACTGTAATTAGGGATTTGTCACCCAATGTAGAAGTCGAAATAAAAGGTAAAACAGACATTGTACAAACAGTTAGTAGACTCAGTGGTAAGCGGAGACGGATCGCAGTCGCGAGACTGTAGGTTCGAGTTTGGATTATGTTATGTACTGTAATCTATGTGTTAATGGTATGTCTAATTACTTATACATTATCTTGTGTTTATATTTTAATGTTAAGTACGATAGGAGTACACATCATTTTAATGTAATTTTTGTACTCAATAAATTAAAGTCATGTATTCTAGTAATAAAATAAAATGTAAGTTTTATTTTATTTTTGTTATATGGGGGAGATGTGAGGGAGAATATATAAAACATGTAATCATCTAATAAACGTCAGTATTTACTCATCAATCGTCGTGTCATTTACTCCCGAACCTTAACACAAACACGCCATCCGTACAACATTATAGCACAAGTAACATACTTGTAAACATTACTGCGGTCACTAAACCAACTCAATGATCTTCTGGACTTTAAGTCTAAGACATGTGTTATTGAAGATTGAGATAATTACGTATATCGCAATATATTTACTTAATGTCAGTAAAGCAGACCGCTTATTTTAAGTTACCAACGATCGTTACCAAACCCTAACATCGAGTTCTTATTTAGCTCAATGATCCAGTTAATTATCCGAGTTGTTGCCTTCACGACGCCTATAATTGTGAGGCTCGAACCTACGCACACATGCACAGTAATAAGAGCACAATAAACAGTACGGAACATTGTATTATGTTCGCCAATTACGGATCAACACAACATCACTAAACAAGACTTCTCATTCCCGGCTAATTATTATAATAATGATGACTATGAACATGTTCCGGGATCCGCCCACCACGCAAACCCTGCCTTCACACACGTGTACACACTGCTATTAACACAAACAATATTATTACCTTGTAAAGTAAAAAGGCGAACGTACAAAAAAAACTTGGTTAAAGTGTTTATTCATCAAAATTCGCATCGTCTTCGACACAGTCATAAAGTAAATGCAAAGTATTGTAAGTACTCATAAACAGGGCGATCCAGTTTATTACTGTTCTAAACATCCCACACAGACCTGTCTCCACTAGACATATATAAATTTGTTATTATTCAATATACGTGTTCGTTAGGTTTTACACGTACTCGTAACCGTTCAAGGTCGTCGTGTCGGTCGCGTCGGTCGGACGTAGGTGCGGGGACGATCTCTGTTCAACATGAAGTAATCTCAGAAACTGTCCTCTATAAAAACTTCAGCTAATTTTAGTAACGTTCATATTTAAAAAATAACTGTTCTCAGCCAGTTATTATACTAGTAAGGTAGGTACCTCAACAGTGTATATTACAATATTTAGTACTTAGTTCAGATCACAATCGTCTCAGCAGGCATGTCTCCGATCGCTGGACCAGCTAACTGTCACAACAGCCGCGCGACGCTAACAGGTGTCCTCAGCTCCCACGAGACGACGCCCGAACTGCGACAATATCTAACAGTAAACCACAAAACTCTAACATTACTAAGTTGAGCTATTTGTGTTACAACTACTTCTAAACTTTCCTCTTAGTTTCTTGTTTTGCAAAAATATAGCAAGTCAAACATGACGAGCTTGACCGATGCGTCACAACTAAATGTTTGCAGTATCTATGGCGGGTAAAAACTTTGGAAATTAAACCTTTTGATGTCGCAAAATAGACTTTAAAAGTGAAGTTCGTGAAACAAATCAAATATGCTTGTTGATTGTTGCCTTTATACTAACATCGACATATTTCAACTGTTTTATAAAGTTAGCGAATGCCTGCTATTAAGATGAATAGTGCGTAAAAATACTTGATCATGTCGACTATTAAGACATGAAATACTTTTATAAACACGGAGCTGTCACGGAAAATGGGCACAATAGGTCCTGTGTGCGGCGCGATATGAAACATCACGCGGGAAACAGTCCGACGGACAGGGGCCCGATGCCGCTATTTTAAGTCAGTGAGTGGCGGGTTAATAAACGTTCCAGTATACTTGTTATTGTGCTTATAAATTTTCGTATTCAGATAATTATAGTTTAATAATAATATTAATAATATTCCGGGACAACTCACACACGGTTATCTGATCCCAAGCTAAGCAGAGCTTGTGTTATGGTAACCAGGTAACTGATAAACATACTTATATATTTCTAAATACATACATATTATAGATAAATTACACCCAGACAACCAGAACAAATGATCGTGCTCATCACACAAACATTTGTCCTGGGTGGGAATCGAACCCACGGCCTCCGGTATAGCAGTCAGGGTCACTAACCACTAGACCAACAGCCCGTCGTTAATGACAAATGTATACCTACTAGCCACTGTTGTCATTGTAGGATTGCAAGTGACTGTTCTTATCTGACCATGTATGAATATAAGATGAATATGTAGAACCAGACTTATTTATGACATTTATGTAAGTCACTCAGTTTGACAAGTAACGGGCACGGCGCGGCGCCGCGCCGTGTTCTTGTGCCGCTCGGTGTAGTGACAGCCGAGACAAACGACAAGACATAACATACGCGTATGTGTAATATTAAGCTTTTTGCGGCTCCCGGTACAAAGGGCGATTGGACCCGCCGCGCGCCGCAGATATCACCATAAAAAACATGCTCACAGAATGTCCACTACGCACAACTCTTGTTAACCGTTCATCCTTTTGCCAGATTAAACAGCATTTCACAAAAGTATTTATATTAGATTCCTCTAGGAACACCAGCATCTAGAAAACGACGGGTTGCACTCCGAGAGTGCCGGCAGAAGTGAAAACTTGAATATTTGAATTATATATTTGGAATGGTTAGAGAATAATTTTGCACGAATTGCTTTAATTATCAGTATAAAAGTACTATCATTTATGTGGTAGAATACAATATTTATTCATTGCGCTATCGTACAGAAACATGATATCCGTCTTACGAATTTTCGATAAGTATGTCTATTCTGTTAATAATTTCGGTGACAGGTGAAAGTGAAGTGACAATAAAGCTCACTTCAAAAGTGAACCCAATTGGCCTTGATTTAGAATTCAAATTCGAGAAATAATTTCGGTGACAGGTGAGAGTGAAGTGACAATAAAGCTCACTTCAAAAGTGAACCCAATTGGCCTTGATTTAGAATTCAAATTCGAGAATACGTATTTGACATCTCACTGCGGATTCCGCTGTCGAGACATGAAAATAATGTTACAGAATAGCAAGGCAGGTCACGTGTCCTGACACGAGTTTAACATTTTTTACCCATTACTAAAAAAGTGTACCTACAACGCCGCTAAAGAAGTTTTCACTTCAAAATCTCTTAAATTGTGGAATTTCTGTATTTTTTTTTATTGTAACTTAAGATATTTGGGACATGTTTTGTGAAAGGACAACCAAAGAGTTCTCAAAAAACTGATTCATCTGTAACGTCTCCCCGCGCGGGCTCGTGCGGGCTCGTACGGGCGCGCTTGGTCTCGTGTGGGTTACATCAACAGCTCCCAGTGCAATTTGTCATGACGTTAATAAAATACATATTATTATGTCTGGAAGGCTTATTAATTACTTGCTAATATTTTCCAGCAAATTGTTCCGAGGAGCAAAACGTTTATATAACGCTGGCAATGGGTAAGCATTAGTTACTACAGAAATATAACAGATGTTGCTACAGTAATTATTACTTTATTAGATAAGATAAATAACAACTAATGATAAATGGAAATCGGCCCAGCAACCTCACCTTAATATCAAGTCATTTTAATATCTTCCTGTTCAAATAATTTAGTTAAAAACCACAAATGTAAAAAAAATTCCACAGATTCTATCCATCCAGGTTCGTGAAAGTATTTTTGTTGCCAGACTGCATGAAAATCCCCAAATTAAGGAAAACTAACTCAAGCTTAATCTTGGTTTTGTAATCGATGACATTCCAAACTTACACTAAAACTGATACAAGTTTCTTGAGTCTGCGTCGTATAATTAATTTCTCTTACCGAGTCTCATCGGGCTGAAAACTTTCATTAAAACATGAAGGCACTCAATGTTTTTCTAAGCAGTTCGCTGTTCGGTTATCGATGCAGTATAAACTAGTTCAGGATTCTATGTTCCGAGAATCATTGAGCTGAAGTGCCGAGCGCCGAGCGCCCGGCATGCAGTCGGAGCGGGGCTCGCGGTTTGTTCGGCTCACTCTCCCTAATCCTCACAAATGACGCCGGCGACAGCTCTCAATGCGTTATTGTTCGGTTGTGAAACTCATGCGTTATCCTTCCTTAATATTACGATAATTTCTACAACTTCCAATGTTTCTACAAAATATGAGCTTCAACAGACTCTATATTGTGAATAACAAGTGTGTGTGTTGTGGCCGCGGATCACATAACACTTCGCAACTTCACCGCACAAAGCCAACAGATTGAGATAACTCATTGTTCATGATGTTCGCTAACAGTGGGAAGACTCCGCCGCACAAACTTACTTTGTTATAATAACTCAACAACAGATTATTTCCTCGTATTAACTTCGTTAATTAGTATCATATTTTCTTCATTAAACAAAGGGAGCAACGCACTAACTTTTACAAAATAACTAGAACTACATAGTTACTAATTAGCTATTATCCACAAGGAGTGAAGAGAGAAACTTAGTACTATGGCAACTTAAAATGCATTTCTCGAACGCGGTATCGTACAGTACAGACATAGAGTGAGCTCCGTCACACTCGCTAGTCACTGCGCAGCGCAGGCGGTGATGCCGGGTGGTAGGAGATGCCTGCGCTGAACCTTACATCTCTATGAGAACATACCAACAGCAAATATACCCCGAAATAGTTAATAATCTAAACAGGAGCAACATTTTATATTGTTAGCACATGAAATAGACCTAATTCTTAGACAATACTCTACGCAAAATAAATAATGTCATAACCATGTCAAAACCCATTTAAATTTTGACGTGTCGTCTCCAAGTGTTTAGTTTAGAGAACACCGTCGTCGAACTTTACTGCGTCCCCCACGTGTGTGTGTGTTGTGTGTGTGTGTGTTGTGTACACATCGGTAATCTTACATCTCTACTACCACTAACCGAAGGCAGAACTTAATCACTTAACTGACATCACAAATAATGTTTGTTATTCGAGACGAATGTCAATACACTTTTAGAAATTATTTGCATAGTGACTTTAAGGTTATTAGGTTTTAAATGTAAAGTCCAATTTTGTATAAAACCATTTTGATTTTCTACACATGTTTAAAAAATACAGTTAGAAATAAATAATAATTAGATTAAAAGTCACTTATGCACTGTTACATAATAAAATACGTAGTTGTAAACAAGGCAATATGTTAAGTCAATTACAACATTAACTTCAAATTAAATCAACAACTAATTAATTTTACTTATATATTTTTAAATGAAACTACAAGAATGAAATGGATTTGAATATATTATTATTACAATCTAATTATTTGATAATCATAATCACATTATTTTTTAATTTATTTTTAAATTTACTTTGCATGCACACTGTTGATGAAATTGTACTATGGAATGCAAGAAATAAAAGGCTTTTATTTTATTTTTTATTTGTTTATTTAAACAAGGCAATTCTAAACTAATTTTATGTACCGAAAATAACCAATTGCTTCATTCTAACATAATTTAAAAATCAAAACAAGCCAATCTTTTACCTCTCCTACGGTAGAGTCGTAGCGGATGAGGTGGTACCGCAAGACAAACAAAACAAATCTTTCAAACTACCTACCCAATTTATATCTTGAAACAGTTTTTAATTCCATTGTAACTTAACCATTGAACAAGAACATCGAAGTAGGCGAAGTGGACGTGAGCCGCTATCACCTGCCCGCCGCCGCGCCGCGCCGCCCGCTCGTAGCGCTCCGCCGTAAATCACGCTCAGCCGGAGATAGCACTAGTGCAGCGCGCGGCGTCACTCGTCTTCGCAGGTTTGGGCTAAGTTATTTATTTATTTATTTATTTATTTAAACTTTATGCAACAAGTGTGTACATAGGCGGACTTAATGCCACAGGCATTCTTTCCAGTCAACCTTAAGGTGATGCAGAGATAACATGGTAGGTGCATTCAGTGAGAAATTAATTATTTTAATATATTATAAACTGAACACTACTTATATTTACTTAATAATATATACCTACATAAATATCCATACACAAATATTTAACATACATACATACAAATATATAAATAAATATATATATATATATAAGTAATAAACATACAAACAGTCATGATGATTATTCTGCCATTTTCTTATAGATTAATTTCCGAACAGCAGTTTTAAAAGATTGCTTAGTAGTGGACTTCCTGATTTCCAAGGGCAGCGCATTCCACAAAAGGATAGCTTGGATATGGAAAGAAGAGTGGATAGTGTCAGAAGTATGAGAAGGACAGTGAAGAAGAAGATTGTGAGAAGAGCGGAGATGTTTAGAGTGACCGGAACATAGGTATTGAAAATGAGGAATCAGATACGAGGGGGGAGTGGGAGAGTTGAGTATGGAAAAAAGGGTCGTCAAAGCACGTAGCGATCTCCTCTGGCGAATGGGCATCCATTTCAATTCGGTCCTATACTCAGAAACATGATCGTACTTCCGCAGGTTAAACACAAATCTTATGCAATTGTTAATAAGTCGATCAAGTTTGCTGAGCAAGTCCGAATTGAGGTCGTAGTAACACACGTCACCATAGTCAATAATGGGGAATATTAGGGCCTGCACAAGCATTGCTTTGGTCTTCGGCGGCAAAAAGTTTCTCAACCGGTTGAGATAGCGCAAAGTTCCCGTTACCCGCTTACTAACACTGGCAACCTGCGTTTGCCAACTTAGCGTGGTGTCCAAATATAAGCCGAGATTCTTGACGTTGGAGCTAAGTGGAATTGCAACACCATCCAACAAAACCGGGGGAAGGTTAACAATATCCGCCTTACCCACCATTCGAGGACTACCTAAGAGAATAGCCTGACACTTCGTAGGATTAACTGACACCCCAAATTGGTTAGACCATCGATTTATTTCAGCTAAATCCCCATTAAGTTCATCAATGGCTGCATGCAAATCGTCCGGCCGTGCCTGAGTGTAAAGCTGAAGATCATCAGCATACAGATGATACGCACACTGAAGATTATGAGTGATAAAGTTAATGAAAATAGAAAATAATAATGGAGAAAGAATGCCGCCTTGAGGAACACCAGCCATTAGAACACGCCAATTTGACATTGTCTCGTCAACGCGAACGGCCTGCTGGCGCCCTCGAAGATAAGATGAGAACCATTCCAGAGCCCCGGGTGAAATCTTAAGATGGGAAAGGACGGATTCTAAGATTTCATGACTGACAACATTAAAGGCATTGGAGAAGTCGATTAAAACCATGGCTGTAACCATGGTGTCCTGTATTCCCTCTCTAATGTCACCAGTCACTTTGAGGAGTGCTGAAGAGGTGCTGTGCCCTGGCCTGAACCCAGATTGCAAGGGACTAATCAGGCTTTGTTGGAGGACGAAACTCGACAGCTGCTTGTGGACACAGGCCTCCAGCACTTTGGAGAGGAAAGGAAGGATTGATATAGGTCTGAAATGAGAAGGGAGGGTAGGATTTGTGATTTTAGGAAGGGGACGGACGTAAGCATAACGCCACAAGGAAGGAAATTGACCCGAGCATAAGGAGAAGTTGATTATATGGGTGATAGATGGAAGTATATACTCAAGGATCGGGATGACCATGCTTCGACTGATATCGTCATAGCCCACGGCCTTAGATTTAATGGAAAGGATGATCTTTTTGATATCACCCGTGGACACTGGAGAAAATTCAAAAGTAACACTGCAGGGATGTGGAAGGCTGGAAATAAAGTTTACCGTCTGACGAGTGGTTTGACGATCCAAACTGAGAGTGGTGGAGAAATGGCGATTGATATCGTCTAAACCAATCGTATTAGGTAACTCTGTATGACGTGACTTACCGATACCTAACGATCCAAGGAACTTCCAAGTATCGGAGGCAGAGCTAGACGTGATATTATCGAGAATATGGCGGCGTTTAGCATTACGTATCATCTGGTTGCAACGATTTCTTGCTGTTTTAAAAAGAATCCAATTGGCCTCAGATCGATCCTTTTTATATTTCCGAAAGGCCCGATTTCTCCGTCTCATCGCCATACGTACACCTCTCGTCATCCATGGAGCTGGCGGACGCTTAACTTTCACAGACTTGATTGGTGCATGAATGTCGTAGAGGCTTTTAATCATATGGTTCAGAGAGGCCACTTTATCGTCGACAGTAGAGGCATTGGATACTTCAGCTTCCCACTCAAGCTTCGAAGCGTCGTCCCGCAACCTATCAACATCCATCTTTGCAAAACAACGCATGCGCAGAACCTTAGGAACAGGTTTAGGGGGCTTGAGGAGATAGGAAAGGTGTATCAAGTCATGGTGGGAAAAACATGGAGCAGGATATTGGGCATGAGAAGAGACGAGGGAGGGATTAGAGGTCAACATCAAGTCTAGCCACGTATCTTTTAGTTTTAAATCACTAGATAATTTCCTAAACTCACTTCACGATTTATTGGAAGGGTTGTCTGCAGTCAATAATATAATCATGGTCGGAGACATAAATATTGACCTCCTCGGATCTAGTTTAGACACAAACAACTACCTGAATGTAGTTGCTTACCATGGACTCTTACCTGCTATTAATATTGCAACTCGAGGAAAGGCTTGTCTAGATCATGTGATGTTGAAAACAAATCATAACGCATTTACTTTCTCCTTGGGAACGAGCATCACAGATCACGAAGCGGTATTATTTTGCTTAAAAACATCGGTTAAAAAGAATAACACTACAAAATTTAAAATTCACCACAAAATAAACAAATCCCTATTAATCTCTGAAGCTCATATATGCGACTTTGTGAATGTATACCAGGAAAATAATTTAAACATCGCGACATACAACTTCATTAATACAATACAAAAACTAATTGCTAACACCTCAATAAAACGAATGATTCCTAGAAATAAATTCATTATCAAACCCTGGATCACAGCTGGTATCTTGCGTTGCATCCGAACCAGAGATAGAATGCACAAAAAACTAAAAACAAATGGTAATGACACCATTTTAAAAATATCGTACGTACGATATCGTAACTACTGTAATAATCTGTTAAAAAAGCTTAAGAAGAACTATGAGAGAGAGCAACTAATAACATCAAAAAATAACGCGAAAAAACTATGGTCCACTATTAAAACTATTACCAACAAAAACATTTCAAATCAATTACCGCTCCAACTGCTAAAACAGAATGAAAACCCTATAGATGCAGTCAATGTAGCCAATGAATACTTCGCAGATATCGGTAAACAACTAGCTGACTTAATCCCCACACATTTCCCAATTTTTGAGACAACGACCAGCCCTCCTTTAAAATCATTTGTCCTCCTACCTGCCGACACTGATGAAGTCGAAAAAACCATTCACTTACTAAAAACCGACTGCTCTCCAGGTTGGGATCAAATCAGTGGAGAGGTTTTAAAACTAATATCCAAATCTATTACACCTGTTTTAACGGACTTAATAAATCGTTGCTTCGAGAATGGAATCTTTCCTGATGCACTTAAAAAAGCAGTTATTCACCCGATTCATAAGGCAGGTGACAGGGGCAGTATTAGTAACTATAGGCCAATCGCAATTTTAACTACACTGTCTAAATTATTTGAACGAATAATTAACAAAAGATTAACCAAGTACTTAGAAGAATGCAACTTATTATCCAACACGCAATATGGTTTTAGACAAAGGCGGTCAACAGCTAATGCTGTTCTCGAACTTGTTGATTTTTTGGTTAACAAGTTAGACAATAAAAATAAATGTTTATCTATATTCATAGACCTCGCGAAGGCATTCGATACTGTCTCTGTTCCCTGTCTAATACAAAAACTAGAAAGCCTTGGTATCAGAGGGACACCACTGGCATTAATATCTGACTATCTAAACAATAGAACGCAACGTATAAAAATAGGAGAACACTCTAGTGATGAGTTACCTGTCACTTTTGGGGTGCCCCAAGGTAGTATAATGGGTCCTACCCTCTTTTTATGCTACATAAACGATCTATGTGCACTAAATATATCAAACTGCCGTATCTCTGCATATGCGGATGACACTGCATTAACGTTTTACGCAGACTCTTGGAATTATCTCCTCAACTATTCACAGAGTGGTTTCAATACAGTATGCCACTGGCTATCATCAAATTATTTAACTTTAAATGACAATAAAACAAAATACATTATCTTCTCCATACATAATCGTACTGACTCGGTAGATTCTAACAGCCAAATTTATGCACACAAATGTAACTTCCCCCCAGACCCAAATTGTAATTGTCCTGCCATTACACCGACCAAATCCCTAAAATACCTTGGTATTGATATTGATGCCAATTTAACATTTGATGATCACATCCAATCGATATCCAAAAGAATACGCAAGCTAGCTTACATGTTCAAAGAACTTCGTGACGTCGCTGATAAAGATATCATCATAATGACTTATCTAGCCTTAGTGCAATCGATTCTTGGCTATTGTATAACTACATGGGGAGGTGCATGTAAAACCAAAATGCTACATATTGAAAGAGCCCAAAGAATGATCTTGAAAGTATGCCTGTCCAAGCCACGATTATTCCCCACGGCGAGTCTTTATGAGGAAGCTCAGGTGTTAACAGCACGCCAACTGTACATAATGCAAACAGTTCTTCTAAAACACTCCACCCTATCTATAGACAGGAGAAAACTAATAGCCCTCTCTAGAAGAAACTTTGCCATATGTGAACCAGTTCTCGTAAAAACTTCATTTGCACAGAGATTCTTCGCGTTTCGCGGAGGTAGATTGTACAATGCATTAAACAAAACTCTTAGCCTATCAAATTGCCTTAAAACAGAATGTAAAAATAAAATTAAAATATGGTTACTTTGCCTAAACTATTTACAAACTGAAAAAGTCCTAGAGGTGTTAACCTAACTTAACATAATATATATATTATATATATAACATGATATATTTTTATCCAAATATCCAGGTTTCATAGACAATATTTCTAATAGTATGCACTAAGTGTAGTGCAATAAAATATCTGTTTACATCTGTCTGTACACCCACACACACACCCTAACACATACACACACTCACTCACTCACTCACTCACACACACACACACACACACACACACACACACACCCTAACATGCGCGCGCGCACGTTTACTTGAGTACTCACAAAATAGTGTTCATAAACCACGTTGACAATATTGTGAACCTTAACTAATGTAACTGGGGGCCTGGAGTTCTAAGATACAGGCTTCGGCTTAGTTTAGACTCCAGATCTCCAACAAATTACGAACTGTATCAATTTGTTGTCAACTGATCTTCTGTAATCTAGTACCTATGTAATTTGTGGAGATAAAATAAACCATTATTATTATTATTTATTATCATCACCAGCAACATTGCAGTGAGTAGGTTGAAGTGGTAAAACATGAAGACTGGCAGACTCAATGATATGGAGAAGCTTACGGGAACGATGGGAAGAGTGCAAAAGGTTAGTGTTGAAATCGCCCATGATGACGTGATGTTCATACTCTGATCCTATGGGTTCCAAAACCAACTCAAGATCAGAGAAGTAGTCCACCAAGGGAGGACAGTAGGCAACTCCAAGCAAGACCTTAACCCCTTTTATCCAAACCTCAAGGAAAATGTACTCAGCAGAAGAACAGGAATCAGGAGGAGAGGTGGCAAGTATTTTATATGGAAAATTACTCCTAAGGTAAATAGCAACACCACCACCCCCCCTTCCTATCCTATCATTTCTGATGAGTACAAACCCAGGAAGGGAGTAGCTGGTGGAAGGGAGATGAGGTTTGAGCCAACTCTCAGAAACCAGGACAGCATGAACATTAGCATCAGAGAAAGCTTCATATAAATCATTGTAATGACTTGGTACACTCTGAGCATTTATGTGACATATATTCAGCAAATGTCTGTTGGTTAGTGTAAAGGTCTGACGCATGTAGTCACCAAGTGTATCACTACAGGAGCAGAAGCTTGTATTGGATGAGTCAGAAGAGCTGTTGGCAGAATGAAAAGAATCATCATGGGATTGCATTATATAAAATAATAATACTATATACTAATAAAATAAAAGATATATAAAGAAAACTAAAAACAACTAAGCAATAAGATGGCACAGTACTAAATGAGATCTCTGCACCACCCACCAGCTGTAACTTATTGTAATACAGAGAAAATACATCTATGATTAACCTACAAGAAAAATAACAATAAAAAAGTCACTATAGAACCAAACAATGATAATTAAGGATGAAAGAGAAAACTAATACGTATAACGGAACGTAACCGAAAAAAGAATATTATATTATATTGTTAGTTATTGTTGTAAGTTATTATCTGAGTAGAATATTCATGTGGGATCGCGGTAGCGGCGCGCTTTTAAAACTGGCCCAGATTATATTTTAAAGGTTAGGTAGCACACAGTAAGGCTAGGTTGGCGATTTTATTTACATTCATTTCAATTTAGAAAATGGATTTCACATGTAGCACCGGCACAAGTATCAGTTAGCCGGTCAGTTTCATTGACAGCAGCGTCGAGTGCGCTACATCAGTCCCCGGCGAGTTTCTAGTGCATTGCTAACATTCACGTTACCGAATCAGTTTTATACATATTTTTGTGACAGTTTGTGACCCACCAATTTAGATATCATATTTGGCTTGCAACTTACAAAAATATTTGGAGCTTTTTCAATGGGTTTTTGTGATTCCAATTTGAATTGATTGGAAAAACAATCCCATTTAACTGACTAGGAGTTAGTTTAGTTTTTCAGAGGACGTATGTGTGCAACGGAGTTACTTGTGGCCAATAGCATGTGCTGCACCTACAAACGACTTGTATTCTCCGCAGCTCCCGCGCCCTCGCCGTCCCGGCTATCATTAGGCAATCATTTGACATAATTATTGTAATTGCCCCTTTCAAAACATGCTACTACATTCGGTTACATCCGGTGGTTCACAGAAATTCAAATCACATAGGTGAAAAAAGCCGTGACATACAAATAATTGTAGTTCTCATATGACATGTTTTTATTATATGCATTTATTACTCAACTAAATATGTAGTTTACAATAACGTGTGAGTAGCTATGTTATTGTATTTATAGCTCTACTCATAACCCCTTAAGCTTGTTACCGTTGCATATGATTATACAAGCTGCGCATGATACAGGCAACGCCGCAGGAACACAATAGTGGCGCGCGGCGGGAGGAGCTCACTCGTCGCTACGCTAATTACTGCACGCGCGCACTTTTGTGTCGCTTCGTTACGCCGTCCCTTACCGCACTCCCACAGACGCTCTCAATGTACGAACATCATTTAACATTACCCACAAGTCTAAATAAGTAATCTTATACGGCGAGACGAACCGCGGCCCGCAAACGACAATTCTAAATCCATTTTATTGTTGCACGCAGAGCGGAGCTACCGTCCTGCACATCTCATCTCGAGGTCGTAGTACTGAGCACAGCGCGGCTAACGAGACGCAACCTTTACTGGCTCAAGTCTCTGATCCATTCGTCGACGGAAAGAATCTCGCTTTTATGTCGTTTGATGCGCAAACAGAATGAGATTAAACTGCTAAATTCAAAGCAGTGCTTTTAACCAAACGGCACAAAAGAGCCTCGGCACTGACCGACCAACTGAATATTACATTTTCAATTCTGAGCCCACGAGTTACATTCACAGGCCGCCGCCGCCGCCGCCGCCGCTCCACCGCGACCACTACACTATACACCGCCCCAAATGGTTTTGGTTTTGTCGTTTTAAGTTTTGTTCGCTTTCTTATAAAACGTTATTCGTGAACGATAGTCCGGTACAAAATAGAACGGAAAATATGTCGTGGCCCTGACAAAGCCGGCTGACTGTGACACGTGATTAAACATCTTTAAAATCGCTGGTAGGGGGAATACTGGAGACATTCCGAGTTCGTTGCAGCCAAACTCAATAGTTTTAAATGGTTATTTCGCCCATCATACAACTTGAAACTTAGTGGAAGTGGATTGGTGAGGATCTTGCAAATACTAGCGCATGCAGTTAACGATAGTCACAAACCGGATCGGGAGCGCGCGCCCCGCTCGGGTCCGGCCGGCGCGCGGCGCGGCGGTGCGAGTAGTGGCGCGGCGCGGTGGCAGCTCGATAAACAAATTAATTTAACAGTCGCTTTGTGCGCGGACACGAACGGCAATCTTTGTGACTTTATAGAAGCCAGGATGGTTTGTAACTTAATGCAGAGATAAAGATAAAGAAGTCGATAAAAATACAAGGCGGGAAACAAACAACCTTTAGTTGATCATAAATTACATTCCAGTAATGCATTTTATAAACATATTTATTGCTTAGCGCGTACTACGTAAATAGTCACATAAGCAGTGAGGCTTTATCTGTCAGCCTACCGATTACTTTATATTCTCTGAACTACTCTAGGTATATAACTAGTCTACTACCTACTCATCTCCCGAGCCTTTTCCCAACTATGTTGGGGTCGGCTACCAGTCTTACCGGATTCAGCTGAATACCGTATTTTACATGGAGCGACTGCCTATCTGGCCTCCACAACCCATTTTACTGGGAAACACAGTATCCCATAGTAAGACTGGTTGTCAGAATTGACTTAACGACTGCCAAAGATCTATGTATGACAGCCGGGACCTACTGTTTAACGTGCTTTCCGAAACACGGAGGGGTCTCGGTATGTTATAAATGGTCACCCATCCACGGACCAACCGCGGCGAGCGCGGCTTAACCTGTATTATCGGTCAAACCGTACGGCTTACACTTAGCCACGAGCCCCTCAACTAGTCTATTATAACCAGTCTACTACTCTGCTCAGTATTATAGACTCATATTCACTTGATTTCTATTGGGGTAAGACGTTATGTCGTTTGTGAAAGCCGGGGTGGCACGGGGGCGCGGGGGGCGCGGGGGCGCGGGTGCGACGAGTTTGTTATTATTTGGTTTTCATATCGGAATTTGTTTGTCCGCCGCCGACGGATCTCAGGAACTGAGCATACTCATTTTACGGAATTATTTGCTGGATCTTAAATGTCATATTCTTGAAATACAAACTTTCGTGCATTTATTGTGAACGAGAAAAGGAGGTAATATTTTAGTAACGTCAACAGACTTGTAGTTCAAAACTAACACAAGTAACGTTTAGTTGACTGTTGTGAAATGAGAGGTACAACAGAAAAACAAGGCGGGTAGACATAAGTATGTGAAAGGATCGGCACGCGAGTCCCTAAAATGCATATGGCCACGCGGCAATTAATTTGTATTAGTTTCCATTCCAATTACAAATGAATAAATCATATACTATACTTATACTCCGAATAGTAAATAGTACTTTTTTTTGTCGTTCAACATAACCAGCAAATTAAGTATTTACCTGCACGTGTGTGAGTCTGGCGGCGGTCATGTCGCTCGTGTCGGTCGCAACTCGCAAGTCCGAGGCGCGGTGACGTCACTAATCCAGATTATGTCAGCGATTAGTCGCGCCGTGATGACGTAGTTCCGGCGCCGCGTCACGCGTGATGCCGTCGACCACACAGGCGAGCCACAGAAATGTCGCACTCGGACACCTCACCAGAGAAAGCCCGGACAATTGCTGTTAACTACAGCGCTTTTTTGAACTAAAAACTACGTTACTTTTCAAACGTAAAACTTGTGATGTCAGTCTACAATTCGGGTATAATGTGCTGGGACACCTTTGTTTAATGTAAAACGTTTTCAGGTTTTTTGTTGTACTTCTGTCTTAACTTCCCGTATCAATGTACCAGACAGATTGACTTCTCGTACACAGTATGGCTAACGTTTGGCCGCGGGCACACGTGCAGGTTAATCCCGACGTGACGTCATAATGTGCAAGCTACATCATGTAGTGTCGCCAGCAGGCCTATAAAATCTGATGAAACAAAAGCGTTGAACTAACATGTACACATTTATTAGAATAATTGAAAATAATATGAATGTTCTTGGAGCCCCAATAATAGAGTGATTTAATTTAGAGGTGCGTGAGTCGATTTGATAAAAGAGAAAGAAAAGAGGTACAACGTTAAAACCTTTTTTTAAATAATGCGACATATGACGGTACTGATGTGACCAGACCCCCTCGTCCTCCCCCACACACACGCAGACCAGGTAATTAGGTACTCATCTCATCGCATACATTCGTGATGCACGTTAATGTTTTAAACTGGAAGCTTCCCTGCGCAGCAGCGTTCGTTAACCTTAGTTTTCCATCAGAACTGTTAAATAACCATTTTGGATGCACCGTTATTTTATGTAACTAACTCACCACACAAATCAATATTTACAGCTTCGATATCTGTTTAGTTTTTAGTATCAGCACGCAGCTCCGGAACTAGAGTCTACTCTACACCTAAAGCTACTTACCTAATAACAATATGAAAACAAAATCAAAATCAAAACGATTAGCATCAGATTTCGCAGCATTCCACAAAGACACTCTAAGATACTAAGATGCTATAAGTCAATTCCCTTGATGGAGCAAGTGCGTCAAACGATCAATAAAATAATTTACCTTTGTAGTGCTAAGTTCTCCAATCGGCAATCTGCAATGGTTGGCGGAGCGCCAAGCTGGAACACTTTCCTACAAAAGACGCTTACGTATAGAGGCGCCTTACGAAAAAGTTGCAAACCAAAAAATATACAAGAATCGGAAGAGAGCGATCGTGATTGTGGCGCGCAGCGGACGCCCGAGGGGTGAGGAGGGCGGGCGCAGGGTAGGGGAGGGTGTTCGTGGAGCTGCACCGAGTTGCAGCAGTCGGTAGCCACGAGACATATCCGCTGATACAACGCCGCGAGCGCGCACCAAACAGAAAGCCTACTCCGACCTACTCGTGGAAACGAGACAGATGTAAATCACTAAATTAAAAGTAGAATTCATAAATGTCTAAAGTGGAAGAATCTAAGGAATCTACTTAATCCATAATTCGCGTAAAAATGTTGTTCGTTAGTGCACACATAATACAAGTGTTGGACTGCGTGTGGAACTTTTGCATACGTCTGTCGTGTGGCATGGCGTGTTACGTAGCCAAGCACAACTTACTTGGTACGCGTCAAACTGATGTTAAGAAGAACTAAGTTTTGTTTCTGAATACAGATATGAAGGAACCTTCTTTTGAAACATGCACCGCTCCTGCTACACCCGCGAGCCGCGCATATATGTGCTCACTCTGCTTTAACACTTGTTAGCGATACGTAACGTCTTTCTTACGAAACTGATCATGTAACCCTCCTGTATGTATTTTATACTGCACTAAAATGCAGTGTACAGTAAAAATAATTAATGTCAGCGGTTCTTGCTAAAATCTAGATAATTATACTTCGGTAAAATCTAGATAATTATACTTGAAGTCGGTGTCGGTCCTTATAATATAGTATTAAAATTTGCTATTAGCGGCTGACACCGACTCCAAAAATAACAATAAAATATTGTGCTTGAAGTATAATTATACTTATTATCCAAATATTTTGGTTATTTGATAAGCAGTACATTTAAAATTATTTCATACTTTTCAGTGAATCGGCTTTTTGAAGGCGGTTCTCTTTAAAAAAAAAAAAGAAATTATATAGTTATCATTTTTATTTCTTTTTTTTACTATTTTTTTTATTTAAAACATTTAGTGTTAGGTACTTTGTTTACTTACTTAAAATGGCTTTAGTCAAACGCGAGATAATCGCGTTCAAACATACATACACACAGGTCAATCTGAGAACCTCCTTTTTTCAAGTCGGTTAATTATAGAATACCAAAACCTTCTCCTTGGTCTAACAAACACTATTCTGAAAACCGTATCAAAATCGGTTCAGTCAAACGCGAGATAATCGCGTCCAAATATTCATACATATATGTCATTCTGAGAACCTCCCTTTTTTCAAGTCGGTTAAATAATAAATACTAAAACCTTCTCCTTGATCTAACAAACTATTTTTTGAAAACCGCATGAAAATCGGTTCAGCCAAACGCGGGATAATCGCGGACAAACATACATACTTACATACAAACATACATACATAAGTACATACAGGTCAAACTGAGAACCTCCTTTTTTTTGAAGTCGGTTAAAAATAATATTTGCAGTCGGGGGACAGTTACTTAGAACAATTTATTACAGGACCCCCGACTGCAATAATTAATTTTTTCGGCGGTTGAATTTTTTTTGTTAAAAAGTTTTTTGATTACCTGGAGAATGCATTCAATGCTAACTACATTCTTTTTTATTTTATCGTAATTAAGATTACTGAGTTTTCATAAGATTTTCAGGTAGTTCAGTAATTTATGGTAAATCCTTATTATATTATATACTTATCAATTTTAGGACTAAACTAAGGGATTTATTTAAGCTATGAAGGTTTTGTTAACATTCATAGCTTAAATAAATGTAAGTAAGATGCGTGTAAATAACGTAAAATTACAAACGAAGCGAATTAATGATTCATAGCCTCCCGACTTGCCAAGAATGGACTATTAATTACCAAGATTGCCAGCGAGGGAACCAAGTAAATCATTTTATATCACGCCGTGCGAGACTGGCCTCCAGCACGTGTAGAATGGACTTGAGTCTGTTTTAATGCGGGCTTTGTAAATAATGGTTTTAATATATGTATACGTTGCGAAGGTACCTCTCTGCTGGCAAGATCTATAGATTGTGGCGTATTGTTGCCCTCACCTCCACCCAAATAAACTTGCTTTCATACGTCGATTCTAATTTATAGCATACAGAGTTCTTACCAACACAATAAAGTAAGGATTTGATTAGTGTAGTACAATAAACACCGGTCCCTGCGTGTCACCGCTCACCAGCGCCACCACGCCGTGTCCTACAGACGGGCGACTCCAGACAGCTAGTACCCACTGTACCGTCATGAATAGGTGAACTACCATCGTTCTAAAATGCTTTCCTCATGATTTGAATTGGATTTCATCATTTTGAACATTTATTTTATAAGACCTAAGCTCGTTAAATCTACGAAGAACATGAAATTTGCAGTAAAGAAGTTTAACATTGTTTCTGGTAAGGTGCCTGAAGGTTGCGCGCAATGGAGTGCCTCGCGCCACCTCTTATATATCTTATTTTGCCAGCAAACTGCACGCTTGCTCCATCACACCGCCTCACCGCGGTGCCCACCGCAGCTTAGTTGGTGACGTCTAACATGCTGGCCTGACATTATTTTTTCGCCATACATTATTCTATAGTAAGTAGGGTGCCCAAAATCAACAAGAGTGGCTTAGAGCTATTGAGTTGCATTCCTTTGAGACGCCGGGATAGCTGCTGCTGATACAAACCACCCAGCGGCCGTAAGTATACCGGCCCCGGCTCTCCTGTAACTGCGAACCGATTCCATTGCCAATATTGCTGGCACTTCAAAAGCCAATGCTTGTTATGTACATCCAAGAAATTAATTTTAAAAATCCTGTTACTAGGACTAGTGCTACAATGTCGCTGGTGCGTTATTTTTTTTTATATATCCGTAATATATACAAAAATGCAAGTCTGTACCATCGTACAAGAAAACGCACATTTTTATAATTTGTTGTTATATCGGTAACAGAAGTACAGACTCTGCCTATTACTACTGTTTATGAGAGCTCGCTGACAGACAGGCGGACGGACGGACTGCGGAGTGTTAGTAATAGGGTCCCGTTAGCATTCATTGGATAAGGAACCCTAATCAGAAAACTAATTTTACAGGTCTATAAATGATTGTGTAAGTATCAGCACTATGAGTTTTGTTACTTTATTTAACAATATAATAATAAGAAAATCCGTAATAAATTATAACTTAAAGTAATAAGACGTAGTGTTATATCTAATCTATAAGATTCGAATTGATATGTCGAATGCCAATTTGAATCCATCCCTGCAGGTACCGTCAGGCGAGCGGCCGCGCCCGTCGCCGTCGCCTTCAAGTAAAACAAGATTATGGTAAAAAAGACAAAAGGTTCCCTAGCAAGGCTCCATTGTGACCCTTTGCTGAGATTAAAAACATAAATGCGTTATTATGGACAGACTAAAAGCCTCGGCGAGACGCCGGAATTAGATTGTGTTGAGCTCCCCCCCCCCTCCCCGCCACTCGCGGGGCCCCGTACCCCCTTCTTCTTGCTTCTACACTCGTTTGATGATGTGTATTTTCTTCAGTATGCTTTTAAAATACTTTATAACATAATTTTCCTAAAGATGTTGACTTGCACGTGATTTGGACTTTATGAATCGCGTCTTCGTAACTATGTTTAAAACATATAATAATATAACCGACAGAAAACTATAGAAAAACCACACACACCCTCACAGTGGTGCTGGTTGAATACTTGATACGGATGAAATAGCAGTAAACTGTTACGCGTTGTATAAGAACCGAGGATTGCGTATCCATAGCGAGGCACGTCGAACACAAGCACACTGACTGTTAGGTATGCATGGTGTGGCGACCTGCCGGCAGGCACTGCTCGGCCTGCACTAATGTAATGCAGCCTCTGATAATATCCTAAGTTAAGCTATCGCTGGCAGCATCGCCTGGATTGTAGTGCGCCCGTCTTTATCTGCATAAATATCAGTCATCAGCGAACATATTGCTATGGTGCAATTACATTAATGATGCAGTACGGGACAACGGCTGACGACGGACACAACACGCGCGGCGATGTAAGTCACACGTCATGAATAACATAATTTCATTGAATACGTCGGTGGTGGCACGTTGCCGTGGTTCTGCTGGATTGTATTAATTATTTTATGGTGCTCTATAGTAAAACTATTCAAAACTTTCGCTATAAAATATGTGGAAAAAATTGAAATCTTCAATGTCAACACACTTAGCAGTTTGTTTCATAAACTTCATAGACAGGTGCGACGACCAATTGGACATAGGCACCTAATTGCCGTCAGTCGGAGATCGGGGACGTTACTGCAAGGTTTAGATTGATTTAATACAATATAGCAGTTGCCATTACTAGTGTAATGGCCACAGTTCCTACTCTTAAAGATTTATAGTCAATGGTCGACGACACAATAGGGCTTATGTGAAGCATAAAACCTTTCTATATAAGGTGCTATAAAAACATCTGCCACGGCTTTAATGGGAGGTAGTATTGTGTTTATAGATTACAATAGTAAAGATAAATTATTGATTATTTATCATATTTTTTTTCATACAAAAAAAATAACGTATAAATTTGAATTGATTTATTAGTATAAAACCATCCCGTGTCATAAGCTGTTGCCGCTCCGCACCGAATTCAAACATTTCGCAAAACGCCGCCGCCGCCGCCGCGCCGCGCCGCCGCCGTTCATACACTGTTGCCATTCCTATCAAAGGATGCCGCCGCCGCCGCGCGCGCCGGCCGCCGGCCGCCGGCCGCTCGGCTCGCCAGTCAGTCGCCGCCGGCCCGCGCGTTCGGACGTTAGTTTTAGCGGTCAGCGACAGCAATATCGCGCGCTTTCATTAAAAATGCCTCCCAGACGACAGTAATCCAATCAAGAATATCTACATACTCGGCCGAACTCGAAGAGGAAGTGCTTCAGTGTCATCCTCTTGCGAGCACCAGGGATGCTGCTCGAGTCTTCGACGTGAGCGACAACTACGTGTGGCGACTTTTAAATCGTGAAGGGCTCCATCCTTACCACTTCACAAGTGCCGTGGCCTCCTCACTCGCCGGATTTAACCCCTCTAGACTTTTTTTTGTGGGGTCGTGTGAAAGACCTTGTGTACGGCCAAACCGGACATGATATTAAAAGTGAGGTAGAACCAAAAAGGCGCATCAAACGCGCATTTAGGCAAGTGAAAAGTGAAACGGACACATTAAATAAAGTGAAGAAACATGTATGCAAGCGTGCCTTCATCTGTGTGCAACGCGAAGGCGGACTTGTGCAACAGTTTTGTAGATAAGTAGGTACTAGTACTAGGTAGGGAGTGAGTTAATAACTGTAAATACGGTGCAATCGTTGTAAATAAAATGATTAACTTTTAAACACGCCAAGTTACTGTAATTTATCGTTATTCGATATTAATCTAAGTACCTACTGTTTGGTTTCTTAGATTTACGCGAATGTTAGACATTGAAATAAAACTACTTTTTACGGATTTTAATAAAACCGCGACATCATCCGTAAAAAAGTAGGTTTATTTCAATAACTACTGTTTATAAAATAATAACACAAGTTTATCATCTTATTTACCTACGTCAGTGTTTTTTGAAGAATGCGGTAGCTGGTAAGTAGTTGCACTTTTAAAACACTTGTATGCCTGCGTATTATTGTGTACCTACTAGATTATGTAGTGACGAACTAGTCAGCTGATTACAGTTTTCATTCACAGAAAAGATGGAAAGAGATAGCAGTTGTTTTCATTGACGAAGCGTCACATTGCGCGTAATTTGTGAACCACGTTACGCAGAATAGAGTCAATGTTAATTTAACTATTTTAGTCTCTCAAATTTAATTAACTGTTCCGGGGTACGAAAGTTCTTCACTATTGTAATCTATAAACACAATACTACCTCCCATTAAAGCCGTGGCAGATATTTTTATAGCACCTTATATACTAACTACTCGGTCCTTCAAAAAGGAGGAGGTACTCAATTCGACTGTTTTTTTTTAATGTTTGTTACCTCAGAACTTTCGACTGGTTGAACTGATTGTGATGATTATTTTTTTATTTGAAAGGTGGTGCTTTCAGTGTGGTCCCATTTTAATTTGGTCCACTTTTGACGGTGGGATCCATAAGAAAGTAATTATTCGTGTGATGAATGAACGTGAATAAACTTTTTTAACATCACGCTACTTAATCTGTAAGTATTAGATAGGTCCAGTTAGGCGTGAGTCTTACAATTGACGGCGTGAAATCTTCACACGAGGACGCAGGCCGGGACCTCGCCTGACGACCTCCACACTATACACAGTTATGTTGGTGCGCGCACATAACTCTGCACCGACCTGAATACTACTACGAAATTTGTGTTTATTGCTTTACTTTTAAGATCTATTTGAAGAGCAAATATGAGAATATTAAAAATTGTAACAGAATATTTGTTAGGTTCAGCGCATTGTGTATCCTTAGAACGCGTCTCTCATTATCCGCAGGAAGTGGCGCGAGCAGTGGGGTTCGGGTGACGCGTGGTATGTCGCTGCCATCATTACACTGTCATCTTTCAGACAACTTAGAGCCTTCACAAAAGCGTATTGTTTAATAGCGTGCATCGTCACCGGGCGCCGTAGGGGGGGGGGGGTGTTCTCGTGTTTAGTGGAGACCGTGACTCGTCACTATCGTATATAAAAACGGGTTCATTTAAAGAAAATTAATTGTTTTTTTATTATTGCGTCGCCCTCGACGCAAATGATAAATATCCCTATAGTTATATTTTTTTCAAGAGTTCAGAGATTGGTGTTTGACAACGCGCAGTGCTTATACTCAGGTTTTGCTGTACCCCAATCTATATAATAATATATTGCGTTATTGTGAAATTAGTATTTGTACCCATACCAAGAGCATCCATTTGTTTATACTTTTACGACGGGCCTGTTGGTCTAGTGGTTAGTGACCCTGACTGCTACACCGGAGGTCGTGGGTTCGATTCCCACCCAGGACAAATGTTTGTGTGATGAGCACGATCATTTGTTCTGGTTGTCTGGGTGTAATTTATCTATAATATGTATGTATTTAGAAATATATAAGTATGTTTATCAGTTGTCTGGTTACCCATAACACAAGCTCTGCTTAGCTTGGGATCAGTTAACCGTGTGTGAGTTGTCCCGGAATATTATTATTATTTTACAGTATTAACACTAGTAGGTTATCTTTAGTGCTGAAGACCATCAGGTTCAATGTCAATCACAAAACATTTCACCACATGAATATAATAGGTAGGTCCAATCCTAAATAATAGGTAGCTAGTATATTAGTAGTAGATCCAATCCACAGTCATATATTTGGTTGCACAGAGTAGTGTGTAGCAACTTGTAGCAACTTGTAGCAACTTGTAGCGTATTGCGTAGCTCTTGCGTAGCTCTTGCGTAGCTCTTGCGTAGCTCTTGCGTAGCTCTTGCGTAGCTCTTGCGTAGCTCTTGCGCAGCTCTTGCGTAGCTCTTGCGTAGCTCTTGCGTAGCTCTTGCGTAGCTCTTGCGTAGCTCTTGCCTAGCTCTTGCCTAGCTCTTGCGTAGCTCTTGCGTAGCTTTTGCAGCTCTTGCGTAGCTCTTGCCTTGCTCTTGCGTAGCTCTTGCGTAGCTCTTGCGTAGCTCTTGCGTAGCTCTTGCGTAGCTCTTGCGTAGCTCTTGCGTAGCTCTTGCGTAGCTCTTGCGCAGCTCTTGTGTGGCTCTTGCATAGCTCTTGCGTAGCTCTTGCGCAGCTCTTGTGTGGCTCTTGCATAGCTCATCCGTAACCCTTGCGTAGCACTAGCGTTACCTTAAGTTGAGTAGCACACATTTTACAACTTGTAACTTCACGAACTAATGTTTTTTTTATTAGTTTTATCATAACTAAACGTACACGTGTGGTAACTAGTTGAGGTGTGACGTCGCCAGGGTTCATAACCGCTGTTCCCGTAACGGGAACAGCGGTTATTGAGGGAGGGAGAGTCGCGTCGATGTCAGTGTGTATTCACGCTTAATTTGAGCCGCGCCGCTGATGAAACGGCCTGCGGTCCGCAGGGCAGCCGATCCCACTGTTTGGGATTTTTTTCCAACTTCCAACACTTGTTTGTTGGACCACTGAAAGTGGTTGTACTCCAAACTTTGTCCCACCTCTCACTCGTTTTATTCCTCCTTCCTTTTAAAGCCCATAAATGGATGTGTTTTTTAAACGGATATCCATAATTTTCGTGGGTACCGTAAATAACTTAACAAATTCGAATTAAATCATTCTAAAATACATTTACTCGAACATACATAAATATTTTAGACCTGTATGTGTTTGATCCCAAAATCATCAAATCAAAATAAAATCATTGTGACAATGTTCTGCTGCGACCAATAAACTTTCCACGTACGCGCGTCACCCTCATAAACATAAGGTGGGCGTGATCCCAAGCTGACCATACGATACAGCTTGATTGTGAGACAGCTGAGAGTGTTGCGTACAGAAGTAGTAACTCTTAGCCGCATGGACGAGTTTGAAACCCATGATCAGCTTTTTTTTAATTAATTCTCGTATGACGCTAGACCTTTAGCGGCAGTGCGGGGTGCGCCGCGTTGCGTCGAAACCTGTCGACTTACAGCGACACGACGGAACACCTATCTGTTTCAATTTCATGGCTGGACTACTTTAGACACCCCCCCCCCCCCCCTCAACCCTCCTTGCCGCAGGGCTAGGCCCGCATTTTGCTGGCAGCACAGTAAACAACGCGTATTAGTTTTAGTTTTATATAAATAATTGTGTTTGAAACTAAATTGTTAACATAGTACAAAAATGATGGCTGTATATAAAAAAGACCGGCACGCGAGGTGCTTGTTACAATTACATTCTGCTTTTAAGTGAATCGTAACATAACCTACGACGCCCCCGACTGCTCAAGCAACTCTTGAATTATTTTCTTGCTCTATTTGAGCCACAAAAGGAGTCCTTCGTAAGAGCTGTCACTAAAGTAACCGATCCATTTTATTCGCTACCGTCGCAAACGGCTTCGACCTACATCATACAGTAGATTAAAGAACGCCTTACAATTCTAAAAGAGAACCAATCGATATTGTGCCTTAGCACGTTGTGATAAGTGTATAAGACTGGTACGACGTGTACCTGGCCATTACCAGTTTATCATTCTGTCATCGCTTCTAATTAAGTTAACCTTGCGATGTATCCCGCGTGTAAAGAATCTTGTTTATCTCAGCATTATTTAAATAACTGTAGCCTGACAAGTATTATCAATACTGTTTCCCGTGACGCTCGGTCAGGCGGATTAGTACAACGTCTAAAGAATTGCGCAAGTTAGAAGAAGGAATGACGTGAGCTGAGCGTTTTAATAAATGGGAGCTACCACCGGAGCCAGTGAGGGGCTCGTGGCTAAGTGTAATCCGTACGGTTTGACCGATAACACAGGTTAAGCCGCACTCGCCGCGGTTGGTCCATGGATGGGTGGCCATTTCTAAAACATACCGAGACCCCTCCGTGCCTCGGATAGCACGTTAAGCCGTAGGTCCCGACTGTCATACATTGATCTTTGGCAGTCGTTAAGTCAAGTCTGACAACCAGTCTTACCATGGGATACTGTGTTTCCCAGTAAAATGCGTTGTGGAGGTCAGATAGGCAGTCGCGCCATGTAAAATACGGTATTCAGCCGAATCCGGTAAGACCGGTACTGGACTGGTAGCCGACCCCAACATAGTTGGGAAAAGGCTCGGGAGATGACCACCGGAGCCAGCGAGCCCCCACCCTCCTCTGCACGCACACATCACGCGCACACGTCGGGGTCCGGCACATCGAGGCCTACCTTAACAAATATTACTGCTTATTCATTCACCGCTCATTTCTCGCAGGTTTAGAAAAAGTTATGACGAACTCATTTACAATAATCTATTTAATGCCGCGTTAAATTTTGTTGCTCTTTTAAATTTATGTTCCCGTGTTAAAGTGTTTTGTAGCGTGTACACTAATATTGCCGAAGAACACTAGGCACGCGAACACGTACAGGTGACTTATAGACTTACCCAGCAGTGAAGTACATAAATTTTTTAAGAAATTGAAAAACGAACTATGTACGAAATGCGAGCAATATTATTGGTAAGTCGTGGTTTTCAATAACAATACGACTCCACTCAAGATACAACTAAAAAAAAACATTAGACGAAGCCAATGAAAAACTAAATAACTGTAAGTCTTCGGTCTTTGTTAGTTGTTGTTCCGGCTCGTTGGGGGAGACCTCGGCGCAGACAATGTGGCAACTGTTATTATTGCAAGCAACGTACAGCGTGCGCCGGGCTTACGTCGGCGGATTATTGTGCGTAAGAGTACTACTCCAGTGTGCCGTCAGGAGTCGCCGGAGCAGACAACCGTCGGCAAAATTAAGCATCAGAACAGGGGAATCCAGGGAATCCTTATGAAAATCCAGACCTTCTTAAAGAATAAAGTCATTTGGTAAATTGAAGCAACAAAATTGGTGCGATTGATGTGAATCTGAGTTGTTTTGTATGTAATAAAGGAAATCAAAGTTTATTGATTAGGTACTACAGTTATATGTTGGTTGTGCAGTTACACAGAACATATTTACATATAATATAATTTGGATGTTATAACTACACGGTGCAGCGGGGGGCGGCTCGGTGCGTTCTGGCGGCGGCAGCGGGGAACGCTCCACTATTATTAGGAAACCGCAGGTCGACAACCGAATTGAGTTGTGGGCGACAAAAAGACAAGCCTCGGGAATGCCTTAGTGAAGGCACAATAGACGCCGGCGTGACCTGGAAACGGCCTCAAAAGATGTGCCGGCTTAAAGGAATGAGCACGTCTAGTATACTGCACCGGAGGGGGGGAGGGAGACAGAGCAGGGTCATAGGAGAAGGGGAGGGCATGCAACTCTTCAGCGCTTTTAGATATTTTTCACGTTTTCTTTGAGCACCGAGAATTTTATTATTTTTCCATTATACTCTGCACCGTGGCCACAAAAACAGACATTTCCGCCTAAAGCTTGACATCGGTTTTTTATCCTAAACAAGTAATCAGTACCTACGCAAAGAGAAAGGCTTATAAGCTGTAGAGGACAGAGCCCTCAGCTTGCTGCCCACGAATATAAGGGACCGTCCCTTGTATCTGTGGGCAGGGTCACCGCACGCTGTCGCCAGTTGTGTGGCCACTCGGCTTATTACCTGCAGTGGGTGCTTTTTTGCCAACCAGTAGCTAATTAGCATTTTAGTTGAAAGTATATTCTTGTAAATGACACTATATCCGTACGTAGGACCTCCTCAACGCTCGGCATTGACTCAACTGTCGGAATACCCTGTTGTTATACTTGTTTATTCTCCTCTGGTAACGTAACCTACAGTTATTGCTTGTACACGAACCAATATTTCATTTTGCTCCGTATTTTTTACTGTTTAGACTTTCTTTGTGTCGTTGTAACATTCAGTTTTATCGAAAGCAAACAGCTCAAATATTTGTTAGTACTTTTAGACCAGTTACGTAAAATGGCACGGGTATGTATTACTTTCTTATTTAATAAATGGCCCATCATCGCGGAGTGGTCACTTTACATATTGATTCAACATAAATATTGAATAAATATAGTTTAAAATTCATGAACGTACCCGAGCACTACACTGCACACTGGTGCCTACAGACATGTAGCTATCATAAACAAACGCTTCTCTCTATACATTAAAGCAAGGTATATTTGTGTCATGTTATAACATATAAGTGTACCTGTATATAAGTTTTATGTATCGCGCTTACACTGGGACACTTCAGATCTGGTGAGTACACAGTGCACACAACACCGTGCTGGTAAGATAACAAGTGACGTACCAGACATGTTTGATGGCTCAACTTCGTATTTAGAAAGCATTCGATCCAGCGGCGATCTCCGTCCCAGCCAGTGTGTTCTAATGCAAGCGCAGTGGAGTGCGGCAGCTCTTCATTACGACGCGCGCGGCACACTCGCTGTCGAGTAACGGGTATCGCAAATCTCGAACGGATTCGTTCGCATTGAAGTGGCGATGTAAGACGACGTCTGAGAATCCTCGCTAACGTTGTGGTGAAGTGCTGCCGGTGACGATCCGCCAAATACGTGCTGAGAGCGGAGACACACAAGCAAGATGCACCAGCTCAAAACCTGCCCCTACATTCATGTTTGTTGTGTATTTATGAAACAAATTAATTAATAATGACATTCTGGGACAACTAACACGGTCATCTAATCCTAAACTAACCAGAGCTTGTACTATGGTAACCAGACAATTTATATATTTCTAAATACATACATATCATAGACTAGCTGTGCCTGCGACTTCGTTCGCGTGGATGACGAAACTTATCAATGAGTTTTTAACCGCAAAATTAAGTTTGTTTTTTATTGTTTATACTTATTACTTATTTTATTGTTTATATTTCCGGGATAAAAACTACCCAGTGTAGTGCCCAGGATAATAAAGAATAATTATACCAAGTTTCATCGTAATCGAACCGGTAGTTTTAGCGGGATACCTAAACAGACAGACAGACAGACAAAAATTTTGTTAATCACACTTTTGGGTTCGGTTTCGGTTTAGTAACACCCCCTGCCATAATTTTTTTTGATATTTTCAATGTACAGAATTTTTACTTTTACAGATTTATTATAAGTATAGATAAATTACACCCCGACACAGAACAAATGATCTTGCTCATCACACAAACATTTTTCCTGAGTGGGCATTGAACCCACAACCTAATTCGCATTGGAAGTAAATTATGGGCGAGCACTTACCAATTCACTACTCTTTTAAATAACTTTACAAATAATATATTGTGAAGGCATTTTTTTAATCAATTCCACGAGCAACTCACGCAGTGCGTCGTGTTTATAATGTAATCTCTGACAGCACTCGCGTGGCATTGTGGAGCGCGGCGACATCAAGACAAACGACGCGACACGCTCGCACTTCACTCATAACGTTAGTAATCTTTTTTTTATCGCCAATAAAGCGTTATGTCAGCGGCGAGGGGGAAAACCCGAGGCTATCATAGGAAAGGGGAAGCGAAGCATGTTATAATGTAATGTGGTTAATGTATCTTGGTGGCGGTTAGTGTATCTTGTATGAGACACGAGCAGGTCAATCCATCGAAAGGGCCGAGCATCCCTTACTGAGGTTAGATCGGTTCGGTGATAGGAAACAATTCTATGTTACATTGATATTCTATCATTCCCGCAGAGTGCGGCCAGCCCTACAGCGGGTGTTGCCGCCAACCGGCGAACTTGTGCGAGTGACGGTACGTCACCAGGAACAGTAAGCACAAGTCCATTTAAAATGTATGCCATCAATTTAACTTGCCGACCGCAACATGTAAATGCATTAGCATCGCGCTCGCCACAACTTCCCAATAAATTCATGTTCGCCTCCCCCCCTCCCTCTCCTCCTTACTGTTTTTTTTTTGTTTTTCATTTTGATCGGTTATATGCCGAGACTTTTTTGTCGTCTTACAAAGATGTTCAACTCAATGTATTCGACATAAAACACCAATACCCACCCCGCGCACGATACTCGACTCGTCGAGATCATTCCATCTCCATTTTCTATGACCGCGCTCTTAACAGGGTTTCCAACCACGTTATGCGTCATAACAATGAATAACATTTTTATTTTTCAATTATTCAAATGTCATAATCACCTATTTTTTATTTTATGAACGTTTACTAGTCATTGGATACATGAAGTGGGATTTGACATTGGATTCCATTGTAAGACGACTAAAAAGTTACGGTGTATAAGATCGGTTCTGTCGCAAATCAAGCGGTTACCTAACCACACTCTTCCCGTTCTTTATTCATTTTGTCATTTTTTAAGATAAGTGGACGGCTTGTTACAATTATTTCGCACTACACTTAATGTACTTATTTGTAGCAGAAAGTTTATTATTTACCGACTCCCTGATATATTGTATTAAAGCGATTTAAAGTAGTTTTGTATTCGTGCTAATAAGTTCTTACGTTGAAATAGAGTGAAATGGCTTCATGATTCTCCTTCAAGCTAGCTAAATCGATTCTAGAATAATGAAACTGGTACAGCGTTAAGTAGAAAATCTGCAGAGCAGCGTTCCTGCAGGTTCAGTTACAACCTACCAGCCCCCCCTTAACAGTGTTTTCCAGTCTAGGCATGAGGTTAACAGTACTCTACGACGTATGATGTACAGCTATGTACTAGCTCTGCATGACCTTGGGAGTTATAAAGAAAACAACATCATTAATGCAAAATTTCATATTTAATTATATAACAAACCGTGTCCAAACCAACAAGTCTATAGCTAGGTGACGTCGTCGTCACATGAAGACGTCGTCGGTGAGCAGCTTGCCGGGCCGGTCGTCCTCGAACGTGACCATCTTGTCGCGCGCCTTGCCGGCGGCGCTAGCGACCCCGGCCCCGAGCCCTGCCCCGCCACCCGCGGCCCCGGGCCCCGGTGCGAGCGGCGCGGGCCGGTCCGTCGCGCGGCCCCGCTCACCGAACGCTGCCAGCTCATAGAGGTCGCCGGCCGCGCCGCTCAGGTTGAACTCGCTGAGGCTGCGCGGCACGAAGTACTCCACGCACTTTTCAGCATGTCCAGCGGACCGCCGCGCCGGCGTGTTCCTTTGGAAGCTTTCCTCTCCGTAGTTAGAGGATTTCCGCCTCGGCAAACTGTTAAATTTCGTTGGATTTAAAGTGTCTATCTTAAACGTGACCTGCTGCCGTTTCTCGCAGCCGGCAAACGCTAGAGACGGCCCCGAGTCGGCCGTCTCGTGGTGTCAGGACACCACCGACATGGAGATCTTGTCATCGCACACTGCCTCCGCGCTGTGCACGGCGCGCGACTTGGCCGCGCCCGCGCACAGCGACGTGAACCCGCGCACCACCACACTCATGTCCTCTTGGATTAAGTTAAAGCACATCGCGATCACTACGATCCCCACTAGGATATAGATACAACACACGCCGACGGCGATGTCCTCGGCCTTGGCCGACACCGTGCTCGCGTACAGCCCGGGCTTCAGGTCCCCGAAACCGATCGTCGCCAGGCTTGAGAACGAAAAGTAACACCCATCCACTAATGTCCACCTCTCGGTCGTATTGAACACGAACGTTCCTAACGCTATGTACAGTACGATTAGCAATAAACTTAATATAATTGGCACTCGCGTATGGTCCCGACACGTCCAATGGTAGCCGCCACTGAAACTATCCAAGTTCAAGGCCGCTTGAAACGGAGTCCTTTTTTGCCTATCGTATAAGTCTCTTTTGTCACATTCGTACTGCTTGCACTCGCCGGGCAGCGAATAGCGCGCCAGACAGTCCGCCTTCTTGTGGAAGCTGTCGTGGCTGAGGCGAGCGGGGCACAGGCGCGAGTACAGCACGCGGAAGTTCCGCGCGAGCGCCGCGCCGATGGTGGACAGGTACAGCATGATGATGGGGATGCCCACGCACGCGTACGCCACCGCCACCGCGCGCCCCGCCGAAGACTTCGGCGTCACGTTGCCGTGTCCTGCGGGGAAATATAACCAAGCTATTAAATAATCAGATTAGATGAGCATCATATGGACCTAAAGATTGTCATTTCTTATTTGGGATTCTTAGGAAAAAGACTATTAGCGATTAAATACCTGACTGTTTTCAAGTAATTTCAAGAAAACTTTATCTATTATTTAATCAATTCCGTTCACATGGAAAATAATAACACCAGAGTATTCGCAAATTGTTTCGGTGATTGCGTCAGAGAAATTGATAAATTAACTGTTAAACAAGTATTGAATTGTCACTCAACAAAGACTTCGTAAACACCACTTACCGATGGTTGTGATGAGCGTGAGTGCATACAGGAAGCTGGTGGAGAAGGTCCAGCGGTAGTCGGCGTCGGCGTCGAGAGCGAGGCGTGCGCGCACCGCGCCGCCGCGCATCGACTTTACCAGCACCTTCTGGAACTCCAGCAACTCCTTGGCCGCCAGCTTCGTCCAATTCTCTTTGTACAAGATGTTCAGGTCTTCCGTAATCGACCACAGTCGCTCTACCGTCTTCGATCGTATTTCGTTGCTGACGCCGTGAGCCTGGCTAAGGTTCGGCTTAGAAGCGGCGACGGCGGTCTCCTCAGTGGCCACGTTGCCTTCCAGCGCGAGGAAGAGGAAGCCGCCCAGCAGGTTGTAGGTGAGCACAAGGAAGCATATGGCGAGGCAGGTGAGTGGCGAGGCACGGCGCTGGTGTGCGCAGCGGCAGCAGGCGGGCCGGCCGCCACAGCAGCGCTCCTCCCCGCCCGCGCCCCCCGCCGCCGCCGCGCGCCGGGCCAGCTCGCGGCTGCCGTCCTCCAGCATCGTGGTCTATAGCATGGCGCCGCTCACCGCACCTTGTACTTCTTGTGGTGGCGAATCTTCTTCGTGAACATCTCAGCTCGCTGGCTGACGCGCGACGCTCTCGTCACGCTTCTCAAACCTGCAATAATACTGTTTCTCAAAAACATTTTTTTTAAACTATTTTATAACACAGGACAGAAAGGCTTTAGGCTTTACTGCATCACGCTACGATCAATAAGAGCGAAGCATCAATAGAAAATGTTGCAAAAACAGGAAAAAATATTCCTTTTTGAGAGCCTCCGTTGCGTGCGCTGTGAAAACGGTTTAAGTTACGCAAAAATCATTTATAGTGTAATTGTTCCTCTTTAAAAGTACAAAAACAGTAGTCCGCGACAGCAGATGTTTATCTTTTAAAATTGACTCACTATTGTATTACCTTTTTATGGTAAGCAAAGGAGAAGGGACATTCCTGCCTAGGAACCAATAACATCATGAGAAATATATCGTTGGAAAGCTTTTTTGTGTACTTTAACTTTTATTAAGGCGGAAAGAACCGAATCTCTGTGTGAAAAAAGATATGGGACAATAAAGGCAACTTCATTAGGCAAAATGTTTTTTTTCTTTCATGAATATCTTGATGTATCAATTATTTTTTGCAAACTTTATAATGGAAAAATACTGTAAAGTACAAGTACAGAATCTTTAGTGTTCTACTCGTACACTAAAGATTCTGTACACATATAAAGCCATAATTTGGAATTACTACATAATAAAAAAAAAAAAAAAAAATGTTTATTGCATAAGCTTGTGTAACTTTACAGTACAACTTACATAAAGACCTCCTTTTAAGTAAAGTATATACTTGTGATAGGAGGTCCCGCTATCCTATGCTAAATCAAGTAAATGGTAACAGTGGTGTACTAATAGAAAGTTAGAAAGTAATTAAAATATAGTTAAAATTAAACAAAAATAAAGAACTTAATTATATCCTAAATTTGCATATTGTGTGGTTCATGTGTGTATTTGTGTGTGGAGTGGTATGTGTGTGTGGTGTGCCATGCGTGAATGGGTCAATTGTGTGTGTGTGTTTGTGTGCTAGGGTGTATACTGTTTGATGGTGAGTGTGTGTATTTTTAACTCATATTCATGGTGCTTGCAGCAATAATTCAATGTCATCATAAGTTTTTAGTTTTAGCCATTCAATTAATGCTATTTTGCAGTCTTTAGTAGTCATAGGATGGATGTTAATTATTTTATTGTATACGTCGGCGGAATTTGTGTTGAATTGTCTTTTGGCATAACTGGTTTTAACAAATTCTACTGGAGCAACTCGGTATTTGCGTCTCCTGTGCTGAGAGTGAGGGTCATAGGGTAGAACTTTGTGTAATTTTAAGACAGTATAGAGTATGTACAATTTTCGAACTGTGAGAATACCGCTAAGGGAGTATAACTCATTTGTTGGAAATCTGTATGGTTTAGAATACATGACCTTGATAAGAGATCTTTGTGCTCGCTCTAGCTCAAGAAACTTCGTTTTTGTCGCACCACCATTCCATAATAATATTGTGGAATGCAATAAAGAATTGGGAATTTCGATTTTCGGTCTAATCAAGTACCACCAATAGTATGTAAGACTTTGACACAGACATGTGGCAAATCTAAACGTCAAATCAATATAAGTATAAGTAATATCAGATCAATCTATTCTTTCACATGTAAAATATATTTATTTAGTGTCCAAGTACAACTTGTAGCTAACTGATTTATTCTTCCTGCTCCACTATCTTAGCTGTGCGGAAATATCACACACATTGACGATTAAGATAAAAATAAGCACTTATATGTATTTTAGTTAATGAAGTCTGCCTTTTTTATGCTTTTTATCACTCAGCGATTTGAAACTTCCCGCTGTAATAAAAGTTAAATTACTTAAAAATCTCTTTCCAATGGTACGTCGCACTTTGTTATTGGTTCCTAGCACGGGTTCCTAGGCAAACCTACATACATTTCTGTCCGTTCTCCTTTATTCAATATTAATAATATTTTTAGCCATTATCGTCCTAGGTACTGTTAATAATAAATAAAATAAAATAAAGTAAAGTAACTTTTATTTCGGACAAGCAACATCCATAGAAGGTTAGTAAAAAACACAAAACGTATAAACTATGTTAGTTACACAAATTATCAATTATTTAGAAACACGCTTCCTGTTCGATATACATCTACGAACAATAGCCCCAAGTATCGGGGAGTCGTACCTCCCTGATATTATTATAGTCTTAATGCATTATTTGCGAAGGAGTTTTATCAACACAGTATTAATCCTTATCAAAAAATGTTTATTAATCACAAGCCTCAAATTGTGAACAAAATCGTCCATGACGTCACTTGATTTCAATCAACATCTTATATCTCACATATATATAATATGATTTTGATTATATCATTCTCCAGGTTCTGCCTCTACTAATCACAGTGATTAGGCCAACAAGCTGGAGATCATTAATTTTGTATTAATTAAACTTATTTTTGCCCATACAATTCAACTTTTCTGATTTAAATTTATTTTAAATATACAATATACATAATAAATATATATATACATAATTATATATATATATATAAAACGGCAACGGGTTATTTTCAGGGTATATGCTTATATCCTGAAAATAACCCGTTACCGTTTTAATTTGATCTTTAAGTTTTTTTAAGTACATGAGACAATAAAGTCGATATTATTTTATATGTTTAAAACTACTACTTTTTTGTTTCGTATTCAAAATCGACATTCTAAAGATTTTTTCTGAATTCTAAATAATTACATAGTTTACTAATAACCCACTTTACTGTACCTACTTAATTTTATTTTTACTTAAATAAGAACTTACACAAAGGTGTAATTTCTTTCGAAATCTCAGCCGGCAGATGTAGTCCCAACATGGATATATTGTGAGTTATGAGAACACCACTTGCAAAAGCTTTGTTATTGAATGATTCAGGAAAAACAATCATTAGCTTTGAAGTTTTACATTGTGTTTGGTTAACCTTTTTCAATGCAAATATTTATTGTCATGTTTATTGTGTTCGGGTTATACATAGATGCCACAACGCTCATAACAATGTATATAGATTATTGTTGCCATCGCAGTATCTTGGCTAAATGAAGAAGAAAACTGGACTCCCATGAAAGACTTTGCTATCTGTGGACTTGGTACGGTCTTTACATTTAGTGTATTCCAGCAACAGACGTGAACACGAGTAGATTTCAAAACCTTAATCTGCACCTAAAGAGCTTGTACCGACCGGGCACAATCGCAAAGTGTTTTGTTTGTTCATTCCTCATCTTGTATCCTAGACCTCCAGGAATTTTGTTTATTTATTTATGCACACACACAAAATGATACAGAAACGCCATAATACAACGAATGTACAAAGGTGCTGCTTCTTTCTAAAGAAATCTGCCAAATTTTGTAATGGTCTGTACGGTGTCAGGACATAATACTTAAATAGTTTTATGACAATTTCGAAGCAACAAGAATTATTTTTGAAAAAAAAACCTTTAAATATGAGAGGGTTAGTCAGTTAGAGTTTGTCATTGATTTACTAAAAAAAAAAATATAAATTTAAACTTAACCACAATTTTAACTTAACCACAATTATCTGATTTATTTGTATTTCACTAAGAAACTAATAAATCAGAAACTTGTAATGTATGAATGTTGGATTTGTCTTTTAATAGTACTGTGAGCCTAGTTAAGCCTGAGCTAGCTAATTTATGGACTTGTGATTAAAAATATTTAAAACTATTTTTTTCTTATATAAGACCGAACTTATATTTAAAACATTAGTTACGGTTATAACGACTGACCGTTAAAACCAAACAAATTACATAACTATGTTTATATGTCCAATTTATTTCTAAACTGTTTAGATTATTGCGTGTTCGACAAAAAATGGCCCGCTTCGGTGATTAAATACCTAATTAATCATCGAATTTAGAGTCTATACGATATTAATGTTTTCACATTGTAACAAGCAAGTAGGTATTGCTTTTGTGGACCACCGCCATAGCGAATAGGTACCGATACCAGCCTATGAACTCTTGATGTAATACATAATTCAAGCATATCAATAAATAATTCAAGCTTCAGTTCATTCTTCGCAATTGAATATGTGTTTAAGTTTTGCCTGTACTGAGTCTTTATTTAAATTTGACCACCTAAGAACTCTTATTGAAACACAATAAAGGATTGAGTATTTAGGAAATGCGGCCGATTTTCATCATCATTTTTCGCATTCATTACCAGAAAACCTCAAATCTTATAATACAGGGTACTTCCCGTAAACCTAGTCATAAAATTCGGCATGATGCTAATTCTAAAGTCACAAGTAAAAGAAAAACATCCGTAAAATTGGAAAATTGTAGTGTCGTAAAATAAAATAAGATTTTATTTAAACTATGTATTTATAAACACAAGCAATTATCAGCTAGGCTTAAAGTACCGTAAAGATAAATTAAATAAACTCAAACACGAACGGATTGTGTCGTTTCAGTCATAATTTCGTCCTCACAGAGGACATGAGTGTCTCTAGTCCGACCACCTACTGGCTCTATCAGCAGATCAACTTGAAAGAACCGTAACACTGAGTTTTCAACAAACTAATATAAAGCCAAATTTTATCACAAGCGGATGAAACGAACTGGTTCTGATTTAGCTTACAAGATTTGACCTTACCAAAATTAAGCACATAACATTGCAAGATCATAAGAAAAAATAGTTTACAGTCTTGTGTTTACAATTGAAAGTTTGACAGTGTCATGACATCGATGTAATAGGAGAATATTTCACAACTTTGAAGAGTTACGCCTCTCAGGCATAAAGGTTTCCGAGACATGCCGCCAACGGACGGACGGACGTGGTGAAACATTATGTTTGCTTTGTTCACAAAGGAAGCCTAAATAGGAGTTGTTAGGATTCGAGAAAAAAAATAAGACATATTTTCCCGTGAAGTGAATCAGTGTGGAGTTATGAGTTGTAAATAAGATGTTTGAAACACAAACAAATATAAGGAAACATCAAGCCAGTTTTCATGGATCTTCTCATCAAACGTGCTTCAAACTGAGATGACAAGCTTACGACAAGGTCACCGTCACGGATATATGCACACCTCCTAGCAATATCAATTTATAATTCAAATAATAATAATCCATTTATTAGTCAGAATATTGTTACAATGTTGTTATTTTTTTCATAAAAGTCCATAAATTTAAAGTTACGGCGTACAAATAATAAAATACAAATTAGGGAAATTAGTAACAAAAAAACTGGCCAAGTGCGATTCGGACTCGCGCACGAAGGGTTCCGTACCACCGTCGTATGAGAGCCCCCATTAAATATTATCCATTAAATATTTATTTTATGTGGTTTTTAGTATTTGTTGTTATAGCGGCAACGGAAATACATTATTTGTGAAAATTTCAGCTTTCTAGCTATCACGGTTTATGAGATACAGCCTGGAGACAGACAGACGGACAGACAGACAGCGGAGTCTTAGTAATAGGGTCCCGTTTTACCCTTTGGGTACGGAACCCTAAAAATGTCATTGAAGTTACAATAATGTCATAGTTATAGTCATATTATATTTAGTTATATTTGTTGACTATGTACATATTATTATTAAGCAATGATTTAAACATAAATGCCATTTTCACATTGCGTTGACCAAAACGAACATTGTACTCGTGCTCAGCGCTGCCATCGTGGCAGCACTGGCAGGGTCGCCATGCAATGTGGGGCGTCCGGGAGTGCAATAATAAGGCGTGTGCTTTTATGTAGTGCTTTATTATTACTAACTAATATTACCTAGCCTAACGCTATATATTGGGAGCAGGTGTCACACACACTACAGGGCTAATGAATAAAAAAAAGTCAGTAGGTAATTAAGAATTAAAAAAACTTCATCGTATGTAACCTGGTACCTAGATGTTCATAAATTAAGACAGAACCCGAAGATGCGCTGAGGATGGATATATCCTTAAACACTAACTATATTTTTAAATAGTAATGCAAATAATAATGTCCTTACATGCTCTAAAAAGCGCAATTTTACTCTGCGTAGTAGGTACCCATTGACCTGACAACAGCAGCTAAGTAGTATAAAGTAGGCTAATAATAGTTATTTATTCCTAATTAGAGCTTTTAACGCTCAAGACTAGTTTTAATGTGATAAAAAAATTGAATAATTCTGGTCAGTCCTCTCACCATTATACGACACCACCTAACAATCTAACCGGTTCTAATACAATATATCTAGTAGTTAGGTTGCGTACTAGTACTACAGACTCTTGTCTGTGACGCGTTTTCCTTTATCATTTATATTTTTCCTCATTTGCTTATTTAATTGTTTAACTACATGAAAAAAATAGTATTTTAATACTTTAGGAACAGAGATCCACATAAATACTGACACTTTGTATTTGGGCTCAGCCGGCTCAGCGGTCGAAGCAGTGTCTAACCATGAAAACAGTTTCGTAGCACAGTCGAAACACTGAACCTCAAACTGTGTGATGCGTAAGCCTCAGATGTTAGGTGTAGCAGGCTTTCACCACACGTGACTCTACCTTGGCTATTTGTGTTATTGTTATGGAGGGAGGAACTCACATGCAAGAATCGAGTGGTAATAACTAAAGAGAAGCGGCGGCGAGCCAACTCGCGACACCTGCCGCTGTCAGCAGCCAGTCATCCCTCACTGATCACCCGACACTCGCCAGCACTGCGCGCACTCTCACTTGCATACTACTCACTGAACACTACCGGCGTCCGCCTAGCTCACACCACTGGTTCATGAAAAGTTTAGTTGTGAATGCAAAGTTGCGTGTATGTCTTTACGTACGTAGACGCGAGGAGGTTGGCGCGCCGCGTGACACGTGCTCCGCGGCGGAGCGTCGCGCGGTCACTGGCTGCGGCCGGCGTACCGCGCTCGCCGCCGCCATCGCCGCCGGCCACTGCGCGCGCACTCCGCCACAGCACGCCGCTGCACAGCACGATGAGCACGACACCAGAGCAACAACAACGCAACATCGCCACCCGCACCAGTACCGAGTCATAAATCATATCATAATCTAGATTAACTAACAGATTCCTTTCACAATGCTTATAATAAGAATGTAGACGTGAACTTCTTCTAGAAACACTTTTTCTCTGTGGCTCATATTTACTACATATTAAAGGTTTTTTAAGTGAAGCACAGTAACCGCCTAGTTCAAGTCGGCAATTTAAGAAGTACCTACGATGTTATTTTGATATTAATATCGGCTATGAGGAAAATATTTAATGTGAATAAAACTATAAGTATAGATTACATACAGTACAGAATAATGAATGGGACTGCGTACAGGTTTATTTTATAACTACCGACTCTATGTGCGACGCAACTAAGTCAAATTCAGCTCACATAAGTGCTTATTGCCTAACGCGACATTACCTAAACATTTCCACGCTCTTTTAACGTGTAATTTTCTGGGGCGGCGCGGCGCACCAGGGTTGTAGGCTTGTCGCTTCCTAAAATGTAACTCTCTAAAAATGAAAAAAAAATACGAACTACGCGACGCGGCCGAAGGAAAGCTACTACCATACGCCTCTCCAAGACGTATTCTGGTCGAACTTTCTTTAACATAAACACACACAAATCTGGTACAGATAAGCAACTGAGCTTTAATTCTCACCCTTAGTGAAAACTCTTCAGGGTTAGTTTACTTGAAAGCAATAACCTTCAACCTTTCACAGCGGCTGCGAAAAACAGAGTCAAAACTCAAAATAAAAAAACAACATTAAAAGCCGAAAGCTAAAATTAATCCTGATAAAATAGTGGGGGAATGTAATTACTGCAGTAAAGTGACTGATCTCAGCTTTCATTTTAAATATGTTCAGCTACAACTCGACAACAAGCTTCTTCTAGCATTTAGAATATAGCGCGAGTAAAGTAAACCGTGTCAGTCGCGGCCGCGGCACACTTTCCACTCAATAGCCGCGTGTGAATAAGTAAACGCAATGTGCTGCAAGTGCACTGTTATGTGCCCCGCCGGTACTGCCCGTCAGAGACCTGGCGCTGGTCACGGCAAGCAGCTGACCAATTACCTGATATTGATAATAACAGGCACAGATGCCTGTTATCATAGTATACATCATCACCGGCACCAACCTGCCTTGCTTGCAATCATTTTGGTGTGTTTACAAGCCTTTGAAGATATCACCTACTTGGGACCCAATAATTCTCAAAGTTAAAACCAAACCCTAAAGCAGCGCTGCTAGATGGTAGATTTAAGATTTTACTTTTAATATTAGTTATAGTACCTACGCTATTATGAAAAGTTTCTTCTAATATGTAGAAATCGTTGTATGGAAGAATAAATAAAACAAATAAGCAGCAAACACAAAAATTGCAATATTTTTTAAATATGCAATCCAAAAGATGGAACATTGCTTATTTGGTATGGGTCTTGAAGGCATCGGTTTTTGTCGCTTGTCTCGGGGGAGAGTTTCGCGGGGATGTTTCAGTAGATTTTTTGGCGGAAGAGCGAAACATGCATCTTGCTTTTGAATGATAAAAGCTGATGGGGAATCGGGATGAACCCAACTCTATCTCAACCTTGTCTTTTCTTTTTATGTTCTGTAAATTTATATAAGTTGTAAACTCAGTGTTGGGTGTATAAATTTGTATAAGTTGTATAATCGGTAAAATTGTAAAGTAAAATGTAAAAATAAAATTTAATTAATAAAAATAAATTAAAAGAATAAAGTATTTTAAGACAGTGCGATTTTTGGTCTTTGGTAGACGCTGTTAAGAACGGCCCAAACGCGTTGGGACGTCGAATGGGCTCTAGACGCGCCTAAATGAGGTCGCTTTCTAGAATTTGCGCTTCTTGCGGTGCAAAAATCGTCTAAAACGTCCTAAATCATTAAAAGTTTTGGGGGCCTGCAGCACAGGCACAGCTGTCAAAAAGGAGCTTCTGGGCCGAGTGCCTCAGAACTAAAATGAAAATACAGAACGGTCTAGCGCCCGTTCAACGCCACGAACCGCAGCCCTCTAGCACTCGCAATTTCTTTGGCTCCAGGTTGTTGCAGCGCCACGTGAGTGGTATCGTTCTCTTCGGCTGGACGTTAACAAGCGAATGGCGTAATAAAATTTAGGGGTCCGGCAACAAATTTCCCAGAAAAACGGTGAAAAACTAGTTTTTTACAGGATTTTTATAACTTTTTAAAGAAGAAAATTTTTAAAGATATATACCAAACTTTGCCAAACCTAATTTTATCAAACCTAACTTTGTCAAACCTAATTTTGTCAAACCTAACTTTGTCAAACCTAACTTTGTCAAACCTAACTTTGTCAAACCTTACTTTGTCAAACCTAACTTTTTCTAAAGTTTCTAAAGTGAAGTTTGACAAAATTTGGATTGACAAAGTGAGGTTTTACAAAGTTAGGTTTGACAAAGTTAGGTTTTACAAAAACCTCACTTTGACCTAACTTTGTCAAATAATTTTGTCAAACCTAACTTTGTCAAACCTAACTTTGTCAAACCTAATTTTGTCAAACCTAACTTTGTCAAACCTAACTTTGTCAAACCTAACTTTGTCAAACCTAACTTTGTCAAACCTAACTTTGACCTAACTTTGTCAAACCTAACTTTGTCAAACCTAACTTTGTCAAACCTTACTTTGTCAAACCTAACTTTTTCTAAAGTTTCTAAAGTGAAGTTTGACAAAATTTGGATTGACAAAGTTAGGTTTTACAAAGTTAGGTTTGACAAAGTTAGGTTTTACAAAAACCTTACTTTGACCTAACTTTGTCAAATAATTTTGTCAAACCTAACTTTGTCAAACCTAACTTTGTCAAACCTAATTTTGTCAAACCTAACTTTGTCAAACCTAACTTTGTCAAACCTAACTTTGTCAAACCTAACTTTGTCAAACCTAACTTTGTCAAACCTAACTTTGACCTAACTTTGTCAAACCTAATTTTGTCAAACCTAACTTTGTCAAACCTAACGTTGTCAAACCTAACTTTGTCAAACCTAACTTTGTCAAACCTAATTTTGTCAAACCTAATTTTGTCAAACCTAACTTTGTCAAACCTAACTTTGTCAAACCTAATTTTGTCAAACCTAACTTTGTCAAACCTAACTTTGTCAAACCTAATTTTGTCAAACCTAACTTTGTCAAACCTAACTTTGTCAAACCTAACTTTGTCAAACCTAACTTTGTCAAACCTTACTTTGTCAAACCTAACTTTTTCAAAACTAACTTTTTCTAAAGTTTCTAAAGTGAAGTTTGACAAAATTTGGATTGACAAAGTTAGGTTTTACAAAGTTAGGTTTGACAAAGTAAGGTTTGACAAAGTTAGGTTTGACAAAGTTAGGTTTGACAAAATTATTTGACAAAGTTAGGTCAAAGTAAGGTTTTTGTAAAACCTAATTTTGTCAAACCTAATTTTGGCAAAACCTAACTTTGTCAAACCTAACTTTGTCAAACCTAATTTTGTCAAACCTAACTTTGTCAAACCTAACTTTGTCAAACCTAACTTTGTCAAACCTAATTTTGTCAAACCTAACTTTGTCAAACCTAATTTTGTCAAACCTAATTTTGTCAAACCTAACTTTGTAAAACCTAACTTTGTCAAACCTAACTTTGTCAAACCTAACTTTGTCAAACCTAACTTTGTCAAACCTAATTTTGTCAAACCTAATTTTGGCAAAACCTAACTTTGTCAAACCTAACTTTGTCAAACCTAATTTTGTCAAACCTAACTTTGTCAAACCTAACTTTGTCAAACCTAATTTTGTCAAACCTAATTTTGTCAAACCTAACTTTGTCAAACCTAACTTTGTCAAACCTAATTTTGTCAAACCTAACTTTGTCAAACCTAACTTTGTCAAACCTAACTTTGTCAAACCTTACTTTGTCAAACCTTACTTTTTGTAAAGTTTCTAAAGTGAAGTTTGACAAAATTTGGATTGACAAAGTTAGGTTTTACAAAGTTAGGTTTGACAAAGTTAGGTTTTACAAAAACCTTACTTTGACCTAACTTTGTCAAATAATTTTGTCAAACCTTACTTTGACCTAACTTTGTCAAATAATTTTGTCAAACCTAACTTTGTCAAACCTAACTTTGTCAAACCTAATTTTGTCAAACCTAACTTTGTCAAACCTAACTTTGTCAAACCTAACTTTGTCAAACCTAACTTTGTCAAACCTAACTTTGTCAAACCTAACTTTGTCAAACCTAACTTTGTCAATCCAAATTTTGTCAAACTTCACTTTAGAAACTTTAGAAAAAGTTAGGTTTGACAAAGTAAGGTTTGACAAAGTTAGGTTTGACAAAGTTAGGTTTTACAAAAAAACTTACTTTGACCTAACTTTGTCAAATAATTTTGTCAAACCTAACTTTGTCAAACCTAACTTTGTCAAACCTAACTTTGTCAAACCTAACTTTGTCAAACCTAACTTTGTCAAACCTAACTTTGTCAATCCAAATTTTGTCAAACTTCACTTTAGAAACTTTAGAAAAAGTTAGGTTTGACAAAGTAAGGTTTGACAAAGTTAGGTTTGACAAAGTTAGGTTTGACAAAGTTAGGTCAAAGTTAGGTTTGACAAAGTTAGGTTTGACAAAGTTAGGTTTGAAAAAGTTAGGTTTGACAAAGTTAGGTTTGACAAAATTAGGTTTGACAAAGTTAGGTTTGACAAAGTTAGGTTTGACAAAATTAGGTTTGACAATTATCCGTGTGGTGACGGACCTAAAGAATACAAAGGTCACCACCCCATCTCATCCCGTGGGTGTCGTAGAAGGCGACTAAGGGAAAATTGAGCAGAGCCGAAAACCACTGCTTAGAGAAGGAAAACTCGAGACCAAACCCTATGCCAACCCGTCTGGCCAGCGTGGCATTAGTAGGCCAAAACCTCTGTATGAGCCCACACCACACAAAACGGCCCCCAGTTCCCGGTAGTCCCGCTATTCCCGGCCAAGGTAGCGGTCGCGGTAACGGCGGGACAGGGGGTGCTAGGAATCTCCGGGCTACGGGAGGCTACCACTACCTCAAAAAACTGACCCTGGCGACGTATAACGGACGAAGTCTACGGCTGGACCAACACCTCACCGAACTCGAGGTAGAATTGGGTCGCATAAACTGGCACATTTTGGGGTTATCTGAAGTCCGAAGACAGGGGGAGGACACGATAACCCTTGAGTCAGGTGACCTGTTCTACTACCGAGAAGGTGATAGGCCCTCCCAGGGCGGTGTCGGTTTCTTGGTCAACAAGTGTCTCACAAGCAGCGTTGTGGAAATCAGTAGTGTGTCGACAAGGGTAGCGTACCTCTTATTGAAAATCACCGACAGGAAGTTCCTGAAGGTGGTGCAGGTATATGCGCCGACCTCGACATACTCTGATGAGATAGCCGAAACCATGTACGAAGACATAGCGAAGGCACTACATGGTACCAGGAAGGCTCACTACAACGTTGTTATGGGAGACTTTAATGCCAAGGTGGGAGTACAAGAATGCGGCGAAACGAAAATCGGTCCTAACGGCGTGGGGCGCCGAAATCACAGAGGCCAAATGTTGGTCAACTTTTTAGAGTCCCAGGGGCTCTTCTTAATGAATTCCTTCTTTAAGAAGAAGCCCCACAGAAAGTGGACATGGCGAAGCCCCGATAATGTGACGAGGAACGAGATAGATTTCATCATCACGGACAAACGGCATATATTTAGAGACGTCTCGGTGATCAATAGGTTTAATACCGGTAGCGATCATAGACTCGTCCGAGGCTCTCTAAATATCAACCTTAAGGCTGAAAGAGTTAGGATGATGAGACCTACTCTCCGACCCACGCTGCCCCAAATAGCTTTAGGTTCCGATAAGTTCCAGTTGGAACTCCAAAATCGTTTCGCACTGCTGGAAACCACGGACAATGTTGACGAAAAAACCGACACAGTGGTCAAAACGCTACAGAATGTGTCTCGAAGGTTGTTCCCCGGAAAACGCGGTAATAGGGAGTCCAAGCTCTCACCCGAGACTCTCGAACTTATGAAGGAAAGACGAGAAACGCCGGACGCCCAGATGTCTTCGTCAGATAGGCGGTCCTTAAACCTGAAAATCAGGAAACTGACGCGACGTGACCTCCGACGCTGCAGCACTCGTAATATCGAGGCTGCGATTGAGCGAAATAGAGGCACCAAAGTCTTCGCTCAGCAATTAGGTAGACCCCATCTGGCGAAACTGAGGACCGGGGATGGCAGGACCGTCACCTCTAAGTTCGAGATTCTCGAGGAAATTGAGAGTTTTTATAGACACCTATATGCATCACGGGTGACTAAACCATCGAGACAAGGCGAAGATGACCACAGAGCCCCACTCACGCGCCATTACACCGAGGACATCCCGGATGTCGACCCGGGCGAGGTTGAGGCAGCTCTCAGACAACTAAAGAACAACAAGGCGCCGGGTGATGACGGAATTACAACCGAGCTCCTTAAGGCCGGTGGGACCACAGTCCTGAAAGAGCTAGCGAGTCTCTTTAATTCCGTCATTCATCAAGGCTTAACACCACAAGCGTGGAGCGGGAGTGCGGTGGTTCTGTTCTTCAAGAAAGGCGACAAAACCTTGCTGAAGAATTACAGACCTATCTCACTCCTGAGCCACATTTACAAGTTGTTCTCGAGAGTAGTCACTAACCGCCTCGCTAGAAGACTCGACGAGTTCCAGCCACCAGAACAAGCCGGGTTTCGAAAAGGCTTTAGCACCGTAGACCACATCCATACTGTTCGGCAGATTGTGCAGAAAACCGAAGAGTACAATCAGCCGCTGTGTTTGGCCTTTGTGGACTACGAGAAAGCCTTCGACTCCATCGAAACTTGGGCGGTTCTGGATGCTCTGCAACGATGTCGTATTGACTGGCGATACATCGAGGCGCTGAGATGCTTATATGACACCGCCACAATGACTGTCCAGCTCCATGACCATAAGACCAATCCGATCGAGCTGCGTCGGGGGGTGAGACAGGGGGATGTTATATCCCCAAAGCTGTTCACCAATGCGCTCGAGGATGTCTTCAAGACTCTGGACTGGACTGGACGGGGTATAAATGTGAACGGTGAGCACATCTCGCACCTTAGATTTGCCGATGACATCGTCATAGTGGCAGAGTCGCTGGACCAACTAAGCGAGATGCTGCATGGCCTGAATGGAGCTTCACGACGGGTCGGTCTTGGCATGAACTTGGATAAAACCAAGATCATGTTCAATGAACATGTCATGCCGAGACCGATATATGTCGAAGGATCGATGCTCGAAGTTGTTCAAGAGTATATCTACCTAGGGCAGGTCATCAAGCTTGGTAGAAACAACTTCGAGCGGGAAGTCGATCGGAGAATTCAGTTAGGCTGGGCAGCGTTTAGCAAACTACGTCGAGTCTTCTCTTCGCCTATACCGCAATGCCTGAAGACGAAAGTTTACAACCAGTGCGTCCTACCTGTTATGACTTACGGTGCCGAAACGTGGACATTAACGGTTGGACTAGTCCACAAATTTAAAGTCGCGCAGCGGGCTATGGAGCGAGCTATGCTCGGAGTCTCTTTGAAGGATAAAATTCGTAATGAGGTCATCCGACAAAGAACCAAGGTAACCGACATAGCTCGTAAAATTAGCTCGCTGAAGTGGCAATGGGCTGGCCATGTCTGTCGAAGGACCGATAGCCGTTGGAGCAGACGAGTCCTAGAATGGAGACCGCGACTCGGCAAGCGTAAGGTAGGACGCCCCCCCGCCAGGTGGACTGACGACCTGAAAAAGGTCGCTGGAGGGGACTGGATGCGGAGGGCGGAGGACCGGGTGTTGTGGCGCAAATTGGGAGAGGCCTATGTCCAGCAGTGGACTATGATTGGCTAAATGATGATGAGGTTTGACAAAGTTAGGTTTGACAAAGTAAGGTTTGACAAAGTTAGGTTTGACAAAGTTAGGTTTGACAAAGTTAGGTCAAAGTTAGGTTTGACAAAGTTAGGTTTGACAAAGTTAGGTTTGACAAAGTTAGGTTTGACAAAGTTAGGTTTGACAAAGTTAGGTTTGACAAAGTTAGGTTTGACAAAGTTAGGTTTGACAAAGTTAGGTTTGACAAAATTAGGTTAGGTTAGGTTAGGTTAGGTTAGGTTAGGTTAGGTTAGGTTAGGTTAGGTTAGGTTAGGTTAGGTTAGGTTATTCCCGCGGCCCCACGCGCACGTGCGAGGAGGAGACACCGGGGGGTTTTAGCCGGTAAGAGTCCGGCACGCCCCTCCGCCTCTCCCCAGGCGGAGGAAGTCCATGAGGATTTCCCCCCGAAAAAAAAAAAAAAAAAAAAAAAAAAAGGTTAGGTTAGGTTAGGTTAGGTTAGGTTAGGTTAGGTTAGGTTCCGCGCCGTTCTCCAGGCGGCGCTGGGAGGCGTGGACGTCTCCGCGTTGTCGGCTGTTGTCGCATCCGCGCTCAGCAGTCGCGCAGCGTGGGACGCGCTGTCCTCCTTCTGTGAGACCGTCATGTCCCAGAAGGAGGCGGCGGAGCGCGCTCGGGAGGACGACCCCGACGCGCCCCAGATACGCCGACGTCGAGTGGGGCGGCGCAGAGCCGCGCATGAGCGCGATCTCCCGCCCTAACTAGGGCCCTGGGCGACAGGCACGGGGGTGCATGTCGTCCGTGTATAGGACCCACGACGGGGAGCCACATTTCGTAGCATCGGGTGTGGTTCCAATACGAGGCGGGGAGGCCGAAGCCTTTTACACTTCGGCCTCCAATCACGAAAGTGAGCCATCGGCTTATTGGCCGATGGATCCCCGCGGTTGGCGCGTGACGAATTGCAACGCATTACCACGCGCCAACGCTAAACGCGGATGACGGTGCACGGCGGTTCAGGTTTAGTCAGTAAGAGTCTGACACTACCCATCCGCTCCCCCGAGTGGGTGGGTGTCCATGAGGATTCCCCCGCCTTATCAAAAAAACAAAAAAAAAAAAAAAAAAAGGTTAGGTTAGGTTAGGTTAGGTTAGGTTAGGTTAGGTTAGGTTAGGTTAGGTTCCCGGACCCGCGGGAGTGGTGCATCCTGCGGGAGAGGGGTTGCTGGACCCCTACCGGGCGCGTCCCTAGGTTGCGGATAAGGGAATGCCGCACAGATATGTGCGGTACCGGTTTACCGGCGCGGACAGCTCCAGCAGCGGGGTCGCTCCTCAGCCTGAGGATGTGACAGCCGCGGCGGGTCTGGCCAGTGTCAACTGCTGGCTAGACATCGCGGCCTGCCGGCGTCTCGGACGTATTCCGAGTAGCGGCGGCGGGCGGTGGGTCTGCCCACATTCTTGTGGGTGGACGGCGGGGTCTGATCTGTCCAGACCGCCGCGTGGTGGTCACCTGCTGGCGTCTCGGACTCATTCCGGGTAGCGGCAGCGGGTGCAGTGCTTCCTCCTCCTGACCTTCTTTTTGGGGGGGATGGCGGAGGGAGCGGTCGTGCGAGTTCGGTCTGTATTTACTGCGGGCCGGATGTCGCAACCTGCCGGCGTCTCGGACGTACTCCGAGTAGCGGCGGCAGGCGTTGGGTCTGCCCACTTCTCCATGTGGTGGGCGGACGGCGGTGGCCTATCTGTCCAGGTCACCGCGTGTTGTTCGACCTGCTGGCGTCTCGGACTTATTCCGAGTAGCGGCAGTGGGTCGCTCTCTCTCCGTGCCCCCATGCGCGCGGGGGACGGTCGAGTGGAGCTGTTGGGCGAGTTCGGTCAGTAGTTTTGCTGGCTGGACATCGCGGCCCGCTGGCGTCCTGGACTCATTCTGGGTAGCGGCAGCGGGCGCAGTGCTTCCTATTCCTGACCTTCTTTTTGGGGGGGATGGTAGAGGGAGCGGACGTGCGAGTTTGGTCGGTGTTTTTGCTGGCTGGACATCGCGGCCCGCTGGCGTCCTGGACTCATTCTGGGTAGCGGCAGCGGGCGCAGTGCTTCCTCCTCCTGACCTTCTTTTTGGGGGGGATGGCGGAGGGAGCGGACGTGCGGGTTTGATCGGTGCCTTTTGCTGGTCGAACATCGCGGCCCACAGGCGTCTTGGACGTTATCCAAGTAGCAGTGGTGGGCGGTAGGGCGATCGCTGTCGGTCGCGACCCGTTGGCGTCCTGGATATTCCGGGCAACGGCAACGGGTGGTGCTCTCTCTCCTTTACCTCCTCGTTAGAGGAGGAACGGTTGAGGTGAGCGGTAGTGGCTCGTCGGCGCCTCGGACGTATTCCGAATCGCGGCGACGGCCATTATGTTTGCCCTTCTTTCTCTCTATTGAGAGATTGGGGGCGCATTCGCGGGCGGCGGGCCCGATTCGTCGGGCAGGACTCCGGTCACCGCCGGCCAACCCGTAATCCTGTCCTTTTCAGGACGGGACCGGGGGCCGCCTTCCCTTACAGGAAGGGGGCTACGTGGAAGAAAACCACTATAAAAATTACCCTGAAGCCTACGCTTCCGATGCCCGGCTAGGGGCTGCATGGCGGAGGGGTACTCCGTCGTTAGGGCATCACAAAAACAAAATCATGGAAAAGTCAGATGAAAAACCAATTCAGCAAGCGGGTAGGGAGGCCTCAGGTCGACCAGAATCCCGTGGCTCTTCGGAGTTCAGGCGCATGTATTTGCTGGCGCCAACATCTGCCTCGGCGAGTGGGGAAACCCACGAGCCGTCATTGGGGGGGGAGGGGAGGGTGACTCGGTCTGCGAGCAGGCTGAGTCACGCCGAGAGTGCGGAGTGCATGGCGAGAGAGCCTCGAGTGGTGCTCGAGAGGCTCGCCATGGACCCTCAGGCGACGACCACCGGTCGCCCTGAGGAGGAGATGGAGATGGAGTTTGAGGTGCCGGCGCCTTGCCGGTCCCGAGATAGCTCCGTCTCCGGGAAGCTCGGCCGGAAGCGTCCACGACGTGGTTCGGTCGAGGAGGACGACGTGGGTAGCCACGCCGCTTCGGGCTGCGAGAGCGATGCCTCATTAGCATCGTCGACGCAGTCCCGCGGTCGTGTGACCCACGGTCGTTACGTGGGGCTCAGCCGACAGCGCGAGCTGTACAGGGCGCTCGCCGCTGAAGCGGCGCAGACACCTGACGCCCGTGCGTCGGCAGAGAAAGAGGAGGAGGAGAGACAGAGGAGGGAGGCTCGGGCGGCTGTCCGGGACCTCATTAGTTCCGGCTCGCAGCCGACCGACCCCTCCTCTGTCAAAGAACGCATCGACAAGGGTCTCCTGTCGATATTGGAGGTAGCGCGCACCTCCAAAAATATCAAGGGGACCTTTGTCAAGCGTCTCAAAGATGCGGTGGAGCTTGTCCAGGATGGCGTTCGCTCCCTGACGAGCTCCACCTGCATGGAGAGGTTGCTCGCCGACAATGCTCGGCTGAGCAAAGAGGTCGAAGACCTCAGGGGCCAGATGCTCGTGGTGCGCGAGCGGGCCCCTGCAGCGTTCGACATGGCCGAGTTCCAGCGGTCCATCATGTTGTCGGTCGGGACAATGATGGACGCCAAGCTGGCCGGAGTTAAGGAGCTGCTTCCGCCGGAGCGGGTTTTACGCCCGCCCCTGGCGGCGGATAGGCGAAGCTGTGCGGAGGTCGTGGGCAGAGGGCCCAAACCAGCCGCAAAGCAGCCCGCCAAGCCCGAACCTAAGCAGCCTCCAAAAGCTGCGGAGAAGCCGAAGTCGGCACCAAAGCCGACTCCCAGACCGGCTCCGAGGCCGACTCCCGGCCCGGCACCGAGGCCGGCTCCCGGCCCGGCACCGAAGCGACGACCTGGACCGGCCCCCAAGCCGGCTCCCAGGGCGGCTGCAAAGGCTGCCGCTGCCAAGCCCGCTCAGAAACCGGCTTCAAGACCGGCGCCTAAACCTGCTGCACCAGAGCAGAGTGCGGGCGTTGATGAAGCCGGAGGCTGGACCGAGGTCTCCCGGCGGAAAAGGGTGAGGAACAGGGTCAGGACAGAGGCCCCCAAACCCAGACCCGCCAGGAAGACACCGTCCAAGAAGCAGAGCGGCAGACAGCGGAGGAAGATGGCCCAGAGGCAGCGGCGTGCGGCTCAGACGCCCGCCGTTGTCTTGACGATTGAGCCCGAGGCTGCCAGTCAAGGGCTCACGTACGCCCAGGTCCTGGAGAAGGCGCGGCGACATATCAATGTCGCCGAGCTGGGGATCGACATGGCGGTCGATCCCATCCGGATCAAAAGGTCCCAGACGGGAGCTCGAGTACTCGAGCTCCCCAGGAACCTGAGCCGGGAGGGGGCGGACCTGATGGCCGAGCGGCTGAAGGCCATCTACGAGGATGGCACAGTGAGGGTCCACAGACCTTGCAAGTGCGCGGAGCTCCGGGTGACAGACCTGGATGACTCCGTCACTAAGGAGGACCTCACTGCAGCCGTCATGGCGAAGGGCCAGTGTCCTCCCGGCACGGTGACGGTCGGCGAGCTTAGGCTGGGCCCCGGGGGCATGTTCACCGCCCTGGTGAAGTGCCCGCTGGTCGCGGCCCCTAGGCTCGTCACGACGAGGTCCAAGAAGTTCTTGGTCGGCTGGAGCTCCGCTCGTGTGGTGCAACTTGCAGCACGGCCTATGAAGTGTTTCCGATGCCTGGAGATCGGACACACTAGGCCCGTGTGCACCGGCGAGACGGACCGTAGCGGGCTGTGTTACAGGTGTGCACAGCCCGGCCACAAGGCGGCATCCTGCGGTGAGCCCGCCAAATGCCCCATCTGCGTGCAGAGGGGGCGCAAGGCGGACCACCAGATGGGCAGCCGGGGATGTGCTCCCCCGGCCCCGACCAGGAACAAGAGGGCCTCAGTACGGCCCCCAAATGACGCGGCGAGGGCGCAGGTCGCGCCCCGCACGGAGGAGATGATGGAGTCGTAATGGACCAAGTCCGTCCACATCTCTTCCTCCAGGGGAACATCAACCACTGCGCCGGTGCCCAGGATCTCCTCCTACAGGCACTGGCGGAGTGGGGGATAGACGTTGCGGTGGTGGCGGAGCCCTATTTTGTCCCCCCCCGGCCCAACTGGGCGGGGGACCTTGACGGGTCCGTCGCTGTCGTCGCCGCAACAGGCACGCGTTCCCAGCCCCTACACACTATCCGTAGGGGCTCTGGATATGTCGCTGCGTCATGGGGGTCGTACGCCGTCATCGGCGCGTACTTTTCACCGAACAGGGGTCTCTCCGAGTTTGAGTCATTTATGGCCGAGCTGGAGGCCCTTGTTCGTGTGCTGGCACCTCGCCCGGTCATCCTGCTAGGGGACCTCAATGCCAAGAGCACGGCTTGGGGGGAACCGGCAACAGACCGGCGCGGGGAATTACTGGAGGAGTGGGCCCTGGGGTTGGACTTTGTCCTACTAAACCGGGGTCGCACCCAGACTTGCGTCCGGCATAATGGCGGGTCCATCGTGGACCTGTCATTTTGCTCCCAGGCCATTGCCGGGCGCATAAACGACTGGCGTGTCGTGGTAGGGATGGAGACGCTGTCTGATCACAGGTACATTCGGTTCAGCGTCTCTCCCTCCAGGGGGCCCAGGGTTCGGCCGACCCCGAACTCAGGCCCTCCACGATGGGCCCTAAAACGGATTGACAGGGAACTGCTGATCGAGGCGGCCATCATCAGTGACTGGTGCGCACCACCGTCGGGTCTCTCGATTGACGACGAGGCGGAGCTGTTTCGCAGAACGCTGACGTCGGTTTGCGACGCAGCGATGCCTCGCGTCCGGAGAAGACCCAACAGACGGGCAGTCTACTGGTGGTCGCCAGAGATCGCAGTGCTTAGGGAGGCGTGTGTTGAGGCGCAACGCCGGTACACACGCCATCGCTCTAGGCACAGGGACGAGGCCGCGGAGGCCCCTCTTTACAGGGCCTACCGCACGGCCAGATCAAATCTCCGCCTGGCCATTCTGCAGGCGAAGGCCGCAGCAAGGCAGGAGATGTACGAGGAGCTGAACCGGGATCCGTGGGGTCGCCCGTACCTGGCGGCGCGGAATAAACTTCGCGTCGCAGCGCCCCCGATTACGGAGTCCATGGAGCCTCAGCTCCTCCGGAACATCGTTTCGTCCCTGTTCCCATCCCACCGGACTGACTTTATCCCTCCAGCTATGGGTACCGCGTTTTCGCGGGAACAGCTGGAGGAGATAACCGAAGGAGAGTTCGAGGCGTGTACCCAACGCCTCCGAACGAAGACGACTGCTCCTGGACCTGACGGGGTACCGGCTCGGGCTATTGCCTTGGCTGTGGGTCCCCTGAAGGACCGGCTGCGGGGTCTCTTCAACGCCTGTTTAGTGGCGGGGAGATTCCCCAAAGTCTGGAAGACGGGGCAGCTCGTCCTCCTTCGCAAGGAAGGACGCCCGGCCGACTCGCCTTCGGGTTACCGGCCTATCGTTCTGCTGGACGAGGCGGGCAAGCTCTTTGAGCGCGTCATCGCCGCCCGCATCGTTCGGCATCTGACGGGCACGGGACCCGACTTGTCGGCCTCCCAGTTCGGCTTCAGGGCGGGCCGGTCTACGCTGGACGCCCTGAGCCACGTCAAGAGGTTCGCCACGGAGGCTGCGGCGCGGGGAGGAATGGCGCTAGCGGTGTCGCTCGACATCGCGAACGCCTTCAACTCGCTGCCGCACCAGTGCATTGAGGCGGCGCTTCGTTATCACGGGGCGCCCCTCTACCTCCAGCACATCGTGGCGGACTACCTGCGCGACAGGCATGTCGCGTACTCCGGAGTGATGGGCCCGCAGCTGCAACCCACCGGGCGCGGTGTTCCACAGGGGTCAGTCTTAGGACCTCTCTTGTGGAACATCGGGTACGATTGGGTGCTTCGCGGTGCCCTCCTCTGTCAGACGGAGGTCGTCTGCTATGCAGACGACACCCTGGTGTTGGTCCGGGGGACCACCCAGGAGGAGTGCATCCGGCGTGCTACCTGCGGCGTGCAGCTCGTCGTAGGTCGCATCCGGATGCTTGGATTGGACGTCGCTCTGGGGAAGACCGAAGCACTTTTGCTACACGGCCCCCGGAGCAGACATACGGATTTGTGCCTGACGGTGGAGGACGCGAGGATCCCACTGTCGGGCACAATGAAGTATCTCGGCCTGGTCCTCGACGGGCGGTTGAGCTTCCGGGAGCATTTTCAGCGGTTGGCGCCGAGGCTTCGGTCCGCCGCTGCGGCCCTCGGAAGGCTCCTGCCAAATGTCGGGGGCCCCGACGTTGGGTGTCGCCGTCTATATGCCTCGGTCATTAGATCGATGGCTCTGTACGGCGCACCCATTTGGAGTGACCGACTGACGGCCGATAACCGGGCGGTCCTACTTGGTTCGCAGCGTGCTGTTGCCAACAGGATCGTCCGGGCCTACCGGACCGTCGGTCACGAAGCCGCGTGTGTCTTGGCTGGGACACCGCCTTGGGATCTGGACGCGAAGGTGCTAACGGACCTTTACACCCGTTGCACCGAGCTCCGGTCCCGGGGTACCGACCCCATGCCGAGGCAACGCGAGCTCTGGCGACGACAGGCCCGTCTCGTCACCATGCGGAATTGGGAGCTTCGGCTCGCGAGACCGTCGGCGGGACGGGTCACAGTTGAAGCGATCCGCCCACATCTCCAACCGTGGGTGGAGAGGCGGTACGGTTTATTGACCTACCGCCTCACGCAGATACTGACCGGGCACGGGGCCTTTGGCCATTACCTGTGCCGGGTCGCCAGGAGGGAGGGGACCACGGCTTGCCACCAGTGCGGTGCCAGTGATGACACCGCGCTGCACACCCTGGCCGTGTGTCCCACCTTCGCCGAGCCCCGCGCCGTTCTCCAGGCGGCGCTGGGTGGCGTGGACGTCTCCGCGCTGTCGGCTGTTGTCGCATCCGCGCTCAGCAGTCGCGCAGCGTGGGACGCGCTGTCCTCCTTCTGTGAGACTGTCATGTCCCAGAAGGAGGCGGCGGAGCGCGCTCGGGAGGACGACCCCGACGCGCCCCAGATACGCCGACGTCGAGTGGGGCGGCGCAGAGCCGCGCATGAGCGCGATCTCCCGCCCTAACTAGGGCCCTGGGCGACAGGCACGGGGGTGCATGTCGTCCGTGTATAGGACCCACGACGGGGAGCCACATTTCGTAGCATCGGGTGTGGTTCCAATACGAGGCGGGGAGGCCGAAGCCTTTTACACTTCGGCCTCCAATCACGAAAGTGAGCCATCGGCTTATTGGCCGATGGATCCCCGCGGTTGGCGCGTGACGAATTGCAACGCATTACCACGCGCCAACACTAAACGCGGATGACGGTGCACGGCGGTTCAGGTTTAGTCAGTAAGAGTCTGACACTACCCACCCGCTCCCCCGAGTGGGTGGGTGTCCATGAGGATTCCCCCGCCTTATCAAAAAAAAAAAAAAAAAAAAAAAGGTTAGGTTAGGTTAGGTTAGGTTAGGTTAGGTTTTTTTTTTTTTTTTTTTTTTTTTTTTTTTAGGTATGTTTGAAATAATCCCTCTGACGTGGGAATCAGAGCCCTTTTGTGCAGTTGTGCATTCTTTTTGCTGACCGTTATGTTGTTGGGGGAGGGGGACATAGCAGGGCACCCGACTATGGGATTTACTGCAAGATACGCGCGCTGGTTTCTTTACTTGGGGGCATTGATTTTTCTGCTCGGGCGGTGTTAAATCTGGATCATGATCATCATGACCCAGTCTTTAACCCGCAGATGCTCTTTTTCTTTGCCCCTCTTCTTTCTTTGCAACGCGCGTTACTGGAGCATGTGTTGCGGCGATGGTTTCCGGAGCCAGCGTGGATTGTTTGGGTGGTGTAGGCGGTCTTTTCAGACCACCACGGTGTTGCGCTCTTCTTCGTGCATGATTGTGCTGTTTCTTCAAGAAAATGCGTGCAATCAGCGGGATCTGGTGGTGCTTTTTGCCGTGATGGTCTGTGTGTTTGGAGCCGCTTCCCTCTTGGTTTTCCACAACTGGTCCGGTATCTGCCGCATCGCTCTTTGTTATCCCATTGCCGGTGCTCGTTTTTGCCGTTGGCCAACGTGGTGCCCTCAGCAGTACGCAGTTTTGGCTCGAGCCAACGCGTCCCACTTGCGTCTGACAGGGCAATCTCTGCTGAATGCATGGTGCCCTGTCGTCTCCAGTTTTGCCTCGAGGCAGTTGCAGCAAGTGGGGGTCGCGTTGGCGAGTTGTTCTGCGCAGTCTTTGCGCTGGTGAGGGCCGGCGCAGTGCCCACACTTCTCCGAGGTTTCGGTGCAGAGGCGTCGACTGTGCCCATACCCCAGGCACATGGAGCACTGGACGAGTGGAGATTGGTCTTCCACCCGAACGTGCTGCATGTCTATATAGACAGTCTCCGCCTCCATCAGCCTACCCCAGAGAACTGGGGACACCTTAGCCACCACGTGGCACATAAGCGCGTTCCGGGCCTTTTTGCGGAAGCGAATTTCCATCCGATCATCATCAGCTGCGAGGTCGCGGAACAGTCTCCTGTTTTGGGCTCTCAAGTGGTCAAGGATGTCCTCATTTTCATGGAAGCTGAGGACATCCCTGATGATAACGAGGGGGTCTTGGTTTTGAGGGACCCGCACCTCGAACTGTTCCTCCGCCGTTGAGAGCTTATTCCGGACCTTGTCCCGCTCCTCTGCATTTCGGCAGCTGATGACCACCTTCTGGTCCTTCGCCTTCCTGACCCGGTCTATTTTAATGTCCCCCTCCTTGGTCTTCAGGGCTCTCCTAATCTTCCCCAGTACGTCCTCTCCAGTGTCCATCTCGTCCCTGGATGCGACCACTACCGAGTGCAGCGCAGTGGGCTCCGGGCGTTTACGCCCCTTTGCGCTCGCCGCCACACTCGCGTATGTGGTCACCTCCAGGGATTCCGTTTTATTCTGGAGAGCGTCCCTCAGCAGTTCCGCCTTCTCGTTGCTCTCCCTCATCAGCTTACTGTGTTCGGCTAACGAGGAGAGCAACTGAGAAACCCTTTCTTTTCCCTCCACCTGGGACACACTTTCCTCCTCACGTGGCTGTGGTGCCCTCGCCGGCTCATCTAGGACTATTTCAGAGAGCTCCGGCGAGGGGACGCACGCAGTTTTCCCGGCTTCCATCTCCTTGATCAGCTGGTACAGCCTATCGATGGCTTGGGTGACGGAGGCCTTGATATCGGTCTTTAAATTCCTCGAAGCGTTGAGGGCCATCTTAGCCTTCACCACCCATGCCCTCGCCTCCTGCAACCTGCTAGGCTGCACCGTGCTGATCGGAGACTCCTCCGGGAAAAGAACTTTACCCGCCTCCTGCTCCCCCGTGTTCCTCCGGACTTTCGTCTGGGTTTTTAGGACGGTTTTCTGCGTTAATTTAGGGGGAGTGGTTGGCGGGGAGGGGCCCGTGGCCTTTTTGGCGGGGGTGCGGAACATACTGGTTCGTGTATAGAGAGGGATGTGAGGATGAGGATGGGGATGAGGACAAGCTAACCCCAGCCTAGCCCAACCGAGTTGTATATTTATAGAAGTAAGTTTGTAGAAGTTTTAAATTCAGTCTTAAAATTAGTTTTGTAAAAATTTGTATAAGTTGTAAAATTGTAAAAAGTGTATAATAGTAAATTAATGTATAAAAATTTTTGATAGTGCGATTAAAATAATAAATAGATAAAATGCCGTAATATTTTAAGTCTTTTTAACTTTTTTCCAGATAGCTGGTCGGATTATTCAGGCGGATGCTGTCAACCTGGGTGTTTCCTTTTGCGTGGCGGTCTGCAGGAACCTATCCGCTCCTCCTTTAGCCGATTTAGTCGGAAAACACTTCTTGCGGGGCAAAAAGCGTCGAAAACCGGCCAAAAAGATATAAATTTTTTGTTCTCTTAAGACAGGAACGAGTCTCCAAAATTTGTTCCAAGATTCAGGAAAGTGAACCAAGGACTATTGGTTAGAACGGTCTAGGAACTACAAAACGCCTCAAACCGCAGCCCTCTAGCACTATCGACTCCGGAGCTATGGCCTCCCAAAGTAAGTAGGGTGTAAAAAAGTGTTCGCCGAAAGCCTCCGGAATCGATATGGCTGAAAAAATATGGGTGGGTGGGAGGGCAAAAAACACGAAATTTCTTCGGCTCGAGGTAGTCGGAGCGCCACGTGAGTGGTATCGTTCTCTTCGGCTGGACGTTTGCGAGCGATTGGCGTAATAAAATTTAGGGGTCCGGGAACAAATTTCCCTGGAAAACCGGGAAAAACTGATTTTTTACAAGATTAATTACAAGTTTTGAAGGTTAAAAATTTAGATGTTCTATATAATCACACGATACGTGTGCTATATATTTAGGAAGGTCTTTAAGAGACCTACAAACAGATATGACTAAATGAAATTTTTACTAAACCGTTTTTGAAAAAATGACTTTGAAAAATGATAGTAATTTAGAAGGTTTTTTGTCAAAAAAGCTATTTGTTTTTAAAAATGGGATGCCAAAATTATACTCAAACGAAAGCAGACGTCTTGAGCTGTGAGTCAACAAAGAAATCGCGACAATCCACCAGTAAACAGCGAAGTTATCACGTGTCAAGTAAAATAATGTACCGCTATATAGCAATAAGAATAACAATTTTCGTAAAAATACGAAAAATATCAAATATTTTCGCGTGTATAGGCGCGAAGGTCAACAGTAAGGTTAAAATGGACACGTTTACAAAAAAGTTAGAACAAAATCGCACAAAAATTAAAATTTTTGTATACAAGTGAACCGTTTGTGCGGCCGACTTAGGTGGATTTTCAAGTACTTATATAGCACTCCACGAGATGTTGTTTTGGTCGGGAACACAAATCGCAATTTCCTCGGCTCCAGGTAGTCGGAGCGCCACGTGAGTGGTATCGTTCTCTTCGGCTGGACGTTTGCGAGCGATTGGCGTAATAAAATTTAGGGGTCCGGGAACAAATTTCCCTGGAAAACCGGGAAAAACTGATTTTTTACAAGATTAATTACAAGTTTTGAAGGGTTGGTTAGGTTAGGTTAGGTTAGGTTAGGTTAGGTTAGGTTAGGTTAGGTTAGGTTAGGTTAGGTTTTTTTTTTTTTTTTTTTTTTATTGAACTTTGTTTTTGCAAAATTTGTGAGTTGCGGCAGCTCACGCTATTTGATACGCTTGCTGCCGCAACTCGTGATGTCGCATCTTGTGTTGGTTGCGGCAGCTCACGCTATTTGATACGCTTGCTGCCGCAACCAGTGATGTCGCATTATGTGTGAGTTGCGGCAGCTCACGCTATTTGATACGCTTGCTGCCGCAACCCTTGATGACGCTTAATGTATTAGTTGCGGCAGCTCACGCTATTGGATACGCTTGCTGCCGCAACCCGTGATATCGCATTTTGTGTGTTGGTTGCGACAGCTCACGCTATTTGGTACGCTTGCTGCCGCAACCCTTGATGACGCTTAATGTATTAGTTGCGGCAGCTCACGCTATTTGATACGCTTGCTGCCGCAACCAATGATGTCGCATTATTAATACTTAGGTCACATTATCCAACTTGTGAGTTGGATAAAGAATAATAAATAAATTATATAATATAATAATAAATGGCTAGAAAAATGTTGGAAGTTTTGAAGACTATTATGTTAATAAATAAATTTAGTGCGTTGCTTGTCCATAATCAGTTCGGGTTATTGCTTTGATTTTAAGTGATTTCACTCTAGGGCAGATGTTGGAGGTGGCTATGTGTCCGATGTCATGGGTGGTTTTAAATTTGTTGTTGTGCTGTAAACAGTTATAGCACTTAGGTGCGCCTTTCTTCTCGCGAAGAGGGCAGCTGGTGGTATCGTGCCCCTCTTCCGAGCAGTAGGAGCAGGGCGCCTGTGTCGCTGTACATTTAGTTTTTATGTGGCCGAACTGCAGACATTTTCTGCACTGGAGGAAAGTAGAGAAGTCCTCTGCGTGCACCCGCTGGTGATCCACGCAGACGCGCTTCATTTCAATTATTTTGCGCCATATGACGGGCTTGGCGATAAGGACGGCGTTGTACAATTTGGGGTGGCGGTTATTCCTCTTGAATGCGAGCCGCAAGTCATCGCTGCTCACCGCGAGGGCAGTCAGCTCTTCATTTTGGCCGCGGATTACATCGACCAGCTCTTCGGACGGCGTGTCCAATGATATCCCCTTAAGAATGATCATTGGCATCAATTGCTTGGCCGGTTCAGCAGTGAGGTTTGAGGACTTTTCTAATTTTTTAAGGGTTTCGTCGCGCTGTTGTTGAGTCTCGAACTCCACTCGCAGCTTATTGTTGGACACGGCCTGGATTCTGGACGGTGCGTACGAAGTGGTGCGGAAACTGGCTGCATTCTTGAACGACTGCACTACGTCCTGACGTGTTTGGGACGTGCAGTCGCCCTGCGGCGCAACAATCAGCGCGGGTTTATTAGACGGAGGTGGTGGTGTAGTCGCTGGACGAGGAGGGCGAGGTGCCGGGGCGTTCGCCGCCTGCGCATAAGACCTAGGTGCGGGTGTGAGTGGTTTCGCGAACGTGGCGAGGTGCTTGCTAAGTTCCTCGCGCACGCAGGTTGCTATTTCCTGTCGCAGGTTTACATCTTGGGATGCGCAGATTTCCTGCTGGGGGGACGAAAAGGTGGGTATTTTAGCGGCCACGCACCGGATCTCATTCGCCGCGGTAGTAATGAGTCGCTTGTTGACGGCCGTAACGTTCTTTCCTTCGGCGATAGCAGCCGTGATGCACTCGGCGAGTTTATTAAGCGTGCTTATGCACGACTCGAGACTAGTCGCATCTGCTGCATTCACCGGGAGAGACGGGACTTCACCGCTAGACGGTGCCATCCTGAGCGGGACCAAATATGGAAGATCTTAAGAGAAAAGATGTATGCACGGTCGTCAACAAGTTAAACACTATTTTCAGTGTTGTGGTGGTTCCTAGTCGAGTACAAGGGCGCCGGTGAGAGCAAAAATGCTCCCAAGGGGTCCAGGATACTCCAGGGATTAAATTTCGGAAACAAGGTTAGGTTAGGTTAGGTTAGGTTAGGTTAGGTTAGGTTAGGTTAGGTTAGGTTAGGTTAGGTTAGGTTAGGTTAGGTTAGGTTAGGTTAGGTTAGGTTAGGTTAGGTTAGGTTAGGTTAGGTTAGGTTGGTCGCGGTGACCGAGATGGGGAAGACCGTGGGTTGCTCCTCAACCTGCGGTCTTGGGGCATCCGTGGTGAGGTGTTGGAGCCACGGTGCCGGGTGGTGGGTAGTTTTTAGTTAGTATGTAAGTTGGGGGAAAAAAAAAAAAAAAAAAAAAAAAAAAAAAAAAAAAAAAAAAAAAAAAATATTTAGGTTAATATTAGTTTTTAGATACCGAGCAGCGGGCGGTTTATCTTGCACCGGAGGCATCTGCGGGCCTCGGGAGGCCTAAATACCCTCCCAAAAAGAGCAGCCGCATCGCCTTGGGGAAGCGATGTGCGTACTACCCATTTGTTTATGAAAATGTCGGACAAAGAATCTTTTTTGTCATGCGCCCCGGTTGACGCCCGGCGCTCGCAGGTATCCGGGCCTGCGGGTGTTAAATTGACTACCGATGGAAGCACAGGGGTAGGTGACCAGGCCCCTGTAGCGGATGCGACTACTGGAAGTATGTCATGCGACCCGGTTGACACCCGGCGCTCGCAGGTATCCGGGCCTGCGAGTGTGAAATTGGCTACCGACGGACGCGCGGGGGTAGGCGACCAGGCCCCTGGGGATCGGTCGCGCGGGGCGTCTTCCGTAAGGAAGCGTCCGGTGTGCCGGTCCTCAGACGAGGAAGGACTGCCGGCCCCCAAGTTGCCGACTTCCAGGAGGGGTCGGCAGACATCAAGAGGGGCGAGTGCTTCACAGCCGCGGAGGGATAGGAACGGACGTTTTGTGCGCTCCAATACCTCGGCGGCTAGTGGGGCAGAGAGCGACGTGGGGGTCACCACAGAGGACCCTGGCGATGGCGGTGACAGCTGTGCCTCGCTGGGGAGCTCGAAGGCGGAGCTCACCGCCGCCAAGAGGGAGCAGCGCAAAGCCGTCGCGGCCGACGAAGTGTCGGAAATGGCCCGACGCGCACGCGAGCGCAGAGCTACTCTGGCGGCGGAAGGGGGAGAGCCATCGGCGGTGGCCTTGAGCCAGCTAGCTCTGGATGGGGTGGACTTAGTCCTGAAGGTTGCCACCAAGTCCGGCAGCCTGAAGGGTACGTTCACCCGCGGCCTGAAGGAGGCTGCAGCGGACATCAGGGAGGCGGTTGGCATCCTCCTCAACAGGACGGCCTCTGACGAGGTCGCGAAGTTGAGGGAGGAGAACAGCCGCCTCCGGAGTGACCTGGAGGACCTCCGGCGACAAGTCGCTGCGCTGAGCGAGCAGCGGCAGCGTCGCTCGTCCGCCGATGCCGCACCAGTGGTGGCCCCGACTCCCGCACAGCAACCGGCAAGCCCTCGTACCGACGACGAGGTCGAGCGCATTGTCCGGCTCTGCATGCTCCAGTGCGGGAGCATGGTTAACGCCCGCATAGAGGCGATTTCTCGGCGTCTCCCGCCGGAAATCCTCCGTCCGCCCCTAGCGGCAGACAAACGGAGGACTGAGGAGCCGCCGAGACCCGCGCCTCAGAAGGGGAAGCCCGCGGAGAGAGCCCCACCGCGCGATCAGCCCACGACTGCCGGGTCTAAGGGTGAGACCTGGGCGAAAGTCGTGGGCCGTAAGAAGGCCCGCAAAGCCACCAAGAAGGCTGCGGCTGCTGCACGCGCTCCCTTCCAAACCGCAAAGGCGGTTGCGCAGCCTGCGAGGCGGACTGCCAAAGGCGGTCGCAAAGGACCGACGGTGCATGCCCCGCGTTCCGAGGCTGTGACGCTCACGTTGCAGCCAGGAGCAGCGGAGCGCGGTGTGACGTACCGGTCGGTCATTGCCGAGGCCAAGGCCAAGATCAAATTATCTGATCTTGGTCTTCAGTCCGTCACACTCAGGCAGGCTGCCACGGGTGCGCGGCTGTTCGAGGTGGCTGGCGCTGCGAGTGGCAGCGCCGAAAAGGCGGACGCTCTGGCCGCCAAGATGAGGGAGGTCCTCAACCCTGAGGACGTCCGGGTCTCCAGACCAGTGAAAACCGCAGAGGTGCGGATTGCTGGACTGGACGACTCGGTGACCTCAGAGGAGGTGGTGGCGGCCGTTGCCCGAAGCGGCGAGTGTCCGCCAGATAAGGTGCGGGCCGGCGACATACGCGCCGACGCCACTGAACTCGGCGCGGTCTGGGTTCGGTGCCCTGTGGCGTCGGCGAAGAAGATCGCCGAAAAAGGTGAATTGCTGGTGGGCTGGGTTGCAGCGAGTGTGAAACTCCTGCAGCCCCGGGCCTTGCGGTGCTTCCGGTGCCTGGAAAAGGGGCACGTCCGGGCAAAGTGCACCGCCGAGGTCGACCGTAGCGATCTATGCTATCGCTGCGGTCAGCCCGGCCACAAGGCGGCCCAGTGTTCCGCGGCGCCCAACTGCAGCTTGTGTTCGGCTGCGGGGAAGCGAGCGGGACACGCAGTGGGCGGAGGGGCCTGTGGCGCGCCTGCCAGCAAGGCCAAAAAGAAAAAGAAGGGGAGCTCTAAGCCTGCGGGGGAAACCTCGCCACCCCCGCAGGCTGGTAGCTCCGCGGCCGACTCCCGGCCCAGGACTGGAGTGGAGGGAATGGAGTGTCAATAATGGCACAACTACATTTCCTCCAGGGCAACGTCAACCACTGTGCCAGAGCTCAGGATCTTTTACTCCAGAGCATGGCAGAGTGGTCGATCGACGTGGCTGTGGTCGCCGAACCGTACTTCGTCCCCGCCCGGGACAACTGGCTGGGGTGCGCTGACGGTTTGGTGGCCATTATTGGCGAGGCTCTGATCGACCCGTCCAGGGGCCGTGGCTGGGTTGCTGCGGTCTCGGGCGGCATCGTCATTGTGGGGGCGTATTTCTCCCCCAACAAGAGTCTCGCCGACTTCGAGGGGTTCCTTGTCGAGTTGGGCGCCGTCGTAGGCCGCTACCACCCTCGTCCCGTTTTTGTGCTCGGGGATCTCAACGCCAAGTCATCGGCGTGGGGATCTCCGGTCACTGACCCTCGGGGCGAGGTGTTGGAAGAGTGGGCGGTGACGACTGGCCTGGTCGTCCTGAATCGGGGTTCGGAATTCACGTGCGTGCGGCAGCGGGGCGGGTCGATAGTGGACGTTTCGTTCGCTAGCCCCTCTGTCGCCGGCCGGGTCCGCGACTGGCGTGTCGCTGTGGAGGTGGAGACGTTATCGGACCATCGGTATGTTCGGTTCGACGTCTCCGCCCAGACCGCAGGCGGCCGCCATCCAACAACCCCGATGAACGACGGCCCGCGTTGGGCGCTTAAGCGCATCGACAGGGAACTACTCGAGGAAGCTGCCTTAGTCCAGTCCTGGACCTGGGAGTCGGCGACGGACGGCCCCGTCGACGTCGAAGCGGAGGCGCTGTGGTTTCGCGGGGCGATGACGCAGATCTGCGACGCGTCCATGCCCCGTGTCCGCCAACAGTCCGCAAGGCGCCAGGTGTACTGGTGGACCGCCGAGATCGCGCAATTGCGCGTAGCGTGCGTTGCGGCCCGCCGCCGGTACACCCGATACCGGAGACGACGTCGACGGGATTCCGCCGAGGAGGACGCGCTGTATGAGGTGTACCGCGCGTCCAAGGAGACTCTGTGGCTGGCCATCGGCGACTCGAAGTCGCGTGCCAGGGAGGAGCTGCTGGGGTCCCTGGATCGGGATCCGTGGGGGCGCCCCTACCGCTGGGTAAGGGGCAAGTTGCGTCCCTGGGCGCCCCCGCTGGTGCAGACCATGCGGCCCCGGCTGCTAGAGGTGGTAGTATCAACCCTCTTCCCTGTGCGAGGGGGACATGTTCCCCCGGCGATGGCTTCGCCCTCAGCCACAGACTCTCCAGAAGAGGAGAGCACCGATGTCCCCGAGGTGACGCTGTCAGAGACGAGAGCGGCCGTGTCGCGACTCCGGGCTAAGAACACAGCGCCCGGACCCGACGGAGTTCCTGGTCGAGCTCTCGTCTTGGCTCTGAAGGAGCTGGAGCCCCAGCTGAGGGGGCTCTTCACGGCATGTCTCGGGCGGGGCCAGTTTCCCAGTGTATGGAAGGAGGGGAGGCTGGTCCTGTTCAGGAAGGAGGGGCGCCCCGCGGACTCGCCGTCCGCGTATCGGCCCATAGTGCTGCTCGACGAGGCGGGCAAACTGTTCGAGCGAATTATCGCAGATCGCCTCGTCAGCCACTTGTGCAGGGAGGGGCCGGACCTGGACGACAACCAGTTTGGTTTTCGTCGGGGGCGCTCCACCATAGACGCCATCATGCGCGTGAGGGCCCTGGCGGAGGAGACGGTGTCCCGGGGTGGGGTGGTGTTGGCGGTGTCTTTAGACATCTCCAACGCATTCAACACCCTACCCTGGAGCTGTATTCGGGAGGCACTGGATTACCATCGCGTGCCTCCCTACCTCCGCCGTACAGTAGGGGCTTACCTGGAGGACAGAGGCGTCACCTATCGGGGACGTGACGGTGCTTGTCGGCACTCCATGTCGTGCGGTGTTCCACAGGGATCGGTCTTAGGACCGCTCCTGTGGAACATCGGCTACGACTGGGTGCTGAGAGGCGAGCTCCCGTCGGGCGCAGACTTGACGTGTTATGCGGACGACACGCTTGTCACTGCCCGGGGGAGCTCGCACAGGGAAGCGACGTTGATAGCCACGGCTGCGGTGTCACAGGTGGTGAACCGCATCCGGCGCCTGGGCCTGGAGGTGGCCCTGAACAAGTCGGAGGCCATGGTGTTTCATGGCCCCCGGCGGGCGCCGGCGCCGGGATCACACATCGTGGTCGGTGGGGCTCGGATAGCTGTCGGGTTCACCATGAAGTACCTAGGATTGGTGCTCGACAGCCGTTGGGAATTCGGGCCTCACTTCCGGCGGCTAGCGCCCAAGCTCATGGGCGCGGCGGGCGCGCTTTCAACGTTGCTTCCCAACATGGGGGGCCCGAGCGCCGCCTGTAGGCGGTTGTACGTGGGAATCGTGCGGTCCATGGCCCTATACGGGGCTCCCGTATGGGCGCTCGACCTGACGGCCAGCACTCTCGCCATTCTGCGCAGGCCGCAGAGGGCGATGGCCGTCAGAGTCGTCCGCGGGTACCGCACGATTTCCCACGAGGCGGCTTGCGTCCTGGCCGGATCTCCGCCCTGGGACCTAGAGGCGAAAGTACTCGCGTCATTGTACCGATGGCGCGAGGAAGAGCGGGCACGGGGCTCGATGCCGGTGCAGCGGCAGATCGAGCTGCGCCGGGGAGAGCTCCGTCAGGTCTTGGTGGCGGAATGGCGGCAAAGGCTTCTGCGCCCTGCCGCCGGCCTCGCTACCGTCGAGGCGATCCGGCCAGTACTCGACGACTGGCTCGGGAGAAGGCACGGCTCCCTGTCGTTCAGGGTGACGCAGGTGCTGTCGGGGCATGGATGCTTCGGCAAGTACCTGTGTCGCATAGACAGGGAGCCGGACGCTCGGTGCCACCACTGCGTCCATTGCGGGGAGGACACGGCGCAACACACGCTCGCCGAGTGCGTAGCTTGGGAGGAGCAGCGCCGTGTCCTCGCAAATGAAGTAGGAGGCGACCTGTCGCTGCCGGCCGTAGTGCGGAGTATGGTCGGTAGCGCAGAGTCGTGGGACGCGGTGGTGTCCTTCTGCGAGGACGTGATGTCGCAGAAGGAGACTGCGGAACGGGAGAGGGAGATCTCGACTCCCTTCCCCGGCCGCAGAAGACGCACCGGGCGCAGGGGAAGGGCGGACAACGCCCTTCTCCGCCCCCCATGAATGGGTCCAGGGGCGAGGGACTTGGGGAAGTCCCCGCCCCCTATTCGATGGACCCGAGGCGGAGGCGCGCGCGGGTGTCGGCGCGCGCCCCTGAGGCGGTGCACGGGGTAGTTGTACACCTCACTACCCCGTGCAGGAGCTGAGGCCCGGACAGACCGGGCCGGCACCAGTGTGGGGCTGCGGAAGAATCCGGATTCCCGCGGCCCCACGCGCACGTGCGAGGAGGAGACACCGGGGGGTTTTAGCCGGTAAGAGTCCGGCACGCCCCTCCGCCTCTCCCCAGGCGGAGGAAGTCCATGAGGATTTCCCCCCAAAAAAAAAAAAAAAAAAAAAAAAAAAAAAAGGTTAGGTTAGGTTAGGTTAGGTTAGGTTAGGTTAGGTTAGGTTAGGTTAGGTTAGGTTAGGTTAGGTTAGGTTAGGTTAGGTTAGGTTAGGTTAGGTTAGGTTAGGTTAGGTTAGGTTAGGTTTTTTTTTTTTTTTTTTTTTTTTTTTTTTTTTTTATTGAGCTTTGTTTTTGCAAAATTTGTGAGTTGCGGCAGCTCGCGCTATTTGATACGCTTGCTGCCGCAACCCATGATGTCGCATTAAGTGTTAGTTGCGGCAGCTCACGCTATTTGATACGCTTGCTGCCGCAACCGGTAATGTCGCATTATGTGTTAGTTGCGGCAGCTCACGCTATTTGATACGCTTGCTGCCGCAACCCGTGATGACGCTTAATGTATTAGTTGCGGCAGCTCACGCTATTTGATACGCTTGCTGCCGCAACCCGTGATATCGCATTTTGTGTGGTGGTTGCGACAGCTCACGCTATTTGATACGCTTGCTGCCGCAACCCGTGATGTTGTATTATGTGTAAGTTGCGACAGCTCACGCTATTGGATACGCTTGCTGCCGCAACCCATGATGTCACATTATAAGAACTTTGGTCTCATTACAAGTTGGACATATAATAATAAATAGCTTATATAATATATAATGTAGGTATAATATAATAATAATAAATGGCTTAATCAGGGAATATGTTAAAAATTTTGAAAACTGTTTTTAAAGGGATCGATGTAAAACTGTAATAAATTTAGTGCGTTGCTTGCCCATAATCAGTGCGAATAATAGCTTTGATTTTTAGTGATTTCACGCGAGGGCAAATGTTGGAGGTGGCCACGTGTCCGACGTCATGAGTGGTTTTAAATTTATTGTTGTGCTGTAAACAGTTATAGCACTTAGGTGCGCCTTTCTTCTCGCGCAGAGGGCAGCTGGTGGTATCGTGCCCCTCTTCCGAGCAGTAAGAGCAGGGCGCCTGTGTCGCAGTACATTTGGTTTTGATGTGGCCGAACTGCAGACATTTTCTGCACTGGAGGAAAGTAGAGAAGTCCTCTGCGTGCACCCGCTGGTGATCCACGCAGACGCGCTTCATTTCGATTATTTTGCGCCATATGGCGGGCTTGGCTATGAGGACGGCGTTATACAGTTTGGGGTGGCGGTTATTCCTCTTGAATGCGAGCCGCAAGTCATCGCTGCTCACCGCGAGGGCAGTCAGCTCTTCATTTTGGCCGCGGATTACATCGACCAGCTCTTCGGACGGCGTGTCCAATGAAATTCCTTTGAGAATAATCATTGGCAATAATTGTTTGGCTGGTTCGGCAGTGAGTTGTGAGGACTTTTCAAGTTTTTTAAGAGTTTCATCGCGCTGTTGCTGAGTCTCGAACTCCACTCGTAGCTTATTGTTGGACACGGCCTGGATTCTGGACGGCGCGTACGAAGTGGTGCGGAAACTGGCTGCGTTCTTGAACGACTGCACTACGTCCTGACGTGTTTGGGACGTGCAGTCGCCCTGCGGCGCAACAATCAGCGCGGGTTTACTAGACGGAGGTGGTGGTGTAGTCGCTGGACGAGGAGCCGGAGCGCATGCCGCCTGCGCATAAGACCTAGGTGCTGATGAGCTGGGTGTGAGTGGTTTCGCGATCGTGGCGAGGTGCTTACTAAGTTCCTCGCGCACGCAGGTTGCTATTTCCTGTCGCAGGTTTCCGTCTTGGGAGGCGCAGATTTCCTGCGGGGCGGAAAAGGTGGGTATTTTAGCGGCCACGCACCGGATCTCATTCGCCGCGGTAGTAATGAGTCGCTTATTGACGGCCGTAACATTTTTCCCTTCGGCGATAGCAGCTGTGATGCACTCGGCAAGTTTGTTTAACGTGCTTATGCACGACTCGACACTAGTTGCATCTGCTGCCTTCGCCGGGAGAGACGAGGCTTCGCCGCTAGACGGCGCCATCCTGAGCGGGACCAAAAATGGAAGATCTTAAGATAGAAAAGATGTATACACGGTCGTCAATAAGTTAAACGCTATTTTCAGTGTTGTGGTGGTTCCTAGTCGCGTACAAGGGCGCCGGTGAGAGCAAAAATGCTCCCAAGGGGTCCAGGATACTCCAGGGATTAAATTTCGGAAACAAAAATTTTTTGATGAAAATGACCAGAATTGCCTTCCTTTTCCTATACAGAGCTTAAATGATCTATCATGCGCCAAAAGGGCGGGTGGGAGGGCAAGAAAATGCGTTTTTTGCGAGCTAGCCGCACGTGGGTGGTGTCGTTAGAAGCGCCTCGGCGAGGGCTAGCTAACCGTGTAATAATCTAGACTAAGTGTAATATAAAAAATTAAATTTAAGGTCTAAAAACTAGATTTTCAGTACAAAATTAACAGTTATTTATACAGAATTACAATTTATATGCCGAAACTGGTGGTTTCGAAGCGCACAATGCGATCTAGACACCGGCCCCGACAAATGAGCAAAGTTGAATCGCTAATCAGTACAAGTAATTAGCGCAAAACAATGAAATTTAATTAATTTTATGAAAAAAAAACGTTATTTTGGACAATTTTATGTTATGATATGTAATTATTTCGCACCTAGACGGTATAAAACGCGCCTAGGGGTTGGACGGAGCCAAGGTAAGGTGATAGAAGCGAAAACAGCGCAGTAGTACGAGATTTCTTCTAAAAGTGTTTTCGTATGTATGGCGGTTTCGTTCTATACAGGTGGATTTCAGTGAACTAAGAAAATCAACGAAAGGTCAATTTTTCGCGTTTTTTGCGAGCTAGCCGCACGTGGGTGGTGTCGTTAGAAGCGCCTCGGCGAGGGCTAGCTAACCGTGTAATAATCTAGACTAAGTGTAATATAAAAAATTAAATTTAAGGTCTAAAAACTAGATTTTCAGTACAAAATTTACAGTTATTTATACAGAATTACAATTTATATGCCGAAACTGGTGGTTTCGAAGCGCACAATGCGATCTAGACACCGGCCCCGACAAATGAGCAAAGTTGAATCGCTAATCAGTACAAGTAATTAGCGCAAAACAATGAAATTTAATTAATTTTATGAAAAAAAAACGTTATTTTGGACAATTTTATGTTATGATATGTAATTATTTCGCACCTAGACGGTATAAAACGCGCCTAGGGGTTGGACGGAGCCAAGGTAAGGTGATAGAAGCGAAAACAGCGCAGTAGTACGAGATTTCTTCTAAAAGTGTTTTCGTATGTATGGCGGTTTCGTTCTATACAGGTGGATTTCAGTGAACTAAGAAAATCAACGAAAGGTCAATTTTTCGCGTTTTTTGCGAGCTAGCCGCACGTGGGTGGTGTCGTTAGAAGCGCCTCGGCGAGGGCTAGCTAACCGTGTAATAATCTAGACTAAGTGTAATATAAAAAATTAAATTTAAGGTCTAAAAACTAGATTTTCAGTACAAAATTAACAGTTATTTATACAGAATTACAATTTATATGCCGAAACTGGTGGTTTCGAAGCGCACAATGCGATCTAGACACCGGCCCCGACAAATGAGCAAAGTTGAATCGCTAATCAGTACAAGTAATTAGCGCAAAACAATGAAATTTAATTAATTTTATGAAAAAAAACGTTATTTTGGACAATTTTATGTTATGATATGTAATTATTTCGCACCTAGACGGTATAAAACGCGCCTAGGGGTTGGACGGAGCCAAGGTAAGGTGATAGAAGCGAAAACAGCGCAGTAGTACGAGATTTCTTCTAAAAGTGTTTTCGTATGTATGGCGGTTTCGTTCTATACAGGTGGATTTCAGTGAACTAAGAAAATCAACGAAAGGTCAATTTTTCGCGTTTTTTGCGAGCTAGCCGCACGTGGGTGGTGTCGTTAGAAGCGCCTCGGCGAGGGCTAGCTAACCGTGTAATAATCTAGACTAAGTGTAATATAAAAAATTAAATTTAAGGTCTAAAAACTAGATTTTCAGTACAAAATTAACAGTTATTTATACAGAATTACAATTTATATGCCGAAACTGGTGGTTTCGAAGCGCACAATGCGATCTAGACACCGGCCCCGACAAATGAGCAAAGTTGAATCGCTAATCAGTACAAGTAATTAGCGCAAAACAATGAAATTTAATTAATTTTATGAAAAAAAACGTTATTTTGGACAATTTTATGTTATGATATGTAATTATTTCGCACCTAGACGGTATAAAACGCGCCTAGGGGTTGGACGGAGCCAAGGTAAGGTGATAGAAGCGAAAACAGCGCAGTAGTACGAGATTTCTTCTAAAAGTGTTTTCGTATGTATGGCGGTTTCGTTCTATACAGGTGGATTTCAGTGAACTAAGAAAATCAACGAAAGGTCAATTTTTCGCGTTTTTTGCGAGCTAGCCGCACGTGGGTGGTGTCGTTAGAAGCGCCTCGGCGAGGGCTAGCTAACCGTGTAATAATCTAGACTAAGTGTAATATAAAAAATTAAATTTAAGGTCTAAAAACTAGATTTTCAGTACAAAATTAACAGTTATTTATACAGAATTACAATTTATATGCCGAAACTGGTGGTTTCGAAGCGCACAATGCGATCTAGACACCGGCCCCGACAAATGAGCAAAGTTGAATCGCTAATCAGTACAAGTAATTAGCGCAAAACAATGAAATTTAATTAATTTTATGAAAAAAAACGTTATTTTGGACAATTTTATGTTATGATATGTAATTATTTCGCACCTAGACGGTATAAAACGCGCCTAGGGGTTGGACGGAGCCAAGGTAAGGTGATAGAAGCGAAAACAGCGCAGTAGTACGAGATTTCTTCTAAAAGTGTTTTCGTATGTATGGCGGTTTCGTTCTATACAGGTGGATTTCAGTGAACTAAGAAAATCAACGAAAGGTCAATTTTTCGCGTTTTTTGCGAGCTAGCCGCACGTGGGTGGTGTCGTTAGAAGCGCCTCGGCGAGGGCTAGCTAACCGTGTAATAATCTAGACTAAGTGTAATATAAAAAATTAAATTTAAGGTCTAAAAACTAGATTTTCAGTACAAAATTAACAGTTATTTATACAGAATTACAATTTATATGCCGAAACTGGTGGTTTCGAAGCGCACAATGCGATCTAGACACCGGCCCCGACAAATGAGCAAAGTTGAATCGCTAATCAGTACAAGTAATTAGCGCAAAACAATGAAATTTAATTAATTTTATGAAAAAAAAAACGTTATTTTGGACAATTTTATGTTATGATATGTAATTATTTCGCACCTAGACGGTATAAAACGCGCCTAGGGGTTGGACGGAGCCAAGGTAAGGTGATAGAAGCGAAAACAGCGCAGTAGTACGAGATTTCTTCTAAAAGTGTTTTCGTATGTATGGCGGTTTCGTTCTATACAGGTGGATTTCAGTGAACTAAGAAAATCAACGAAAGGTCAATTTTTTCGCGTTTTTTGCGAGCTAGCCGCACGTGGGTGGTGTCGTTAGAAGCGCCTCGGCGAGGGCTAGCTAACCGTGTAATAATCTAGACTAAGTGTAATATAAAAAATTAAATTTAAGGTCTAAAAAACTAGATTTTCAGTACAAAATTAACAGTTATTTATACAGAATTACAATTTATATGCCGAAACTGGTGGTTTCGAAGCGCACAATGCGATCTAGACACCGGCCCCGACAAATGAGCAAAGTTGAATCGCTAATCAGTACAAGTAATTAGCGCAAAACAATGAAATTTAATTAATTTTATGAAAAAAAAACGTTATTTTGGACAATTTTATGTTATGATATGTAATTATTTCGCACCTAGACGGTATAAAACGCGCCTAGGGGTTGGACGGAGCCAAGGTAAGGTGATAGAAGCGAAAACAGCGCAGTAGTACGAGATTTCTTCTAAAAGTGTTTTCGTATGTATGGCGGTTTCGTTCTATACAGGTGGATTTCAGTGAACTAAGAAAAATCAACGAAAGGTCAATTTTTCGCGTTTTTTGCGAGCTAGCCGCACGTGGGTGGTGTCGTTAGAAGCGCCTCGGCGAGGGCTAGCTAACCGTGTAATAATCTAGACTAAGTGTAATATAAAAAATTAAATTTAAGGTCTAAAAACTAGATTTTCAGTACAAAATTAACAGTTATTTATACAGAATTACAATTTATATGCCGAAACTGGTGGTTTCGAAGCGCACAATGCGATCTAGACACCGGCCCCGACAAAGGAGCAAAGTTGAATCGCTAATCAGTACAAGTAATTAGCGCAAAACAATGAAATTTAATTAATTTTATGAAAAAAAACGTTATTTTGGACAATTTTATGTTATGATATGTAATTATTTCGCACCTAGACGGTATAAAACGCGCCTAGGGGTTGGACGGAGCCAAGGTAAGGTGATAGAAGCGAAAACAGCGCAGTAGTACGAGATTTCTTCTAAAAGTGTTTTCGTATGTATGGCGGTTTCGTTCTATACAGGTGGATTTCAGTGAACTAAGAAAATCAACGAAAGGTCAATTTTTCGCGTTTTTTGCGAGCTAGCCGCACGTGGGTGGTGTCGTTAGAAGCGCCTCGGCGAGGGCTAGCTAACCGTGTAATAATCTAGACTAAGTGTAATATAAAAAATTAAATTTAAGGTCTAAAAACTAGATTTTCAGTACAAAATTAACAGTTATTTATACAGAATTACAATTTATATGCCGAAACTGGTGGTTTCGAAGCGCACAATGCGATCTAGACACCGGCCCCGACAAATGAGCAAAGTTGAATCGCTAATCAGTACAAGTAATTAGCGCAAAACAATGAAATTTAATTAATTTTATGAAAAAAAACGTTATTTTGGACAATTTTATGTTATGATATGTAATTATTTCGCACCTAGACGGTATAAAACGCGCCTAGGGGTTGGACGGAGCCAAGGTAAGGTGATAGAAGCGAAAACAGCGCAGTAGTACGAGATTTCTTCTAAAAGTGTTTTCGTATGTATGGCGGTTTCGTTCTATACAGGTGGATTTCAGTGAACTAAGAAAATCAACGAAAGGTCAATTTTTCGCGTTTTTTGCGAGCTAGCCGCACGTGGGTGGTGTCGTTAGAAGCGCCTCGGCGAGGGCTAGCTAACCGTGTAATAATCTAGACTAAGTGTAATATAAAAAATTAAATTTAAGGTCTAAAAACTAGATTTTCAGTACAAAATTAACAGTTATTTATACAGAATTACAATTTATATGCCGAAACTGGTGGTTTCGAAGCGCACAATGCGATCTAGACACCGGCCCCGACAAATGAGCAAAGTTGAATCGCTAATCAGTACAAGTAATTAGCGCAAAACAATGAAATTTAATTAATTTTATGAAAAAAAAACGTTATTTTGGACAATTTTATGTTATGATATGTAATTATTTCGCACCTAGACGGTATAAAACGCGCCTAGGGGTTGGACGGAGCCAAGGTAAGGTGATAGAAGCGAAAACAGCGCAGTAGTACGAGATTTCTTCTAAAAGTGTTTTCGTATGTATGGCGGTTTCGTTCTATACAGGTGGATTTCAGTGAACTAAGAAAATCAACGAAAGGTCAATTTTTCGCGTTTTTTGCGAGCTAGCCGCACGTGGGTGGTGTCGTTAGAAGCGCCTCGGCGAGGGCTAGCTAACCGTGTAATAATCTAGACTAAGTGTAATATAAAAAATTAAATTTAAGGTCTAAAAACTAGATTTTCAGTACAAAATTAACAGTTATTTATACAGAATTACAATTTATATGCCGAAACTGGTGGTTTCGAAGCGCACAATGCGATCTAGACACCGGCCCCGACAAATGAGCAAAGTTGAATCGCTAATCAGTACAAGTAATTAGCGCAAAACAATGAAATTTAATTAATTTTATGAAAAAAAACGTTATTTTGGACAATTTTATGTTATGATATGTAATTATTTCGCACCTAGACGGTATAAAACGCGCCTAGGGGTTGGACGGAGCCAAGGTAAGGTGATAGAAGCGAAAACAGCGCAGTAGTACGAGATTTCTTCTAAAAGTGTTTTCGTATGTATGGCGGTTTCGTTCTATACAGGTGGATTTCAGTGAACTAAGAAAATCAACGAAAGGTCAATTTTTCGCGTTTTTTGCGAGCTAGCCGCACGTGGGTGGTGTCGTTAGAAGCGCCTCGGCGAGGGCTAGCTAACCGTGTAATAATCTAGACTAAGTGTAATATAAAAAATTAAATTTAAGGTCTAAAAACTAGATTTTCAGTACAAAATTAACAGTTATTTATACAGAATTACAATTTATATGCCGAAACTGTGGTTTCGAAGCGCACAATGCGATCTAGACACCGGCCCCGACAAATGAGCAAAGTTGAATCGCTAATCAGTACAAGTAATTAGCGCAAAACAATGAAATTTAATTAATTTTATGATAAAAAAACGTTATTTTGGACAATTTTATGTTATGATATGTAATTATTTCGCACCTAGACGGTATAAAACGCGCCTAGGGGTTGGACGGAGCCAAGGTAAGGTGATAGAAGCGAAAACAGCGCAGTAGTACGAGATTTCTTCTAAAAGTGTTTTCGTATGTATGGCGGTTTCGTTCTATACAGGTGGATTTCAGTGAACTAAGAAAATCAACGAAAGGTCAATTTTTCGCGTTTTTTGCGAGCTAGCCGCACGTGGGTGGTGTCGTTAGAAGCGCCTCGGCGAGGGCTAGCTAACCGTGTAATAATCTAGACTAAGTGTAATATAAAAAATTAAATTTAAGGTCTAAAAACTAGATTTTCAGTACAAAATTAACAGTTATTTATACAGAATTACAATTTATATGCCGAAACTGGTGGTTTCGAAGCGCACAATGCGATCTAGACACCGGCCCCGACAAATGAGCAAAGTTGAATCGCTAATCAGTACAAGTAATTAGCGCAAAACAATGAAATTTAATTAATTTTATGAAAAAAAACGTTATTTTGGACAATTTTATGTTATGATATGTAATTATTTCGCACCTAGACGGTATAAAACGCGCCTAGGGGTTGGACGGAGCCAAGGTAAGGTGATAGAAGCGAAAACAGCGCAGTAGTACGAGATTTCTTCTAAAAGTGTTTTCGTATGTATGGCGGTTTCGTTCTATACAGGTGGATTTCAGTGAACTAAGAAAATCAACGAAAGGTCAATTTTTCGCGTTTTTTGCGAGCTAGCCGCACGTGGGTGGTGTCGTTAGAAGCGCCTCGGCGAGGGCTAGCTAACCGTGTAATAATCTAGACTAAGTGTAATATAAAAAATTAAATTTAAGGTCTAAAAACTAGATTTTCAGTACAAAATTAACAGTTATTTATACAGAATTACAATTTATATGCCGAAACTGGTGGTTTCGAAGCGCACAATGCGATCTAGACACCGGCCCCGACAAATGAGCAAAGTTGAATCGCTAATCAGTACAAGTAATTAGCGCAAAACAATGAAATTTAATTAATTTTATGAAAAAAAAACGTTATTTTGGACAATTTTATGTTATGATATGTAATTATTTCGCACCTAGACGGTATAAAACGCGCCTAGGGGTTGGACGGAGCCAAGGTAAGGTGATAGAAGCGAAAACAGCGCAGTAGTACGAGATTTCTTCTAAAAGTGTTTTCGTATGTATGGCGGTTTCGTTCTATACAGGTGGATTTCAGTGAACTAAGAAAATCAACGAAAGGTCAATTTTTCGCGTTTTTTGCGAGCTAGCCGCACGTGGGTGGTGTCGTTAGAAGCGCCTCGGCGAGGGCTAGCTAACCGTGTAATAATCTAGACTAAGTGTAATATAAAAAATTTAAATTTAAGGTCTAAAAACTAGATTTTCAGTACAAAATTAACAGTTATTTATACAGAATTACAATTTATATGCCGAAACTGGTGGTTTCGAAGCGCACAATGCGATCTAGACACCGGCCCCGACAAATGAGCAAAGTTGAATCGCTAATCAGTACAAGTAATTAGCGCAAAACAATGAAATTTAATTAATTTTATGAAAAAAAACGTTATTTTGGACAATTTTATGTTATGATATGTAATTATTTCGCACCTAGACGGTATAAAACGCGCCTAGGGGTTGGACGGAGCCAAGGTAAGGTGATAGAAGCGAAAACAGCGCAGTAGTACGAGATTTCTTCTAAAAGTGTTTTCGTATGTATGGCGGTTTCGTTCTATACAGGTGGATTTCAGTGAACTAAGAAAATCAACGAAATGTCAATTTTTCGCGTTTTTTTGCGAGCTAGCCGCACGTGGGTGGTGTCGTTAGAAGCGCCTCGGCGAGGGCTAGCTAACCGTGTAATAATCTAGACTAAGTGTAATATAAAAAATTAAATTTAAGGTCTAAAAACTAGATTTTCAGTACAAAATTAACAGTTATTTATACAGAATTACAATTTATATGCCGAAACTGGTGGTTTCGAAGCGCACAATGCGATCTAGACACCGGCCCCGACAAATGAGCAAAGTTGAATCGCTAATCAGTACAAGTAATTAGCGCAAAACAATGAAATTTAATTAATTTTATGAAAAAAAAACGTTATTTTGGACAATTTTATGTTATGATATGTAATTATTTCGCACCTAGACGGTATAAAACGCGCCTAGGGGTTGGACGGAGCCAAGGTAAGGTGATAGAAGCGAAAACAGCGCAGTAGTACGAGATTTCTTCTAAAAGTGTTTTCGTATGTATGGCGGTTTCGTTCTATACAGGTGGATTTCAGTGAACTAAGAAAATCAACGAAAGGTCAATTTTTCGCGTTTTTTGCGAGCTAGCCGCACGTGGGTGGTGTCGTTAGAAGCGCCTCGGCGAGGGCTAGCTAACCGTGTAATAATCTAGACTAAGTGTAATATAAAAAATTAAATTTAAGGTCTAAAAACTAGATTTTCAGTACAAAATTAACAGTTATTTATACAGAATTACAATTTATATGCCGAAACTGGTGGTTTCGAAGCGCACAATGCGATCTAGACACCGGCCCCGACAAATGAGCAAAGTTGAATCGCTAATCAGTACAAGTAATTAGCGCAAAACAATGAAATTTAATTAATTTTATGAAAAAAAACGTTATTTTGGACAATTTTATGTTATGATATGTAATTATTTCGCACCTAGACGGTATAAAACGCGCCTAGGGGTTGGACGGAGCCAAGGTAAGGTGATAGAAGCGAAAACAGCGCAGTAGTACGAGATTTCTTCTAAAAGTGTTTTCGTATGTATGGCGGTTTCGTTCTATACAGGTGGATTTCAGTGAACTAAGAAAATCAACGAAAGGTCAATTTTTCGCGTTTTTTGCGAGCTAGCCGCACGTGGGTGGTGTCGTTAGAAGCGCCTCGGCGAGGGCTAGCTAACCGTGTAATAATCTAGACTAAGTGTAATATAAAAAATTAAATTTAAGGTCTAAAAACTAGATTTTCAGTACAAAATTAACAGTTATTTATACAGAATTACAATTTATATGCCGAAACTGGTGGTTTCGAAGCGCACAATGCGATCTAGACACCGGCCCCGACAAATGAGCAAAGTTGAATCGCTAATCAGTACAAGTAATTAGCGCAAAACAATGAAATTTAATTAATTTTATGAAAAAAAACGTTATTTTGGACAATTTTATGTTATGATATGTAATTATTTCGCACCTAGACGGTATAAAACGCGCCTAGGGGTTGGACGGAGCCAAGGTAAGGTGATAGAAGCGAAAACAGCGCAGTAGTACGAGATTTCTTCTAAAAGTGTTTTCGTATGTATGGCGGTTTCGTTCTATACAGGTGGATTTCAGTGAACTAAGAAAATCAACGAAAGGTCAATTTTTCGCGTTTTTTGCGAGCTAGCCGCACGTGGGTGGTGTCGTTAGAAGCGCCTCGGCGAGGGCTAGCTAACCGTGTAATAATCTAGACTAAGTGTAATATAAAAAATTAAATTTAAGGTCTAAAAACTAGATTTTCAGTACAAAATTAACAGTTATTTATACAGAATTACAATTTATATGCCGAAACTGGTGGTTTCGAAGCGCACAATGCGATCTAGACACCGGCCCCCGACAAATGAGCAAAGTTGAATCGCTAATCAGTACAAGTAATTAGCGCAAAACAATGAAATTTAATTAATTTTATGAAAAAAAACGTTATTTTGGACAATTTTATGTTATGATATGTAATTATTTCGCACCTAGACGGTATAAAACGCGCCTAGGGGTTGGACGGAGCCAAGGTAAGGTGATAGAAGCGAAAACAGCGCAGTAGTACGAGA